>JANRFK010006693.1:17350732-17375314 GCA_030068395.1 Apalone spinifera
CCGGTTCTGCCCTCACTCCGGGTCCCAGCCCAGGGCCCTAAGTGCAGGGGCTCACGCGTGCCCCAATGCAGTAGATGGGGGCGATATCCCCTGTAACCCGTCTACCCACGGGTGCCAGAAGGCCCCTGCCCCTGGCTCCTTCCTCCCCTCTTGCGGGCTTTTGATTTGCCCTGCTGCGCCCCGAGTCCTACCCTGGCTCCGTAGTCTCGGTCCGGCATGGCTTCGATGCTGGCCCGTGGGACGACTCCCTCCGACGTATCCGGTCTTGGCCGGGTCGCTCCGTCCAAGGCTGGCGGTGCGGGGTCCAAGGGCCGCTGGGGCTGGGGCTTCCTGGCCGCCAACCGTGGCGCTTGTCCCGGGGCTCCTTGGGCCGAGGCCGGACTGGCTGCTGGCCACGCTCTGGCCCTGGGTCCGTCCTGCTCTCGGGGGCCTCCCTCCCTCACTGCGAGGAGGCTGCCCCCTCCCTCTCTGGTGGCGGGCCTTTTTAAAATGGCCCGCTGCGCCGGACGCCGCCCGGGACTCCACCCCCTCCGGTGGCACGCCGGCTCGCTCTGCAGCCGCCCGGCTGCCTGTCTTCTCCCCAGCCTCCCCCAGCCCCGTCCCCCGGGCGGAGCCAGCAGATGCCCGTGGGCGCAAGCGCGGCTGTCCGGTCTGGCCCTGCCGGCCCTCCCCGCGTGCCGGGCGCCGGGAGCGCGTCTTCGCTCCCTGCCGCCCCACTGCCCAGGCCGCTCTCTGTGCGGGCTGGTGACGGCCCATCACACCAGGAATAGACTTTTGAGATTAAAGACCAAAAGATTTCATTACATTAGAGGGAGTTGTTGCTTGAAATTTCATATTAACATATGTTCATTCATGTGCCATGCACAGCACATTGATGAATAGCAGCGTGGAGATGGAGAAAGAGGAGATGGTACACTACTGCTAAGTGTTTCTAAACTCATTTCACCTGTAAAGGGAAGAATATTGATTTAATTCATCTTACTTAGTTGGTAGCATGACTGAAGAAAAATTCAAGTTCAGTGACATCAGCTAGAAAGATGACAGGATTGTAGCAGAGGATGGAAAGAAAAGGCAGCAGGAAAGTGATAAATGTTACTTCATTAAAAGAATTTAAAAACCCAATTTGTCTTCATGAGAAGGTGGAAGAGGAATTGTGAATTCTGGCTGCACCTTTGATCTATGGTGACCCTTTGTAGCATCTGAGATTGATGAGTTTTAAACTCGGGTGAATTTTTGTTGTGTTTATACATAATCAAACAGGGCATAGAAATCAATAGAACTGTAGCATGGAACCCACATCAATGGATTGACTGAGTGGAGAATCAAGAAATACGGGCCTGCTGCAAAGTCCACTGAAGTTAATGGAAACAATAAAGGGATTATGGAGTGTGACGCAGCTAGTACCTTTTGGTTTTGGAGGGTCAAATTTTTTAAAGTAAGGATTATTTTTCTTCTTTCTTAATATGATTATTTATCCAAAATGTTCTGCTACCGCATATGCCCATATACAAAGAACTGGAGGCACTAGCTTGTGAGAAAGGAATATAATTACAATTAAAATTCAAGTAGAGCTTCAACAGGCTTTGGGTAATATCCGTGGTCCTGGACGATACGGGCCTGATTTTCCATTCCAGTAGGAATATTTATGTGCCTGTAAGTGCTAACATATTAGCAAAACAGTAAATATAAAGTTTGGGAGCATTGGGAACACAGGCTCTTCCACTTAGTCCTCCTAAGTTAAGCATGTGCATAAGTGGAACTATTCATATGCTTTAAAATGAAGTCTTTGTGTAATTCTTTCCAGGGCCAATGCCATGATGATTACATTACATTTTTTAAAAGGTCTCAATTACCACCATTCGTGAGAGTGAGTGGGGAAGTGAGCACACTTGCTGGGTACATTGTACACATGTAAATGGCTACATTGCAAGACAGTGGAAAAGCAGTCTACTTCTGTTTCCTTCAGCTGCAGAGACCAATTTTAAAAAAAAATCTGTATTCCTCGTCTTATGCTCTCAGCTTGATTTCAATTAAGAAGCTGCAAGAATGTTGAGACCCCCTGGATTTCTTCTATTTCAGAAAAGGTTTTCATGTCATATCCTATTTACATATTGGAACTTCCTGACTGCAACTGAAACTCTAGTCACAAAGGGAACAAAGGTTCAGAGTGTTGGCTTCGTGCATTTGCATGTCTTATTGAAGTCTAGCAGGTGTTTCATCAAAATGGTTTCTGCCTCATGAGCCTTTTTATGTACCTTTTATCATTAGAGTTCTGGTTTTTATGAATCCATAGCCCAAGTTGTTGTTTTTATTGACTCCTGTCCTATTTTTTCCTGTCTGTCATTTAAAGCAAAAATGCCAGCAGGGAAGAGATGTTAATAGTACTGGTACCTTTCTGCTGAGTGGTAGCAGATTTTGAGGTCCAGCATGTCAGTTTCCCATTGGAGCATAATCAGGTGACATGGAGTCTGGATATATTTTTAGTGCAACTTGTTACACACATCCATGAGTTCTGTAACAGAAGTAATCACAAACAGCATGCAACCAATCCCTGAGTCAGGGATATCAGACAATTCTGGCTTTCGGTGACCACCTCTGTGTCAGGAACTAACTCTAGTTAGTGGAGTTAATGGGCTGATTATTTAGAAATCTGTACTCCTGTTTTGCATGAGGAATAATGCTTATTTTATATTAATTGTTATTTCAAAAGAGCATGGGCATTCAGCTGCTGCTATTCCAAAATAATTGGCCTCCAGAGGCCTCTCACAGCTGCACGTGTGACCACTCTGGCCACACCTGCCATCTCCACAGTTCCCCTTCTCCTGTGAAAGCTTAAAATTACAGACTGCAGGAGAAGGGCTTGTGGCATGTGGTCTTTGCCTTACAGCAGGAGCTGACAGAACTATGGCAGACCCCAACATTCCCTCAGAGCCTCCCATGGCTGCCAGCACTCCTGCAGCACCCTCGGCTGCCACTGGACAGGGACGCAGGTGAGCTCCGACCTGGACTGGTGTGGAGATCCTGGACCTCATCGAGGTCTGAAGGGAGGAGACCAGGATCTCTGCACCAGAAAGCAGAATGCTGACATCTGTGGCTGGATGGCTGCCAGCCTGGCTGACAAAGGCCAGACCCGGACCTTTGACCAGGATGAAGATTAAAGAACTCCAGCAGGCCTACAACAAGGCCAGGGAGCAGAGCAGATGCACTACTACAATCAGCTCAAAGCCATCCTGGGAGGGAGGCCAGTCACCTCCCCACCCAGTCATCATCGAATCAGGCCAGGACATGCCTGGCATGGGCCTACACAAGGCTGAGGTTGCAGATGAGAAGGAGAAGGAGGAAGAAGAGGAAGCCACCCAGGCAACCATGCCCACCAGCCAGGACCTGCTCCTCACCTTGCAGCGAGCCCCCTACCCCCGCCCCAGGATGTCTCCCATGCCTCAGATGATCTCAGGGAAGGCACTTCAGGTGAATTCTATAACTTTCCCTATCTACACGGCAGCAGGTTGAGAGGGGCTGCATGCTCCTTGCTTGGCCTTTTTGGCCTGAGGCTCGCACAACAGTCTGTGCACATAGGTGCACATGCACCACCAGTCCAGAGGGCTCTCACACAGAAACCCTTTAGTCTTTCTCACAAGCTTCCTGGAGAGGCCTGACTTATTCCATACTCCATGGTGGGACACCTTCCCATGCTAAACCATCACTAAAGAGTCTGAGATCATGGAACCACATACCAGTGCCACACATGTCACAGGTTCATGCCTGCACTGAAGCAGCATTCACTCATGGTCAAGCACAGGGATGCAGAGGAGCCCTATCCTCTGCATGGGAACCTGCTGGGGGGAGGAAGAGGAAGGGAACCCCAGTACCACTCTCTCCAGTAAATGTTGTCTGCTGTTCACACACATCTCCCTCAAGCTTTCCCCTCCACCCCTCCCCTCCACTTCTCCAGTGGGCAGAGATAAAAGTTCTGTCTCTGTGGGATGCCACCAGTGCTGGACCTGGCATGTGTGGGACATGGAAGGAAGCTGAGCCGCCCTGTCCCCCCTTTCACCCACAGGTTTCTGGCCTGGCCAGCTCCTTCCCATACCTGCTTGTCCTGGACCGTGGGTGTAGCGATGCTCCTCTGGGACATCTGTTCCCCTTCTGGAAAGTGTCATTGTCTAGGCAACAGGCCTTGCTCGAAGCACATCACCATTGTCTGAACCAAGACCTTTGGTGTCAGCTCAGAGATTAGGGCTCGGCTTCATACACAGCGTGTCCTGGGATGGCTGCCCTTCTCACGTTTCTTCTTGGGCCAGCTGTGAGCTTGGTGCATCCACCACCTCCCATGATATCTGCATGAGTCTGTGGGACCCTTAGGAAGAAGAGAAGCTGGGTGGACCTAATGAGGGAGCAGATGGCCTGCCTGCAGTCCCTCATCCTGGGGCTCGAAGAGGAGTGCCAGGAGCAGGCCACTGACAGGGAGCAGTGGAAGGCCACCTGGGACCAGCTGTCATGCCAGCATGAGGCCATGTGCTCCTCCCTCACCTCAGTGATGGAGTGAATGGTCTTGTGCATGGAGTGGGCCACCAGGAACCTCTCTGCCCCCCCACCATGGCTTCCCCTCCTAACTCCCCCAAGGGCCTCTGGGGCTGCAGAACACAGGGAGGTAGGACCTCTCTGGTAGCTGAAGCCTCCCAAGCTACCCAAGGCAGGTTCCAGTCCAAGCCCCCGCTACTCTCCCCTTCTTCATTCCAGGTTCTTTCCCTAGTCTCGCTCCTGTTGTATATCCCCCCAACAAACAGTCTTGTTTTTTTCAACAAAGAAGGATTTTTTATTTGTTCTGCAGGGGTGGGGGAAGGTGGAAAGGGAGGGCAGGAGAAGGGAGGGGTGGGAGAGGAAAGGCACACAGCGGGAATGCAGGGGCCCCTTGTGCAGAGGCTAGGGGAGAGTTTCCCAGCTTTCCTTGTCTGAAACTCTCCCTCAAGGCCTTTCTGATGAGCACAGCGCCTTGATGTGCTCACTGAATGGCACTGGTGTCCAGCCGCTCATATGCCTTGGCCAGTTATTCAGGATCTGCTCCCGACCCTAGCAGGAAAGTGTCCACACAGGTTGTGGAGCACACAGCAGGACACCAACATGAAGGAGATGTTGCACCCACTGAGGTCCAGGCAGGTGAGGAGACTCTGGAACCTCCCCTTCAAGCATCCAAAGGCACACTCCACCATCATGAGGCACCTGGTGGTGAGCCTGCCATTGAAGTTCTTCTTGTTGGGTCAAGGCTGCCCATGTAGGGCTTTATGAACCAGGAGAGCAAGGAGTTGGTTGCATCACTCAGGATGCAGATGGGCAATACCACATCTCCAACTCCGATGGTGTGGTCAGGGAGAAAAGTGCTGCCGTGCATCTTTTGAAACAGGCAGGAGTTCCAAAAGATGCAGGTGTCATGCACCTTCCCAGGCCACCTGACACTGGTGTCGGTGAAGCATCCCTTGTGGTTTACAAGGGCCTGCAGCACCATGGAGAAGTACCCCTTCCTGTTTATATAGTCCTAGGCATGGTGATTGGGGGCCAGAATGGGGATGTGGGTGCCATCTATGGCCTCCATGCAGTTGGGGAAGCTCATGGCGGCAATGCTATCAATGATGATGTCCACAGTCCCCAAAGTTAGGACCCTCTGTAGCAGCACTTGGTTGATGGCCTTGAGTTCTTGTAGGAGCATGGTCCTGACGGTGGATTTCCCCTCACTGAACTGGTTTCTGGTAGCTGTCTGGCATGGTGAACTTCCACAGGGCGATGGTGACGTGCTTCTGCAGAGGGATGGTGGGTTGCAGTCAGGTGTCCTGTTGCCTGAGGGTAAGGGTGAGCCGTCCACAGAGCTCCAGGCAGGTGGCTTTCTGCATGCAGAATTTCTAGAGCTACTACTGGTTGTCCATAGCTGCAGGATGATGCGGTCTTGTATCACAGGTAATAAAATACATCAATCTTGTATCAAAGGTCACCAAACCTCATAGACAAACATATGTTCACCTTAAAATTCTCACTGCTTTACCCTCTAAATCTCTCAGCATGTCATTTCCTTTCCTGTGACAAAAAAGAAATCGGCCATCTACATTTCTACTTTTCTATTTATCAATGCATTTATACTGTACTCATCACCACAGTATCTGAGCACCTCTACAACTCAGCTACAAACTTCCAAAAATGTCTGTGTCAAACATTTGGCTTGCATTAAAACTAACATAACTTCCTTTCTTCCTTCCTTCATCATATGTCCACAAAAACCCAGCACTTGACTCATAAAGTCCTGTGAATGTGAACCAAGAACCACATTTTAGAGTGGCTGAGCATGCAGAGTTCTCACTGAAGTAAGAAACTCAAAACAATTAGAACATTGATATAGCTAGGTATGTACCTAATTTTAATCATCCAAATTTGTAAATTTAGTTCAAAGGTCCTCTGTCACTATGCCTTGCAAAATCGATTACTGGGAAGCTTTATGCTTTTTGAATGGATCCCATGTGTGGGGGCCGGTAGATTAAGCCTCCTTTTTGTATATCATAATGAAACTCACATGGTGCTGAGATCACACATTGGGGATTGATAGTTCTCAAGACCTGTTCAAGGCAGACAGTTTTTTTAAAGGTATTCACCACTAAAGATGTGCTAGCTGCTTCCGTATGAGTAACACATCACAGCAGAGCACTGAGAAAGCTAAAAATCAGCCCTGAGCTGAAGGTACAAAATGGATGTTTTTTGCTTAGGCACTTGTTTAAGAGCAATGCAGCACCAATTCATCTGTCATATTGGTGGCTATTTTTTGGTATTGCTAGCTATGGTATAAACAGGTTAACTTCATAAAAAAAAAGAGGAGAGAGAGAGAGAGAAAGCTAAAAAGAAAAAAGGGAATGGGGAGAAAAAGAAACATAGGAAAGAGAGAACCAAGGCTTGGGGCAAATAGCAGAAATGTTTTGATCCCAGCTTGTGTTTACCTATTATTCTGAGCTGCGGCTGTAGTTGCCCCCTGCTAACTCAGCATGACAGCTGTGCAAACTTCACTTTAAAGCCTGATATTTCACATGTTCAGCTGGCATTTAAGCTCCATGAGCCTCCTCTTGAGTGAATTAATGAATATACCAAACAGTTTTCTCTGGAATGGTAGGAGTTCCATAAAGGTCAAGTCCTTATTTTCCAATACATTGTTAGCTCATAATTAAAAAAGAAAGCTTACTGCTGATAGCATTACCAAAACTAAAACTCCCCTTTTCCGTGATCACAGTCTTATAAAAATGAGGGGAACCAGGCAGGGGTGTGTTGGAGGCCCATAGATCATAATTAGGTTACAGGAAATCCTTTTTGATTGTTCCCTCCTTTAATTATTTTAACAATACAGAGACTGATTCCACTTTCAGGGATCCACTGGTTTGAGGGAGAAAATCACCTATTACTTCCACATGTGAAGTGTGCCAGATCCCACTTATGAGGGAAGAATGTGGAGGAGACAATTTAACATTTCTTGTCCTTTATATGTGAGTATATCTGTAGGGGGAACAAATGTTCCTGAGATGCTATGGAATTATGTGATGGCATTTTGGCACTTTTGTTTTCAGCCCTGAACAGAATCAGGACCAAAAAATGAAGTGAACAAGTGGAAGGACGTATTTAGTAATGAAGTTTTCGATTTGCTCAATAATATGTTATTCCAATCTCACAGTAGAGCAACAACACTGGATTTGTGGATTTGCCTGTGTGTGAAGCTGGAGTTGATCAGGCCCTGGTTCTAGGGAAAGGCAAAGGTTCTGTCAAAGCTTATTTTATAAAAATGGATTATCCCAAACCTTCCTGCCAAGGAAGCTGAAAGAAATGCCATTTTAGGTGAGAAATTCAGAGATGCTAGTAGACAGCTAATGTCTTTGCAGTGTTATCCTTATAAGAAGTACGCAGGATCTTTTTCAGGGGTGCTCATGCCAGCCTAGTGGCCAATTAAACTGGGCACAAGGAAGGAGCAGGGTTCTGTTGGCTGTGGTTTCATGCTCTGAAGTTGCCTTCATAGGACTAACCCCACTTTTATAATTGTAAGTCCCAACGTTAGTCTAGGAGTTTTGCAGTGACATGCTGGAGTCATCTAACTATTGATTGGTGTTTACCTCAAGACTGCCACTCTTGTCATGCTCCAGCGGATCCTGGGAGTGACTGCAGGTGGTTTATCTCATTCACAAATCTCATTCACAGGTGTATGCCTTTGCTTTGGAATCCTCAGTTCTGCCCCTCTATGACCATCCTGAATTTAGTCAATGCCTGAGTTCATACCTCCTTGTTTACCATTCTGACCATCTGGTGCTGGGGTTTTCTGTCTCTTGTCTTCCCACAATCACATATTCCTCACTTAGACAAAGGACAGTTCATTCCAGAGAAAGAAATTTCTCTTACAAAGGAAGAGGCAGGATTTCTTACAGACTAACAGAGTTAAAAAATAAAAAAAGAACAATTTTAAAAACTTTCTTACACTTAAAATACCTATAAACAATGTCTCACTAACTTATAATACCTAATACAAATTATATTTTAATACGTAGGAGCTGCTATAAAACAAAGCTCATGAAACAAAATCTATATAACTGCATGAAACAAAGCTATCAAATGAAACCTATATTACTACTAGTATGTGACAGGCCTACAGCATTTCCCATATAAAGAGGGTGAAACAACAAATATTGAGCTGAGAACTGTATAGCATTAAAAATATTTTTATAGCATCTCTGCAGCCCTACTGGTTTTGGTCATTCCTTTGTTATCATTATACAGTATCCCTAGGAGTAACAACATATCAGCAAAGACAAATTATTTAGGCTATGTCTAAACTGGAGGTATCCCAGAAAAGCAACACCACGTTCAAGGAACTCATCCACTTTTTCGAATTTTTTTTCAAAAAAGTGGATGCGCTCTTTTGCCATCCCTGTAAACTTTGTTGTATGAGGAAGAAGGGACGTGTCGAAAGAGCACTTTCCTTCAACATTTGTCACCGTGTAGACACGCCAAATTTAAAAAGAGCCTCTTTCTAAAGTAAATTGGGAAAAGATACACAATTTGCCTATCGCAAATGTTGTTTCTCTTTCTGATTTAATATTGCAGTGTAGATCTAGCCTCAGTCTCATCTGTGAGGATGTTTATCCTCTAATACAGTATAATGGTATTTTCGTAGGTCTCATTTTTTGACTGGCCTCTGAAATGGAAACAGCTAAGAAAGGAATGACTTGATAGCATTGAATGGTATTTATAGCTCCATAGTTTCAAATAATCTTTTTGTGGCTTATTTCCTGTTTTCTTCCTTACACAGGAGTCTATATTTGAGTGTAGCTCATCAGTCAAGTTAGCTGGCTCTGAAAGGGAATCACCTTCAACCTGCTGTCTTAAAGTAATAGGGACACCCGAGTCTCTATGTGAGATTTTCTATTAGCATTGCTTTTTGGAATCCATGATATCACATAGCCTTTACACACCTTCTGTCACAAATATCACCAGTACTACAGAGACGACTTTCTGAATCTTGAGTCTGAGACTGGAAAGGCCAATGTCATGTAGAGAAAGTACTTATTCAAACAATGTATGCTAATGCAGCTATTTGAAAGTCTCTGATTAACACAGCAGGAGTGTGCTGATTTTAATATTCTGCATTCTGAAAACCAGTCATCACTGGATAAAGATTCCAATGTTGATTAAATTTTGACAAGAGCCCCTAATGCCTCACTAAAGAGGACTCAGATAATCAGTCCTGTAACCCTCATCAAACTGAGCATGCTAGAGTTTGGCAAAAAGCTGTGTGAGTCCAATAAGTTTATCAGTGCACCCTGCAACTTTTCCTCTATGGAGCCAGGAAGGACTTACAGAAATGCAATCCCACTTGTGACAAGGGCAGCAGGACAAAAACTGCCTCCGCCAACTTCGGGTTGGAGCTCTGGTTTTTGCCATACTTAGCTCCTCAGTACGTAGCCTATGGAGAACAAGAAATAGCACTAAGTATTTTCACAGCCAATTAAAACACAAGGCCTTTCCTCGATGGATGGGGAATGAAAGATGCAAATGCAGAGGAGAGGCAGTTCTGATGGAGGAGTCAGCAGAGGAAGCTCTGAGAGAAATGGCAGGTTCAAACAGAGTGTGCGTCTCTAGCTTCAGTCCCTGTTGCTGGCCCAAGGGATCTAAATCCATTTATCGACTTTTTTAGAGTGAAACCAATGTTCCCATTAATGCAAGTAGTTGACTACGGATTTCCCTGTAAGGGAGGGAGGTGTTACAGTTGTCTTCCTGGCTGAGGTTGAGCAAGGACACCATAAATAAAACAATCTCCCCTATTGACAGTTGGAGAGTTAAAGTAATAGAAAACCAATTCAGATAAGAATTATTGCTGTTAATACGTTTTTATATGTTATGCATGGAAAAACCTCTAACTACAAACTCCCCTGATGAAAATAACACTGGGACCAGCTCATCTGTATTGGACTTACTCCCATGTACGTTGTAGAAAGCTCTTCCAAGATTTAAGAGTACGATTTCCTTTACAGCTGCTACTGGGAAACAAGGTTTGCTCTTTCTGTTTTAGAAGAGACATGTTCTGATCTGCTCATACCTAAGGATCTTGTGGTATCTGTGGGGAACTATTACCTCCATAATGTCACTTGCCTTCCCTTGGCTCCTAGGACACTGAAAGAATGTATTTAGTGTTTAGACATTATGAAATGCTTGTTAGTTGCATGTATTAATCTCACGTGTATTATTCCATGTTATAAAGAAATATGTAAATTTTGCTTTAGGACTTTAGGCAAATTAAAATTACTCAGCACAAGCCCTTAATTAATTCAAAATAATAAATCAATAAATGGAAACCCGAACAAGTATGTTCATATATATATGACTTTCCACTTGCTAGTGTTTCATTTTGAAGGTGTTATCAATGTGCAGAAAAGAAGAGGGCCAGTGGGATTCAGATCCTCACTTTATTTCCCTGGGCACTTAGGACTGAAAGTCATCACTATGCTTCACACCATCTCTTCTAAAAACCTTGTCACAGTCATTCTTCAGCAATGGTCCCAAACATGGCAGCTCATTGTAATGTTACTCGAGTGATCTGGACCATTACTTGAATACTGTGATGTAGTTTTATAAAGAAGGGGTGTTTGAAACTGCATGGGAGCCTCAAAAACCTCTTCTGTCCTCTTCCTACTCAGCAGCGGCAGGGGAAAGCAGAATGACCCGGTTTCAGTCTGCTCTCCCAGCGCCCCCAGGCGTGTCACTCCGTTCCCCTAAACCCTCCTCCCCAGAACAATGTGACCCAGGGAACCAGGAGGAGGCCGCCAGCACTTACTGGCAGTGGGGAAAATGAGGGGGAGGAGGATCAACCTGGCACCAGCCTGTTCTGCTCCCCCAGCAACTAGCCATGGCACTCCTGCTGCTGGTGTGGGTGGGTGGGGCCCGATCCCTGCTGCTGGTGCCAGGCCCCCCGCTAACCTCCAGACCACATCATTCTGGGGAGGGGGCTTGTGGAAGGGCTGGAACTGCCCCCACACTTACTGGGAACTGGGGATTGGCACAGGCTGGCTCTGAGGTACACTGTTTCCCTCTGCCACTGATGACTGTGTATGCACAAATGTGCGTGGATCCCTGCTGCCTCCCATTACCAGGCCCCCTTCTAGTCCTCTGGGCCATCTTAGGTGCCACAGGGCCCCCCCAAAGCACAAGGCCTGGGATGGCACTGCCTGCCAGCTGCTGGTTCCTTGCCCCTCCCCCCAACATTTCGGGAGGGCACATAATCCTTCATTCCTCACCCCCTGGAAACACTGTAATACCTCGTCATCTAGACAGTCATTTTAACTAACACTGCAAGCTGATATGTAAATGGTCAGCTTTATTCCTGTGTGGAATAAGTACACAGAGCGATAATTATGAATGATTGTTGTTGTTTATTTAGTATTGTGCTGCTATAACATCAAGAAACCTTTGAGTGTCTAATTACCATCTCACTAGTGTATAATCCTCAAATTTCCTTCCTCTGTAACTATACTAATGAGCTGGTATCTGCAAGGGACTGGGCCTGCCCATGGTCAATGTAAACAAAATGTCTCACAGCTCACCAATGGATTACCGGATGGGCTGCGGCCTGAAAGTTGCCAACCCCTGTACTAGCATCATTCCTCATATGAGTTGCTGTCATCTTTCTGTGACAGCACGTGGCAAGTTTCATTTTTGTGAGTGGAAAGGAACACTGTTTTATTGTATGCTCTTTGGGGCAGTGACTGTGCTGTCTTTTTGCTGTGGATAGTGCCTAGCACACTATGGGTGGTCTTGTAAACCTACAAATAATAAAGGACAATTTCATAGTTGTTATTTGGTATCTGAGATGTTTTCATACATTTTTGGCTTCTGGTTCCACATTTTCTCCATACTTTTGCATTGTTCTTTGTATTTCGAGGCAGAAAATGTACTGTTGTCTTTTCTTATTTGCCCGACAGTAAGTTAGTTGAGTTTGAATCTGTTATTCTTACAATGTACAGTTGCTAACATGTTTGAAAGTCCAGTCAATTTCTTGAGCTATATTAGCTTAATGAGCCATATATAGGCCCCCATAGTCTTTGTATTTATATGGCAATTTCCTGATTAATCCTAATTAATGACACATCAGTGCACATTTGAAGTGAATGATGAAAATGATCAGTCAACCCTGCTAATGAATGCATTCACTCTCGAGCAATACCCAAGCCAGGAGTCAGAGAGGGAGAAGCTCGGTAAACATGTTTGTGTTGCTATTTTCTGCTACAGCAAGTTGAAATCAAGCAATGTTTGTTTTTAAGATGCAGGAGGCCCCAGCAGATTTGATGGATGGTTTCTGCTTTTCTGGTCTTTTTTTAAAGCTGCTTCCAAACTAATTTAAAGAATGGAAGCTGGTAGTGAATGAGGAGCTTGGCAAAAGGGGAAATGTAGACTGCCCTGGAAACCAGTGAAGAAGAATGCGCTCAGAGGCTGTCTATAGGTCAGATCAAAGCGGACAATTTAAAGATCAAATCCTTCAAACATTCTGAACAATGTCCTGAGAGATCATTCTTGCTATTCTTTTCTCAAACTGGTGGCAAATGATTGGGGAGAGTGGTTATGCTAATGTCTGCCTAAGGGGAGCTGCTCTAAGGGAGACTATTGGGCTGGAGAATTCAGGGATAGTCTATATGCTAGCACTTATGCAATCTGCCATTCCTTCCCTTGCACGGTGGACCTGAATAATGTGAGCACGACAGAAGAGCTTCTCTGACAATATTCTGCACTTCTCTAGCATCCTGCAATTAAGAATCTCAAATGCTTATAATCCTTACAATATTCCTTGCGGGTAGGGATCTATCACAAATATGGCTCTCAGGGACAGAGCCAGGAAGAGAGCCCCTTGTTGAATTGTCTGAATGTATCTGGGTAGCTCAGAACTGAATTTGGGAAACTGCCTATTCTTCTCTGGTTCTTCCATGAGCAATGCATGAAGTTCCCCTCTTATATTTGCGTCACAGAGGATATAAGCCTACCACTGCTACCAGCCACCAAAGTTCAGGGCAACTGTGACGCCAGCAGCCCGAGTGTCAAAGTGCTCACTAGCATCCGGGGGTAGCCAAGTTAGTCTGTTACAGAAAAAAACAAAAATGGTTTGGTAGCATTTTATAGTCTAACGAAACATGTAGATGGTATCATGAGTTTATGTGGGCATAGCCCACTTCTTCAGATGACCGGAGTTATCTGTTATGTAAATACTCATGTTTCAAGGCCTGGCAAACTTACTACACCTAAGACACTACTGCCATAAATGTTATCCAAAAAAGTATCTCGTAGGGTATCAAATTACAACTGGTGGTTTTCTGGTCATTAATATTATTGTGTGATGTAGAGATGTTTAGTGTGTAAAGAGTTAGCTATTTATGCTGGAAATATGTTTCTAAAATTTGTTAAAACCAATAATCTGAACAAGTTTACCCTAGTCAAGGAATGTGGATTTGCCAGTCTTTGTAAACCAGAGACAATGAAAGAATAATTTGCATCTACGGAAAATAATCAAAGAAAGAAAAAAGCTAATTAGAAGGTGATGAGAGAGGACCAAAGCTCCTACACTCAGAGAAACAAGCAGAGCGGAAAAATAACTTTGTCTGGGGTGATGAGGTTCCTTTTCAAAACACATTTCAAAGGTTTCTTGAACAGTAAGAAAAGGGGTAACAGACACTGGGGGTATGCATATGCACCACTTGGGGGACAAGGAGGACAGCACTTCTGGAGTCTGTGAATGGTGGCTGAGGACTCGGAGAACTGACTGTAACTGAGAAATTGTCAGACGCCACAGCTGTAATCTCTTAAGGTTTAGACCAGGGATGGGGAGACTTTTTTTTTCAGTCTGGGCCCACCAACTCATAGAAAAAGGAGTCAGAGCCACACACAAGTGAAAAGCAAAAATAAACAAAACCACAAGAAACTCTCACAGATGTGGCTTCCAACTGAGAAGCAGGGAAAAAAGAGGAAACTCCCCTCATGCTCCAGCCGCATGGAGGAAGGCAGAGGTGCCGAGGCTCAGGGGTTACCCACAGGGCTGAATTAACTCTTCTGGGAGCCTTGGGCTAGTGGCTTTAGGCCCCCCAGGCTCTGAGGGGGAGCTGAAATGAGGGGTTCAGTGTGTGTGAGGGGGCTGCTGGGGAGCAGGCTGAGGCTGAGGGTGTGGGGTCTAGGTGAGAAGGGGGTGCAGGAGCAGATGGAGGTGTGGGGTCTGGAAGAGAGGGGAGTGCAGGAGAAGGGGGGGGGGGTATTCAGGATCTGAGTGCAGGTATGGGATCTGGGCAAGAGGGGCAGGGGATTGGGCTACCTACATAGTGCAGCTCCTTACCAGAAATCACATCCAACACAACAAAGGGTCTGGCAGGTGATCAGTCCTTCAGATGCCACACAGGAATTCTACGGTTATAAGTTTATGACAGCTGTTAGATGAAAACAAGCACACCCACGAATCTGTGAGTCATTCCTATATACAGTTGGGGCTTTTGATTTTGGAAATCTGGGACCAAGTAATCATTAATCACACTTTCTCTGGAGCATAGCTTCAGAGGCAGGATGGGGTGGGTGGGACTTTGCATTTACCTCCCACTAGATATTTCTAAGGAAATTCACTATTATTCAAAAAGTTCATTTTTTGCTGGCCACATCGTTCAATACGAACATTTCACCCCTAAGGCCGACAATAACATATACAACACAAATGATTCAAAAGATACTTAAATGTAATTCAATAATATCTCCTAAATATATAACAGGAAATTACCATATCTGTCAAAACAGCCAAAGGAGTTACCCCTTTAGCTCAAGTGACAGTTTAGTTTTTGTTGGCATGGAACATCACAGATAGATCTGGGTGACGTTTTTCATCCAAACTATCTTTCAGCAAAAAATGCAGCTTTTGCAACATCATTTCATAAATTGATGTGATTTTTATTGAGTAGTAGATCCTCATCCCGTATTCTCTCCCCTTCCTCCCCCCAAAAAATCAATATTTTGTTTTGGCATTTTCAGGGTGAAACATTTTGATTTTTGACTTCAAGATGACTTTTCATTTAGAAAATTCCCTTCAATTTTTTTAAAATCATAAAGTGCAAAAGAGCATTCAAAATATAAACACATTTTATTTTAATTGAACAAAACATGTTGTTTGACTCAAAATTGATTTTTCTCACTTTTCCATTCACTGACAATTTCAAATAAATTCAAGATCAGTCCAACTCCAAAGATTTTTTTCTCTCATATTTTTCAGAACTGCCAATGAACAAAAACATCCCTTATTCACACAGCTCTGATCACTGGCTCACTTCTACTTGATGGCCAATGGTAGGTTGTCATTTCAACTTCATACCAGTAAAGCATAAAGAATAGCCTCTCAGAAAGACATCTGAAAGATTACAAAGTAGATACCATGAAAACAGCTTTTCCATCAAGCTAACATCAAAGGTTAATTTTAAGCCTTTTGAAGATTTTTTTTTTTACATACCACATAATGAACTGCTTTTAATCGATTCTTCTTCTGAAGTGGGGCACAGTTGTACTTCCCATGCACTTTAAAGCGTTCCCCAATGCAAGTCCTATGCTGTTTTCTCTTGCACCAGGAAGATGATGTGTTTTTTTCCTAGGATGAAGCACATGAACGTCTTCCTATTAATGTGTTATACCTGGCTGCATATCCTACTGCACTCTCCTGTGGGAGAGTGACAGTACTTAGGATTCTGAATTCTGTTAAAAATTCACCACTGTCCTTGTCTGAGGCAGTCAAATGTATGGGTCTCATGACAGTCCTGCTGCAATCCTGATCCTTTCCTTGGCTAAAGAAGTGAGCAACAATGCTATTAATGTTATAGTAGATTATTTGAAGAGCTGGTCATTAAAAAAAGTCTTTTAAGAAAAAACATTAGAAGTGACAAAGTTTCATTTTTTTCCTCAAAACTTTGTGAAAACATTCTGAGTTGTTTATGACAAACCAAAAACTGAAAAAGATAAAATAATTAAAAAGTTATTATTTTCCTGATATCAGTTTGGCATTGAGAATAACAAACTTTTTGCATTAAAAATAAAGTTTGATTTAAATGTTTTGAGTCACCATAATTATTTATATTGCAGTAATACCTAGAAATCCCTGACAAAGTCAAGGCCTATACCATTGTTCTAGGTACTGCATAAACACATGGTAAAAGTCCCTGCCTCAATAAGCTTATTGGCCAAGGAAAAATACTCTTCCCCTATAGCACAATACCAACATTCTCAGAAGATTATCAGAGGACATTCTCTATGGGTATATCTACACAGCAGGGTTAATGTCAAATTAAGCTAAGCAACTATGTCAATTG
This sequence comes from Apalone spinifera, assembly GCA_030068395.1. Lineage (NCBI taxonomy): Eukaryota > Metazoa > Chordata > Testudines > Trionychidae > Apalone > Apalone spinifera. The sequence continues at coordinate 17,367,610 of JANRFK010006693.1, forward strand.
GGTAGCTGAAGTCAAAATAGCTTAATTCGGCTTTTGGCACTATCTACACAGTGGGAAGTCGAAGGAAGAACACTCTCACCATGAGTCTAGGGTTGCCAGATGGTTTACCCAAAAATACCGAACACCTCCTCCCCTAAAAAAAAAAAACACCTGGGAAAAAATTCTGTGGAGGGGAAAAAAAAGGGGGAGACCAAAGTTGCTGAGCAATAAATAAATAAATAAAAAATAAAACAGCATTAAAACAGATGTAAGTGCCTGCAGAGTTAGAATAGGGATAGCAAGAGGGGAGAGGTTGAGCACTAAGACCCAGGGAAGGCTTCATTTCTTAGGCTTTTTGCTGGCAGCCATTTTGTTTTCTTCATGGAGCCAGAACGCACCTTCTCTGTGGAACCAGGTAAGCAGGGGGGATGGGGACAGGAGCTGGCAGTTGCCGAATATGTCATAGGTTGCCAGGTGTCCGGTATTTTCACCTCCTGGCTGGGAAAAAATCAGAAAATACCAGACATTTTAGGTGTCCGGTATTTTCTGAATTTTTTACCAGACAGGGGGCAAAAATATCGGACTGTCTGGGTCAATACTAGACACCTGGCAACCCTACATGAGTCAGAGTAAGAAGTCCTCCAGCTTGACATTATTTTGAAATAATGGCTTTTAATGTAGATGCAACACTACGTTATTCCGAAATAATGCTGCTGCGCAGATGTACCCTATAGCTCACTAAAACTCCAAAGCACACATACAAGGCATTTGTCAAGGCTGATTCCCCTCTCTGGCATGATGAATGCAGAAGTGGGGTCCCGCAAAAGTACCCCAAAACCTTATATTTCCAGGCTTTGGTATAAAACTTCCCCCCAAAATCTTCAAACCCTAGATTTTGGGGATAAAATCCACTGCCACCATCAAGTGCTTTTGAACTCACAAACAGGGGTGGACACTTGAAACCAACCCCAGGGCACCCCAAGCTCTTTCCCCCAAAGAGCTTGAAAAAGAAAAGAGAAAATACAAATTGTAGTCTGTGGTAGCTGCTCTCTAGTTAAAGGCCTGCAGATCCCACAGACATATTTTCCAGAACACAGAACTGAACCAATACCAGGTTAATAAAAAAGGAAGAACTTTTATTATCAAAACAATCCTCCTGTTGCAAGCATAATGACTAGATGGAAAAAGTCATCAATTAATATACTTATGGGGACTTCCATGGGCCAAAACTTAGTGACAAAAGAGAGGAAACCCCATTTCTAAATGCACAGACATCAGATTCCCATTCCCAAACCATAAAACAATAAAACCTAACGGATTTATCTAGACTTTACCCTACTTACAGATGGTGAAGAGTCTTTTCTTGGAGCGGGACATGTTGTCTGTCCCCCTCAGTAGCTGGAGAGCCAACTGTCCAGAGACAAAGGAGGAAAAACCCCAAAATTCCTTTGTCTCAGTTTTAAATCCCTATCTGCATTTCTATTGGCTGACTGCTACCTGGCTAGGTACAGTTAACCTCTTAGCCCCCAGGCTGCTGGCTAACCCTCATGGTTATGACAGTATCTCAGGGATCAATCATGGCCACTACCACTTCCTTCTATCTTTCTTTTGGGCCTTTCATTCCACATGTTAGTAAGTCAGCTTTCTCTAGTAATGTTTATCTAGTGAAGGAGACATATTCCCAGCTGCCAAAGAAACAAAATATAAGAGCAAAATCTCCTGTCCTGTCCCTGGGGTCTGTATCTTCAATATTGAGAATGAAAACACATTTTTAAGGCTCTATACTGTATATTTTGCTGTAATGGTTTAGTAAATGTGGTCAATTCCCAGCATACATGTCCAGCTCTGCTCTGGGTGTGATTGACACTACGAGGGTCAATCACACGATTGCAAGCTCCCTTTTGTTTACATTAGGAGACTTTACTTAATTAGAAAAAAAATAAAAAAACAATGACTAGTCCTGCAGCTCCTTAGAGACTAACAAAAAATGTAGATGGTATCATGAGCTTTCGTGGGCACAACCCACTTCTTCATATTTAAGTTTTTTCTATCACAGACTAACATGGCTACCCCTCTGAAACTTTACCTAATTAGTTACACTAGTGAAAATTTTCCTAATCTAGACAAGTCCTAATCTAGACAAGTGTGATCTAATTTCTGTTGTTTTTTAGAGATTAAAAATGTCACAGTTTATAAATAAAAGATCTGTGTTTTTTTGATATTTATATTCTTTCTATACTTATGCATATTATTGTATGACCTCGATGACAAAACTCTCACTAATGTTGGGGCCAGGACTCTCTCTCCCTCCCTCCCTCGCCCCCCAGTAGGGAGCAGAATTATTGACTAGGGATGGGTCTGGTGAAAGGAAAGAAAAATATATAAAAATTTCCTAACATTAAGGTCTGTTAGACTGTGAAATAGCCTCCCAAGGGAAAGAGTTGAAGTGTCTTTGCATGAGTCATTTAAAATTGGCTTGGGAAAATTTACTGACAATATACTGCAGGGTACTGGATGAACTAATAGGTCTTTTTCATCTCTAACTTTTATGGCTCTGTGATAATAAAAGACATAGAAATCAATTCTTTCAAATGATTCAAGGAATCGCTTTGCTTTAGAAAGCTAAAAATATGCCTGTTCACTTGGTCATGTGTCTTTAAGGTGACATTCTAACAAACTGCATTCAATTATCCCTAATTTGAAAAAACTGAACTACCCTTTTCCACGTTCAAATGATTTCACACATTTTTGACAGAGCTTCTTTCTTAGACAATTTGCATTTCAGCTCAAGGAGAGATGGGGTGGGGCTGAGGGCTGTTTCTGTTGTAATATAACTGGGAAGAATAAACATTAAGCATAAATTTGCATACATACTAATGATTTCTTCTAAAAAGCACACAATTGGATATTTCTACTATCTTCTACTAATGCTAAAAAAAGGAAAGTTTTTACAGCATTTATTTTTAAAAGTACTCATATACAAGTACATATATACATATACACATATGTTGGTTTTACTAAAAGAATGGCCACTAATTTAATTAAAAGAATAAATGTGAGAAGTCAAAAATTTAGTTTGCGTAATGAAGAAATTTGACCATACACAACCCTTGGAAACATGGGGCTAAATCCTGGTTCCAGTGAAATCAATGCAATGGGGCTATTCAAATAAGTAGATAGATTATGGAAATTATCTTAAGCATTAATTTGTATGGCAAAGTGGAACATCTATGTAATAGATTTTTCAAATATAACAATTTATTTGATTTTTGCCAGTTCAAAATATATGCAGAAGTTCAAAATACTTTGGCTTAATTTTATTCCTTTGGAGTCATATTGGTTTATTTTTTCCTGTAAAGAAATATTAGAACTAATGGACTAGTCTACAATTGAATTGCTAAGCTGCTCCATCTAGTGCTACCATTGCATCCCTGCGTTGTTATAACTTTGAATTCAAGAAACAAACACACAAACATCAAATAAAAAATGAAGAAATGAAAATTAACAAATATTCTTGGATAACTTGGACACTTGTTAAGTTGAAAGGAAACAGATTTGGACTTGAAAGGACATAGATATTCTTCATAGTTGTTATGTTTTATCCTTAATAACTATGCAGAAAGAGCAATTAGGCAAGCTCAGAATAATAATATAACCACTTTATATTTTGGCCATAATAGAGAAAATGTAGCTGTATTGAGAGAGCTAGAAATAGAAATGCAAATGAAAAGCTTACATGGCAGAGTACTACAGAATTAGGTTCCATTTCAGCCAAGCATGTAAGCACATGTTGATTTCCATTCATATTCAGCATATTACTATGTCCCATTCACTTCAATGAGACCTAAACATATGCTTAAAGTTAGGCAGGTGCTTAAATGATGTGATGAATGGAGATGGATGGTTGAATTGGAGCCTTAGAGCAGTAGACGATTCTTTACTTCTCTCCGCACTTGAAATACAACTAACTCTTTTCTTTGCTGAGCAGGATGTGGTAATGGCTAAACATCTTAGTGAGAGAAGCGGAGTGAGGCAATATCTTTTATTGGACCAACTGCAGAAGAATTTCCCAGTGCAGCTCAAAAGCTTGTTTCTTTTATCAACATAAGTTGGTCTAATAAAATGTATTATCTCATCTACCTTGTCTCTCTAATAGCCTGGGTTGAGCACAAGGGCGCCATTTTGTGTGCGTGGAGGGCAGCATCCATGCACTCCAGGACGCAGGTAGCTTTACATCCTGTTCCTCAGATGCTAAGGAAGTGAGGGGAAAGTGCTTGCATTCCGTGCATTCCTCGGGTGTGAGAATGCACCCAAAATGGTGTCCTTGGTTGAACTACAACACTGGACACAAAAAATATGAGTTGTAGTCTACAGTTGCTTTTCAATAAAAGACCATTAGTGGCTTTGGTTTGAACTTTTCCGATATGCTAAACGTATTCCAAGTATCATACCTTCAGGACATTTTAGTGTTATATTTATAATCTACTACTGAAAAGATTCATATTTTAAAAGGACTGAACCTACGGTAGTAAGGCTACAAATGGTTAAAATAACAAAGTAGGATTTAAGAGAACTATTTAACATTTTAACTATTTAACTATTTAACATATATTTTAACTATCCCTTTATTTTCACATCACAGGAAATGAACTGTTCCTCTTGCACATATCACAGCTACTGAAAACACCTGTTTATTATTTGAAGATGAACTTCACACACACTGTATAGATATTGTGGACCAAGGAAACCTAAGATGGCTGGGCCTCTGATGCTGCCTTCAATGTCTCAAGCTCAGTGTGGAAAGTCCATTACGGTTTCTTCAAAAGTAATTTCAAAATGCAAATATATTTGCTAACAGATTCTTGTCTCGGAAAGATTGTCAATTTCCTGGCCCCATGCTCATTTATTTTTCATAAAGAGTGAAATATGGGGCAGAGATTTATTTGTTGACAGTTATCAGCAGTAACTCAGACTCAACACTGACCTAAATTCTTCTTGCTCAGAAGAGGTGAAATAGAAAATAATGAAGGTAGTGTTATTTCAGAAATGCAAAACTTGAAATTGCCAGAATTTATTCAAGTTCTTGGAATGTCTGAGAGATCAGGGCCTCTGGGTTTACCATTCTATTTCTAATAGCTAATTCTGATGTAGACAAATTTGCTTCTTCTCTGTGTTTTCTCATGCTGCTCTGGATGCCCTAAAAATGTTTGTGTGTCTCACGTTTTTTTGCAAAAACCTTTTCTTGAAAAATCATTTTAAAATGATTTATGAAAAAAATTTCATAACTCTGTGTCCAGTTGTAGGCTAATGAATTTGCACACATGTTCAGGGCTGGATTCAAACACAGGAATTATGGATTTTCAATTAATGTGCTGCTATTTATGCTTCCAGTATGCTGCTGTTTGAAAATCCTGGAGAGGGATTTTAAATGGTTGAGGTTTATGCTGGACTTTGGCTTAGAAGTGATTTTCATGATAGGTGAGTAAAAGCTGAGGTTCCTTTTATCTCTGACCCTGGGTTCTCAGTATTTACATGTTTTTAAATTAGGCTGGTTTGAAAGTAGTCAATCTTTTTCAACTACATTGGTTCATCTCTGAAAGGGGTCTCACTTCGATACCTGGAAAGATACTAAGCAAGGTATTAAATAAAGCAATTCATAAATACCTACAATATTATAGGTTTATAAGGAATAGCCAGTATAGATTTATCAAGAACAATTAAAGCCAAACCAGGGAACTGCAGTCTAGGTGAAATTCCTATGAAGTGCATAACTGTTCGAAAAACTGCCCTCAGAATGATTTGCTTCAAACTAAGAAGGTATGTCTATTGGAGTCTGAGACTAGACTAGACTACAAGGTTTTATCGAAAAAAGGTACGTAAGTTGTGAGCTGCAATTTGCATACCTTTTTCCGATTGTTTTTTCAGAAGAGGCTTTCCCAAAATTTGGCCCATCTACACTATGCCAAATTTTGAAAAAACCTCCTCTTTTGGAAGAGCCCTTCTTCCTTATGGAATGAGGAAGTCAGGGCTTCCAAAAGATTGTGTCTGCTCTTCCACGAAAAAAAGCAGAAGAACAGACATGTTCCCTGAGCGTGGCAGAGTTTTTCCGGCGGTATTGTGGAAAAACCCCGTACTGTAGACATAGACCCATATGGCTCTGTGCTGGGTTGATTACTATTCAATATTTTCATTTATGGCTTGGATAATGGAGTGGAAAGCATGCTTATACATTCTGAAGATAACAGCAAGCTGAAAGGAGTTGAAAGAACTTTGAAGAACAGGATTAGAATTCAAAACAATCTTGATGAATTGGAGACTTGCTCTGAATTCAACAAGATGAACTATACATATGTTTTTGTTAGCTTCTAAGGTGCCACAGGACTACTTGTTTTTTTTTAAAGTTGTTTTTAAAGTTACAGACTAACATGGCTACCCCCCCAGAGATTTTTCAACCAAAGTAAGTACTTAAATACCCTCCCCCCCAAATCAAATAAACACTTACAAAATGGGAAATGGATCATGTTATGCTTATAAAAAGTACACAGGATCTTTTCAGAGGATAGGGCAATGTGTTGAGATACAGTATGAAAACCAGCATGTGCATTTATTCATACACACACACACACACACCCCCCAATCCCTCTGATGGTGTTATAGTTACCTCCCTTTAGCTCAGACCAATGTAATAGCCGGTTAGATTGGGCCTGAAGGGAGGAGCTAGGTTCTGTCAGTCATGATCTGATCCTTTGCAGTATGGAACTGAAAGAACCATGGCAGTACACACTGTTTTTGTAGTTGTGAGTTCCCATTTGAGTCTATGGATTTTGCAATGTTATGCTCTGATCATTAACTCTTAAGGGTGTATCTACACTGCATTGTAGGTCGAAATAAGATACAGAATTTGAGTTACGCAAATTGCATAGCTTATTTTGGTGTTATTTCGCAATAGCTTATTTCAAAATTTGGTGTTATCTACACAGCACTTATTTTGAAATAAATCAGTATTCTGAATTGTCCCTTACTCCTCATGAAATGAGGTTTACAGGGATGTTGTAATAGCGAGCACATTTTATTTTGAAATAACCGGTGCGCTCAAAAGACGCTGCAGTGTAGATGTAGCTTAAGGGTACGTCTATATAGTGGTGCTGTTTTGGGATAATGTCTGTTATCCCAAAACAGTGTTTTGCACATCTTAAAAGCACACCTGTTATTTTGAAACACATTCAAAATAACGGGCTTCTTACTCTGGCTTCCTGTAAACCTCATTGCACAAAGATTAAGGAAGATGCCAGAATAGCAATTTATTTTGAAATTAGTGCTGTGTAGACAGTGCCAAATTTTGAAATAAACTATTTCAAGGTATATTTATAGCTTATTTCGAGGTATACACTACTGTGTAGATGTACCCTAAGTTGCATCATCACCTCCAGAGGGTGTTCCATCATTATCCTTCATCAACATTTTGATGTTTGTCACTCAGGTTTTTCCCACATCTGGGTTTGCCTTTATCTGTTACATTGACTTAAAGGATTTATACTTATACTTTAGGGTCATCAATCTTCCATTCTCCAGCCATTGTCAGTGTGTCCTGGTAGTCTAACTGGCATCTCTTGATCTTTTTCTCTTTTTGTTCATCTGTATAATTTGATACTGGTGCCTTCTGTTTATTAATACATCATGCATTCCTCATTCACACACAGAACACTAAGGCTACATCTACATTGGC
>JANRFK010006693.1:17389013-17400548 GCA_030068395.1 Apalone spinifera
TGACCTTCTGAGGTCTTTTCCAGCTCTATGGTTCTATGATTCTATGATTCTATGGGATAGGTGAGGGCCTGATCAAAATAAATAAGTAAATGAATAATAAGTTGTCTCATATGTCAGTATAATGCAGGATATTGGTGGTTTCACATATAGAAACTATGCAGATGGGAGAGAAAGACAATAATGTTTATTGTGGTTTAAATATGGTTGCATTTTTTGAACCCTGTTCCAAATTTAACAGGTGGTTCTTCTGTATTGCACTCTAAACTGTTTGCAGGCTGCTATATAAAATATGAGTAAACATGGTTTGAATTTTGAATATGGCACATTAAAAATATGGTTAGAGAAAAACTCTGATGTTACTAATGACCTAATATAACAAGGTTATAAATAAATTGCTCACTGTTCTCATGTATTTTTAGTAAACAGATTTGGGAATAGCACAACTAATCCCCAATGCCCAATTAAAGTCTCTTAACTAATTCAACAAAAGCATTGTAAATGAGTAGCTAGAGATACTTTAAATAAACATACATTTTACAGAGGAAATTTAATAGCCAAACAAATGGAAAATCAGTTGAGATGCTTTAGCTTTCTCAATTGTCCTTAATAAATTAGTCATAAGAAAAACAAACTCAATTAACAAGCACAAACATCATGTATTTTTTGTTCCAAGGGCAGTGTTGTACAGTATTTGCCTTTTAAGTACATCTTAAATGAGCAGCACATTAGACCTGAAGAACTCTGTGTATCTCAAAAGCTTTTCTCTTTCACCAGTATAGGACATTACCTCAATCAACTTGCCTTTCTAAGGACTTAAGTAAGGACTTAAGGTGCCTAAAGCTTCACCGGAATTCTTTCTTTTTTCCATCTCAGGTTTACAATTATTTTGCTGGGCTCGGCCTTTTTTTCCCCTCTCACATACATTCCAAATCAACCCTGGAAAGTGAAGCTCCTAGGCATTTAAAAGCTGAGGCTGACTAGGTGGTGAATTAAACTCAGACTGTGGTTTAAGAAAGAGGTGGTGAATTAAACTCAGACTGTGGTTTAAGATCTCTCCTGTATCCCCCTTGGTAAACCTTGCCAGCAACTAGCCAATGAAGTGTAACATCTGGCTTTCCAGTGGGGATAGCCTGGCATTTTGCCTGCCCATATTTTGTCCTTGTGGAGTCCCAGTAAAATGTACAAACTGAGCTTCAATTAAAGAAGGCTGAAGGGCAGATATAGCAGATGAGCAGCATGTGTGCTGGGACATAGTGTGATGTGTCTACATCAGGCAGCAGGATCAAACTCAAAGCAGACAGCTGTGAAAAATCTGCTCTGGAGCAAATATTTAATAAACCAGGAATTTAAAAAACCACAACTGTCAGATGCCTCTTGTTTGCGGGGAAAGTTTGAGATTCAGTAAGATTGGCATTTGGCAGAATTCTGTCAGGCCTTCCCCTTTCCTTCCTTAAGATGTATGACAAACACTTTGAGAGCAGTTCTTTGAGCACTGACTGGCACAGACTCCCTGCCCTCCGTATGATACTTTCTTGTTCAAAATTTGGCTGCAAGAGCTTTGGCTAAGTTCTGAGATTGTTTAGTTTAAGAGATACCCAGAGAGCACCTATCACTTTTATTATTACCAAGGATCCTGTTTGCTTCTACTTAGTTTCAACTGGCTTGGTTTTCTTGTAACATTCCTGATAAGACCAGGGAAAAAATGGCAGATTGGCAACTTTAAAAGTTGTTACTAACATCCTTGAATGTACTTCTGGAAACCCTGTGCCTGAATGGGGCTCCCAAGATTATAGGTGTGTGTCTCTACACTGCCAAAAAAGGTGTGCTCTGAACTTGGGTTAGGTAACTTGGGTTAGACATCGACTCCTTTATAGGCTTTACCTTGAGTTGCTCACCCAAGTTAAAAGAGAAGATGTAATGGCTTCACTGCTAGAGTTAGCTAACCCGAGTCAAGCAGTATATATTCACCCTAAAATATCCATAACGATTTGTACTGGGCAGACTTTAGCATTTTTTTTTGCCATGTCCATAAAACATGGCATCTTCCTGTGGCCAATAAAATAAAATACGCACTTCTCTGCTTCCTTTCCCAATGAAAACATTTAGATGATTCTTATCTACCATATTCACACCCCAGTGTGAATGAACAACTCAATCTCAGAATTCATAAATAAACAGGGTAGTTCCATGATCTTGAAAACCAGGGATGTCCCTGATCCCATAGTCTATCTCTTTGTTCCTGCCAGATTTACACAGAACAGTGGGGTTTTTCCTGGTAGTTCTCAACCCACTAGATTACCCATCTTGCATGAACCACTAGCCAGCTTCACTGGTGAACCTGATGTCTAGCACTAATAATGCTATCCTGTCCCACATGGGGACAGTCAATGAAACTGAGAAGTGGCAAATTCAAAATAGACAAAAGGAAACATTTTTCAGCCTAACACACAATTAATCCATGACATTTATTCCCCTGAGATATAATTGAGACCAGCACCGTAGCAGGATTCTCAAAGAATTAAACATCTGCATGAAGAGCCAGAATATCCAGAATACAATAGTGAATATTAAATACATAAAAGAAGAGCTTTGGAAGAGCTATGGCTCATTGTGCATAAGCCAAACTCTTGGAAGTTGAGTGGAAACTTTCTCTGGAGACAGGCTATCTCATAACTAACTACTGCTGGGTTCTTTGGTCTTCCACTGAAGCAGCTGGTGAGCAGATGCTGGATTGGATGGACAACTAGTCTGAGCCAATGTGGCAATCACTATGTTCCTTTTGTAAAAACAGTTCAGATCAGAAGAGAAGCAGGCCCAATATATATCCCTTTTATGGGTTAGTTAGCTTGACTGAGGGGACTGGCTGAACATTCCTAACCACAGCAATGTGAACTGAACATGCTTTACATAATGATTTATCACATGTATTTCCCATTGTCTCTCTACTTTGTGTAGGGATAGATAACTAGGAGATAATTTAAAATACCAGTAGAATCTTTTCTTTTCTTATTAATGGACCATATACGTATAGTGCAAAATGTTAATATAGAAAGGACTTCTCTTTTCACATACCAGACAATCTTGTAGTATAGTAAAAAATTAAATAATATGTTGATAAATAAATACATTTGAAAAACAGAACACAGTCATGTATGCAATATAATCTGGAAATACCATCGTTAGTGTTACAACTAGGCCCACTGATGGGGAGGAGGGGCAGAAAATGAGACAACTACCTCAGGACCCAGTAATTCAAAGGGCCTGGGACTCCCAGCCACTGTCACTGCTACTGTGGCAGTGGTGGTGCCCAGGGCCCCGCACGCTTTAAATCTCTGATGAAGTGCCATTTGTGTGCTTCAGGCAGCATTGAGGGCTGGGGGCATGGTCCTGGTGGCACTGAGGGCTTCTCCTGGCCCCACCCCTTCTGCCTGAGGCACTATCCTAAAGTGTGGGACCAGTCTGCTTCCCCCCACACTTTACCCTGGGGCCCAGTCAAGCTATCGGTTCCCATGGCCACAACATCCTACTTGAAGTAATTTTACTTAATAAGATTGCAACACAAATAATACAAAAATTCAGTAACAGACTCACCAAAGCTATCCACTAAGACAGGAATGAGACACATGAAAGTTAACAGGAATCATTGGATAAAGAGCAAACGTCTGTAAAGGGCAAAGATTTGGAATTCTTAGGTGAGCATTTAGTCAGATGAATAGTCCTTTTGAAGTCAATAGGTCTATTCACATACGTAAAGGGTCACCAACAAAAATAAGGGTTGCATAGACTAATCCAAAAAAGTTTCACAGTGCAGTCAAAAAATCCAGGACCTCTTGTCAGCAAAGGTTGAGATTGACCAAACAGGAATGTTTTGAAAAAAACGATATCAGATTTGATGACAGTAGGATTAGAGAATTTAGGTGACCCACTTTCCAGAATTACTGATCTGATTATATCATTTTCACTATGACCCTGATAAGACCATATGCAGGTGTTTGACTAAGGTGTTTAAAGAGGTGAGCAGTCCCACTGAGTTCAGTTAGACTACTCACATGCATTAAGCTTAACTCTTGCATCAGTCTGAATGATTGGGACTTCATATCTGATCTAAATGATGTTTGAATATACAAGTGCCAAAACAAGCTCTGATGAGGGTTATATAAAAATCACTATTTATGCAATGTAGCTGCTGAAATAACTACCTACCACAATTTTAATGTCCATATATATCTTGTTTCTGTCTAAGAGAATTTCTTAATGGATATTGCTAAACTGAGTTTGCTGATCAGCAGTGAAAGGACAAGCTTCTCTTGCAAGAAAGTGCAGCAGCAGTAACACAATCTTATTTACTTTCAATATAACTTTGGACAAATATATGGCGAACAGAGAAAGGGACCCACTGGCAAGTTGGAACATACATAGGTAATTGGTTGCTGTTCTTAATCTAAAGTTATTTTCAGATGGTTGTTCAAACTTTCCAAAGGCATTTTCTGGGAAAGTTCTAAATCATTGACAAGAGCTTTGAATGAAAATATCATCTCTGTAGTGACTGCCTGTCATTGCACATTTCTTTGTAAAGTATTTTGTGAAATTCTGTATGGTGGATGTTAAATATAAATAGATTCAATTTGTATTTATTTTATATTATTGGAACTGTCTCTGCTGCAGATCTCTCTTGCAAATCCCTTTGCCAGTCTCTGAGGACCGGGCCAAGTTCCAGATCAGTGGCTGATATTCACAGACACACCTGGATTGGGCTGCTAGCATACGATCTTCCCAGCTTCCCTTGGGATAAGCCATGGTTTTGAGGTGCATTGCTGGTCTTTGTTTCCAATACCCTTCTTCTTATCTTGCGAATAGTGCTATACAAATTCCCTGTGTACAGAGCAGCTTCTCTCTTGGGTAAGTTGTCTTTTCTAGACAGTTTAAGAAGTTATCCACTCACCTATAAATACGGTAAGATTTTCTTAAATTCTAACATTTTAATTACAGTTATGTATAATACAAGTAAGGCATGCAATTCGAGCAGTTTCCCTCCCCCACCTCAAAATGGTTTTAGATTTAAATAGAAATTTAAAAAAATTTAAAAAATATTCAAAAAAAATTAATGAAAGAAGAAAAAAACTGAATTAAAATGAAAACAAAATAATTTCATGTATGTAGAATAATTAAATCACTTACTGACCATTCATTACTTTAATTACTTGAAAGACCCAGGTAATTATAAGCCTTCCTTACATTGATCCCAGTTAACATAATGGAGTGGTTGATATGGGACTTGATTAATAAAGACATAAAGGAGATTAATGTAGTTAAGGTACTTATCAGAATTCTAGCCACATAAATTCATTTGATTATCTGGCCCTAGGAACTTTTGAAAATTCTACACTACCACACTAAGATGTTTGGAACTCTTTGGAGTAAGATACTTTAAAAAAGTATGAGTTGTACTGTCTTTTTTTCCAGTAGCAATAAGGCCTGTCTTTATATGCAAGATCTAAGGAAAAATCCACCTCCAAATGTTGTAGAAACTGAAGCTGTAGTTGGCAGCAAAGCACAAATCAATTGAGATTTTTAATTCTCATTTAAACCTAAAAAACTCAGAAATTGCAAAGGACAACCTTCTATCACAAGTCTTTGTTTATGCATTTGTCTTTGGGGTGTGGTGTAGTGATTAACCAAAGTAGTAACAAATGAACAGGTGAGTATAGGTTAGAAAAGAATATGGCAAACCCACTGCATGACCTACAGAAAATAAATAAAGAGATCACTTTAAATTATTTCACCTGCATTGCTTTGAAAATTTACCCTTTCACTATCAGGATCTGGGAAGGTACATCAAAACATTTCTGAGTGGTCTAGTCTTTAAAGTACTTCCAAAGCATCAAGCTATGGTCCAGTTATTAATTTGTTTTATATTCTCATTAATGTCTAATTAGAACAGCCACTAAAAGTCAATGTTGTTAATGGGGAAGTCTAACAATGTAATCAAATGCTTTCCATTAGATTAGCATTTCTGACTCTTAATGGACATCTTAATAAGACATACTTATAAAGTGCAGTTTTACATAAATTAACACCAGGCAAGAAACAAGACTAGTCCCTTTCACAATGTAACCTTTTCCCCTTCCATTTTTCACACTCTTGTTTTTCCTGTTTATACAGAATAAAGTGTAGCTTCTTATACTCTTTGTAGCTAACCTCTGTGTTTGTCCACTGCTAGAAGAAGGAAGGTCTCAGAGTTGTCAGAGTTGAAGCCTCATCTCTCGTATTTTCTCTTTCCAGTTTATTTGTACACAGACTTCTTTATTAAAAATGAGAAGATTGGAAAATTTACTTGGTGTTGCTCAGGTCCTTAACTCAAAGAATTTTTTTTTTTTGGAAAATAAAGTGAAAATGCACATGCTTCATTTGAATCATTGCTCTGGGGTGTAGCTGGAGATGAGGAGTTCAGTGTGAACGCTCTCCCAAGGATAGAGAATGACTCCAGCCCTGCAGCAGTATGGGGCTAGGTGAGAAGAACCTATTCATGGCTAGGGGATGTCAACTGGCAAGGGAAGGTAAAGATTTGTCTGCTCCCTGAACTCCCCATCCAGAGTGAGGTATGCAATAAACTGTGCACTTTCCCCTCATTCCCTAAACAATGCCTTGGGGGTGGGGTGGGGGGAAGCGTGGGGCTAGGGCGTTCCCAGAGGGGGTGGGGCACCCCCAGCTAATCCCTTTCATCTGCTTGGTGATTCTGTCTCTTTTCTGTATGCTTTTATAAGAAGGAATCCCATGCCAAGCACTCCTATTTTCCTGGCACAACCAAACCCTGACCTTGCTTTAACTTTTGATAAGAGGATGCTGTATCCCAAATTTGGTGGTCCTAGCTCTTACCATTTAGGAGGCGTTCTCAAACAAATGGACAGACACACAGGCAGGCAGACAGACAGACAGACAGACAAAATCTCCCAAATATATAGTAGATTAATGTGAGTTTAGAAAGGCTTATGAAACGTGGTGGACTGATAGCCTTGGAAAATGAATTAATATATTTATTTATATAACGCTTACAGCATAGTCAAGGCAGTGCAAGTGCTCCCTGGAACTCTCACTATAATCTACAGGACCCAGCCCTCATGATAAAAGGACAGTTCAGTCTCTAGGTTCTGTTAGTCCAACACCTCTGCTAAAACTTCCAGAATGAGTATCACTTAGTTAGAAATTCAGAAGACTGTCAGTTCATGCTTGAGGAACAGTCAGACGCAGGTAGCTACATTTGGAAGGGGAACATCTATACCACTCTATGTCCTTTTAAGAAAATGTTAGCAAAGTCCCTCTGTCCCTTGAGCTCATTTAATTGAGACAAACAAAATTATTCTTTCATGTCCTTTCTTTCTTGTATGGGTGAGCAGCTTGGTTTAGAAGTATGGGAAAGAAATTAATTTTAACAGATGGGAAGTTCTATAAAATTGGGACATTAATCTTTGCGCTCCACAAGATATTTCCCTGGCTTTTCTCCATAGGCTCCCATAGGTAGCTACTCTCACTCAAATTCACAGCTACTGATGAAAACCTATTTCTTCCTCAGGTGCAGCTCTAAATCTGAAATATATGTATTGTTGGGCTCCACTTGTGTTTGGGAACAGCCCAGTTTTTAAAATTCATATTAGAAGGTACATGAAAGTCATGATAAGAATAGATTGCTTGTTGGCACGGAGGGAAGAAAAAGCAGGAAAACAGAAAATAAACTTTGGTACTGTCAGTTCAGCTGATCTCATTGCTATTGCTGGGTTCCAGATGCTACTAAATGGATGGCAACATACTGTCATATGCTTGCTTTACAGAAATTGACTGAGTCATCAATTTTGCAGGCTTGGATGTATTTTGTAGTCATATTATGTGATCATGGAAAGCTGGCATCTTCGCTGAATTACTGATGTAAAATAGTGGAAAGATCTTGGTGTGAGCGAATAAATAAAGATTAAATCACCCTAATAATGTTGCAGGTTGGGATCCAGATTTTAGTCTGATTTACATCTGATACCAACCCATTGGCTTTGGGGCCATACTGTGCACTAATTCATACCTCATTAATTGCTGTTCACCAGCAGAATTGCATGTGGTTCAATAAATGTGAATTTTGGCCCTTTATTTAGATAAAGTAATCAGAGTTTGTATAATTTACTGAGCATTATGATATGGTTATCTGAAGGTTATTGCATGGTTTTCTGAATGTCCTTATCACTAAACTCATGACACATCTCTCATGAGAAAAGCCTTTCTTATGAGATCAGTAGCATCAATTCTTTCCATTTCTGTTTTGGCTGAAAATACCAAAAGAGCAGCCTTTTTTCAGAAGACCGTCAGTTCATGCTTGAGGAGCAGTCAGATTGTAGTGAAGGTAGCTACATTTGGAAAGGGGAAATCTATACCACTCTATGTCCTTTTTCACAGTATTTTGTCACTCTTCACTTCTTGGTTGGAGTGGAACAAGGAAATGCAGTAGAGCGCAAGAATGAAGAAGAATGAAAAAACATTTTCCAGCTGCAGACATTGTTCATTTCAAGTTCTGGGGAAAAGTTCATGTTGTTTCTTATTTTTTTCTTAACTTGATTTGTCAATCCCAGTTCTGAAAAGAGGGCATTTCACGGCTAAAGGTATTTACCTTTATGCTCAGTTTCACTTCCTTTATGGCATGGCCCTAAAGAATTTAGAGGAAATTGATAACTTTTATATAGATTTTTTGAACCATGCTATAGACTATAATAGAGAATTCTAGCCCTGCAATAGAACTCTGCTCAATGGTTCAAAACACCTGTAGGAAGGAAATACCTGTCTATTTATGTTATAAATTCTAAGGTACTGTCAAATTTCTATCTAATTCTGTTGGTTTAATTCCCTTTTCATTCAGTGGGATTGTCCAAAAGGATTTTCTCTCTTCTCCTACCTTTCCGTTTCTTTTATTTACTTTCACTCCCTAGAACTTATTGTCTCTCTTCTTTAATATTAATGTATATTTTATACTGGTCTCCTAAATTAACTTCTGTAGTAACAATACCTCTTCCCCTGCCTACTTTCTGGCAGTTTGTTTTGATGTCTGGTTTAACTAATGTCCTTTGGCAGATCATTGCTATGGAAAGTCCCAGTCATGGCATATCAGTTCTCTGCTATGCTGTCCTTAATAATTTTTTAAAGTTGCATTTACTTTCCCAATTGTTGAGTCGACCTTTTCTATTAGCCCTATATGAAAAGCTTTGTTAAAGAAGAATCAAGGTTTGAAACATTTTTCATTGGGCCCAACTTATCTCAACAGCCCTCTAAAATTTGCAAAAATATATGCTAAGGTCAAAACAACAATTTAGCAGCAGATTATTGGACTCAAAGCTGTCCTACTAAATGCTTAGTTGGCTTTGTCTTTCAGCCTATACAACAAACACCCCATTGCTTAGTCTTTTACTTAATAAACAAAAGTGTATAAGGGTAGTGGCCTCAATCTCTGCATACAACTCTTACTCTGATATCTGGGCCGCTCCCCAAAATGTACACTTAAAATGACAGTTAAATGTTTTTCCTCTTCTCTATATCAATAGGGACTGGCTTTTATTTGGCATGACTGTTTTGTTTCTCTTCCTTTGTTATTCTTGTTTTTCTTTAACAGGGGAGCCTTGTGCAAAGGGCAGATCAAAGAAGCAGGTTGAGGTTTTATTCGGAAGGCAGACAGGGTATTGTGCTTTGAGCCAACTGTTGCCCCTTTAAAGTCAGCAGCTTCATAACGTTACCCAGAGAATTACAACAAACTAGTGAAGGCTTTGGAAATAGAGGAGCAGTCACCCCTGGCAGTTCTCTAGATACAATATGAACAAAGTGAGTGGACCCAAGTCAGTGGGATCCATCTATCCTCTGTTCGGACTGCATGCCATGGCTGATAAAAGCAAAGGAAGTTATATGTGCATGGCTGTCCCTGGCTAAAAGGAGATCACCCACCATTGTCACCTCCAGTGTCACATGCATCACTCTTGTTACAGTCAGATCCTGGCCTGAAACGTTACTGGGAAAGCTCCAGAACACTGGCACTAAAACTGTCACTAGTTGTCATTCTTTTGGGGTTGGAAATCTTCCCATATTGAATAATCTGCACACACTCCTTTCACGTCCCCTGCGTCTGCGAATTGTCAGTCAATTTGTGTTTCCTTGCTCTCCCATTTTCAATCTCTGTCCTCTTTGGTCATTCTTGTCTTTTTATAATTATATATATAATAGTGTATAAATTATATATAATTATATTTTTGCAATCTTCTTTTCCATAATCTAGCTCATTTTCTTCTACTCCACCAACTTTTCCTCAATTTTCTCTTCCTGTTCTCTGCCTGTCTCTCAAAGTTCTTCCACCATCTCTCTCTCTCTCTCTCTCTCTCTCTCTCTTGCTCAACAGCTTCCTCACCTTGTCTCCCCTTTGCTTTTTCAAGTCCTCTCCCAATTCTCACATTCCCACCCTTCAATTTCTGTCTTCATTTTTGCCTTCTCTCTCCTCTTCTTCAAGTCCCCCCACTGCTTTTCCTGTTCCTCCTCTGGTTGGGCTCTTCTTTTTTTCTCAGACTCTTTCCTCCTGATTAGTTGGCCATATGACAAATGGTGCCAGGGACAATTCTTCAAATAAGCAGTGAGTCTGCTGGGGTTTTTTTTTGGGGGGTGAAACTGAAATGATATTCTTTTTAAAAGATGAGAATAAAAACAAAGAGAGAAACCACACATGGGAATTTGCTATAGGCAATTATTATTGGCAGATGGTCTCTGGAGAAAGGGGGGTAGGTGGTTGGATATGTTCCAAAGAAAGGTGGATTAGACCCCCAGAGCTCAGTGTTACTACATGAGAGGGAGTCCTTGTGACTCTACACATTGGGGGAGTGTCCTGTGACCTCCATATTCCTCATTTATGTATAACTGTGATATTGCACGTGCAAACATTCCATATAAGGTCTTGGAGATAGGTTATGATTGGTTGAGTGTCACTGTGCCATCTAAGTATATATGTAGATGGTGGATATCAAGTTATGTCACTGTGTTGTATGGTTTTCACTAAAACAAGCAGTAAGTTTGGGAATCTGCCAGATATTAGCTCTCTAGAAACAATAGTAAGGAAAGTAACCCATGTTAGGACAGGTATCAAACAACCATCAACAGTCATTGTCTGGCAAGGGAGCTATAATTCAGTGACTCACCTGCATAAGACAGCACTAGGAGAATTGTTCAGCCTTGCCTGGGGACTTGGCTATGCCCACTAGGCTGCCTGGACTTGTGTTCTCCAAGCACATGGACTAAGGGTATACAATAGAACACAGGGGCCTTTGCTTGGCCTTTTTCCTGTCCCCACATATACTGCAAGCAACAAGGACACTGAAAAGCCTGGAGACTCCATTACAAACTTAACCCATAATGGGGAGACACCTGCCTTTGGAAGTATGGTATAAAG
This sequence comes from Apalone spinifera, assembly GCA_030068395.1. Lineage (NCBI taxonomy): Eukaryota > Metazoa > Chordata > Testudines > Trionychidae > Apalone > Apalone spinifera. Next base: position 17,400,466 of record JANRFK010006693.1, read on the forward strand.
GGGTGACAATTCTGATTTGGAACATTGCTCTATACTGTAGGGCTGTGTCTAGACTGGCCATTTTTTGCGGAAAATCATCTGCT
>JANRFK010006693.1:17400648-17413040 GCA_030068395.1 Apalone spinifera
TTCCGTTAAAAGTATTTCCGCAAAATCATGCCAGTCTAGACGTAGCCTAGGAGAACAAAAGTCCAAACTCTTGATCGTTCCATTCCCTTACTAGGTACCTTATAAGTGGGGGTTCCATCCAGGTATACTTCCTCAGCTAGCCCACTTGTAATCTCCACCAGGCAGATTGGAACCTCTGGAGCTTAGTGTAGGAGCCTCTGCAGCTTAAACTATAAAGCTAGCTGGCTAGCAGCTTAAGCTGTAGAGCTCCCTTGTTCTTATCTCTCATTGTAAATGGTCTAAGTGCCACTGTAACTCCTGCACCTAATAGGGAGCTATCTCTTTAGTCTGTGCGGAAGGTATGAGTGAATTGCGTGTTACTGATGCTGGACAGATTTAGCACTCCACACCCAGAAGTTTCTGGGGTTGGGTGTGGTAGTTTGGGGTCAGACTCTGTGAGCAAGCAGGCAGGCCAGATACTTTTCTAAGGCCTGTGTGAGCTGGGAGAAGCTGAGAGCTGTTGTCCCTCACTCTGCAGCAGATTACTGATTTTGTTAACCTTCTACCAGGGATCATGGGCAATGCTACTTATAACAAGGAGAACCCGGGAGGGAAAATACTTTCTTCTGTGTTAATTGGATGCTCTGAATGCTGTTTTGATTGGAGCCAAACTGTTGTAGTTCACTTTCTCAGTCAGTGGGATTCTTCAGCTCCTCTGTAAATGTAGCAATGGGGAAAGAGTCATTTCTGTTTTGTTATTCTCAGTTTTTGTCTTTTCTTGTAACAGTTTTCTTTAAGTCTGTTCACTTGTGAGTTAACTGACTAGTTTATCAGTGAGCTGCCTGCCTAGCAGTGAGCCACAGCAGAGGAAGAGTCTGGCTGGAGTCCAACTGAAGATCCCTACAAGCAAGTGGGGAGATGGTTCAGACTCAGCATTGGGTGCAGATTTGATTATCAGAGGCACAAACTGAGACTTTGGTGAACTAAATTGAAGCTTTTGGGATCTCTCAGTCTTTTCTTACTGTGTTTGTGTGGACTGAACTGTTCATATTTTACTTTTAGTTCTTCTATTTACTTATGTTTACTGTAGCTGTGGACATCTATGGCTATAAAACAGCTGTGTTATGTTGTAAGAATTAGATTATTTGTTTCTTTGTAAGATTTATAAAGTTATTTAATTTAAATTCGTTTCTTTAGTTTCTTTTGGAATTTGAATGTAGGGAGGTAGATACTGGGCAATCCTTGCTGAAATCCCTTAGGGTATGTCTACACATCAACGGCTGTTATTTCGAAATAACTTTACTAGCGTCTACACAGCCAAACTGTTATTTTGAAATTAATTCGAAATAGCGGAGCGCTTATTTCGAATTTGGTTAACCTCATTCCACGAGGAAAAACGCCAAATTCAAAATAGCTATTTCAAAATAAGTGCTGTGTAGACACTTATATCAAAATAGGGGGCCTCCAGCCTTCCCAGGGTGCCCTGGTGCCCACTCCAGCCTCAACCAAGAACACTCCACTCCCTCCCCCATTCCTCGGAGCTCTTAAAGGGACAGATTCTGGCCACAGAGCCTGTGCCAGCTCCAAGCCTGCCAGCCCAGAGCCAGTGGCCCCAAAACATGAGCCAGCAATCCACTGGTAACCAGCCTCCCACTACTTCCCAGGAGCAGTCTGCCAGCTCCCAGGAGTCTGCCAGGGCCCAGAGAAGACGGGCGTCTTCCTGGTCCAGGGCGGAGATCATGGACCTTATTCAGGTTTGGGGGGGATGTCCCCAACGTCTATGATCTCCGCACTAGACGGAGGAACATGGCCGTCTATGGCAGGATAGCTGCCAGCCTGGCCACCAAAGGCCACATGCAAACACAGGAGCAGGTTTGCATGAAAATCAAGTTGGTCCGGTGAAACCCTCAACCCCGAGCCCTGAGCTTCCCCTCCCCCTTCTTCCTCTTGCTTCCCCCTTCCAGCTCCTTCCTCCCAGGTTTCTCCCACCCCTCTCCCACCCTCTTTTCTCTGCTCTCCCACCCTCTTTCCCCAGTCTCACCAGAGTTTCATTCCCCCGCCCCCAGTTTTGTTAAATAAAGAGAGTTTGTGTTCATGAAAATACATGTATTTTATTTGACATCAGGAAGGGGGATTAGGGAGGGGTAAGTGGAAGGACGTGAGGGAGGAATGAGGCACAAGCCCCTAGTGGGGCAGACTAGGGAGGCTCTTAGTGTTCCTCAGAGTGGAAGCTCTTCCACAGGGCCTCCTGGATACTGACAGCCCCCCGATGGACCTCCTGGATGGCAGCCTGCAGAAAATGCAGCCAGGCTTGCAGCAACGTGTTCAAGAGAAGCACCAGAGTGCCCCGGGGCAGCTCTGGCTCCATGTTGCAGAGTGCTGTGGTGTCCCAAGTGAGGGCAACCAGAGCACGCAGAGGGAATGCTTTGCTGTCCCTCACCGAGGTAGGCAAGCAAGCAGGAAAAGCTGAGAACCGGCTGTCTGGCGGGGTGGGGTGAGGGAGGGTCCCTTTAAGCACAGGCCTCAGATAGCCTCAGGCAGCAGCCACACCAATTAACTCCTGACCTATGCCCTGCCGGACCTGGTTACAGCTGGCCTTAAATATGATTTAGTGTCCACTCAGTGTGGACGCGCTATTTTGAATGCATTTTGTGTGTAGATGCATTATTTTGAAATAAGATATTTCAAAATAACACTGTAATGTAGACATACCCTTACAGAATTAAGGATCTCCAGTTACTTTCTATGGGAATGGGGGTTTTTTTAGACACTGGAGAAGGGCAGTGAAGTCTAGCCCAGTGTTTCTCAACCAGAAGTACAACTACCCTTACGGGAACTCGAGAGAAGTCTGGGAGGTACATCAACACAAGTGAAATTTGGAGAAAACTGAATTTTTGTTTTAAGTTTTACAGTGCTTTATTATTTTTGTACTTTTTACACCCAAAAATTTCATCGCCCGCCCGGCTACGATTAAGTTGTTTAAACAAATATACAACATTTTTTTTCTACCACTTCAACATATCTGAAAACTGTATGTACTGGGGGTACTTATATATTTTTAAAAGGGGTACTTTATAAAAAAAAGCTTGCGAATCACTGGTCTAGCCCACCAAAGGTTACACCACTACATGGGACAGTGAACTACACCCACTAAGTGTGTGGGTTACAGTAGCGCAGTTTACCACTGCGCGTATACACATGAAGATAAGAGCCAATCCTTTATTTCTCCGTTTCTTTCTTAAATGAACTATTATTATTAATTATTTAAATGTGCTATAATTGGAATGTGTCTGTTGGTCTAGGGTGCACAGAGGCTGCATTTCCCCTTGAATAAAAGACCTCTTGTCCACCGGAAGAGATGAATCCAGTGGGATTAACTGGCCAAAGGGACCGAAAGTTAGAAACAAATGGGCTCACAAGGAGGAGTATTGAGCTCTTCCCATAAGATGCCATAGTGAGCAGATCTTAGTCAAGGCTGGCCTAAAGTGAGCACTGTAAAATACCTTTATATTTTAATATATGAATATGCCACTGCTTTATGAGCAGCTGTTGATTTTATTCGCTAAGTGCAAGTGTAATCCTTGTAAAAATAATGCAAGGGCTGCTGGCAAAGCTGTCATCAAACATTCATGAGGAGACTGCTTTTTAACTGTACAACTCCTCATACAGTCACTCAGCAGAAGTGAGTCTATGTATGACACCAGGTTTGCCCAGAATAGTTCACTCTTTAAAGGGTTCGTCTAGACTACAAGCCTCTTTTGAAAGAGGCTTTTTTGAAGGAATTTTTCAAAAAAGCCTCTTTCGAAAGAAAGCATCTAGACTACAGCCAGTACTTTCAAAAAAATGAGCCGCTTTTTCGAAAGAGCACGCCCAGGCAGTCTGGATGCTCTCTTTCAAAAAGCACAATTCATGTTCAATAACGCCTTTTTTTGAAAGAACTTTCAAAAAAAGATGTTATTCCTCATAAAATGAGGTTTTCCGTGATCAAAAAAACTGCCACATTCTTTCGATTTACTTTCGAAAGAACGTGGCAGCAGTCTAGATGCAGGGGAAGTTTTTTCCGAAAAAAGGCCATTTTTTTCAAAAAAACCCTGTAGTCTAGACACACCCTTTAAGGCCTTGGCACGTCAAATAGTGTGAGTTTAAATAGCTATTTTAAGGCAGAATAACAGTATTATAAATGCCTTTCACTGTTAATGTGGACTACTACTGTCCCTGCAACTGGAATTGGAGTCAAATAAGTTTCTTGTTATTCTGTACCTTTCAAGGATCACGTATTATTCTAGAGCAAGACTCAAGCTATTGGCAAGAATCCAGGTTGGCATAGCAGTCTTAACGTTATTATGACTGGTATATTGGGAATGCTTCTGGGAAAGACATCTAAAGGGAGACAGAAGTTCATGGGAGTGGGCAGGAGCAGGTACAAGTGATGGGATATATGTGAAAGGACATAGCCCCTGGTTATCAGAAACACAGAGCTTCACTCTGATATCACTGCTTTAAAACTGGAGTACTTGCACTGAAGTCCATATTGAGAAATCAGGAGCATGCCCGTAACTGATTGCTCTGGGAAGATAACTGAATTTCCATTTCAGCAATTCTCCTTTAAATACAATTTTAAAATGTATCTGCTCTGCCCCAAGGATATTGGACCAATGTCCTTAAAGATGCAAGACTAGCTTTGAACCAAGATGCAAGACTAGCTTTGAACCTGAGGCTCTTTTTCTCATAAAGCATGTAAGTGCACTGAAATGTGCAGGTGGATTTGTTCATCTGAGTGTTCAAATGGCTGTATTCTCTTTCTTAGGAGCTTCAGAAAAAAATAAGCAGGTAGAAAATCAAAAGTCTGATCAAATGGGAAAGTATTTTTCTGTTCTTGGATAAATGCTGAGATTTTGAGAAAAATTCCTTTCCTGATGTGGTCCAAAAAGTTGAAATCTCAAAAATGTTTGTAACCTATCGATCCAAAAATATTTTTTCAGGTCAATCCAAGTATTTATTTGGTTAATTTAAAAAAGTTTCATTATGATTTTGACATTTTTAAATTTGTATTTACCTTTTTAGCGTACATTTAAACTGAAAAATCATGTCAATCTGAAAAAATGGGTTTTTCAAGTATATGATGTGGGTTTTTTTAAAATTTCAATGCTTTTCCCAATTATATACTGTCTCCATTGTATACATAATTGGAATTATCTCAATGTACAAGAATGGGTTTTTTTGGGGGGTGGGGGGTTGAGAGGGGGATGAACAGGGATGGTATAAACAGGAGTAGTGAAGTTTTCTTACCATTTTGACCAATGTGCAGCAACCCTGGAATAACAGCTCTACTCTGCTTGTATGAGACTGAAGGACATTTTCCTATTGTCAGTTGCATTCCAAAAATACAACTTTTATAAGTTATTAAACTTCATGCAATATAATACAACTTGACTGTAAAACCAAGAACTGAAAGACATCTCGAACTTTCCACTGCGAGATACACAATTCTTAGAAGTGGAGTTAGAATGGGTGAAAGAAGGAATTTATAGAGCTGCTTTAATAATGCTTGCAATTTTAATGAGTTAATATCTAAACTTCCAAGTCATCAAAATAATGGAAATATGAAGGGTAGAGCTTTGGTAGTAGTTCTCAGTTTGATAGACTATTGTTGGTCCACTTTATACTCCTAACGATAGCAAGGTTGAATTTTATTATATTCTACAAACTGTTGCTGTCCCGAGTCCCACTTTACAGTATCTATATTAGCAAGAGGGGAGGAAAGTATGAAATGAAATATTTGATCCAATTTTAGATAGAACTGGACCACCATAAAGCAATTCTGGGATTAATGAATGTGTGACATGGGATTAACAGAAGTCGGAAGAACTTTTCACCTAAAAATAGATAGATGCACAATCTTTTCCATAGTGACAAGCTATTTTTCCTAGCAATTTTCACCTGACCACAGTGAATGTAATTTCTGGGGTATTCTGGGGCTTCTGACTTCCAGTCCACTTCCCTGTATAGTTAGTTATGTCTGTGACAGCCAAGGATATAAACAAGAATTCTCTTTACAATGAAAAATAAAGTATCATATTTTAAAAATTTAGAATCAAGTCCTCAACTGATGCAAATGAGAACTGTAGATGATCGGTCCCTGAATGTTAACACTATGTAGTGAAATGTAGAGCAGGAAATTTCAAAACATCAAAGAAAAATGTTTAAATGTGGAGAAAGAAGCTCTATGTGCTAAGAAGCCTTCTCTAACTGCATACACTTCTGCCATAATCGTGTGCAAAAAATTGGTAACTGCAGGTCCAACTTCTTACTGTGAGTATTAATAATTTGTACTACAACAATGCATCAGAGCTTTAGTCAAGAAGGAGGATCCCAATGTGCTAGGTAGCATGCAAGAATAGGAAAAATGTATGGTTCCTGCACCAAGAAGCTTCTGGTTTTTTAAGTATCCAACTGTATGTGTGTATGTGCAACCCACTTTTCATAGAACTTTGAAGAAACTTGTGCAATCATGGGTGTTCTTTTGCACACACACTTTTTGCCTTCAGAATTCAGCCCCTCTGGGTACGTCTAGACTACAGACTCTTCCATGTCCAATGAATGTGTCTGCTTTTCCAAAAAAAGTCAGAAAATAGATGCATTTTGTTGGCATCCTTGTAAACCTCATTTTACAAGGAAGAAGGGATGTTCTGAAAGAGGGTTTTCCATCTTGGAGGCAACCTCTGTTGGCTATCTGGCAGCTCCAAGGATGGGCAACACTCAAACCCACCAGCCTGTGCTCTCAAGGCAAATGCCCTATCCCCATAGCCACTACAGAGCACATTATTTCTCCAGCATTTGACCCCATGTAGATGGGCCAAATGTTGAAAAAAGCCTCTTTTGAAAGTAAACTGGAAAAAGATATGCAATTTAAGTACTGAAAATTGCATTTCTTTTTCCGATTTATCTTTGTAGACTAGACAGCCTCACTTTTGGAATATGCTGGCTTCTAGCTTTACATTTAGAAGTTTCTGAAATGTGTGTTCTTTTAATATCTTTTCCTGCTTCACTGTTTCTCCTTCTCTGTTTTCCTCCCTGGCATATGGCCGCAACAGAGCGGTAATGATGCAGTGTTTGCTATCTCATGACTAAAGCACCTGAAAAATTCAAAATTGAGTCTAAATTAGGCTCACCATTTTTAATGTATTTCAAATTAAGCAGTTAATCTATTTGTGCGTTTTACAACTTTTTCATCGTGAAAGGATAAAAAGGGAAGACTTGTAAACTGGCAATAGAAAAATGATAGCTAGTTATTGGGCCACATGCGGTAGAATGCTGAGGTTTTATTTTCTTTTGGAACCACTACCTCTTATAAACCTCATCCATCATATGTAATGAGAGCTGTCAGGAATATTTAGCTGAAAAATAGCTACTTGATATGCTAATGGTGGTCCCTTAGTGAATTCATTTGGTTCTGCTGCATGCCATAAATGGTTTTCATAATCTAATGAATGATGTGTGTAATAGAGGTAAGGCCACAGGGAATGACATTGTGAAGCTAGTGAAAGTGCTATGCATATATATATGTGTACACACATATACATATACCTATATATGTGTAGGTATGCATGCATTTATAAGCACATACACGCAATTGCTTTTGCAACATAGACAGAATAAACGCAACATAGATATACAAAATATATTTTGTAACACTTTTTATGTTAATATTTTAAATCCTTTATTCCAAAATCAATGTATATATGATAGCCAGACTTCTGTTTGCTCTCAAGACTACCCATCATCTCTCATATGCTATCAAGATGTCATCTCCTGCCTCCTTTCTGCTGGCAATGGAAGCCTTCATTTTCCACTTCCTACATTTTCAAATAAGTGTACTTTCTCCCATTCTGCCTTTCATAGGTCAGAGGACTTCCCTATATGCTTCCTCAAAGCTACCTCATTGTCCCCCTCCAAATCCCTTCCTAAAACTCTACTTTGGAGTGCTCCTCTACCTACAAAGACTTGATGCTAGTTAGGCAACTGGGATATGTCTAGACTACATGCCTCTGCCGACAGAGGCATGTAAATTAGACATAGTGACATAGTCAATGAAACAAGGTTTACAGGATCGGTTGGCAAAGGCTTTCCTTGTTGACCGAGCCCCGTCTTGACTGCCGGTTTCTGCCAACAAACAGCTGAGCCGGCACAACGCGGTGGCCATTTTTATTCTAATGAAGCGGGGGTTATTTAAAACCCCGCTTCATTGACTATGTCGGTATGTCTAATTTACATGCCTCTTTCGGCAGAGGCATGTAGTCTAGACATACCCCTGGTGTGCTGAGATTGCAGCCTATCATGCTGACTAATGTTGTTTCATTGTTCCCTTGGACTCCACTGTAGTATCTACTCTTATATTGTAAGCTATTTTGGGTAGGGACTATTTTACTGTTCTGTGTTTGTACAGCTTCTAGCACAGTGGGGAACTGGTCCATGCCTAGGAATCTTAAACTCTACTGAAATACAAAGAATAAACAATGAGAGGGAGAGAGAGGGAGTTATAGTGCAATGCTCACTTTATTCTTCATGGTTTCAGAACTAATGGCTGCTGACAAGAGCTGGGTGAATAAATTATATTTTGGTTCACTGGCAATTTAATTTTTTAAAAATATTGGTTGCAATTTGGGCTGAAACCATATATTTTTGTTTCTTGGAATGTTAAACCATTTTATTTTGGGTTGAATGAAATGAAAGCATTTTGTTCTGCTTTTGGTCATTTTAATAGGTATCAATTTAAAAAAAAAAGCAAAATAAAGGCTATTTTGAACTGACATCATTTCAAACAAAAAAAATCAATACATTGCTTTTGAAAATGTTGCAGTAAAACATTTGGATTATTTCAGATTTTTTTTCTAAACAAAAAGTTTGGTGAAATCAACACAAATTTGAAAATGTTTTGATGTTGCCAAATCTGCATTTTTTACTGAAAAAAAAATTGGTTGAAACATTTTGTGTAGTTCTTCTGGGACCCCCTGTTTGGTTTTATTCTTAAAGATAGACACAATGTCAAAAACTGAGAGAGATTGAGACAATCATCTGGAACTCAAATCCAACCCTTCTCTCCACGTCTGAATATGTATACAAAAATCTGAATACAAAACCTTTATTGATGCTGAATCAGCTAATGTATTTACAAATTCAACAGATGTGAGGGATTGAGCTACAGGAACGGGCAACAAGCAGCCTGTGGACCAGTTGTGGTTCACCAGGATTAGCCCCTGGCTGCCAGCTGGATGCTTTATTTACTGGAGCATCCACAAGTATGGCTGCTCACAGCTCTCATTGTCCATAATTCACAGTTCCTGACTAATGGGAGATGTGGGAAGTGGCACAGGCTTCCTTTGGTGGGGAACAGCAAACCATTGCTAGTAGGAGCTGGGAGTAGTCATACCTGCATTCTGTGGATGCTCAGGTAAACAAAGAGTCTGGGTGACCCACCAGCGGTTAACCCTGGCAAAATATGTTTGGTCCAAGGGCTGTTATTGCCTATCCCTGAACTAGGTGGTCACTGGGAATAGAAAAAATCAACTAGGCAGGATGAAAAGATCAGCAAAACAACCCATTAGAATTTTTTCAGATTAATTTCCTTTGGTTTGACCGTCACTTGCTTAAAATGAACACCTATTATCCTTTAGGCTGAAAGGGATTTTTAATAGGTAGAAATGCCTCAATCACGTCATTGCCAGGGTATTGCAAACACTATTGGTTGTGTGAAGCTTTTGCTTTTGTCAATAGTCCCTTTACTTCAAGTACCTTCCATATGAGTTTGCGAAATTGTGGCCAGGGTTGGCACAACAAGCTGAATGTTCCAGGAAAATGTTTTAGGTGCACACATATATTTTCCCATAACTCAACATTCTAGAGGCTTGTTTTTAGTGGACACTTTTCTGTGGTTTTGATCCTGCAGACAAACAATAGACAGAGTGAGATACGGAAGAGACATAAAGAGCACCAGTAGAACAGCTTTTTAAGCCGGTAGTGTAGTCTCCTCACAGACATGCCATCCCCTCTTTCATACAGGAGGTTGAGAGATTTGTACAGGAGGCTGATGGATTTGTATAATGGCAGATCCAGGAGACATGTGCATATCATAAATATAAACAATATCAGAATGGCCATACTGGGTCAGACCTATGGTCGAGCGAGTCCACTCTGCTGTTTTCAGATAGTGACCATGCTTTAGAGGGAATGAACAGAACACAACAATTATTGAGTGATCCATCCCTTGGCATCCAATCCTGGCTTCTGGCCATCAGAGGGTTAGGGATACCCAGAACATGGAGTTGTGTCCCTGAGTAACTTGGCTAGTAGCCACCAAGGGACCCATTCTCCATCATGTCGTTGATGCTTCCTCCTTAGCCCCACTTCCATACTAATTAGGTGTAGCCTGAAATACACCACAGTTTTGTGGTGTCAGGGAGCCAGACATTCTCTGTTTCCCGCTATGGACAATTGCATCAGTTCTCCATAGCCTCTGACCGCCTCTGTGCAGTTCAGCCACACTGGTTGAACTTTCAGGCTATTTGTGCTAAGACTGGTGCAGTTTGCTGGTTTTGGACAATAGCAGGATCAAAAACAAGGATCAGTATGAATTTATTAAGGATAAATATTGTCAGACAAGGTCAATTGGTGGTTTTATGATCGAACTGCAAAATTATGTGCTGATGGGAATACCACAGATGTAATATATTTGGATTTTAATGAACCGGACATTTTGCTCGCAAACCAAACTGGATTGTAAATGAGTACCATGATAGGGACTGAATCTGTGGACTGTCTGAAGTAAAGATTAATCTAAAATGATAAAGGTTCAGATTACAGGAAGATGATTTATAGACTACTGCAAAAGATGATGTTACATCCCATCTTATGTAATATCTTCATTAGTGATCTAGAAAAGCAAATAAACATCAAGTTAATTACATTTGCAGATAATATTAATCTGTGACAAGCTATAAGTATCATCAGGGACAAAACATAGCAGAAGGGGCCTAAATAAGTTATAAGTATGGGAAGAAATCAACATAAGATTAAATCTTAGAAAATTAAATATAAATATATCTGGAGGAAATTAATCCAAACAGATTCAATGGAAGAGAGAGACCTAGGAAGCCATAATACTGCAAAAAGATCATAGGTGATAACAAATCGGAAATTAGAAATGAATTTGCAATATGGCAGCAAAACATTCTGATTTAAGAATGCATAAAGAACTATAAAGTTACAGAACAGGAAAACATGACTTTCCCTTGTGGCTTTGGGATGATTGCATCTGGAATACTGCATATAGGTGAAGGCTTGATATGTTGAAGGGAGTTCAAAGAAGGACCACAACATTTATCTGTTGGCTGAATTGACTGGTTTATAAAGAAAGATTTTTTTTAAATGAAATAATTATAATTTGGGTAATAGTCAAGAGAGGATATAATAGTCTATAGATGTGTTATGGGTGTGAATAGTAAGTAGAAGGGGATTACAAGAAGAGAAACAAGATACAATTAGGAAAGAGAAAATTTAGATAGGAAAAAGCTTCTGGGCATTGAGCTATATCTGCTACAGACCAGCATGCTAGGGAAGCGGTGGAAATCCTATCACTAGAGATGCTTAAAATTGCATTCGATCAGGCACTACAAAATATTCTGTAGGGAACAATCCTGCTGTGGTGAAGAAATGGACTTGAATGTAAAAGATTTAATTAGTCTCTCTCTGTGCCTCTCAATCTTATTCCTCACATTCTATTATTCTGAATTTTTGTTTTGTTTTTGCTTTCTTCCATGTTTCCATTTTCTGAACAGATTTTTTTTAACCTTCAAGTCTTTGAAAAGCCTGATGTGGAATCACATTAGCCAGCTTTTATTCATTGCAGGATTATTTTTTTTCCTTTGACATTGTAGCCTTTTGCTCTTTAAACACGATGGAGTCTGTTTTTCAGGTCAAAACCCTTCTTTAGAATTTACCTTTAAGACTCATTTTATAATGAATAAGAGTAATTTCAAAAGAAGGGGTTTCTTTCAAAATAACTGCATCTAGACAGCATTTCTTTTTTCAAAATATGGTATTTCAAAATAGCGCCCGGACGCGATTATGCAAATGAAGCATGGGGAATTCAAATCCGCGCTTCATTTGCAATTTCATTCACCTGCATTTGCATTCCTCTCTGAAAAGAGGAATACAGTATAGACATACTCTATGTTACATAGAAATCAGCTAGCAGAGCAGCACTAGCTGATAGTTCAATTCAAAACTTACTCCTGAGTGAAATAAACACAAACTAATAACTGGAAAAAACTCAATGGGTATGTCTAAACTTGATCACTATTTCGAGATAGGGATGCAAATGTAGTGTACCAAAATTGCTAATGAAGCGCGAGATT
>JANRFK010006693.1:17413140-17425029 GCA_030068395.1 Apalone spinifera
GGATGCAAATGTAGTGTACCAAAATTGCTAATGAAGCGCGAGATTTAAATATCCCGCACTTAATTAGCATCATCATGTCCGGGTGCCATTTTGAAACCGTGTTATTGCAAAATAAAATGCCCCGTGTAGCAGCGTTATTTCAAGAGAAAACCCTTCACTCCTCATAAAATGAGGAGTAACAGTTATTTCAAGAGAAGGGTAGACAGTCTACAAAATGAGTTTATTGATCTGTGTGGGACATTTGTGCAAACAACAATTCTTGAAGAGATACGATACGCAAAATTATTTTCAATTATTATTGATGCAGCTCCATACTGTTCTCATAAAGACCAGACAATTTTGGCTTTTCAGTCTGTTAAAACTGCAGGATGTTCAAAGGTGTCAATTGAACAATTCATTTTGTTTGATAATTTCACAAAAAAACTGGAAAAGAAATTGCTGATCATGTATTAGAAATTCAGGAACGCTTCAAATTAAATTTTCAAGTCTGCATTGACCATGCCTATGGAAATGAATCAAATATGGCTGGGAAGTACAATGGAATACAAGTAGTCCTTTTTGAGCAAAATCCAAACTGTATTTTCTCCAGTTGTGGCAACCACACACTAAATCTTGTCGGCACTGATTGTGCTGAATCATGCAAGGAAGCAATCACATACTTTGGAAAAATCTAGAAATTGTACAACCTCTTCAGTTGCAGTCCCTGAAAGTGGGAAATTCTGAGGCAGCATCTGCCTATTCCCCTTGATGGCATGTCGACGAGATGGTTAGCACAAATTGATGGTGTTAAACCAGTTGCACAGCGTTTGTACTCTGTGAGAGAGGCTTTAAGTGAGCTTGAATCTCTTACTCTCATAACACAGGCTCGCACTGAGCTTAAATCAATTCAGAACTATACATTCAAATTTGAATGCGTTTAATGTAGTCCATGTGGATGAAGTTGCTAAAAATGATCCATGAAACTAATCTTGTAATTGAAGATCCATGAAACTAATCTTGTAATTGCAGGTGTTGAGGGATAACACTGAACTACTTCTTAAAGATAGTCAAAAGATTCATGATCAATGGGATGCAATCCTTTCTGAGTCCAAATCAGTAGCAAAGGGTATTGACATTTCATCTGAGCTTTTCACCAATCGTAGCCTAACATCTCTATCTGATGCAGAAAGGCATCGAGTCAATGTTTTTTTTGTTATTATTGACTCCATCGAATCTGGTCTTACACGTCTATTTGAATTACTGCGACAAATTTGTGTCCTTTTTGGATTCCTTTGGGAGTTCAGAGAACTAAGTGATGCAGATCTATATTCAGCAGCTGAACAGTTTCAACAAAGGTACAACAACAAAATTCAAGAGATCTCTGTGACGAGATCGTCTTCGTGAAATGTATACTTTCCACCAACTTTAAATCAGACTGCAAGCCAAAAGAACTGCTTCAAGAAATATTCAATCTCAGCCTGTCAACTGTATTTCCTAATATCACAATTGCATAACGTATTTTTGCCAGTCTCCCTGCATCAGTGGCTGCAGGTGAATGCAACTTGTTAAAACAAGTGAAGAACTGTCATCATTCTACAGTGGGACAAGAGTGTGTGAATGGGCTCGCTATGTTTAACATTAACAGTGATGTTTCACATAAATTAGATTTTTCTTCAATTACAAGCAAGTTTGCACACCACAAAGGCCGAAAAGCATTCCTAAAATGAGTTTTGCTTGCAGTGGAAACTGACAATTAAAGTTACTTTTGTAATATCCATGCTATTGATATAAAGACTTAATTGTTAATAAATAAATGTCTCAAATGTTCGTTTTCATATATTATTTTGGTTTTGGTTTGACCCTGTGGATGAGAAGTTAGATACACCAGGGACCTGGGCTGGGCTGGGGCCTCTAAATTCAAAGTGACCCGGGCCTTTGTCATTCTCAGGTACTTTACTGAATCAGGGTGCTAACCTTGAACACTTACACTGTTCAGTTATTTTGCTTGACTAATATTCTACTGTATAGTATAATGGTCAATTTTTTTGCTTGTGTAATACCAGTGACTTCAATGGTTATGACAGCAGAGAAATGGGCTCAATCTCTCATACCTCTATTGGGATACTGAAGCAGATGGAATTGCTAAACTGCTTGGAGGTAGCACATGCTCAAGTGTTTTGCTGGATTGGGACAATTGTGACACGTGCTGACTGTAACACTGGAAGTTATTTGTTTTCTGTTTAAATGGACACATGCAAGCTCTTCCTTCTGATAGCTTTTAGCATTTCTTTGCTGCTGTCTGCTGCCTTATCCACTGGCAGATGTAATCGAAATGAAATGGTCCCCCAGTTCTCTTTTCTATCCTAGCATGACATTAGCTGGTCAAAGCCCTTCTTCCCTGAACATGCATAAAACAAGCTCATGTATAAGGAAATTAGGACAATTCAAATGAAGTACCTCTGGTTCATGGTCTAACATTTGTTAGCCGTTCAGTGAAGAAAAATGTGGCACAAAGGATTTCAATGTAAGTTCAATGTCAAACAAAGAAACAGAAATTCATCACTGAAAGGTTACAGAGACAAACAGATATTACCATGTACACACTACATTTGTTTAGACAAAACACCACATTCCGCGATTACTACTGTAACATTGGGAACAATCAGTCTGCTATATTGGGATGTGGTTTACAGAGGCTCATTGAAGTTTGTGTTTTCTCCCTTTATGCTCAGTGAAGCTGAGATTAGTATGAAATACAGTGGACACTTCTTGAGGGCATACGAAAGGGGTTCTCATGCCTTTGTTGATGTCCATTTTCAATTTAGTAATTCTTGAGGAGTAGAAGGAATAGAGTAGCAAGGAAGTGAGAGGTGAACTATTCTGGGATCAGCCCACTGATAAACCAGCATACAACCGGAGGAATGTGGTGGTGAAACAGGCCCTTGTTTTCATACCACTCTGTCCCTTTCTTTCAGGAGTTACAGCTGTAGGAGGACTTGAAATGGAGATGCAATTTGCCTATACAGTGAATGAAAAAACATTCTCACATTTCTTTCCCCACATTTCTGCCCTGAGCCCCTCCCCCTCATCTTCCAATCCTTCCCTGACTCCTGCACCCCTATTCTCTGCCCTGAACCCACCCCCTCACTCCCTAACCCCTGCCCTGAGCTCCCCTCATCTCCCTGCCCTGACTCCGGAAGCCCCCACTCCTTGCTTTGGCTGCTGCTGTGAGAAAGGGTCAAGGTAGTCCTGTCATCCCAGGGCAGCCTTCATTCTGAACCCTTCACCCTCCAGCCCCACTCCAGAGTAATTATTTAAATGAAGAAAATCACATATTAACTGAGTTAAGGACCCGAGCAATGCTGGGTAAACCTTCTAGTAATACATATCTGATGCTAACAGAACCCAGTCATCTGTGGGCAGAATCAGTCCATACATAAGCCTCTACTGTATGAGACAAAAGCCAGCTGGCTGGTAGCTGAGGCTGCAAAGCAGACTCGTTACTTTCTCTGTAACTGGTCTCAGTGACACTAGATGGACATCACACCATGTCCGGAAGGTGTGTGGGTTACAAATGCAGTGCATGGCAAACAAATCATTTAAAGGTATTCAGTCACTGTAAATGTCCATTATTGTTGTACTGAACACACTTGGGGGCCAACTTTCAGCATGATGTTTAGAGAGATAGCAAGGCAATACTTACAGACAGTAATAGTCACCCAATTACATTCTTGTGCATTATGATAAAAATGTTCCCCTTGCTTGAAAGAACTAGTGCCATTCTTACATCATGACAGAACAATTTTATGAGGATTGTAGTTTAAGAACTGCCACTGAGAAGTGTCATATTGGGTTAAATGTAACCCGGTATAATCTGATTAATTTCCACGGGGTCAGATCCTTAGCTAGCGTAAATCAGCATAACTATATTAGACTTTAATGGAGCTATGGTGATTTGCATCATTAGAGGATCTGGCCTGACTGACTTCAGTGGAGTTACTCCCCTTTATAATAGGACTGAATGTGGTCCTATATGTTTCCAAAGCCGATTAGGATATCAACCACCTCATTGGTGAATCAATGTGCATTGATTTCAGCTTGTCACATTTCAGATGGCACATATCTTCTAAGCATGTGGGAATGTCGATCCACCTTTCAAATGCTGTTTCACACCTTTCTAAAATATCATTTTATGAAAATGAGCACTTTTAGAAGCAAAGAGATTTAAGTGTAAACAAACACAATAAGTCTGACAAGAATTATTTGAATGCTCTACATCTTAAGCTATGTGGTCATGGTCATGCTCATATCTGCTGCTAGACACTTGTGTAATGTCAGAAGCAGGGTCCTGTTATGTAGTACACTATGGAGCAAATAATCAAGTACACATATACAAAATAGGAATGGACTGTCTGGGAAGGAGAATTGAAAAAAAAAGATCTGGGGGTTATAATGGCTAAAAATTAGTCAACACTGTAATGCTATTGCTAAAAAAGTGAACAGTATTCTGGGATGTAATAAAATAGTGATGCTGACAGACCCCAGTAAACTGTAGGCAGAATCAATCAGTACATGAGCCTCTACTCATGTTGTATGCAAGACATGAGAAGTAATTCTTACACTTTACTCAGCACTCATAAGACCCCAAGCTTTGTCTAGTTCTGGACATTAACTTCAGGAAAGATGTGGAGAAAGTCCAGAGATCAGGAATAAAAATGATGAAAGGTCTAGAAAGCATGACTTGTGAGGAAAGATTTAAAAAAATGGGAGAACAAAAGACTAAGTAGGGTCATGATAACAGTCTTCAAGTATGTAAAAGGTTATTATAATGTAACAGGTGATAAGTTGTTCTCATTATCCACTGAGGACCAGACAAGAGGTAATAGATGTGAAGGGAGATTTGGGTTAGCCACCAGGAAAAATCTCTAACCTTAAGGGTAGCTAAACATTGAAACTCATTACCTAGGTAGGCTGTAGAATCTCTGCCATTAGAGATTTTAGAAATAGGTTAGACAAAACTCCCACCAGGAATGGTCTATATAATATTTAGTCCTACCTCCGTGTAGGGGACTGGATTAGATGACCAATTGATGTCCCTTCCCATCCTACAGCTCTATGTTTCTGTAGCTTCTTTGAATGTCCATGTTTCTAAATGACGTAATTTTGCACTGTATTTGCTACAATTTAACTTTGCCAAAAACATAGATACCAGTGCAGAAGGATCTTTTTCTTCTAAATTCATGTTTAGTTTCTTGCATGAAATCATTATGTCCCTTTTTAGCATTTCTGTCTGCCTGGAGTGTATAGTGTTCATTTGGGAGACAGAAATAGTTACACAAACCATCTACTTCAATAATTTCAAACTTGGTTGCCTAGTAAGTAGGAAATTAAATAAAAGTAGCCTCATATTCAGAAGTGCTGGACAGCTCCCAATAACTACCAGAACACTTATATTTAGGTACCTAAATAGGAAGTTTATTGGAAAATACCTAACACCTAAATTTGAACATTTGGCCTCAGTAGTTACTCTTTGGTGCAGATTTTATCATCTGGAACTATATTTATGATTAACCATATTTCCATTACAACTGCTAGTGGTTCATTTATTGATAGTAATCATGGAACCAGCCATCATAGTGAGATCCTCACTCTCTTGAACTTAGTAAAACTTGCATCTAAACTCCGTAGAACAGATCTGAATGCAAATCATAGATTGAAAGAACCGCAACTTGAAACATTTTCATAAGGATTTGGACTTTGGCTAATTTCTAGTGTTGTTATAGAAACATTTTCCGTGGGGTTCCATGGGCTTTGGAATTTGTCCATTCTGCTTCAGCATCCCTTTTTACATCCATCAGTCTGTGTTGCCTGTAGGGAACATAGGAAGGCTAATCTTTCCTCCCACCCTCCCCTTGGCATTTGAAAATGGGACGACGGGAGAAGGGAATTTAGAAGGGGAGACTGTGGGAGAAGAATTCTATGGCCTTTTTGATTTGTCTCATTTGCTGACAGTGGACAATTTTAGTTTGTATTGCTACACTTTAGTTGAGGGTGAACATTATGTTATTGTATTTAAAAATTATGTCAACGGCTCCTACATAGAAAGAACTGGTATTCAATTTTTAGCATATGTATACATTTAAATACATCGCTAATACAAATAAATACTGGATTAATACAAATAAATACTCTGCATTTTGTAAGAGTCATGGCTGGAAGTGGACCTTTAGGAGAGAAGTTAATGATGAAAGGGTAGCAGCCTGTACATTAGCCACTCTTGGCAAAATTAATAAGAAGATACCCCAATGTCCAGCAGCTTTTCTCCAACGTAAGTGGCATTCATTCTCCATATGGAAATCAGAAATCACAACATGCTGGATATATTCTCTTCCTCATATACAGAAGTACCATGAAAACATTCAGCTCTCAACAGCAACTGCAGAACTATGGCATTTCCTTTTCTAACACCAGGAAAATGTTAGTGCAGGTACTTAATGAGAAAGAATGGGGTGAAGGAAAAGCAGATAACTTCTGGTTAAGACATGGTTTTGGGACTCAGAAGATCTGGATTACATTTCCAGCATAGCCATCAACTTCCTGTGATCTTGGGCAAGTTATTTAATCCCTCTGTGTTCCCCATCAGTAATATGGGGATAAAACTACAATTATCTGAATTTTCATAGCAATGACTGTCTTAGACTATAAGTTTGTACAGTACCTAGTACAATGGGGTCCTGATTTTGTTTTGAGTGCACCTCTAATATAGTAATACAAAATATAATTAATACAGAGTGGTTAAATATGCTCCCTGTACATGTAGAGTGCTCTTTGACATCAAGAGGAGTGGTAATTATAGTTACAATTCTTAGGGCTGGTCTACATGGAGAGTCAGTATGCTGTGTGGCTGAATGTGAAGGTACAGCACACTTGTCTGCCAGCCCACCAACAGAGGGGGGACAAAGGGAGCAACTATACCAGGCCTTTTAGGTTGTTGACAGAGCACTGGGCAACACTAAAGGGCTGGCTGGAGGAAGAGTATGGTGCAATCAGGGTGGTGCTGAGGCCTGGCTGCCCCAATCCCGCCCCTTCCGCCTGAGGGCATGCCCTTTCTGGGAGCACAGAGCACTGCCCCCTTGCCCACAGGCCAAGCGATTTTGTCAGCCCCTCTGCTGGCCTGCCATGCATAGTTGGCCAGATGGGCCCTGCTACCACTCTCTAAAAATTCCACGTTGCAGTTTGATGTCCTGCTGTTTGAAGTGGGAGTGTGCCAAAGTGCATGGTAATTTTAGGTGCACGAGAACAACTTTTAGTGAATGGTAGCAGAATTCATGCTGTGGGGTGAGCATGAATGTCAGCATTCTTTCCTGGGCCTGCTTGCATGCATCTCTGCAGAGTCCTCTAGCCTGCAATGGGCCTAGCAGCAGTCAGTGTGCAGCTAGCCAGCCGAGAGCAAAGTGGGGTAGGGAGCAGCCAACTTCGTCTCTTTCTGGTTTTGGGTCCTTCTATGTTATCTTCACATTTAGAACTATAAAAAGTAGTGTTACGCTGCAACCTTCTAAGAAGAGCATTTTATGTTTTCTAATAGGTTTGTGTGTATTCCATACACAGAACAGAGCTGTTTAGAGTGTGGCAGGTTAAGTGCTGTACATTCACACCCTAGCTTGCTGTGTACTAAGTCTCTGTGTAGAAAAACCCTTAGCTCTTATCTACAGCTTTTTGTTTTCAAAACATTTTTTTTAATGGGGGCATATGGAGAGAACAAATGAAGCCTTAGATCAGAGAGCTACTATGGTTAGAGTCTGGGAAACAATGTATGGTTGTGTTGGAAGAAACAAAGATAGAAATCTTGCCAAACAGTCAAATGAAAGTCACAAAACAGACCAAATACTCATTCCTGTTGTGTTAATCAAAATGAAAATAACCATTCAGAAAAACAAACTGGGGAAAGGATAAGAGAATGATCACATACTCAAAGCCAGTGTGCAGAACAAAGAGGTAAGCACTTTAAGATGGTGTGACGGGGCAACTCTGCCCCGCTCTGGTGGTGCAGGTCCACCTTGCACCCGGGCCACTCTGATCCCCGTGTTGTCTGGGCAGTCGGCTGCGCAACCCCCCAGCTGCACCTCTTGTTCCCACGCCGCAGCCCAGCTGAGCCGCGACATCGGATGAGGAGCGGGAGGGCACCCGGCACAGAGATGCGGCGGAAGCAAGGGGAGGGGCTAAAGGGCGACAGGAGAGCGGCGTGACATGAGGGGGAGAGGCGAGGGACTGAAGCGTCCCGGTGGGGAATTCAAAAGGAGGAGACAGGACGCCAAGAGGGGGGAAGAGGTAGGAAGGGAATGTGGGAGTCAAGAGAACGCACCAGGGACCACAAACCAGGCTCGTGGGGGTAGGAAGTAGCCCAGGGCAGGGCTTCCTGCATGTTGCCCGAGGGCTGGTGAGTTTCGGCAGGAGCTCCACCAGCTGGGCCAGACTGTGAGAGTACTGGCCCTTAGAACCCTGGGCTGGGACCTGAGAGAGAGGGCGGGCCCGGGTCCCCCTATTCTCCCCGCGGGAGTGCCTTGGAAGAGGGAACTTAAGGGCCATTATTGACAGCACCCAGGCACGTTCTCTGGGGTGATGGTCCAAAACTGAATAAATAGCCTATGGGCACACGGCAGGTGAAGCCCCAAAGGGGGTGGAGCCACAAGAGAAAAGGGGTACAGCCGAAGACCCTCTTACAAATGACATGAGGAATCTTTTTTGAGTCGGGGGCCACTGACCCACAGAAAAATCAGTCAGGGTCCACACACAAGTGAGAAGTGGAAAAATACTCCTGACGCTGGCCTCTGAGTGAGAGAGAGAAAGCCACTCCACACATTCCCCTTGCTCACCAGAGCCTAATGGGGACCTAGCCTAGTAAATTTGGTGTGCTCCAGCCCCTAGAGGGACAGCAGGGGGGCTGGAGCAGCAGCGCAGGCTCCCCAATGCTGGGGGTAGGGCTGAGCCTCAAGGGCCAGATCCAGGCAGGCTGAGGGCTGCATCCAGCCCCCGGGCCTCAGGTTCCCCACCCCTGTTTTATGGGATACATTTACCAAGCAGTGAGTGGGAGGTACATACAATAAATCTCATCAACAAAAAATGGGACTTGCACATGCACTCTTTGGAAAATACGGTCTAAAATGTAGAAGGGGCAGCTAACCATGTCCCTAGTTATTTGCAATTAGCAAACTTTCAGCAATTCTTAGATCTGTAATTTTTTTTTAGTTTAGTGGTTTGCTTAATTCATGTAGAATTTCTGTTCTGAGTTTTACCACAATTAAATATTTCTCTCCAATCAGTTCTGTGACATGAATAGAACATAACACTTACATATAGCAAATATTTCATGATGCCCCATAGAACTATATACCTTTACAACATTAGTTACATCTCTCCTCTCACTCAGCAGGCTAAAAAATGAAACTCCATAGGGGGATGAAAAATAAGAGCAATACTTGATAGTAATGAGAAGAGAGCTAGTCCAGACGTGAACAAATTCTGACACTTCTAGTGTGAAGAAAATGTACTATTACAAAAGAAGTGTCATACGTAGTTTCAGAAAGCAAGCAACAAAACAAAATTAACAGCACTGGCTATGAATTTGTTATTGCAATCACAGTATTATTGTACGGCTTCCTAAACTCATTTGTTGTTACCTGATGATGAGAAAAAACCCTATCTCTAGCATGTCACCTTTCATTAAAACTGTGTTTGTCTGAGATTTTGTTATTTGCAGTTGCTCATCTGTTAAATTAGAAGTTTTAATTCTTCACAGTTTGTCACCTTTTTAATTCCAGTCTGTTGACACGTACTTTTCTATAATATAAAAAAGGTTAAAAATTAAATGTAAAAGAAAATTAGCTCATACGAAGGCTTCAAAAGAAAGCATAGCTCTTTTGCCGCTAAAACTCAATCCTAATTCGAACTAGCAGCAGTGTAGCCGCGGGCACGGAGTTCGGACTAAGGGGGATTTAAAAATGGCAGCGCCCGGGAAAATGCAAATGAAGCCCGGGATATTTAAATCCCGGGCTTCATTTGCAACTCCGTTTGCCCTCATTTGCCTACCTAGCTCAAACTACCAAGCTAGTGTAGACATACCCTGGGTGTGCTCCTGCTGTGGAAGGGACTTGGCTTGGGGAATTTCCGAGGGCTCTGGCAACCCTGTGATTCTGTGTTTGTATTTTTTTACAGATGGTGAGGTGCCATCAACACCATCCTGCTGCACAGGGTCATCATCGCTGGCTTTGCTGCCATGGGTTTCCCCAACTGTGTGATGAGGGACATTGATGGCACCCACATCCCTATCTGGTCCCTCAACTACCAGGGCTCTGATTACATCAACCAGAAGGTACTTTCAATGAGGCTGCAGCCCCCTCATGGACCACTGAGGCTGCTTCACTGACACTGATATTGGGAGGTCAGAGAAGGCACACAATGCCTGCATCTTTAGGAACTCCAGCCTCTTCTAGAAGATGCACGCCAGCACTTTTTCCTCCAACTGAACCATCAGGGTTGGTGAGCTGGACATTCTCATGTGAATCATGGGTGACACATGCTCCCCTGGCTAATGAAGCCCTACATGGGACACTTGGACCACACCACGGAACAGTTCAATGCCAGGCTCAGCAGGGACTGCATTGTGGTGAAGAGTGCCTTCGGCCATTTGAAGGGGAGGTTTTGGTGTCTCCTCACCTGCCTGGACCTCAGTGAATGGAACATCCCCCAAGTCGGTGGCAGCCTGCTGTGTCCTGCACAACCTGTGGAAGAACAAGAGAGAGAGGTTTCTGCTAGAGTGAGGGGGCAGAGGCTGAGCAACTTGCCAGAGCCTTTGAGCAGCTGTGCACCTCTGCCATCTGACAGGCCCATCAGGGATCTGCGTGCATCCAGAAGGCCCCGAGGAAGAGTTTCAGACTAAGCCAGCTGTGACACTCTCCTCTGGGCCTTCCCACAAGGGCTGTCTGCACTGCCGCTCTGTGCCTGTCCTCCCACATCCTTCCCCTGCCACTTCCCTTTTCACCTCTTCCTCCCCTCCACTGCAGATATACTAAACCAGATTCTTTGGTTTGAAGTGGCAAAATTTGCAGATGATACCAAAGAGCTCAAGATAGTTAAGACCAATAAAGACTGTGAAGACCTTCAAAAAGATCTCACCAAACTAAGTGATTGGGCAACAAAATGGCAAATGAAATTTAAATGCTGATAAATGTAAAGTAATGCACATTGGAAAAAAATAATCCCAACTATATGTACAATATGATGGGGCCCAATATAGCTACAACTATTCAAGAGAGAGATCTCGGAGTCATTGTGGAGAGTTCTCTGAAAACATCTACTCAATGTGCAGTGGCAGTCAAAAAACAAAAAAACAAAAAACTCATCCAAACAGAATGTTAAGAATCATTAAAAAAGGGATAGAGAATATCTTATTGCCTCTATTTAAAACCATGGTACGTCCACATTTTAAATGATTTGTACAGATGTGGTCACCTCATCTAAAAAAAGATATATTGGAATTGGAAAAGGTAAAAGAAGGGCAACAAAAATGATTAGGGGTTTGGAATGGGTCCCATATGAAAAGAGAACATAAGAACGGCCATACTGGGTCAGACCAAAGGTCCATCCAGCCCAGTATGCTGTCTGCCGACAGTGGCCAATGCCAGGTAGCCCAGAGGGAGTGAACCAAACAGGAAATGATCAAGTGATCGCTCTCCTGCCATCCATCTCCACCCTCTGACAAGCAGAGGCTAGGGACACCATTCCTTACCCATACTGGCTAATAGCCATTAATGGACTTAACCTCCATTAATTTATCTAGTTCTCTTTTAAACCCTGTCATAGTTCTAGCCTTCACAACCTCCTCAGACAAGGAGTTCCACAGGTTGACTGTGA
>JANRFK010006693.1:17434662-17450889 GCA_030068395.1 Apalone spinifera
ATGTAAATCCCCGCTTCATTTGCAATTGCGACTGGCCTCCTTTCCATGCCTTTTACGGCAAAGGGGGCCAGTCTAGACACAACCCATATGTTTCCTGAAATGTGGTACCCAGAACTGGTCACAATACTCGGGTTGAGGCCTAATTAGCACAGAGTAGAGTGGAAAAATTACTTCTCATGTCTTGCTCACAAACTTTCTGTTAATGCATCCGAGAATCGTGTTTCCTTTTTTTTTTTTTTGTAACAACAGCACACAATTGACTCAGATTTGTTTGTGATCCATTACAAGCCCCAGATTGCTTTCTGCAATATTCCTTCCTAGGCAGAAATTGATTGTTCCTCTCTCTAAGTGGAGTACTTTGCATTTGTCCATATTGAACTTCATTCTATTTACCTTGGACATTTCTCCGGTTTGTCCAGAAAAAGTTGACCCTATCTACCAAAGCACTTGCAACCCTTCTCAGCTTGATATCATCTGAAAACTTTGTAAGTATAATCTCTATGCCATTATCTAAATAATTGATGAAGCTATTGAACAGAACCAGTCACAAAACAGACCCTGCAGAACCCCACTTGTTATACCCTTCTAGCAGGCCTATGAACCATTAGTAACTACTCTTTGAGGGTGGTTATCCAACCAGTTATGCACCTATCTTATAGTATCTACTTTGTATTTCCCTAGTTTATTGATAAGAAGGTCATGCAAGACTGTATCAAATGCTTTACCGAAGTCTAGGTATAGCACGTCTACCTCTTCCCCTATCCAAAAGATTTGTTATCCTATCAAAGAAAGCTATCAGATTGGATTCACATGATTTGTTCTTGACAAATCCATGCTGACTGTTACTTATTATCTTATTATCCTCCAGATGTTCACAAATGAATTCCTTCATTATTTGCTCCATTATCTTTCTTGGCACAGAAGTTAAGCTGACAGGGCTGTAGTTTCCTGGGTTGTCCTTATTTCCCTTTTTATAGATGGGCCCTCTATTTGCCCTTTTCCTGTCTTCTGGAATCTCTCCCATCTTTTCTGATTTTTCAAAGGTAATAGCTAATGGCTCAGCTATCTCCTCAATCAGCTCCTTGAGTATTCTAGGATGCATTTCATCAGGCCCTTGTAACTTGAAGACATCTAACTTTCCTAGGTAATTTTTAACCAAATTAAATCCAGTGAGAGTCTTTCAACTAATTTCAGTAGACCTCGGATCAGGCCTATATCGTTTCAGGACACCAGCCAGTATTGCAGTTACCCTTGACAAAACATTGGACTCTTGGCAACCATGAAAATGGTCCTGGGGAAAATGGTCCCAACCCTACTCTTTTGCTGAGAAGAGCTGCATCACTAGTTTTGCCTGTCTCTCTCCTTCCTTTCCCTTTAAAAGAAAACCCTTCTTGCACTCCCCTATCCTCCTCTTTCCTCTCACCAAGCCCTCTCCTGTCTGGCTCCCCCAACTATTTATAGCTTTTCTATCATGACCTAGTAGATGTGAAGTCATCCTTCTCCCTCTTGAATGCCATCAGCTGGCTGCTGATGGCTTCTGTACCTTCTACTGATGCTTGAGGTGGGCCCCACTATTCAGCACCCTCTCTTCCACAAAGTCTCCTACGTGCCTGGTGAGAGGCATAGGGAGGGAGGAGGAGGCACTGATTGGTGGGGCCCACCACAGGTGGAAGGTGCTCGGTGGAGGGGGTGCTAATAAGGGGGCTTCCAGTGTGTGCTTCCAGTGTGTGCTGTGGACACTCTAGCCCCAGAGCACCTGCAGAGTCAGTGCCTATGCCCTGAAATGTGTGAGTTTTGAATGCATTAGCTACTCAGGCCCAGAAAAGAGAAGGAAGAAACCTGACAGATGTTATTATAAAACCTTCTCCTCCGGGAGGGGAGATTTATATTGCCATGAAGGAGAGAGCACATGAGCATAGGCCCCATCGGTTGTTACAAGGAGGGAGCAATGGGTGGTCCTGAATCATTTCTTTGACATTCGGGTTCTCAGCATCTCTAAAAGTCAGCCCCTTCTCTTCGAATGGTCCATCCTCACTATTTTGCTGGGGGATAGCTGCACCACCAGCATGCAATGAACCGCCCCCCTTCTGAAAAAAGAGCCAATTAAAAACCTTAGTTAAAAGTCTCAATTAAAAGCTCTCATGAACAAGTGTGCCTGGCACGGCACCCTGGAGAATGATGAAACACCCACCAGAGCTATTTGGAGCTCTGAGACTGCAGAAGCACCACAGCTGAACTTAATTGTCAGGATGGCAAGCTCTTCTCCATTGCCTGGGGTACATGTTATAGCCGATGCACCCCAGGAAATAATGGCAACTGATTATAATGGAAATGTGGAAACCTTTTAACGTGCGGCATCAGGCAGGAGCAGCACTGTTGTAATTACTATGCTAATGACCAAGTAATATTGAAGTACTCCTGAGACATTTTCCAGTATTTTTAGTACCCATCTGTTATGCCCTGCAGAGGGTTTAAGAGCTGTTGCCACTTTCCTGCTGGGTCCCAACTTAGTTAGTTGGAGAGCTCTTGCTGTTTCTGTCCTCAGTCACACTGCAGGGGCCTGGATAGCTGTTGCCTTTCTCATCTTTGGTTCCCAGGCTCGGAATTCTTACAATCCTTGGTGCCATTGCAGGTGGCTGAAGTGAAATCAACCTGGGTACTACAGCCTTTGGAGGAGTCTGAAGAACCCAACACTGTAATGAAGACAGGTCAGGGAAATGGGGCAACATAAGAAAGAGGGGGCAAGGTAGAGAAATTATGGAAAAGATATGAAACCAAGAATAGGAAAAACTTCCTTGATACCTGCCATTTCTGAAATGTCAGGGACATACAAGCAGTCTAGACTAATAATTACTGTATTATTAATGAAGAATATCTACAGGTCTCTGTACTCTTTTTTGGGGAAAAGAAAAGAAAATCCAATTCTGGCTTGGTCTGACAGCTCAACTCCCCACACAACATTTCCTTACCACCAATTGTCCTTCACCTACCTGACAAGTTAGTGCCAGAGGCGAAGAGTCATTTACTGGGAAAGCAATAATAATAATAATCATGTTGCTGGAGACTTGAACTTTATTTTTCTTCTGAACAGGATTTCTGAGAGTGGGAGGCTGCAGATGTTGCAGTACTGTGTTTACAAAGAGCTCTCCTCATGCCTGATGTTAAAATAAATACTAGGATAGATTTCTAATTCCAGAGAGTGAATTTACAATTAAAGTGAATTCAAATTAAAAGGAAATGCAGATATTCTATGAAATATTGTTCTCTCGGCAGGCTTGAAATTTGTTTTTTCATTTTTATATTATTGTGTTTAGTGCTTGTAAACAGTGTCAGGAAACAGCACTGGGAAAGAAAATCCTGGAAGCAACCAAAGTATAAATATTTTATGGGCTGTGGTAGGGCAAGATTTCTCTCATACACATTAGGATCCCCAAGGCTTGACCTGGCCAAATCACCTCACGGCATGAGAGACTGTAACATTCTTCCTGTCTGTTGAATCCTTGGTCATTTTGCTGAGGCTGTCAAATAGCCACTTAGGCTATGTCTAGACTGCAAGCCTCTTTCAAAAGAGGCTTTTTTGAAAGATACTTTCAAAAAAGCCTCTTTCGAAAAAGAGCATCTAAACTACAACCACTATTTTCAAAAAAGCGGCTTGCTTTTTCGAAAGAGCGAGTCCAGGCACCCTGGATGCTCTCTTTCAAAAAAGCACAGTTTGCATTACATAGCACCTTTTTTCGAAAGAGCACTTTCAAAAGAGCACTTTCGAAAAAGGCGTTATTCCTCGTAAAACGAGGTTTTCCACGGTCAAAAAAACTGCCGCGTTCTTTCGATTTACTTCCAAAAGAATACAGTAGCAGTCTAGACGCAGGGGTAGTTTTTTTGAAAAAAGGTCATTTTTTTCCGAAAAAACCCTGTAGTTTAGACATACCCTTACTGTCAGTTGCTTCTGATGGGTTCTGTGGTGCAAGTCATCTACATTATGATCCAGGGCCCAACCAGTATCCATTGGACAATAATGAATTTTTCTGTGATGTTAGCTGCAAAGAATTGAGATGATTTGCCTCCCAATATTTGCTCATTTGCTTGAAGGCAGTCCTGTTTTCCCTGAAATGATGTATATGATCCCCAATTCTTTATTGCCTTGGTTGTGACTATTTCAATCTGGAACAGCGCTGCTGGCCAGCAACCTCATTGAGGGGGAGCATCCTCCTCTCCAGAGCAGTTGAGCTATGGAGTGACTATGAGACAATGGGGTGGGGAAGATTCTATTCCTTGTATCCTCTGTACGTGTCCCTGGGGCAAGGCCAATTTACTCAAGATTCATGAAATGGCCCAGAATTTGGTTCCTTGTGATTTAAAAGTTATAGAAATTGGCTTCGTGCTTCCAGAAAGAGAGACGTGAAAAGCTAAGTGCTAAGACTTTCCTGACAAGCAACCAGGTCAAGCCATCATCATCCCTAGACCAGGAATGAGATAGATAAGGCCCACATGAGACCTTTTCCAGTATGTCCCAGGGCTTCTCTGCTCTAGTTCCCTTGTTTTTATTCCTTGTATTGCTTTGTCTCAGCTTGACACAAAGTAAAATATTAATTGAACTAGGCTTATAGAAGCACCGCTTCATCAGAAAACTCAAATGAAATGTGTAAAAAATAAAAGGATGCAGAGACACCCCCCGCCCCATGTGAAATAGAAAGGGAAAGGGAGAAAATGAAGTGACAGAATTCCCCATTGTGAAAGAAAAGAAAAGAAAAGAAAAGAAAAGAAAAGAAAAGAAAAGAGGGAGGGAAGGAGGGTACGTCTAGACTACAAAGAAAAGTCTGAAAAAGATACGCAAATTGCAAACCACAATTTGCATATCTTTTTTCACTTTTTTGTCAAAAGAGGCTTTTCTGAAATTTGGTACACAGTGCCAAATTTCGGAAAAACCTGCTCTTTTGACACAGCCCTTCTGACTCGTTGAACGAGGTTTACAGGGCTAGTGAAAGAGTGCATCTGCTTTTCCAAAAAAATTTTTTGGCTGCTCGGGGCCAAATGTGGGAAAACCCTCCTGTTTTGGGAGAGCCCTTATTCCTCATAAAATGAGGCATACAGGGTTTCAGAAAGAACACGCCCACTTTTTCAGAAACTGTTCTGAAAAAGCGGATGTGTTCCCTGGAAGTGGCTTTGCAAAACTTTGTATTGTAGAAATAGCCTTACAGAAAACAGTTTAACACTTTATATTAAATTTGAAACTAAGGATCCTATTCAACCCTAAAAGGACATTCATTGAATGTGCCAGTTTAAAAAACAGATAGATTTTTGAGTTTTGACAGCGCTACAGCAGACCCATATGGACATTTCAAAAGGTATTTTAATAATTGGAGCTTAAGTAGCTTTAAATAAGCATTCTAATTAGATGTGTCTCTTTGGACCTATCAGCATAATAATTGCATATTGATGCAAAGAAAACAGCTTTTCATTAAAAACGAATCAGCTGAAGTTAATACATTTAATAACTAGCTGGAATTTAATAAACGTACAATAACAATGCAATTATATCTAAATTAAATGCTCAGAGCTAAATGTTGCAGCCTGCAATCAGGTAAAATTTCCACTGGGAGTTTTAATTCAGTATGGACTGTAGGGTTTGTCCAATATATAGTTTAATTTGGACAAAGATTAAAAAAAAAATACTTAAAACATCACAGAACAACTATCTGTGGTTGAATACATAGACGTTTTATCTGTGAGTTTCAACTATTATTTTCCACTCAAAAGCAAATATTTCAGTCTGTTCCCATTTAATTCACACAAAACCACTCTGGTTTAAAAGCTTCAGAGGGGTAGCCGAGTTAGTCTGTAGCTGGAAAAACTTAAAAAATACCTAATAGTCTAGTAGCACCTTAAAGACTAACAAAACATGTACTGTAGATGGTAACATGAGTTTTTGTGGGCAAAACTCACTTCTTAAGTTTTTCCTCTGGTTTAATACAGCCTAAGGAGTTTGGGACCATATTTCCCAAGATGTGTAGGTATCTAGAGAAGCAGACAGATGTCCAATATGATTTTCAAAACTGCCTTATAAGGTTTGAGGTCATCAATTTCAAAGGGAGCTTTAGTCATCTGGCTCTTAAGTCTCATTTATTCTGTTATGAGATGAATGAAAGTTTGTTGTGGGTGGAATTAACACCTGATTGAGGTTGATAGTTGTGGCCTCACCCTTCAGTTACAAAAGCATGTAAGACAAAAGGTGTGTAGGAACCTGTTCAGGTGCTTTGGGTTGAGTATTGTTTGGGGTAAAGGCGTGGGTGAAGTGAAAGAGAACACAGAGATATTGAAGTCACAAGCATAAACAGAAAGAGTCAGAGGAAAAGAGAGAAGAAAAAGCCAAGCAGGTGCCTGTAAGCAGTGTGACGCTGGCAAAAGCTAGAGAGAGCCCTTTTGGATATCATGTTTGATAAACAGGCTTGGAGGGCACTGGTAAGGTAAGAAACTGTTCTGTTGTTGAGTAATGCCCCTTTAATGCTCCAAATTCAGGGGCACATGTGACCCATGCACTTTTGACTGGAGATGTTACCTAGCAGTGCCTGTTCAGGGTTCCATGCACATCAGACATCCGTGCGCCCTGTACTGAGGATAGATAGAGCTGTGTAGGCAAACTGCCCTCAGTTCCTTATCAGCCATCCAACAACCTGAGATGGAGTGTCTAGCATGTCAAGTGTCAAATGTGCTCTAGCTTAGCAGCAAGTTGTTAGCTCTAGGTTTAGCTTGGATTAGGTTTTTTTTTAGTTCTTTTGATAATCCATCAAAAGGGGAGAAAGAGGATACTAAACAGAATTTGATGGATTTCTGTTTAGTATCCTCTTTCTCCCCTCTCCATTCTGAGGGATTAGCCTCCAGGGTAGGCATGGGCCTGATGTATAGTGATCCCTGGGATTCAAGAGCTGCCTTACCCTGAAGGAATATATCAAATTAGTGATGAATATTCCTGCTGTCCCCACTGACATCCCAACTCACTGCAAGATCTGCTCATTTTTCAAAAGAGATTAAAAAACCTAGAAGATTAAAATTTGGCTTCTCGTGGTGGAGAACTCCTTCCAATCAGCCTTGGATCCAGACCCAGAGACCTACCGCAGAGAATGACATCTCACAAAATGAGAACCCTGGGCTACTGTTTACAGGCCTGCAAACAGGGGAGGGCAAAGGGAGCAATTGTCCAGGGGCTTGGCAATTCAAAGGAGCCCGATATTCCTAGCTGCTGCCACTGCCTGAGTGTAGCAACACGCAGCTCTCAGGGCTGAGGGGAGGCCAGTTCTGTGCTCCCAGCGGCGCTGAGGGATGACTGCTCCCAACCTGCCCCTTCTGTCTGAGGACCTGCCCCTACCACAGTCCAAAAGCAGCCCTCTGACCCCTTGTGCAGGGGGCCACGGTGGTTGTCGACCCTGCTGGATGGGCTATATTTCCCATAGTTCCATGAAGAGTGTTCCACGAGGGGTGAAAGACTTGTTTATTTGCATAGCACAACAGCCTTCCATTGAGTTAGAAATTGATATTAAAAAACAAAACAAAAACACCCCAAGAAATAAACTGAAAAACCTGCTTAGACAACAATAGTGAGGAATGAAAATGTTTTCTGAGACTGGAAAATGTTTTGCAAAGCCTCATATTTAAATTTACACCTCTAGAAGCATCAAGAAATGTTCTTCCATCATCCTCTCTCTTTTTTCCACTCCAGATTTCCACACAAACACATATAACATGATTTCTGAAAAAACAAGATACTCACATATCAGTTTAAATGTGATTTCTTTACCTTTGACTCAACAGATAGTCATCGCTTTCCGTGAGACATAGAATTTCTACTGGCAAGTTCTAACATGAGTTTTTCCCTCTCCTTGGCTAACTTTAGTTTTAAAGCTGACATTTTAATTAATAAGAAGAGTGTGTGGAACGCACAAGTCAATTTACTGTAACTAGCTGATTAACATCGCGTTTCTGTTTTTGAACAGAATTTTTATCACTTGGGCCTGATCCAAAATCCATTAATATTAACGGATACACTTTCATTAACTTTAATGGACTTTGGATCAGGCCTTTTCTCTGTGAAATGGCTGTCCGGTGAATGAGTTTGGTTTCTTAATCTATCACTTTACAGATAGCCCCATTTTTATTTTGTTGGTATTAATTAGTTCAGCTTCTATAACCCATTGTTATATGAGCTATTCAGGCATCCAGGATGGAGCTGTCCAGACATATCTTGCCTCTTCCATTAGCAAGCTGCAAACTTTCAGCCTTAAAGCACAATATTTTACTTTCCTCCAAAGTTGAAATGATAAAAACATGCACAGATTTAGTGATTCTTCAGGGACAGAAAACTAATGATTTGCCTTTTAAAGTTTAATGTTTGCAGTTATGAACAATTTGGAACAGCAGTAGTCCTTGAAATCTTCAAGTGCTTTGGAGACTTAGACCTTGCATTAAGACTTTAAAAAGGAATTACTTGTTTTGTTTTGTTTTTAAATAATAGTGTTTGGAAGTTCAGACCGCCTCAGTCTGAATCCCAAGTGGAGTCCAAGCTTGTTATTAAAATTAATGTTTTTGAGCTTGTTATGTAAAATAGTGTTTGAGTTCTCTGGGGCTAGCATTCTGCAGGGTTAATGACTCGCTGTAGGACTCAATACAGTTCTTTTCAGTTTACTTCCAGTCTCTCTCTACCCTTCAAAAATCAGTTTCAATAAGAGCAGTTTAGACTTAACCATGAAAAGCCCCCAAATGCTTGATCTTCAAAAGTCCAATTTAACAGCCACTAGATGCAAAAGCAATATCACATTGTCATTAAGTCCTTACATGCACTATGGAGCCAGTGGCAACTGCCGGCTGCCCCAAATATGAAACTGAGGGCTGAATCCACAGGGCAGTAATTCATCCTGTTATGTACTGCAGTTTGAACAAAGTGCCATTACACATAGTTGCAGGGATGACTTGATAAGCCCAAAGAATGGCTCAGACACCAGGATTTTGGAGGGCTAGGAAGAGAATGGTTTCATCTGAAAAATACATTTAGTTTGCACTAGAGATGATATCAAAGGATTGACTTCAAAGGACTTTGCATGAGGCCCTGAGGCAAAACTCCCATTGACATCAATTGGGCCAACATTTCATCTCTACTAGCTTTATGTGTCTGGTCTGCCCAGGGAGAGGGATGGAGCTGGTTGGGTGATGGTGCTGACCAGAGAGCAGACCATTCTGTTCGGGTATGTCTACACCACAATGCTATTTTGGGATACCAGAGATGTCTTGAAATAGTGTTTTCTTTTGAAATTTGGCGCTGTGTAGACACACCAAATTTTGAAATAGCCTATTTCAAAAAGGGATCAAAATAAGATACGCAATTTGCGCTATGCAAATTGCGTATCTTATTTCGACCTAAGGGTGCAGTGTAGATGCACCCTTTATGTCCTGGTGGAATATTACAGTCTGCTATCATCAATGTCTGGAAAGGTTATGTAATCCCATTCAGAGCTGCTGAGACTGGCTTTGCATAAGGAAGGACAATATGTTTGTGTTCTACTTACACACTATACATTCTAAAGCATAATTCAAATTGGCAGAAGTCCTAGTTAAATGAGAAACTGCCTGTCTCCCAAAACATTGCTATGGCCTTAGAGGTCATTTGATGATCTACAGCCATATGTTGTCAGCTTTCACTGTCTGGTGACTGCTACTACCATAGGGAATTCAGGGTGGAGGGCCCACCTCTCTAGAATTCACTTCTAACATTTGTTTAACAGAATCTACATTTGCTAGCGTTCAGGGCATGGTGTGTAACTTATTTGTTTACTAATGCATTTGGTTGAGCAGTGGCAATAGGTATGTTCATAATCTGCAGCTAGAAAAATCTATTTTGTCATTTTTTATTATTTTACATAGAGTAAAATTGTCACATCGTGTTACAATGCACCAAGTATTTTTTCTATATTTATAGGAAAATAAGGCCTCCTTCTTCATAAAGAGTATATTGTTTAAAAATTAAGCTGTGCATGCCCTGAACAAAATAATACACCTAAAATATAATGGTGAGTATATTTTTAACAACAGTAAATCATAAATATAATGAGTTGTAATTTTATATATATTATTTTGTAAAATTTAAAAAGATCTCGTAAATTTTCTCAAAACTGGGTTAGAATACAAGCTGTCCTGCCATTCAGCTGTAGATGAGCAGTTTTTAATCAGCACTTAGGGTACTGGGAGTCAGGCAGTATAGGAAAGACTATATAGCATCGGTGTAGCTGGCTTGCAGATTGAGAACTTTGGGATTCCAAAAGTGCAGTCCTTCAGATTTACACATAAAGGCTGCATCTAGACTAGCAAGTTTTTGTGCAAAAGAAGCTGCTTTTGCGCAAAAACTTGCCAGCTGTCTACACTGGCCGCTTGAATTTGCGCAAGAGCACTGACTTTGTAATGTACAAAATCAGTGCTTCTTGCGCAAATACAATGACGCTCTCTCTTGGGCAAAAGCCCTCTTGCGCAAATGCTTTTGCGCAAGAGGGCCAGTGTAGACAACCCAGAACTGTTTTGCGCAAAAAAGCCCCGATGGCTAAAATGGCGATCGGGGCTTTCTTGCGCAAAACTGCATCTAGACTGGCATGGATGCTTTTGCGCAAAAGCATCCGTGCCAATCTACACTCTTTTCCGCAAATGTGTTTAACGGAAAAACTTTTCCATTAAAAGCATTTGCGGAAAATCATGCCAGTCTAGACGTAGCCAAATTGTCTCTGAGGATTACAGTGATACTGAAAGCAAAGAATTACAGAGCAAGGGGAAGAATTTGAAGTTGATTAAATACCTTTGAATTTGACTGTTCAGAACCTTTCCTTTGTGTGAAAAGTTTTGAGTTTGACAAATATTTTGCTTTGCATGTAGATGTGTTTGAGAGTGTGTGGAAAAGTTGTGAGAATAAATGAGTCACTAATTGCTGCAATAATTGTTATAGGTTAATCAAAACACTGTGGAAAAGATCAGTTTAAGATATTTTCCCTCCTAGCAATGAGGTTCTAATATAGGCAATTTATGATTCTAATGACCTCTGTGGAATCTGTGCAGAGATGTAACCTTTATTAGATTTAGGCAGTATGCATTAGACTAAATTAAGATAACAAGCTTAATCTTTGTTACCACAATGGAATTGCACTCTGCATTAGATGTCCTCTTGGTGTGTGTAGAAAAAGTTCATAGGAAGACCAGGTTAAGCAAAACATGTTCTCCCTAGGTGAGTCAGTATATTTACAAGCTTTCTATTTGTGCAGTATTAGACAAAGCAATGTAGTCTCTGGCCATATTCCCTGCATGCAGTATGAAAGTCTTCAGGCTCCTCCAGCCACTCCACTTCTAACATAAGCACATGTATGGCTAACGAACCCTTATCGCCTCCTGACATCAGAACATCCTGGCTCAGTCTTGCTGCCTGACTTTTAGGGTTCTGAGCATAAGTAGCTTTAGCTGCACCCAACTGCCTCAGCTGAGGGAGACACTCCCAGCTGAGGATGTAAAATCTCAGCTGGGACTCAATGCCTATAGTTGAATGCTACTCAGCATGTCTTCCTTCTAGGAGCAAAAGTGGAGTCAAATGCAGCAAGCCTGCAGCACCCCCGAGGCAGAAGAGAACAGCCTTAATACCCAATCATTCACACCTGTTTACACCAAGCTAAAGTTGGTCCTAATACATTACAGCCTCGGGAAAGATTTAGGTGGAAAATCAGAGCTCACCTAAAACAATTACTGTATATTTGTACCAAGCAGATTCCTCTATGTCTGGTCAAAACCAGGTAGCATTGTATTCTGAGGCTACCATAAGGAAAAGATTCAATAAAGTACCCTCACTTATGGATGTTCATTTGAACCAAAGTTTGGGAAGTTCCCCACATTTTTTCCCTGCAAATTATAAATTGTTATAATAATATCAATGCATCAAATGTGTTAGAAGGTTAGAGAGGGAAATTAACCAAGGTCTGTTATTGATCAAATATGTGCTTGGCAATGAGGATTTGCAATCACCCAAGTAGCAATAGTAGTTTGCAAGGGAATTGCTGGGTGCATCATGCCAATGATTTCTAATATTTACTGCTCACTAAGGGACAGATGTATTTGTATTACTGGAATGTGCAGAATAATAATTCACAAGGAGTGCAGTCCACAGCCCCAATCAATTCCCATCTATCAAGTTAAAATCAAGAGTATGTTTGGCTATACTTAAAGTTCTATTCAAAAGACTGTATTACTCCCTATTTCTTAACAATTATGAGACACAGTTCTGTTTCTGACTAAATTTCTGTTCTTGCCCCTTTATGTCCTACGAAGTCTCATTAATCCAGAAACTTTAGGGAAAACTTCTAAACAACCAATGGTGCACATTACAACACTAGGTAATATAGAATTCTTACATCAACCATTAAGGGCCATATGCTGCTAATTACAGTGAAATTAATCTGGAATAATTTAATTGAAGTCAATGGGGTTGTTCCAGATTTACACCAATGTAGCTGAGAAGAGAAGTTAGTTCTAATAATAAGTGCCAGCCAGAGCCATGAGTGCACAAGCTCAGAGACACTAATAAAGTAGCTAGGAGTCACTACTTCAAATCAAATTAGAGGCTTAAATGTGAGTGGGTAAAGCTGAAACTTTAAGAATGGAGAACTGGAAAACAATAATACCTGCACAAATTTACTTTCATTCATTAACCACAGGATTGTTTGAGAGAATGTACAAAATTAAAACTCGGGATACATTGGTACCATTTCTATCTTGGCTAAAAAGTTTTCTGTGACCTTTGACAATTTGGTTAATATCTTAGTTTCCTTTTATGTAAAAAGGGTTATTGTTATGTACCTGTAAAACGTGTGATATTCAATTAACTAATGTGGTTCTTAAAAATACCTCAGTTGCCTTGTGCTCATTGTGAAGAGGGCTCTTCTGGTGGTCTTAGGGACTGTACCTTTAAGAACTGAATCTTTCAAAGCAAGAAGCTGGCCAGTGCACAGTGACACTCTTATTGTTGTGCTTAGCCAATTGGAACCAGCTACAGAATAAACCAGATCTTGTGCAAGCATTTAAATCACTAAAACCCAGATTCTCAAAGGTATGTAGATTCCTAAGTCCCAGAAGGAGGTTTGTGCTAGCATCATCTCCTCTTCCATATAAAGGCTCTTTGGCAGGAGGGAGTGGGGTCTGAGAAGGAGTTTGAGTTCAGAAGGGGCTTCTGACCTGGGATAGGGGGCTGGGATGTGGAAAAGGGGGTGTCAGGGAATGTTCCCTTTAATCTTTCCCATTCTTGTGTGGGTTTTTTCCAACCATGTGCGGAATAAATTTGTGTATGTGCACCAAGGCACATGCAAATGTGCATCACCAGTAGAAACCAAAAACCTAGGTGTGTGAGCTCTGCTAATCAGCTGGGCAGCATTTGACTCTCTCCTGTGTGGCCGCACAAGCACACAGCTTTCAGGGAACACTGGTGCCAGGTGCAGACTCTGGTCCTGGCCAGGAGGTGCTTACTGTAGGTGTCTCCCAGCCAGCAGCACAAGAGGGTACACAGGCAGCAGGCTGTCTGCATGCCATGGTGGCCTCATGACTCTCAAAGCTGCGACACTGTTGGCAAGCATGTCTCTGCGTGCCATTAGGAGTGAGGGCATTGGATCCCCTTTTCAGATCTCCCAAATGCACAGAATTTATATGTCTATGAATCCTTTTGGGGTTAGGGTGAAGCTTCCTATCCCTTCTGTAGCTGTCCAGCTATGCCAGTCCATGTGTTTGATGTTATAAGTGATGCCTGAACATTTTTGAACAGTTAGTAGCCAGATACTACTTGATTGGGCACTAGAATTCTATAGAATTCTATAGATTCTATAGAATCTATAGAATTCTACCTGGGTTTGGTGGGACCAGTGGCATTTCTTGTTATTTGTGCATGCAAATGGATTCCTTTGTACAGTTCTTAACATCATCTCTTAACCTAGGGGAAAAAAAGTTTTGCCTCATTTTGGGGAACTGCATGCTCCCAGAAGGAACAGGGAGAGGATCATCCCTTCTGCTTTTCCTCATGCATGGATCACCACAAAAGGGCTAGAAAAAGTCTGCCTGTGAATAAGTCATGACTCACAGAGACTTAAAAAAATCCTCTGGTAATATGTATTATTATATCTTTCTTTTTCTGGTGACTTTCATCGGGAGAAATTCACTTCCTTCAGACACAGTGCATCTGAGTTTTTAAACAGGTTAATTTTCAGAGCAGGGTTATAGGAGGCAGGGAATAAAGACCTTGCAGAAAGTCTGGGGTTAAATCTCCGTTTGAAAATGTTCTGAAAGAACTTGCCATCCAGTGCATTCCAAAGATAAATGTGTGCTCTTCAGAAGTATTTTTATGATAAGGGTAAGTCAATCCTGGCAGGGATTTATGGTCACAGATGCTGGGGAGAGGCGGAGTAAGGGGAGGGAGAAGAAGGGGAAGTGTTAGACTCCATATTAGACAGGAAAATTGCCCAAATCTTCTTTTCAAATTTCATAGCAATTAGAGATGGAAAGAATGATTCTGTGATCTCAAAACAGGGGTGTTCCATGCAGTTCATTGTTAGAATTCTATCTAGTTTAGTTTTATAAGCCCCAAGCTTTGGGGATTTCTGTCTTCCTTGGAAGACTGCTCTACATCCTAAATCACAAGCTGTATTTCAAGATAGTCAGCCTAAATTTTCTGTTTTAATTACATCCCATTATTTTAGTTAACATTTTGCCTACTGATAGTCCACTAAATAAACCCTTTCCCTCCATACTTCATCAAATATTATTATCATTATAATTCTTTTACCACACTGTTCAAAGTTAGATATTTTAACTTTTCCTCATAAACCAATCCTTCTAACCTTCTTAACATTTTTATTGTTCTTCTGTGAGCTATCCCCAATTTGCCAATACCTGTGTGGCAATTTCCCCTTCACTGAGTTCAGAAACATACTGGCCAAAAATATGAGCAAGAAAATAATAGTGAAGTTATGTCTATGGCCCTATGTTTAATTGTCCCTGTAGGAAACAAAAGTAGGAGTAACTGAAGCCATTGTACTTTCTGTGCAGGTAAGACTGGCTGAAATATAGAATCATAGAATACTAGGACTGGAAGGGACCTCGAGAGGTCATCAAGTCCAGTCCCCTGCCCTCATGGCAGGACCAAATACTGTCTAGACCATCCCTGATAGACATCTATCTAACCTACTCTTAAATAACTCCAGAGATGGAGATTCCACAACTTCCCTGGGCAATTTATTCCAGTGTTTGACTACCCTGACAGTTAGGAACTTTTTCCTAATGTCCAACCTGAATCTCCCTTGCTGCAGTTTAAGCCCATTGCTTCTTGTTTTATCCTCAGAGGCCAAGATGAACAAGTTTTCTCCCTCTTTCTTATGACACCCTTTTAGATACCTGAAAACTGCTATCATGTCCCCTCTCAATCTTCTCTTTTCTAAACTAATCAAACCAAATTCTTTCAGCCTTTCTTCATAGGTCATGTTCTTTAGACCTTTAATCATTCTTGTTGCTCTTCTCTGGACCCTCTCCAATTTCTCCACATCTTTCTTGAAATGTGGTGCCCAGAACTGGACACAATACTCCAACTGAGGCCTAACGAGCGCAGAGTAGAGCGGAAGAATGACTTCTCATGTCTTGCTCACAACACATTTGTTAGTACATCCCAGAATCATGTTTGCTTTTTTTGCAACAGCATCACACTGCTGACTCATATTCAGCTCATGGTCCATTATAACCCTAGATCCCTGTCTTCCGTACTCCTTCCTAGACAGTCATTTCCCATTCTCTATGTGTGAAACTGATTGTTCCTTCCTACGTGGAGCACTTTGCATTTGTCTTTATTAAACTTCATCCTGTTTATCTCAGACCCTTTCTCCAATTTGTCCAGATCCTTTTGAATGATGACCCTATCATCCAGATTAGTCGCAACTGCTCCCAGCTTGGTATCATCTGCAAACTTAATAAGCATACTTTCTATGCCAGTATGTAAATTGTTGATGAAGATATTTAACATAGTCGGTCCCAAAACAGACCCCTGTGGAATCCCACTTGTTATACCTTTCCAGCAGGATTGTGAACCATTAATAACTACTCTCTGAGTATGGTTATCCAGCCAGTTAAGTCCCCACCTTATAGTAGCCCCATCTAAGTTGTATTTGCCTTGTTTATTGATAAGAA
>JANRFK010006693.1:17450989-17463728 GCA_030068395.1 Apalone spinifera
GTCTTCCTTTTGCTTCTAATGTATTTATAAAAAGTCTCCTTGTTTCCCTTTATTTCCGTAGCTAGTTTGAGCTCATTTTGTGCCCTTGCCTTTGTAATTTTGCCCTTGCATTCCTGAATCTTGCCCCTGCGGTCCATATGTAAGACTGTGGGATGCTGAGTGAACAGCTGCAGTGTTGTTAACTGGATAATACTGTGATGATAAAATTATTGAAAAACAAAAGTACTCAGACACTGCTGCCTTGTACATCATTTGATTCATCTTCCCTCATCACAAGGATATTGCTTCAGCTATCTAGCCCTAATTTTTAAGGGAACTTTAACATGCGCCTAAAGCTAAAGCACATGGTATGACTAGCAGAGGGTTTGGGGATACATAAAGTTTAAAATGAACTTCTACCTACCAGTTCACTGAGGACTGTCATACAAACTTGTGTCACTTTAGACATCATAATCATTGCAAGATGTATTATGAAAAAGTTGCATAAATATAGTAAACATCTGTTTTCTAGGTCTGGGAGTTAAGGCAGGTCACTACAGTTTTTTCCATTTTTTTCCCCATAAGATGCTTTTCCAAAATTTGGCCCATCTACACTGGGCCAAATTTTGGAAAATCTACCTCTTTCGGAAGATCCCTTCTTCCTCATGGAATGAGGAAGACAGGGCTTCTAAAAGAGCGCATTTGCACTTCCGCAAAAAAGAAGAGGAAGAGCAAACACATTCCCTGGACGTGGCGGAGTTTTTCCCGGAATCCCCCCACAGTGCAGACGTACTCTTAAAGGCGACTCACATACTCCTCCCGGGAAATGGATAGAGATGCTTATTTCTGTCTGACTGGTCATATGCAAATTGAGTATTGCCTGGTTCACAGAGGATGTCCATTAACAAGAATAGATTGTGGGTACTGCAAGAAAATACAAAAAGAGGTGGGGTGACCTTGTGCAAGAGCAAAGATAATTTCTGCAGCTATATTTGGAGGTGTAGAGGGACCCTTAGAGATCATTCTTGAGAGAAGTAAAATGTTATGGTTTGCTTCCTGAAGATGGACTCTCAGTCAGGCTTGACTCCTACACCAAAAATTCTGGCAAGAACTTTGGATGAGATAAATTTCTTCAGCCAGGTGGCTAGTTATGTTTAGGGCATAGAAAGCATTCTTCTCCATTGTCAATGGGCCTTAATCAACTCTTGGACCTTAAGTCTTTGCTGTGCTTTTAAATAGTTGCCCCATAAAACACAACCTAAACTAAAACAAGTTGTTTAAATTACTTACTATGCATAAGTGGAACAAATGGCAGAAAGCAGATCTTGTATTTATCTTATTAGACTTCAAAAACTGTGGTGTAACAGTAGCACAATTTCCTAAAGAAGTGCTTTTGTGCTATTCATAAACCTTTGACACAGGCAGCATGTGAAAGAACAATTATGGACTATTCAGAAGTATTACTTGACATTTTTAGAGCTGGATGTGAGAGGGTTTTGTCTTCTCCTATTTAATAATTACTTTTTCAAGTAGGGTGATCTGACAGCAAGGGTGTCATGGCGCAGTAAGGAAAGGGAATTTAAACAGGGTGGAGAAAGAGACAGGTAGAGAAGGAGAGAGAAGTTTGTACGGTCTTCTCGTTTGAATTGTTATCTATTTTTAGAACAGTCACCTTCATTCAGTGTTTAACTTTGGCAAAAAGATATTAAGGTATTTACAACCCATGTAAATCAAATTATATGGCTTACACACGAGAACATTCTACTATAAAGAGGAAAAGAAAGAATGAACCTAGAAGAAAGTGTTTCATTAAATATCTAAAATAAGATATCTGTTAAGCAACATAAATCAAGCTAACTGGTGGTTATAGCTCATAACCCAGTTGTAAACGTAATATTTCATATTACATCTTTTTGATATTGCAATGGGTTGCTGTCATGGCTGCAGTCAAGCACTCCCTCATGACCATTCATCTGACTGCTGAGAAGAGATCCAGATGCTGAATCCCCAGGGGATTTAAATCTCTGAAACTGGGGTGCCTTGGCATTCTCCCAGGGTACGGATCTCCTGTCTCACATCTCCTCCTGAGGTTGGTCACCCGGCAGCCCTGCCCACACTGTGTAACTAGTGCTGACTCAAGAACTTCCCCTTATGTTAACACCCTCTCCCAGTGCTCCTACCACACAGATGGCCTGGGCTCACAGTTTGCCTCTTTACGGGGCACATGCTGAATATGTAACACACAGACTTTGCACAAAATTTAAAAACCATTTTTTCTTTTCTTAAGCTCATGAGGAGTAACAAACCCTACACACGTGTCTCTGCCTCAGTTTCCCCATTATTTCACAGTATTCTTCTACGGCATCTAGAACCCTCTGCTGCAGTGCATGACTTGTATCCTGAAACCGTGAGCTTTCCCCGCTACCTCACCTGGTCTGACTTTGGTCCATCCACTTCCTTTTTCTGACCCAAGCTTCATGGCTGTCTGCCTAAGTCTTCCCCATGTCCTTTTCCTGTTATCACTTTGGTGTGAACGTTTTGCTGCTTGTAAATCTCCCTTCTCCAAAGCCATGTTTAGGGAAGCTGGGGAGAATTGGTTCCCCACTCCAGCAATCACTTTAGTATATTTATTGTCATTAATTTCTAATGGCTCATCCTTACCACTAATCTGGCAGGCACAGCGCATTCAGCCCCAGGTGGATTCTACATACACATTCAGGCCTGCCACTAATACAACAACATTTATGTTCAGAGCTTCATAATATCAACCAGAATTCTGCATCACTGTGCATGCAGATTTCCCAAATTGTCACGGTAGCATCTGAACAAAACTTATTTTTCCTACATTTGATATGGAGACTTAAATAGTTTTCTGTGATTTTGCTTAGATGACCTAAAAATGGAAACAGTACAAACCAAACAGCAAAAGGGCTTGGCACTGGCCTAATTCTGCTCTCAGGCTACACTACAAGTTTTCTCAGCAAAAAATATGCTAATGAGGGACTCATTTGCATATTTTCTGCCAATCTGTTTTTCCTCTAGGGGTTTTTGTGCAAAAACAAGCAGTTTGGACATTCTCTTTTTGCGCAAAACCCCCTTTTTTCACAAGACCCTTATGCCCCCCAAAAGGAGGTATACCGATCTTGCAGAAAAAGGGTTTTTTGCGCAAAAAGAGAACATTCACTCTGCTTGTTTTTGTGCAAAAACCCCTAGCCCAAAAACAAATAGGCAGAAAATATGCAAATGAGATCACGACTCATGCAAATGAGTCCCTCATTAGCATATTTTTTGCCGAGAAAACCCATAGTGTAGACGTAGCCTCAGTG
This sequence comes from Apalone spinifera, assembly GCA_030068395.1. NCBI lineage: Eukaryota > Metazoa > Chordata > Testudines > Trionychidae > Apalone > Apalone spinifera. The sequence goes on from JANRFK010006693.1 coordinate 17,454,295, forward strand.
AAGTCACAGAGGCCACGTCTACACTAGGAAAGTATTTTGAAATTATTAAATTCGACTTAATAACTCCCTATTTAACAAATTCGAACTGGCTTGTCCACACTATGGGGAAGCCTCAAAATTAGTTTAGGATAGGCTTCATTAATGTGGAAATGCTACATTGAACTTAGAGCCCCAGGCAGCACGGGGGAGTTATTATTTCTAAATAGTGGCACTGGAGTGTCTATGCTACCATTATTTTGCAATAACTATTTTGGAATTAGTGTTATTCCTGATGAAAAACAGGAGTATAGAGTCTGAATTCCACAGCCCATTATTTTGAAGTAACAGGCTTGGTATTATGGATACTCTGCTTACAAATTAGATCGGGGGGGGGAGGGGTTATTGTGAAATAAAATTCTAGTGTAGACCAGGGCTGGGAGTTTCACCTTTCAATAGGCTCTCAGTTATTTTAACAATGGCTAAAAATCTAAGAATGACGGACAGACTTTGCAGGCAGCAATGCTAGGCAAATGCTGAACATTTTTGAAAATCCCAAAGTACAACCTCACAATACAAAGTAACTTTAAAGTATAACTAAAGATTAGAAAACCAGTCTGGATACAACAAACATAACTCCCTTTCTAGATCTCCTCAAATGGCATCTGAAGAAACATCATTTTGAATATGCTGGTTAACTTTTTCATTGTATTTTTTAAAGCATGTACATTTACATAGGCCCCAGACAATCTTGGAAGTAGAAATATCAAAATGTTACAAAAGCTGTTTTTTCTTGTTTATGAAAATATCAGAACCAGAAATGTAAGCCCAAAAAAATGAGATAATTTAGCTTTGTTTTGACCTATAAATTGTTTGGGGGCTCTTACTCAGACAGAATCAACATACCAAATCCCTTCTGCGGTCCAGCCAGACATTGATTCTGAGGACTTGTATACACTAGCCCCCTCCCTTTCAGCTGTGTAAAGGGATTTAAGCAGATGTGATAAATTGACCTCCAGTGGATTGATCGCTGCAGGGTCAATTCACTGTGTAGTGGAGACAAGGCCTAAGGCAGGTATCTTGAGGCAATATTTTATTGAGTCTTCAAGGCTCAGTAAGGTTTGATTTAATGAAAAAAATCCACATCTATGGAGATACATACATAAAAGAGCTAACTGAAAAATATCATGGAAACATCAAAAGTTGATGATATTCCTCCGCCCACACACACACATTTTCCCATCAAAAATAAGGCCAGTTGAAAATTCACTCCAGAAACTAAAGACATGTTCAGAAACATTTTGATAATTATTGGTTGCAGCTCTAATAAATAATTATATATACACTATATAATAAATAAATAATCAATCCTACTAAATAATAAACAAACAAATTAATTAATTAATTAACAAATAAATACAAATAAATTCAGATGGCTGGTATTAGCATTAGGATACTTGTGGGCAAGAGGAATAACTACTACTGAGTATAATTCAAAACTGACTAGATCACAAGACGATGGGCTAAAAGAAATTAGAAAAAAAAACCATTGACAGAGACACAGTGCACTATCTAAAATATATTTAATAGGTCTGACAAGGCCTAAGACTGGAAGTAGTATAAAGGTAATTTCTGAAAGGTTAAAGAAGTTGTGTTTTACACCAAGAGAAGCTGCTCTCCCTTGAAATATCTTGCTGCTACATTGAAAGCAGCTTCAGGATTATGCTCCCTCTCTCTTTCCATCCATGAACTATTTCTATGACTACAAAGGTCTGAAAAACTTGGCAGACTGCCGGAGCCCCACAGCCACAAGACCTCCTATATATTCCAAAGGCAGAACATTACCTGTATTATTCTTAGATGGTTACTGGGTTGGTTCCACTATGCTGAAGGGTGGAAGAAGTAAGAGATGGTACAGAAGACTTGCACCATGGACAAATCCACAGATGTTCCCTGTGAACAATAGTGTATGTGTATGTGTGTTTGTTTCAGTGTGTGTATTTGTGTGTTTGAGTGGGAGGAAAAGGCTGATAGATCTACCATCCAACCTTCTGGGAAAGAGAATTTGGGACTTGTAGATACTACTGATGTCTGAAGGCTGAAAGGTAGCTCATGTCCTTGCAGGATCTCCTTACAGGTGATGTAGCATTGGCCTATAGTATGTAATCAAAAAACCTGGACCATAAACAAAATGACTGAATTTGGCACATAGGCCTGTTGATACAAACAAGTCGATCCAATGAAATTGTTTATTCAGCCTCATTTGACCAAATAATTGCACCCATTATTTTAACTTCATTTCTGCTAGTCTTTAGTTTTAAATGCATTACTAATTAGCCCATTTGATTGTAGCTTTGTTCACCTGACTAATTCTCATGAAGATGGGAAATTGAAAGCATTTATGTTTGCTTTTATTAACATTAAAATAAATCTACCTCAAAATTGTTAGCAAAGCAAGCAAGCAGATTTAATTGATTTGGAATGCCTACTTATTTTTTCTAACTTATTTTCTACTAAATGAATTTGCTTTCACTGTATCCTAGCTCCTTGTATGCTTCTTTCCTTCCAGTATTCTAGTGAATGGATTTGGAAAAACATAGGTCTAGATAACAACTTCTAAAAAATATTTTAGAATATTCACAGGAGTTTTTCACTGGGAAATCTAATTCTAATTCCAATCAAGGAGTAAGAAGCATATTATGCATCCTATCCAAATAAGAATAACACCCTGAGATTCAAATTTCTAATATTGAAAACTTACAGCAATACTTGTCATGTTCAGTTAGTTTGCATTCTATAGGCTAACAACCACCTAATACATTTGATAATGGACACATATCTAGAAATCAAAATCTGTTTGTAGGCAATTGGCAAACAGTAAAGTGGGCTCTGTGTCACTAAAATCACTACAAATAGTTCACTGCTTAGCTTATGGTAAGATTTTGTGTGTGATGTTAATCAGTGAAGTTAACTATAGAGCAGCTACTGTTGTGATTTGGCAGGTAGATTCCAAACCCAGCACAGAGCTCAGCTGTTTTCTGCTTGCAATTTCAGCAGTGAGGTCTAAGAATGTTCAACCACTCAAGTTGTTTTATTGTATGACTGTTGAAATACTTTATTTAGACTATCATGGGGGAAGGAGTGGAGTTGTGCCAAATTTTGTTTTCTGGAGCACGGGCAATACAAGTTGATTTGGCTGATGTCATTTACAGCAGTAAATTGCTTTAAAAGGTGGCTAAATGTGCATTAAATGTTGCTATAATGTCATGTAAATCGTTACAGTGGCTGGGACAGGCATATCATATAATCATGGAATGGGACCAGAGGTCATCTTCTCAACTGTAAATGGGAGAAGAAGTGGTTCAGGAAAAAACCTCAGTATTGAAATTCAGTTTAAACTGGAAAAGTATGAGAACCCCTGAATTAGTGTGAAAACATGATTACAGAAAGTTTTTTTGTTACTCTTGGAAAAAAAGGATTGTTATTTATAGCAGGTGGCAGATAGCAAATTCTGTAATTAAGGTTGAAAAGTAGTTAGCATTGTAAGTCCCTGTTTTCATTCACTAATACATTTCTGAAACATTTGCCTTTCAAGTTGACATTTCCATTCTGGGTCTAAGCCAACGCTGGGTTTTGTAAAGTATGAGCAAAAATAACTCCTCTATATTTTGAGTGAGAGGGAAATGAAAAATAATTATTTTTGCCTATTGTAAAATATTCTTGTGACCATTTTTGAACAGTTCTGCCACTGAAATGGCTGTAGTTTAACAGTCACAATTTCATTTGGTTGTGGTCCTTACCCTGGTGTAGTGCTTGACTTTATTCTGGGGGAAACCTGGTTTTGACTGGACCAAAAATACATAATGAATAGCATATATTTATCATATCTAGTATATTTTTTGCTTAACTCATTAAGAATATGTCCACACAGTGACATTATTTCAAAATAACTAGCGTTATTCCGAAATAACTTAGTTCACGTCTGCACAGCAGGCAGTTATTTTGAAATATTGTCAAAACATTGTCAAGCTGAAGGAATTCTTACTCTGACTCCTGTAACCCTCATTGTACAAGGAGTAAGGGAAGTCAGAGGAAGAGGGCTCTATTTCGAAATAAGTGCTGTGTAGACACTCCCAATTTCGAAATAAGCTACGCAATTGACATAGCTCAATTTGCATAGCTTATTTCGAATTAAGCTCTGCTGTGAATACTCACCTTATGTGTGCATATAAGGAATGATGTACCATGCCTACATTCATAGCCGAGTGCACACTTAATGCTTTAGTCCTCAGAATAACTCCCAATACATTTAGCAAATACTATGGGAGATTTGGGAATGTATCAGATAAAAAGGATTTTTCTTGCTGCTGCACTCCTCACCAAATTGCAGAGGGAAGAATAGTGAGCAAAAAGTAGGAGTTTCTAAATCCCAGATTTTTCCTTTACTCGCCTTACTGGCTGTTTGCATATCACTCTTATTTACTGAAGCCTTACTTCAGAATATTTGAACTAAGAATAAAAGCAAGGAAATTTTCCACATCAGGAAAATGAATAATGTTTCCATTTATTTTTAAATGCAATCAAAAGTCAGGATGGACAAAAAGAAAAAAAAATAGATTTTAAGTGAAACCACTTTGCTATTAAATATTTAAGGAGTGCAGAATATGCGGTCTTAACAAATACATTTATAACTACAGACATGTCAATATTTTTAAAGGTCAAGCATGGTTCTCCACAGTCTTTGTAATTACAGTCTTCATTCAAGAGGGATCATGACTTTTGGTGATTTCATTTAATGACCTTAAAATTCAAGTTCAGCTCTTTGTAGAGCGCTCAAGGACAATTTCTCAAAGAGATATTTTACTCTAAGATTTCAGCTGATCAAAGATCTGATTTAAATCACTATTAAGGACTAAATACATTGTTCCATATGCAAATAATTTCTATTTTTATAATGCTGTTTTAACACAGGCCCATATACTCTCATTTCCTTTTGGAAACACGCTGAAGGGAACATCTCTAGCCTTTCCTCCCTCAGTATTTTGTGCTATCTTAACTATCTGGACACAAGGTAATTATTAATGGAGAACAGCCAGGGACACAGGAAGCAGGCCTGTTGGAAGAGTGAGAACTGAAAGAACAAAAGAGAAATAGTGACCAGAATGTAATAAAATTTAACATCCTTGTGGTGGGAAAAACACCTTAACAGCCCAACACTGTGGCATTTAATTTCATAAAGGAGAACTACACAAAAATGAGGAGGTTAGTTAAACAGAAATTAAAACAGAAAGGTACAGTGACAAAAGTAAAACCCTTGTAAGCTGCATGGAAATTTTTCAAAGACACCATAGTAGAGGTCCAACTTAAATGCATACCCCAAATTAAAAAAACACAGTAAGAGCACCAAAAAGTGTCACTGTGGCTTAGCAACCAAGCAAAAGAAGCAGTGAGAGATAAAAAGGCATTGTTTAAGAAGTAGAAGTTAAATCCTAGTGAGGAAAATAGAAAGAAACATATTTTTACATTTAATTTGACAAAGTTTATAATAAGGAAAGCCAAAAAGGAGTTTGAAGAACAGCTAGCCAAAAACTCAAAAAGTAAAGCAAAATGTTTTTAAATATATCAGAAGCAGGAAACCACAGGGGACCCTGGAAGATTGAGATGCCAAAGGAACATTCAAAGGTGATAAAGTCATTGTAGAGAAACTAAATGAATTCTTTGCTTTGGTCTTCATGGCTGAGGATGTTAGGGAGATTCTCAAACCTGAGCCATTCTTTTCAGGTGACAAATTTGAGGAGTTGTCCCAAACTGAGGTGTCATTAGAGGAAGTTTGGGAATAAATTGATAAACTTAACAGTAACAAATCACCAAGACCAGATGGCATTCATCCAAGAGTTCTGAAAGAATTAAAGTGTGAAATTGTGGAACTATTAACTGTGGTTTGTTATCTATCCTTTAAATCAGCTTCTGTACCTCATGACTGGAAGATATCTAATCTGATGTCAATCTTTAAAAAGGGTTCTACAGGAGATTCTGGCAATTACAAAATGGTAAGTCTAATTTCAGTACTTGGCAAATTAGTTGCAACCATAGTAAATAATAAAATTGTCATAAACATAGATGAACATAATTTGTTAGGGAAAAGGCAACATGGTTTCTGTAAAGGGAAATCATGCCTTAGTAATCTACCAGAGTTCTTTGAGGGGGTCAACAAACATGTGGACAAGGGGGATCCAGTAGATATAGTGAACTTGGATTTCCAGAAAGCTTTTGACAAGGTCCTTCACTAAAGGCTCATAAGTAAAGTAAGTTGTCATGGGAAAAGAGGGAAGATCCTCTCACAGATTGATAACTGTTTGAAGGACAGGAAACAAAGGTTAGGAATAAATGGTAAGTTTTCAGAATGGAGAGAGGTAACTAGTGGGGTCCCCCAAGACTCCATACTGGGACCAATCCTATTCAACCTATTTATAAATGATCTAGAGACAGGTATAAACAGGTGGAAAAATTTGCAGATGATACTAAATTGCTCAAGATAATTAAGACCAAAACGGACTGTGAAGAGCTTCAAAAAGATCTCATCAAACTAAGTGATTGGGCAACAAAATGTCAAATGAAATTTAACTTTGATAAATGTAAAGTAATGCACATTGAAAAAAATAATACTAACTGTATATACAATATGAATGGGACTAATTTAGTTACAACTACTCAGGTGAGATATCTTGGAGTCATTGTGAGAACATCCACTCAGTCTGCAGTGGCAATCAAAAAAGCCAATAGAATGTTAGGAATCATTAAAAAAAGGATAGAGAATAAGACGGAGAATATCTTATTACCTCTATATAAAACCATGGTACGCCCACATTTTGAATACTATGTACAGGTGTGGTCACCTCATCTCAAAAAAGATATATTGGCATTGGAAAAGTTTCAAGAGAGGGCAATAAAAATGACTAGGAGTTTGGAATTGGTCCCAAATGAAGGGAGATTGAAAAAACTTGGACTTTTCAGCTTTGAAAAGAGGAGATTAAGGGGAGATATGATAGAGGTCTGTAAAATCATGAGTGGTGTGGAAAATGTGAATAAGAAAAAGTTATTTACTTGTTCCTGTAACATAAGAACTAGGAGTCACCAAATGAAATTAACAGATAACAGGTTTAAAATGAACAAAAGGAAGTTTTTTGTCATGCAGTACATGGTCAACCTGTGGATCTCCTTGCCAGAGGAGGTAGTGAAACTAGGACTTTAACGGGTTTCAAGAAAAAACCAGATAAATTCATGGAGGATAGGTCCATCAATACTTATTAGCCAGGATGTGTGTCAGAATGGTCTCCCTAGCCTCTATCAGAGGCTGGGAATGGGTGACAGAAGAGGGATCACTTGTTGATTTCCTGATCTGTTCACTCCCTCTGGGGCATCTGGCAGTGGCTACTGTCAGGAGACAGGATACTGGGCTGGATGGATCTTTGGTCTGACCCAGTATGGCTGGGATGTTGGGTCACCAATACTTCTTGCAGCAACCCATGTTAACACCATCAGGATAGTAACTTTTCTTGCTGTGCTGCCATTGGCTTGCCCCCCGCTGGGCAGGTCTGCTCTCTTTTTTGAAATTGGTCTATATTCAGGATGTATTCCTTCATGGGAGGAAAAAAAAACCCCAGGAAGATCATCAAGTGAAACCCCACGTCACCTCCTTTTCTCTCTTCCTTGACTCAGGATCATCCATATTGCTTACAGATCTTTGATATTTAAGTTGGGCCTCTACTGCTTTAACTCCTCGAGTATTCTGTAGAGATCTGGCCATGTTATGTCAAAGAAAACTGAATGGGATTCTCTTCTGAGTCCATAAGAGAGTTCCTGAATTTGCCAGATGGTGGCTATTGAATGAAGCAAGCCTTCTCCCCGCAAGTTGATTGCCTTCTATGAATATCCTGTGTCCTACTAGAAAACAGAATGAGGAATTGGATTCACCTCTTTCTAATTGAACACTGCAGTGAAATACTACAAGGGAAAAGCATTAGCAGAAGCATATTATCCAAATCAAAGGAGATGATAGTGCTGCTCTACTTGGCATTGGTTAGGCCTCAGATGGAGTCCTGAGTCCAGCACTGCACAGAAAGGGTGAAGAGAAACTAGAAGGGATCCAGAGGTGAGCAACAAAGATGATCAAAGGAATGAAAACTATATGAGCAAAGGCTGAAGGAACTGGGTATGTTTTGTTTTGGGAAAAAGACAAAGCAAGATGGCCAGTTTTAAATTATTCCTTTCCCAGATCCTTTGATTATCATAATCTTTGTACAAAATATGCCTTCTGAGGTATCATTTGAAACCCAATAACTCACTGTTCATTAATATTCTTGTGTGATATGTGCATATGGTGGATATTAATGGTTATGTATATAGGCTGGAATTATGACTAATATGTTTAAATTAAGCAAATGGAGGGGAGTTGGAAAACAGGTCTGTCTTACACAAAGGAATGTATAGTTGATTCTCTTACCAGCCCGATCTTCAGGCAATAAAAGTCCATTTTTACCTATTAGGTAAACAAATCTATTGCACTAACAAATGAGGAAAGAGTGTCCTTTATCACCAGACTCAATCTCACCATTAAAATTGCTTGAATAAACTTTACTTTGAGGGATAGCCCATAGAAGAACTCATTTCAAAAGACCTATAAAGGCAGGAACTGAATCTCAAGTGATAAGCAATTGCATCAACTGATTGCATACAGTACCGTATCATAACAATGTATAAAGTGAAGTCTTTTTTTAAAGCTAATGACACACTGCAGGCCCGTACGCAGGAATTTCTGTGGGGTTTTTTTTTTTTTTGTAAATGTGGACCACAAGGGTATGAATGAACCTCTCCATGGTCCCTCAAGTAAGTAGGGAAATCAGCCCCAGTCTTCCTCTGATTGGTCAGAGAATGGTGGGGGGAGAGGCTCAGGCAGCGCGCCGCTCCTGCCTTCCCCTGACAAGGCGGAGCATGCTTACTTGGGGGACTATTGGGGTGCTTTCACACCATTTGCATGCCCCCCTGCATGCACTGGCATGCAACCCCTTCTCTTCCATAGACCCAGCCCTGCTCCATCCCTTCCCCAAATCCTGTCCCTGCTCCACCCTCTTACATCCTTCCCCAAGGAATATGGCCCAGGGAATTATGGGTTGCCTGGTGCAGTGGCAGCAAGGATCACACCCCCCCATATACACACACTCACCATGTGGATGGCGGAAGCTGGAGCGGACAACAACCTGCTCTACCCTGATGCACACCCCTCTTCTAGCCTGCTGCATCCTGTTATTCCACAGTAGTATAGAATTATAGAACCATAAAATCATAGAATCATAGAATACTAGGACTGGAAAGGACCTCGAGAGGTCACCGAGTCCAGTCCCCTCCCCTCATGGCAGGACCCAGTACTGTCTAGATCATCCCTGATAGACATTTATCTA
>JANRFK010006693.1:17463828-17473955 GCA_030068395.1 Apalone spinifera
TAAACTTCATCCTGTTTATCTCAGACCATTTCTCCAATTTGTCCTGATCCTTTGGAATGATGACCCTATCTTCCAGATTAGTTGCAACCCCTCCCGGCTTGGCATCATCTGCAAACTTAATAAGTGTATTTCTATGCCAATATCTAAGTCGTTGAAGCAGAGTGCCTGGAGGCCCTGGGAGCTTTGATTCCCATCACCATGGAGCTGAGCACAGTGTGCTGGGAGGGTGGCGCAGAGGATTGGAGCATGCTGCTGGGCTGCTCCGGCTCCTGCCTTCGGCGTGGTGAGTGTGGACAGGTAACCCCTGCTGTTGCCCCCACTAAGTCCCTGTAACATGCCATTGCCCTCCCATCCATAGGACAGTTGGGGTGGCTGCCTTGAGGCCCTCAAAAGTGTAAGACTTGGGGCTATTGCCCCAATTTGTCCTATGGGTGAGATGGCTTTGCACACTGTTGGTGAATATAATTGTGTGATGTATTTTTAACACTGTCGGAGGAAATACAGATACTAAATGACATCATGTTCTAAAGGCTGTGCCCAAACAGGGAGATATAAGTTCCCTCACACAAAGAAGAGAAGGCAGCTATTGAACCTGTCTCCTATATAAGTTAAGCATGGTGGAATAAACAAACAAACAAACAAACATCTCTGTATACACAGATGTCAGGAGTGGGATAGGAAGTCCACACGAGTGAGCAAACATCTTGCCTTTTGAAACAAACTAATTGAAGACACAAAGGAACAGAGCTCATGAAAGCTGAGAAGGATGAATCCTTCAACCAAGGCAGTGGGGTTTGAAGTCTCTTGGAACTGAATATAGCTGAGAAAAAACATCTTGAACAAAGCCCATACCTTGCTAGATTAAGTTTTAGAATTTTAGATGCATGTTTTTACTCTTATTTGCTTGTAACTTTTCTAACTTTATACTTATTATTGGCATCACTTAAGCTATGCCCTGTTAATAAATTGTGTTGTGTTTTACTAAGAACCAAGTCAGTTCAATGTTTAAATGGAAAGGTGCATTTACCTCACATGAGTTAATAAGCTATGATGTGTTTATAGGAACAAACACATTTTATTATTTCTATGAACTGTCTAGGAAAGGACTGGATATTGCAGAGCACATGGAGTTGGAAAAATTGGGAACGTGGAGTGTGTTGGGGTAACTCTGCAAGTAGTAATCAAGGCTGTTTGATGCTGTAAACACATTGTTGGGTCAGAGCTGCTGAACAAGAGCTTTCTAGACCACACACTCAGGATGTGACTTGCATGCTTGTTGGCTGGTTGTCAGTGTTCCAGGTTGTAAGTTGTAGCAGCAAAGCACTATGAGACACCCAGTACTGCAGGGCAAGAGGTGACACAGCCATTCACTGGTCAGGATCCTCCCCACAAAAAGGCCAACACAATGTGATTTCAGAGGAGTAGCTGAGTTAGTCTGTAACAGGAAAAACTTAAAAAACAGCAAATAGTCTCTTATTATACTCCAGTCATCTGAAGAAGTGGGCTGTGCCCATGAAAACTCATTAACCCATCTACATATTTTATTATTTAGAGGTGCTACAATCAGTAATGTACATTGTAGCCCAAGTGTCTTTTCAGTGTCCTAATACCCAAGGAGGGCATATTAGCATGTGGTAAAATACACAACAGAGAATTTTATGGGTAAGCATTATGCAAACAACAGGCTAGATTCCGATACTGTTATTTAATTTGGATGTATTTTATTCCATCTTATTGAAGTCAGTAGAACGTGCTACTCACCTGAGTCAGATTTGTAATATAGGTCTATATTTGTGATCATGTTAATATATTTTTAGTTTGGGTCAAATGGGATAGCATGTACAGTACTACTTATAGTCCTGTAACACCTTACACACACACACACACACACACACACACACACATTATAGCTATGTTTAGACTACGGGGTTTTTCTGGCATACCAGAGGTATGCCGAAAAAACTCCGCCACATCCAGGTAACCTGTCTGCTCTTCTGCTTTTTTTTTTTAGGAAGAGCAGACACGCTCTTTTGGAAGTGCTGTCTTCCTCCTCCCACGAGGAAGAGGATTTTTTTTCCCAAAATTTGGCCCAGTGCAGATGGGCCAAATTTCAGAAAAACCTCTTCCGAAAAAACTATCAGAGCGCGGAGTGCAATTTGTGTACCCTTTTCTGATAAAGCCCCATAGTGTAGAGATAGCCTATATCATGAGCTTTTGCAGGCAAAACCCAGTTCCTCAGATGAGCAGAGGAAGAGGCTTTTGCCCACCAAGGCTCATGATACTATATGGCTGTGTCTAGACTGGCCCCCTTTGCCGGAAAAGTCATGCAAAGGAGGCCAGTCGGAATTGCAAATGGAGTGGGGATTTGCATTTTCCCCGCTCCATTTGCATTAACATGGCTGCCGCTTTTTTCCGTCTTAGAGTTTTGACGGAAAAAAGCACCAGTCTAGACAGGGCTCTTGCGGAAAAGGCTATATATTTTTGTTAGTTTCTAAGATGCCATTATGAGGTCTCCTCATACTTTTTGTAGTTATTTAACCATTATTTCTTCACTTAGGCATATGGGCGGAAGGGTAAATTAAAATCTTAATTTTTGTCCTCTCAGGGCCCCCATCACTGTGCTGAGTGCCTCTATAGAAGAGGTTGATATTCGCCTGGACAAAAGTCAGTTTCCAGACCTCACAGGATCTGGCTGAGATGAACCATTCTGTATACAACCAATCCCATAAAAACACATATTTTTGGCAAAGCATGTTGATGCCACCTGTCAGAAAAACAAAATTTAATGTTCTAATAATAGCATGGTAATAGGCAGCAAAGTCTCCAATATGCAGTTCCATGTTCACTGGAGGCTATGTCTTGACAGGTATACTCTGATGGCTTCCACGTGTTCAAAAGTACATCTGCCATCATTGTACATTGGCTTATTAGGTTTTATAAAGATGATTTGCAAGTGATTTGTGAGGGAGATATATTTTATAGCTTGCACTTCAAGTGTAGCAAAAAATGCATTTATCTCCCATACAGTGTTTTCTAAAAGTCAAGAACTAAAAATATAAATAGAAATTGATTTGGCAAGCCTAATGATACAAATTCTGCCACTTGAAAGACCAAAATAAAATTGATTTTTTTCATCAGCGACAATATAGTTCATGGATCCAGTTATTACATCTTACATAGCATTCTATGTGATTGAGATAGGGAGACTTGTCCAGATTCATCTGAAGAAAAGGGCATAAAAGCACTGGTGTGATTGCAGTATATATACAAGAAGACATCAAATAATCATAACTTCTGACACAGATCCACAAAATCAAGGACTTTGAGAGCCGAGGATAAAAAGCTGTTTTTAACTCATCCAGATCAGAAACTGGGTAATAGGATTGCAATCGATCCTGAGATCCTTCAAAATAACAAAGTGCGCATCTACACAGCAAGCCGTTATTTCGAAATATTTCGAGATGGTGGACTTCTTACTCCTACTTCTGTAACCCTCATTTCACAATGAGTAAGGGAAGTCAAAGGAAGAGTGTTCTTCCTTTGACTTCCTGCTGAGACAGTGCCAAAAGCCAAATTAAGCTATTTCAACATCAGCTACCCAATTGAAGTAGCTGAAGTTGCATATCTTAATTCAACTTTTGTCATGAAGTGCAGATGTGCCCTCTTATACAAGGTGATTGGTACAGGATGATATAGCTGTTAATACCTTAATTGTATAAGTTTTTTGCTGATATAAATATATCAGATTTCTATCAGCATTTTAATAAATTTCCCTGGCTTTATTCAGTAGCTCCTTCATTACTTTTTTTTTTAAAAGAGTAATATAATATAATATAATATAATATAATATAATATAATATAATATAGGCTCAGTTCTAGAAAGATATTTCTCAGTTTTCACTCTGAAAAAAATAATCAGAGTTTTGTTTGTGGAATGACTTGAGTACGCGTCCTAAAATAGCACTGAACCATGTTCAGTATCTTAGACTTTTCCAAAAATCAGTATATGCCTGATCTAGAAAAGTAGGATCTGTTTGTCCACATCACTAGACAATTGCCTTTGCTGTAGAGTTACAGGGTATGATGTAGCTACCCTGGCAGACCTGCGTAGAGAAGACTATATAAATATTTTCTGCACTATAGCTGGTTTTAGTAATGGCTGTTTGGGTAGCAAATTCTTGTGTTTGAAATCTCAGAAATCTGTATTTTCTATTAGTTGATAACTAATAATGATATACTAACTTTTAATAACTAAGTCAGATTAATCAGCATGGTAAAATTAGTTGGCACAGGTACAGCTCAGTTTAGTGTAGTTAAACTAACTGACAGACACCAGCTGAGGATCTGTTCCAGTCATATCTAGGCTGACAAATATGTAAGTGTGCTAAAGTTCAGCTTGATGTGATTTGAAATGGCTCATATATTACTGTTGAGCAAAAATAGCTCAACAGTAACAACACTTGCATGCTGCTAGTATGCTGTTTTCAAATAGAAATGACACTTTAATTACTGTTTGCAGTGTTCTTGTAGATGTATTGAGCCTAGGATATGAGAAAGACAAGGTAGGTGAGGCAATATCATGTATTGGTTCACCTAACTTCTCTTTGTGGAAGGGATGAGCTTTTGAGCTTCAGAGAGCTCTTCTCTGGAGTAGATAACAAGAGCATCCAAGCTAAATATAAGGTGGGACAGTATTAGGGGTTCACTCAAGCTGCAGGAGACAACATATGGCAGAACTACAATATGCGGCAGAGCTGAACTAATTTATGCAACTCCATCTGAAGAGGACATATTTTAGGTTTACTTATTATAGCCCCTACACTATGCTGGTTTATGACTTCCCTTATGTTTCTCATTTCACTGCAATACCAGAATCAATGAGATAGTGATCAGTGGTCAGTTAAGCAGGTCTTCATTAGACCCACTTAATCAATGCCTGGGGGATCAATAGCTGTTTGTTGATCCCCTGGTAAATGTAGACAAGTCCCTAGAATGATGTGGGAAATTAAGGGTTAAGCAGGGTTAACAAATTGTGGTAATGAACAATAAAATCAGTATCTCTCTTAAGTCCATCATTTTCAGTGTCCAGGAGATTCGTGATTTTTAGGTTTGTCTTTTGAAGGCATTGTCCAAGTGTCATTTGAGGACAAGGAGTAAGAGGGCTGTCTCAGCTAATATTTAGCTTGGACACTCTGGTTTCTTTCCCCAGACTGGAGGAAAAACTCTGTGAAGCTTGAATGTTTGTCTCTTCCAGTAGCAGAAAATACTACTGTCTACTTTCTGCACTAAAGCTATTACAGTTTCCAATAGAAGACATTGCCCCACTTACCCTTTCTTTCCATTTAATTTCTCAATTTAAATATATGAGCAATTCAGACTTTATAATGGTCTGCATGACAATTACTTTATTTAAAATACTGTAGATTTTACTCCCAAAGGCAAACATGGTGGCTATGAAATCATTTGTAATTTTAGCAGTCACAGCAGGAATATGTATTTGGTACTTTGACTGGTACTCTACCTTTTTGATGAACTAAACAGTTCTATCTGTCACAGCAATTGTGAGGGATAAGGCGAAGGTCTAATAAATACAGCAGATGAATTGAAAGATATGAGTATTAAACATCAAGGACAAATCTAAGCATTTACATTTTTCTCTAATGCATTTTTTATGTTTGTAACCTATTGCATTGTATTATATTTACTCTCTGAACTAAGAACTTCTGCATGTCAGAGCCAATGTGAGGGATAAGGTGAAAGTCTAATAAATAAAGCAGATGAACTGAAAGATATGGGTATTAAACATCAAGGACAAAGCCAAGCATTTACATTTTTCACTAAAGCCTTTTTTTATATTCATAACTCAAAGTATCATCTACTTTATCATTTTTGTGGACTACATATGATGGACACACTCTATTTCCTGACTGGTCAATTGTCAATTGGTGCTTAAATATTACCACAGTGGTAAGAAAAGTACTAAATATATCTGAAAAAGAAGAATTTTTAAAAATAAAGACTTTATCTGGATTCTCCTGAAGATTGGGGTGTTTTTGTTTTGTTTTGTTTTGCTTTTTTTGAACTCTGGGTCTGGATATTAAACTTCAAAATTTAGACACCTTTCAGATTTGAAAATCCAATTCTGACCTTCAGTCTGGACTCTAGAACCAATACATGTATTTGAAAGACAACCAAAAGAAGGGCTAATGAAAATGTGCAATTAATATGAAAAACATTGTCATATTTGCTCACTGTCATATTTGCATTCCTACCTCTCTTTTCTTTGGCACTGTATAAACAAACAAACACATAAATAAACAGACAGACAGATAGATAGACAGATAAAATAGTAATGAGACTTGACATAAGAAGTTCTAAGCCCATAAAATTTGCCTATTTAATAATAATAAATAATAATAAGAGTTACTTATTATTGTTATTATTTTATGAAATGGTGTATTTCTAACTATGATTATTATATCACTTAAACATTGGTGAAAATATAGGGTCCAATTATGCCTCATTCATGTTTTTGGGAACAGGAGAAAATGAAGCCAATTGAACATTATAGGTTGTCACTGGGGATTGAGCCTGGAACCTCTGCTGCTAAAAAAAATAGAGTCTTGAACTGAAAGAGTAATCCTGTAGGTAGCAATTATACAGCAGATTTATTTTGATGGCTTAGCCCATTAAGGGCATGTTTAGACTGCCCATGGCTTTTGAAAGAAGATATGCAAATTTGATGCGAATTTGCGTATCTTCTTCCGATCCTGTTTTCGGAAGAGTTTTTTTAGAAAAAAAAAAGCAGTCTAGATGCGGTTCTTTCGGAAAAAGAAAGCCCCCTTTTTTGAAAGAACCCTTCTTCCTAAAAAACCGAGGTGTACAGGGTTCTTTTGAAAAAGGGTGGGGTTTTTTTTCCGAAAGAACCGCCTATAGACTGTTTAAAAAAAAAAAAAACTCTTCCGAAAATAGGATTGGAAGAAAATATGCAAATTCAGCACGAATTTGCATATCTTCTTTTGAAAGCCGTGAGCAGTCTAGACATGCCCAAAGGGGGTACTCCCTGGGGAGGAGACACCAAACACACTGAGTGATGGTTTATACAAAAGAATGGACTAAGCAGTGATACCCTTGACTAGATTCAGTGGGGCCTTAAGGCAGGAATAGTCCCATTGAAATCAATAGGATCGATTGTGGAGAAAGGCACTACAAGGTGTAGGGTATGGCAATATGGCCCAAAATAAATTTGATTTTTAAATAGTTTACTTAATGATCACTATCTGCAAATTGATTTTGTATTTTCCTGACCAAGAAACTTTGCTGGTAAATATACTCAATTTCCGATGTAATGGTGTAGCACACATGCATTGTAAACTATAAAGAACCACAGTTTACAAATTATTGCTGGTGAAGAAACTTTTTGGGGAAATTTGCCAGACTTCTAAAGGAAAAGATACTGTAGCAGAATAAAAATAGATGAATAATAAATTGCAACTTCGTCTAGAGCTGTGGACTGTGCTAGTCTTTCCTGAAAGATTTTATGGTGAAAATACTTTATTTTTTATGTTTTGAAATATACAGCATCATAAAAATGTAATGGTTGGCTTAACCTATAAAGAGTTTTCTAATCAGTTAGTTCCTGACAGAAGGTGGAATTTGTATCTCAGTGGAAGATTTACTTATTTATTTTTTCTTTTCCTTTTAATTTTCGAAGTCCAGGATGCCTTGAAGTTGCTTGACATAATGGGATAAATTTTCAAAGCTCTTTGCAGGAGAGATGCTAGTGCAAAGAAACTATCAAGCCAAACTCTGAGTTATGTGTATCTCCTGTGCTGTGTTTTGATAATTCATCCCATATATCAGTAAGAAGATAGGATTTGCAAATAGAGTGAAATTATGTATTGGTCTGGTTACTTTCCTTCTTTTGCATTACATGAAAATTAATAAAGTCAATAATTGTTACATTTACTGTGCGTTGAATTACTTGGTTGTTTGATAATTATTACCATGGTTACAACCTGACATAAACAACTGTGTAGCTGAAATGTGCAATTATGTTCAGTATATGCTGAGCTGACTCTTATTGTGCTTATTTTGCTGATTTTGCAAACAATTAATAAATACTCTTAAAATGTGGTTAGTGGAGATCCTATAAATAACGTATCAGAGTCCATTTTTGTCCCGCTTACACTTGTGTGTGTACTGAGCACACTGTTACAGCTCATTAGTAAAACCAAACAGAGACAATTATTTTAATCACTGTGAAAAATGAATTAAAAGGAAGGTAAAGGCAATTTTGCTCAATCCTGGATTTTCATCCTGCTATTTTTTTCCTTCTCGAACACTTGTCAATAATGTCAGTGTTGCAGATAAAATGTTTAGTTTGGTTTACTGGAGATTTTTAAGAAGTGTTGCATTTTGGCATATTACCCTAATGTCAGCCTCTTTTGTCATTCCAAACTGTAAAGTGATATAAACAATGTGGTTTTCCATGGAGACACTTCTTTTACTTGTTCTCTTGCTATTAAATATAGCTAATTGTGTCAGAGAAAAACTCTCAGTTATTGAAAAGATTGTTGTGAAAAGTCAGGAATGTTCTTCTTCAGTTGTAGTGAACGTTCACCATTAGATCCGGTCCTGCACGCCCACCAGACTTGATGCTCCCAGAGTTGAACACCGGAACAGACTTGATGAACCCATGTAATGGGCATATGCCTCTGGGCTGCCTGCACTCCTTGGCTGATGGAATTCTATCTTCCGTGTTACAAGGCATCCGTAAAACAGCATTTGTCAGAATGTGTTGTGGCATTCTTGTGACATGTCCGAAAAGCATAATGTACCATCTGTGGATAATGGCCCCAGTAATATTGTTTTTCAGAAATAAATAAAGACTAAGACTTACTATCTGTTTAAACAATTCATATCCTGGCAATCAAGAGTTCTCTGGTGGTTTGTAACAAAGAAACTCGATAATTGTTAAATGCTTTTACACTAGTTGGTAGTACTTATCATATAAGGAATGAATATTAATAGTTTCGTTGTATGTATCAATCTGAGAGCATTAAAAATATCTCACCTTTGCTAAATTAGCTTAGAGGTCCTTACAAAAGGTTGGCTATTGTTTGGTTTGGTGTCATTTATGCACATAAAATATCTACATATATTACAGTGATGCCAGCAGAATGAAAGCCTGATTCTGCACATCTATGAATCTTGTGTGGGCATTTCCACCTGTGTAAAGCTCAACCATTGTGATTTTATACCATTTTCCCATATACTTTGCACTCTTAATGGGTAGCATTGACGATATACAATGTGAAATGTAGTAGAGAATCTGGCCTTTTAGGGACAGCTATCATTCATTCTTTCAAGAACAACAAGAAGTCCTGTGGCACCTTATAGATTGCAGATTCAGACTAACTCAGCTATCCCTCTGATACCATTCATTCATGGAGTTTGACCTACAGTGTTATTCTCAATAACATGAAAACAGAACTTTGAGAGGAGATAAAGAGATCAGCATAGAAACAGAACTGTATTGTATTTGCAATATGGAGCTTATCTTTCCCAAACCTGAGAACCTGTGGGTATCAATTGACCTTGAAAAAAAATCTACCACAAGTGCAACAGCAAAGTGAACTTTAATGCTTCACCCAAAGTTGCTGGTTTAAGCTTTGTGCTCTGAATTGGCTTAGTTGAGCCTATATATCTTGCACATTTTGTTGCTAGTACAGATGCTGCTGCACCTTTTGGGGTCACCATAGATATTTTTATTTCTTCAGTCCCTTTTGGGACTCTAAGGGTATGTCTAGATGAGGAAACTATTTTGAAATAACTTATTTTGAAATAATAACTCCTGAAATAACTATTTCAAATTAGTGTCTGCACACTACAGAGAAGCCTCAGAATTATTCTGAGGCAGGCTCCCTTAGGGTACATCTACACAGCACCATTATTTCGGAATAACTGACATTATTTCAAAATAACAAAGTCCACATCTACATACAAGCAGTTATTTCGACATAATGTCAAAATAATGTTGAGCTGGAGGACCACTTATTCCTACTGCTGTAACCCTTAGGCTACGTCTACACAGGCCCCCTTTTCCGGAAAAGGGATGCAAATGA
>JANRFK010006693.1:17482777-17506316 GCA_030068395.1 Apalone spinifera
AGGCTGTTCTCAGCAGTGACAGATGGCAGAACAAGGAGCAATGGTCTCAAGTTGGATATTAGGTCCAGCTTGGATATTAGGGAAAATCTATTTCACTAGGAGAGTGGTGAAGTACTGGAATGGGTTACCTAGGAAAGTAGTGGAGTCTCCATCCTTAGAGGTGTTTAAGTCTCGGCTCGACAAAGCCCTAGGTGGGTTGATTTAGTTGGGATTGGTCCTGCCTAGAGCAGGGGGCTGGACTTGATGACCTTCTGAGGTCTCTTCCAGCTCTATGGTTTTATGATTCTATGATTTTATGAACAATGTCTGCTGATATTAAATTCATTGTGGTAAATTGTCCCTTGATTACTGACCATACACAGGTTGTTTTCCCCTTCATATGATGTTCATGTGTTAGTGGAGCATGTTGTCTGATTATCTAATGTGATGGAGGAAACCATTAAAAATAATTATTTGAATAAGGGTCCCAGGAGTGCAATTAAAAAATCTTAGCAGTATCTGGGGAAAACATAAATAGAATGCAATACAGTGAAAGTAATTTTGTATATTAATTTTTTTTTTAAAAATGTGCTTTATTGTGTCATTGAATGCTGTTCACATCATTAATATTGGTTTCTAACTGCAAATTACAAATCTAACCAATAACACTTAATTATCACAATTGTGTTGGATTAGATTAAAATATAAAAATATTCTATCCTCAACATGACTTTTATCAGAATTTGAATATTTCTATTCATGAATTCAGACAATTTCCTCATGTTTCCCTGGCTCATATATAGGAAATGGGTAACATATTGTTGGAAATCCATTTTGGTTAAGAGGGTAATTGAAATTAACCTATAAAACACAATCAGCTATCTTTCCAATGATGTCAAAGTTTGGAAGTGCCATATCCAGACTAGTTACCATTCATACCCTAAGTAGCAAACATGCATTGGACTACACCCCATGTGTTCTAAATTTGCAGCCATGTCACCTTGTGTTGTGATCCAATAAAACATAAGTAATGCTGCTGTTTCCTTTTGAGTCTACACTGAACAAATGCCCAGTCATTGTGTTAGAGACCATCGCACAGTATGATGTGCTGCATTTCGGACAAGATTTAATATCAAGATCCTACTAGCACTAGAGGGGAAAATTATTTTTTAATGCATCACCATTTCCACTTACTCTCAATTGATTTTTGATTTCGCCTTGCTCATAACTCTTTATTGCTGTTCCTCAGCATGCGTGCAATTGTTTTCCATTGGTGTAAATGTTGGGAAATGCCCATAATTCATACATATATCAATATTCACATGTGAATAGGAGGATTTGCTACTCTTGGTGGAAGTGCTTTGCTACCCACATATAAAATTTCAGTCATCCAGACAGGGACCAAAAATTATACCAGGCGACCTAGGTGACCAGTTAAACAAAACAATCAATTAACAGTTAAAGCAAATACATTCTGAACAAGCTCTAGGCTGCATTATATATGAACTGCTCGTTGAACACATGAATAATGAATACATTCATGAACATTAGTGTTTCTTGGTGGGTAATTCTCAAACAGAAAAAAAAAGGATTAAATTGCTCAGCTACATTTTTCACCATAAATAACTCATTCAGCTCTTTCCATGCAACACATTGCAAGTTTAAGAGTGATAATCCTGGTGTCCCTGCCAGATTCCAGCATGAAAAATTGGGGTAAAATTTGCAAAATTACCTAAGTCACTAAAAAGCCGGAATCCTGTTGGCATTCAGAGGGAGTTAGGCTCTTAATACATTGACACCCTTTGAACTTTTTACCCAGAGGTTTTTAAATGCCTGTCATTGGAACATATACCCCTCAGTCATTTATGTGCTTTTGAAAAGTGTTCCCCAACTGATCAATGTTTCTAGTTTATATATCAGTTGGTTACTTTTGTAAAAAGTTTAGGGATGCTTTGTGGGGTGTATACAGGTTTTTTTCCTGAGCAGAAATGATAATTTAATCCAAATTGAACTTGTGGAATCCAGCATAAAGAAAATATGCCTTGATTTGACAAGATCAAGTATTATGAATATGCAGCACATCACCAACCCTCCTAGTGCAGACTAGAACTAAGCACTGATGGATAATAGCTCAGAAAGATGATGATGCATAAAGTGCATTGCCTTAAGAGATCTTTGGTCTGATTATAATTGTCACAGGCTGTATATGCAAAGCAAAGTTTGTGAGTCTTCCTGGGTTGTGTGTGCGTGTGTGTGTGACGTGAAAAGCCCAACCTTTCAACAGTGCTCTGCTCATTAGTCTGCAAGGTGAAGCTCTGTGTTCCTTAACTGTAAAAGTTTAAACAATGTTTACACCTCTAAAAAGGAAGGTTGGTGATTCATGTGGAAATGGATGACAGGAGAGGGATCACATGGCGATTACATGTTGTGTTCCCGCCTTCTGGGGCATCTGTATTGGCCACTGTCAGCAGACAGGATACTGGGCTAGATGGACCTTTGGTCTGACCCAGTCAGGGCTGGCCTTACCATGAGGTGAACTGAGGCAGCTGCCTCAGGTGCCAGACTGTGGAGGGGCCACCACTAGGACCCAGAGTGTAGAAAATTGTGTCTGCTGCAGGTGCATGTGTATTCTCTCTGCAGTACCATGAGAGGAGTAGAACAGGAAGAAGGCAGAATTGAGACCTTTCAAAGTTTTGGCCCAAGCAAGGAGGCATGGGGGTATCATTTGAGCTCCTCACCTCAGGTGCCAAAATGTTGTGGGCTGGCCCTGGACCCAGTATTGCCATTTTTATGTTCTTGTGTTCTTATGTTAGTATCATGGTTAGGAGCCACAGCTTGTTCTGCTGATAGCCCGTTAGCATTCCCATTTTCTAACTTCTCCTAACTCTCCTATATAAATAATCATAAAACTCATACCAACTATATCTAAATCTACAACAGATACACACTAATATTGTGGGCAATAAATACATTATTGATTTTAAAAAGTCTCTATTCCTCTAACAAACACATATCTGACACTTGTGCACTGTATCTCTCTATCTTGCTGGTTACACATTTTATTGCAAAATGGGGGGTCTCTATATTGACAAATATACTTTTGTTTTACAGACAAAAGGGCTGTGTTGTCCCTCCACCCCACTTGTTGTATAAATGCTGTCATAATTATTTCACAAATACGTACTGTGTAGTCAGAGCTAGTTAGTGGAAACCAGTTTGTAAACTTCATTTTTGTTTGGATTAAACCCATATTAGATTAACCAGACAATAATACATGCATGCTATGTAATAAAACCAATTACCATTAAGACTTTTCAGATTTCCAGACATCTGGAGAAACCAAACATGTATTAAAATGTCATTTATATTCAGAAAAGTGACTCTAAATAACCTTATGAGTATTATTTACTCACTATGATTTTCATATCGAGTTTCCTAAATTCACAAGTTTAATTATGATTTTTCTAATTGCCATCCCAGGAAAAGCCCATCCCCAAATCAAGCTCTTACATCATTGCCAACAATGTGAATTCTACATTCAGCAGCTAGCTGCTAATTTTGTTGCTAATGTGGTACAACAGAATCCAGGCTGTTCTTCCATAGCTGCAATAGCATTGCTGCTTTAGTGGTAGTAAATACAGCTGTGCAGGGAATGAAAATTCTGTTTCATAAAGGAATCTGAGGGTGTGTCTAGACTACATGATTTTATCAACAAAAGTGGCCTTTTGTTGACAAAACTATACCTGCATCTACACTACTGCCGAGTTCTGTCGATATAACATCAACAGGACTCAGCAGTTTTGTCGACGGCGGTAAACCTCATTCTACGAGGATAACGCCTTTTGTCGACAGAGTTCTGTCGACAGAAGACGTTATTGCATCTACACTGTCCTTTGCGTCTACACTCTCATGTCGACAAAGTGGCTTGGTTTGTCGACAGAACTGGATGTAGTCTAGATGCTCTTTGTCGACAGAAGCTTTGTCAACAGTATCTGTTGACAGAGCCTGTAGTCTAGACGTTCCCTGAGATTTCAAAATCTGGCTTTGTTCCAAGATGGAAGGAAACCCAAACATTTAGAAATTCTCCACAAAGGAATTTTTTTTAAAAAAACATATTGATCAAAATGTTTCCATTTGACTAAATTCTTTCCTTTTGATTTTTGAGTTTAGGTTCTATTATATGTTGCAAATACAGAATAAAAATATTGCAATGAGAAGCCATTGCAAAATAAAAAAAACTTCTGCATTTCATACCAAGAATGTTGAAACAGGATGTTTTGACATTATTGAACTCCCCCAAAATAATAGTCCAGAAGATTTTGTGAGCATCTCAGTTTTAACAGAATGAAGGAAGAAAAATAGTTCCCTCAAAGTTTTTCTGATTGGCCCTGGTAGTAAACACTAGACTTCAGAAGATTTTGCAGTCTCACTCAGTGGTAGCCCGTCTTACTCCATCAAGATACTTATCTGGCCCATAATAAACAGGTAAAACTTGAAGGAAATGTGACGGTTCTTGAGGTCCCCAGGACTATGAATCATTGTTGTTACTGTCTGTCTTTAGCCAGAGGAAGTCTTCCCTGTGGTAGCTGGTTGTCAGCTGCTGTCACTGCCAGTTTTTCAGCCATTCAAAAACTATCCTGTGGGTTATACCAGCCCTGTTTTTAACTTGCAGATTAACAAATGGTGTACCGCTGTCATGTGGTTTGATTTTAGATCCAAGGGAAACTTGGACATTCCAGAGAGACTTAACCACTTTCTTATTTATCGCAAACTTTCAGTAGTTAATACAGTTGTTTAAGTTTTCCAAGCCTTAAAAACAATTACAATTCCTACACTATTTACATTTTAAATACTGTACATTCTAAAACTATTAGTTTTAGCTCAAAACAATACAAAAGCAATGAATAGATTTATATTACAATACATACAATTATATTACAATAATTAAGCCTTGTTCACTTACACTTCACCCGAATGCCACCTACAGTACCAGACAGGAGGTTTGTGGTCTTTGACTCCCACGCTTCAGGATGCCTTGCACTGCTGTTAGCCAGTGTGAAGGGTCTTTTACTTTTAGTTACAAGAAGCAGAATGTGTAGGTCAATCCTGCGCACTACCTCCTATCGATTCTTCTTACTAAACCCATTTTATAGGAAAGCGAGACTTGGTCTTTCTATCAATTTATTACATATTGTGTAAGATACTGAAAATGCCCAATGCCCTTATTTGTGGTACATCCTGTTACTCAGGATGTTGCAAAAATGATGTGCTTGGTTAATAGCTTTATAGCTGTATCTTGAATTTTTGCTCATCAGAAATAGAATGTACTAGTACAAGGTTCCTCCCGATGTTCTTGTTGGGGTCTCACTCTACCATGCTGAATCGGCATGATAGTTCAAAAAACATTCCTGCCTCCCAAAGTCCCCCCTCCCCTCAGCTTTGCCTGCATTCTTACGTGCACCAGTCCTAAGACAGGCCTGGGTTTTTCATTATTAGAAATCCATACTGTGGGCAAGGCAGACATTATTATTTTTGTCAAGGCGGGACCATCCAGGCTTCCCTACAATGGCAAACCCTGAGTTCCTTTGAAGCATTCCCCTGTAATATCTGGCCCAACACTGGCCTCTAACAGAAATGCCATGTCTTCTGCTCCTTTGGCAACAATATATCCCTCACCTCTTTACCAGTTTTACCTTAAACTACAGCTCTTGAAAAATACAGAGCATCTGTTAGCACTTAAAAACACAAGAAGGTTTATTTAAGGAAAAATAGAGATTCTATGAGGAACAAGAGAGGGTGATGGAAACAAATGGTTACAACACAAAACAAAATCACAAAAGACAAAGTAGGGCCTACATTTATTAATAGTTACCCTTCCTGTTTAATAAAATAGGTCATCTCCCTGTGTGCATTTTCCCAAGTTCAGTCTGTTGCAGAGCTAACTGGCTCTCTGCACTAGAAATCAATGTTTTATGAAACACCCCCACTCAGCAAGAAGTTTCCTAAGCTGAACAGGTGCAGACTGTCTTTTTCCATCCTGTGATATACTGAATCAGTCTTTTGTGGGCTTTTTTCACAGTCAAGGCAATCCCATGTCTGATATAATGTTCCTTTGAGTGGTTTTGATTGTTTAAAGTTGTGTGATTAGTTCTTTGATTACATGAACAGGTAGACTTGGAGCAGTTTATAAAGATTCATGTAGTTTATTGATTCTGCACCAGGAAGCAGAAATTATTATCTATGATTGTTTAATAATGATTGTTGCAAATAGTTTAAGGACATGTATAGAAGAGTTTTGTTTTTTAGTTCAGGGTTAGCAACATAGAGATGCCAAGTTTTGATGTATCTTATGTTACCACAAGAAAATCTGTTTAAAGGGTTTTATGATTTGATTGACAGGGTTTAACAGGCTAATTAGAGAAATGAGTGTTTTATGCTTTGTTTTATTTTCAAATACTCACTTTCAATTGTATTTTGAAAGTGAGTACAATTGGATTATGTTTGCATTTCAAAAAACAAAACTGTTCAATCAACTGAGGGCAGCCAAACTTTTTGGCTACTATGACTATGAAATAAGAGCTTTTATTCTCATTCCAGTTCCTGGTAGTGAACTAGTTAGCCACATCATGTTTGGCTTTAATTTGCCCCATGCTGGAAGTCACAACTGTGAAGTCAAGGATGGAGTGCCAGTTGAGTACAGCCTTGCAAGAGGCTGAGAAATAGAATATAGGGAGCAAGAGGAGCAGATGCTGATCAGAATGCAGTGGCTAGGGCCTCTTACCCTGTGGATATTGCTTCATATCCTAATTCGAACTGCCTACTCCGTGCCGCGTGTAGCAGCGGGCACGGAGTTCGGTCTAAGGGGGATTTGAAAATGGCGGTGCCCGGGAAGATGCAAATGAAGCCCGGGATATTTAAATCCCGGGCTTCATTTGCAAATCTGGATGCCCTCATTTGCCTACCTAGCTCGAACTACCGAGCTAGTGTAGACATACCCTATGACTAGTCCCTAGAGGATGACAGGTGGTCCTTATAACTCAGGGCTGGGGACCAGAGTTGAGGCATCTTGCTCTGTTGCATAGAACACTATAGTTAGAGAACTCTGGAATTTACAGACTGAAACCTTTTTGATGTGTAGTAAATTCAGTTTTTTGTAAATGAATTAATGAAACTTCAGGAATTAGGAGGAATGCTTCTGAATGATTTATAAATGTCCATCATGGTTTGTCACTCTATTCATTGAGGAGAGCCACATGGTTTATTAAGCCTGCTTTGGCTTTTGCAGGTTCATTACCCACTGTATGTGAACAATAAACTTCCCATTTCATGTTGGAAAAATTGCTCAATAAAAATAAAAGAAAATGCCATAAGAAACATTCGTAAACAACATCTAACTGTGTTAAGTTGCTTGGCTGCTTTTGAGAGAAAAGAGAAACTGCCATGCTGAAATAGCAAATTGTTCAATCAGACAAAAACTTGAGAGGAAAGTAGAAGCTTAAAACAAAACCATAGCAACTTCCCCTAATATATCTGGTTAGCTGTACGATATTAAGGGTTAGAAAATTCTGTCTCTGACCTTAGCCAATGTATGCCTCGATCCTTAGTTCTTGATCTTGCACTATTAAAATCAGTGGAGTTTTTCATTTCTATGCACTTACTATTAAGCACATGGAACTTGACTTCAGAGCCCCTAAAGTTAAGCACATGATTGGGTCAGAGTACTAGGCACCTTGCTGAATTGAACAGTTCAACCATGAATTATGAAAGCTGCTAGCCCTTCTAATATTTAACCTAGCTAAATATTTTTATCCACTGAAATGTCCGTTGTGTCTATCATTCTTAGCCAGTGCTGTTTCTTCTTTTCTTTTGCTTGGTGTGGTACTGTGGGAGCTCAAATTCTTTTGGAAAATGCTGTTCAGCTGTCTCCCTGTGAGTTACAATGCAGAGCTACACTAATTTGCTCTGTGTCTCCACCAATCTAAAAATGTGTTTCCAAATGGATGTCTCCTCCACAATATTTCTAAACAATATGTCCCTAAGGGCAGGAACATGAATACCTATGTATTTGTACAGTGCATGGTGCAAGGAGAGCTTAAGGCTGATTGAGGCCACTGTCGAAACCAACAACAATAATAGTAAGGTAAACAAAATACCAGTTTCTTCTTTCTTGCCGTTAACAGCTGGTCACAGTATGGGGCACAGATTCCAAGCTTACATACAGACAGAATGCTCTCCCAGAAATATTTATACAGCTTTGACTCCCATTGGCAAATTCTTGGAGACTTTAAAACCATAATTTCCATTTGACCTTAAAAATCTTTTGTACATTTCTTTTAAACCTTTTAATCTAAGGCCTCATAAAATCAAATCTGTCCTTTGCTTATTTTTAATCAAATAAACAAAACCATCCTGCTCTTGAAACTCTTCTCAGAATCTACTACTTTTTGGGATATGGAACAAAACTTTTGTATTTGCTATTTGTTTAAGGAGAGAGCTGGAGGGTTTTAGTGAATTCAGAGTTCAGAATATAGATGCTCAAAACATCATTCTCTGTGAAGATAAACTTATTAGAATGAAATAGGATAAAAATGGCCAATATCTTCCCACTGCTCTACCTTTGCTTGCTATAGTTACGCTTCATCTGATACACAGATGGCCAAATCACACAATGTGTTGTTATTTGTGTCTGGTAGACCAGTTTTCTTATATTGAATTGCATTCTTACAGTCCCAATTATGCAATTTATTTTTTATTGGCATATACTTGTAAACAATGCCTTATAAGTGCTGAGTGACTGAATCTATATAATTTTACCCCTTTTTCCTTTTCTATCTGTGATTCTGAATATATGTTTATTAAAATTTAATCCTTCTTTCTTTGAAGAGAGCTACCCTAATGAACATGACCTATTTTCTATAACATGGATTTCGGTATTAGGATTTTTTGGAATCAGTAAATGGATATTCAGGAAAGCACACTTTTATTAAAAATGTATGAAATGGCAATTTACTGTGAGAAAGATAAAATAAGATTAAAAAAGTTCTAATGGCTGATTTTTCTCTGGTCAGACTCTATGGCTGCACCACCTGTTTTTGCTCCAAACCCCAAAGTATGTATTGGACTGTAAGTCAATGAGACTTAGAAGGGATTTTTTTAGATGAAAAACACATCTTTAATTTCAGCTGTACTGGCTGTTGATCTACAGAACAAATATTAACTTCTTTGGAGATGCCAGCTATAGCAGCATGAAAAGCCCTTCTAAATTATATTATGTACTCACATTGTGCTAGAGATTATATGAAAAAATAGATCTACATAGTGACAGAGGTTCAAAGAGCCCAGTTTACATGGGTGATTTTTGTTTGATATTAGGAGTTTGTGGCAAGTATTGTGTGCCATTGATGTCCTTTGACCCTGAACAGCTTAGACTGCTGGTGGGCAGGAGTAGTTGTATTTTTAGGGAGTTCAATTATGCATTTATCCTGGGTGGCCCTACCATGCCTTCAAAAGTATCTTTCAAAAGTACCACCAAGGGTGGGAGGTCTGCAGCCACTATTGCAAGGGGGAAACATAGGGTAGAAGTGGTTGGAGACTCTCTTCTGAGGGGGACAGAGGCACCCATCTGTCACCCTTATATATCAGGTATGTAGATCCTTGGGGGTTTGCAGACTATATCTAAGATTTCCAAAGGGCTCTGCACCTCCATTCAAATTTTTTTTGAGGTCTGCAAATGAAAAATGGTTGAAAACAACTGTACAACCTCTCTAATCCAGCACTCTCTCGTCTGGCAACATCCATGATCAGGCATGATTTTAGTTAGCTGGATATCCACTTAGCATGAGTGTGACCAAGTTTCCCATAGTTCTATAAAGTTTGCTTACAGCCACCAGTCCTGGATCTCGGTGTTCTGTACTGTTATTTAGCTCAAATTTACCCCTAAATGGCTTCTCAGAGCCCAGTAAGCAGTGGAAGTATCACTAATGCTGCTAAACAAAATTGACCTCCTGTGATTAGGCAAATTCTCTGGTCCTAAGGATGTCAGACTAGAGAGGTTCAGCCTGTAGAATGTTACCAACAGAATTTGCAATCCCACCCTTTTTGGTACTTTCTTTTCACCATTCTGTTTTCTTTGTACTGCATCTTTAAATGTCAATGTGTTTAAATGCTGGTGGATGAAATCCTGACCTCTCTGAAGTCTATCGGAGTTTTTTAATTAATTTAATTAGGGCGATGGCTTCACTTTCTTTATGTTCTCCCTCATTTTAACTATGACCACCAATCAGTCTATTCCATGTATGATCCCAAGTGGCATTTTGGCCAAATACTCAAAATTTTGGCACCAAAGTCCTATTGATTTAAATGGGCATCTAAATACCTTTGAGAATCTGGTCCTTCAAGTATAGAATGATTGAGACTATGAACTATTATGCTCTGTGATTTATATGCCTGAGAGTCAAAACGATGCCCAGATCCTCAGCTGGTGTAAAATCAGTAAAGCTGCACAATCCTAGCAGAGCTATGATGATTTGAGATTCTAGTCCAGTATCACAAACTGAATGTCATGCTTTCAAATAAAGCAACGTTTCTGCCCCTTCTGAATGAGGAAACAGATTTTAAAACAATCACATTCAAATTATGTGGGTCGGGTAGTTTATACAGGCTGTGTTTTTCTTTTTATATGCTGAGGTACTGGACCCAGCATGGTTCAAGCCATGAATTTTTGCTACTGAGGGAGGGGAGGAGACGGGAAAGCCTTCTATAGCTGGCAGCTGCTTCTGACAGAGAAGCAAGAAAATGCATTATGCTACCTTTCTGGGAGACCGTTTCCAGCTACAATGACATGTTCCCTTGTAAGCACAGCCTGCTCATTTACATTCCCCCCCTTTGCACATATGCCTTTGCAAGTTTTACTTATTGCAGATGGGTCCATCGAGTTGGTGATGAGTCAGATCCATCACTTCCTGCAAGCAGCAGTATCTTAAAGGAGAAATAAGTGCATTAGTGATACCTGCTGCCACAAGGGGGCAATTTGACCTCAGACATTTCGCTTTCCCATCTCGGCAGCCTCGTCAGTGTTAGCTTTGAAATGTTGGCAGCTAAAAACAAATCTTGAAATTGCAACCTCAGATGCTGGCTTGACATAGTCATGAGCCCCTGAATATGCTTGTACACGGGGCTTGATGCGACTGATAGACAGGGGAGACATGTAGCAAGTGAAGGGTGAGGCTGGAAGAGAAGGAACCAGTCTGGCAGAAAAATGCAAGGAGGTGGTGGTGATGGGGGCTTCCAGGCAAACAGCAAGGTTCCTGTAGAAGCACATTACTTTGATTCTTGCTCTTTTAGCTGTAGCTCTTTTGGGAAGGCCTGGGGGGATTATTATCATGACTGTGTTTTTCTATTATTCATGCTAACACGAGACAATCTCACACTTTCTTGCTTAAACTGTTTCTGAATGATAGCAAAGGCTCAGTTTTTGAGGTATAAAGAAAACACTTTAAGGTTTTTAACCTTTTTTATTGTGTGCCTCAAGATACTGAACAACACTGGCATTTAGAAATAGCCAGCCTGGCTAGTTTATTATGTTATGAGCAGCCTGATTCTCAAGGCCCTTGTTTGTCTTATTGAAGGTTTGAAAATAAACTTACACTCTCTGACTCTATTTTCAATTTCCCTCTAGGCTCAAAATCCCTCATTTCCTAGTGACAGATCTCATCCTGGAATAGTCTTTCCAGAGGTCTAACCTGTCAGTCTTTTCATCCACACAGACAGACACACCTAGGGTATGTCTACACTTTCACCCTCTTTCAAGAGAGGGATGCAAATGTAGACATTCGAAATTGCAAATGAAGCCTGGATTTAAATATTCATGTTATGGCGCTATTTTGAAATAGTGCTATTTCGAAAAAAGAAACGCTGTCTAGCTGTGGTTATTTTGAAAGAAAACCCTTCTTCAAATAACCCTTATTCCTCCTACAACAAGGTTTACCAGTTATTTCAAAAGAAGGGTTTTCTTTCTAAATAACTGTGTCTAGGCAGCATTTCTTTTTTTGAAAAAGCACTATTTTGAAATAGCGCCTGGACGTGATTATGCAAATGAAGCGTGGGAAATTCAAATCCATGCTTCCTTTCCAATTTCACTCAGCTGCATTTGCATCCCTCTCTCAAAAGAGGGTGCAAGTGTAGACATACCCCTACACAAAAGGACAAGATGGGGAAAAGCAACATGTATATTACTTATAAGTTATGAGAGTTTACACTCTGAGATGGTGGAGAAGTCAGTCTGGTACATATATAGCTTGTTGACGGGAGGTATAACTCATTGCAGTGAAGAAAACACTTTTATCATTGTTAATGGACACTTTTCTTGGTTGCCTGTGCTTTAAGTTCCCAGCAAAGTGTATTGAAGCTGTAACCATTCACCATGACAATAAGGGCCATTTCTGGTTTTCATTTATGCCAAATGTCACTGATTATATGACAGGTGCACCCCTTTGGATGCCTCCTCATGTGCTGAGGTACCAATGCCCCTTCCTGTTATGGCAGTCTGGGCACCCTTTTTGCCTGTCTCGCTGAGCTAGACTATTTAAGCCTCCTCCAGCAAATCACACAGGCAGGGACACACCCAACTACAGAATGACAGAATGGGTTCAGGACTGGGAAGATTCCCCTTAAGGGACTTAAGTATATTATGAAATCCACCATCAGTGTGGAGGAAGGTTTGCCCAGCCACTTTTCATCTACCAGTTATGAATTCTATACACAGGATTATATTATAAACAATACATAACTTTATTAACTAAAATATGTGGATTTTAAGTGGACAAAGAGGTAGCAGTTTACTAGTCAAACAAAACATAGCAGTTTTACGGAACATAGCAGTTCACTAGTCAAATAAAACAAAGCATGCAAACTAAGCTTGATTCAGTAAAGAAATTGGTTACAAATAGTAAATCTTCATCCCAGATCTCATTACAGGCAAATTACAGAAAGTCTAAAAAGACAAGAATTATTACTCTTGTCACCCTTCCACCTTGGGATCAACTCTTCTCTCCTCACTTCAGTTCTTGTTTCCAGGTGTTTTTCAGCCTCAGGGTAAGGAGGCTGAGGAGAACCCTGATCAACTTACTTCCCAGTCTTACATAAGATTTATATAAGGCAGGAATCTTTTGTTTTCAAGTCTTGACCTCCCTCTCTATTTAGTGGTCAATTACTAGAAGTCCAAGATGGAATTTACTACCAGGTGACATCACTACCTGACGTAGTGAGGAAGGAACAAAATTCATATCTTCACGGTCTTGTTGTTTATCCCTAATTGACCCATCAAGTCTGATGGCTTGTTATCTTGGTATCTCCCAAATACACCCAGTTGCAATTGTTACATAGTACCTATTCCTAAATTTAGATACAGAAATGATACATGCATACTAATTGGGTAATCCCATTCAGTAAATCATAACCTTGCCACTGATATCTCACACAACCCACCTTATATATTTCTATAGGGTACAACATCACAAGCTGTTGTATAAATTTTCATGCCAGCACAAGTTTTATATGGATCTTTGGTGAAAGCTCTTTGGCCGAAGCTATGTCAGCTTTTCACTGAGTGCAGCTTACTTATTCCTCCGTACTGGCTCAGCCACAAGCCTATGCACCAAGGAGAATGGAGTCAAAGCTCTGAGCTCTCCCCACTCCAGCCTGACAACTCTGTCCTCATACACAGGAAGGAGATTAATAACCTTGTGGAAGGTGAATCCTTGGCCTCTGTTTGTCAGAGGCTGGAGAGGGATGGCAGGAGACAAATCACTTGATCGCTGTCTTCAGTCCACCCTCTCTGGGGCACCTGGTGCTGGCCACTGTCGGCAGACAGGATACTGGGCTGGATGGACCTTTGGTCTGACCCAGTATGGCCATTCTTATGTTCTTATGTTCTTATGACCAGTAACATGGAGAGTCTGGAGGGCCCCTTATGTCCCTGTGCAATGAGTCTTTTACACGTTTAAGAGATGAATTAGGACTGGGCTCGCTTGTATATTTTTGTATTGGGCCACTGGAATTGTATAAAATAGAAAGGAAATAATAATTATGAGCAAGAGACTTACCACTAGCAACTGTAAGTAACCTGAGTTAGTTTTAGTTCTTGTTGAGTTAAAATTTGAATAAGTAGTTTTTGGAAATGCTAATTGTGATTATGGCACCATTCCTGCAAGCTGTTTCAGATAAGTGGACTTCTGTGCTCATATGAAGTACCAGCAAACTCTATGGGCTCTGTGTATGCAGGGATTTGTCCATCTGGAACAGCTTAGAATCATAGAAGATTGGAGTTGGAAGAGACCTCTGCAGGTCATCTAGTCAAACCCCCTGCTTGAAGCAGGACCAACCCCAAACAAATCATTTCAGTCTGAGCTTGCAGCATGAGGCCCTAGTTGTAAAACATTGGCTTGGTCCCATTTTTTTCCATTGCATGACTGGGCCCCTTATCTTTCTTTGGTATGTCTGCAGCTGAGTTATTTTTTGAACAAATATTATTGAAACAGCATCATTTTCAATATGTTGCACTAAACACGGATGCCCACTGAACATGAACACCAGTACCACACTGGTGTTACCTACAAAGAAAAACTTTGTTTTTCAATAGATTGGGATTTCTTCACATTTTAAGGGTGAAATCCTGGCCTTATTAAAGTCAATGAGATTTCATTCTAAAAATGTTTTTAATTTTGTAGAATTCAGGAAGGCTAAACAGAGCAGAGGAAACCATAAAGTTTTTAACTGGGGAGAAGTTCTTTTAAACTTCAAGACAAGTGCAACACGACAGTTCAGAAATTGTCTGTGTGCATGTGTGTATGTCTGAAAAGTGTTCTTGAATTTTTTAAATAAATGCTGTGCCTTGTCTGACTTTTATAGACTTTCCAGCTTGCATCTATTCTCACACTGTCAGGATGTGCTGCAGAAATCTCCATCAATGTCAGCTACAGTGTTCCTTTTTGTATGCCTCAGTGCTCCAGTCTTTAAGAATGGGCCTTTTTGCATCGCACCCAACATCAAACCAAAATGCTGTTGTCATAGAACTCTGGAAAGGCAATGTAATGTTTCTTTAAACTCAAGTGTTAGAGTGATGAAAATGTTGGTTTCCCAGGCAAACAGCACAAGCTGTTTTTTTAAACACTGAATAAGACATTTGCACTTGGTACCTCTTACAAACACCTGCCAACCCAGATAAGATAAATTGTAATTAATATTATACTATATTATATGTATCGATCACCTTTCACACCAAAGAAGCCCAGATTCATGTTAACATACATATAACCACTTTAATCTCCACTGAAATGCATCTACATGTGCAAGTGAATGTGTTATCTGTTTAACAGTATCTGCCAATGAAGTAAAACTATGTGGAGAATTTAGGTAGGCAGAATGTAATTACCAAAACTGAAGTATGGGTGGCGCATAAGAATTAATACCCTTAACTCTTGTGAAAAGTGCTATGAGATCAATTGGTCAGAGTCTCCATATCATATTCAATGGTGATATGTATGCCCTTCTCATGAAAAGAGGAACTTTCTGATTACTGGCAGATTGATAAGCCATATATGCTTATAATGTCTGATCAAGTAACAAGGTTACTATTTTAACAGAACATAAGAATGGCCATAGTGGGTAAGATCAAAGGTCCATCTAGCCCAGTATCCTGTCTGCTGACAGTGGCCAATACCAGATGCCCCAGAGGGAGTGAACAGAACAGGTAATCATCAAGTGATCCCTCTCCTGTCATCCATTTCTAGCCTCTGACAAACACAGGCTAGAGACACCGTTCCTATCCATCCTGGCTAATAAGTATTGATGGAAGCAGAACCAACCTGCAATGGGGCAAATGTATGGATTCTATCTAGAAGTCAGTTGAGTATTTTAGTGGTACATGGTTTATGTTTATCTCTAATTAGCAGTGGCACATACACAGCTATCCATGATAAAGGGTATGTATTAGATTTTGGGCTTGCTAGATTTTTTTGGTTGGATTGTTCAATTTTTGATGAAGAGAGAGAAATTAATTGATGTTCATTGACACTGACTTTAAAAAGAATACTTTATCATGGTATGGTCCATGAGTGAGCTAGAGCGTCTAATTACCCTTTATACCCAATCCTCATTACATTCTCTACATGGCCCACTACTCCCAGTGATGAGGAATATGTAATTTTGGAAAGACTTTTTACCAGTCACAGACAGGTATCTGCAGTGGAAAAATTTTCACTTCTTGTTAGATTTAAGTTTTAGAGGCTCTTCAGAATAAAACATCTGAACTCTTTGAGGTTCACCTATTAGTCATAATTACTGTATCTGGATTGCTGCATAGAAAGAGGAGTTCAAGTAATTCCTGAAAATTTTTATCAGAGCTCCCTCATTTTGGGAAGAAGAGATGGAAGAATCGGTTGCTGAATATCTAAACTTCCATAGCTAGAGGTGTGATGTGGTTTTATTCTCCATCTAAGAATCAATTAAAGAATGAAGGACATTTCTCGCTGTTTATGGGAAATACATAGTTAACGGTGATGATTTTTTTACAGAAAATTGAGGCAACAAAGTGCTGCAAGGTTTCATTTCATGGGATGAAGAAAGAACATCTGTAGATTTTAATGGGCATATGTCTTGAAAGCTTAAAGCTCCAGTTCTTTTATTTCCTGCATACTAGAATGGGAATTCTAATAGTGTTGCTGCAGTTGAGAATTAAAGATGATATTCCTTGGGAGAGAAGTTATGGAATTAAAAGTGTCCTAACCATGTCAGCGCAAATATTGGGAAGTAGTGAAATTAAGACCACATTCATTGATGGTTCTGTTGGTGGGCTGAACCTGTTCTTGTGGAAGTTAATCTGTTTGCTGTTTCACGGAATAGCATAGCAATGCTTATATTCATAACCTCTACATGTTTTGTCAGAACTGAGGCATACCTGAAAAGTATTGATAACTTGTAGGAATAGCAAAGTTTAACTGTGTCTTTTAGACCAGGTCTATACTAAAGGGGAAAGTCTACTTAAGATACACAACTGTGGCTATGTTAATTATGTAGCTGGAGTTGAAGTATCTTAAATAGTGTTTTCTCTCTGTCCATACAGCGGGATGGAAGCACCATACTCCCATCAACTTCCCTTATTACACATGAGGAGCAGGACTACCAGCACCAACAGGAATGCCTTCTTAGTTTGAATTAGTATGTCTTCACTAGGCCTGTGAATTCAAACCTGGAAGATCGACTGCAGCAGCTTCAATCTTCTCTGTAGTGTAGACAAGCCCTTACAGAAAATTTTTGGAAAAACTTCTGATATCCTGCATGTGCATGTAACCTGTGAAGTGACTGTCCATGACTTTTTCTATGGGCAACACTTTAACTTTTTCAGCACAAGATCTGATGGAGAATTGGGTCTTCCATCATTATTGGCTTCAGTTAGAGGGTGACACTCTCTCTTGCCAGACCACACTAAGGCCTTGATTCAGCAAGATACCTGAGCACTTCCCTGTTTGACTTGAAGCACTGAGGTCAATGGGACCACTCACTTTCACCTGTATGACATTAAACATATGTGTGAGTACTTTGGTGAATCACAGCCTGGATCAGGATGACCTAAAACCTGTACCTGATGCCAGTTATTCAATGAAAGAATAAAACCCAGCTTATTGTGAAGGAAATGGGGCATGTCTTTCAGAATGATGCTGTGGTGGGACTTTTACTTTTTTTTAATAAAAATTCAGACTGCAAAGATAACAGAGTAGAAGGATGACTTAGAAAAACAACAACAAAGGGTATAAAGGAAAACTATGAATGGAGATTTCACAACAGAACTGGATAATCTGGTCACAGCTCATCTATGAGAAGATCATAATTTCCCTGAATGAATTTGCCAAATAATTCCTACAAATAAATCTTGTTCAGTAGGTCATTTGCAAGCAATACACTGTGCTTCAAGCTGTTTTGACTAGAATTGGAGGTCACACAGTATATTTCTGTTCCTTGACTGAGTGACCATCATTCTTAAAATCTGGTAAAAATATTCATGATTATGAATAGTATATTCAATTAATAGATGCTATTTCCACCTATAAAATTGCTTCCTGGAATATTTTTGAAGAGTAAGCCCAATAGTCAAGCTCCCTGTGAGGAGAGTGGAAAGGAATTCATTAAGATAATGAGAAAGAATATTCATGGAATGCTGTGGTAGTATTCACCCAGCTCCAGTGGTCCATAAAAAAGCTGATAGAAATGAGAAGCAATAGGAGAGGAATTAAAGAAGTTGGAAAAAAAAGGGACAGAGGCTTATGAGGAAATGGAAGGGAAAAGAAATGGGGGTTATGAGCTTTTTCCCTTTCTTTAGTTTTTTTCCCTTTGGGTACATCTGTATTGCAGGGCTATTTCAAAATAAGCTATTCTGGAATAGTTATTTCAAAATAGCTTATTTCAAAATAGCACATCTATGCTGCAGGGAAGCCTCAAAATTAGTCCGAGGCAGGCTTCCCTAATGTAGATGTGCTATCTCAATTTAGGAATAACTTAGTGAGGGGCTATTTTGAAATAGCAGCAGCTGAGCATCCAGACACGGCTTATTTTGAACTAGCTGTTTCGGAATAGGTGTTATTCCTTATAAAATGAGATTTACAGATTTCGGAATAAGCCGCCCATTATTTCAAAATTATTTCAAAATAATGGAATGGCTGTTATTGAATAACATTGTTATTTCAAAATAATACTAGTTATCTCAAAATAACGGTGCAGTGTAGACAAACCTTACATCTTCTCTTTCTCCCTTTAGCCACATATGTAAAAGGCAATGGTTGGCTAATGTCCTCTGCAGTGAAAAACATTGTGCGCATCAAGAACATAAGCCAGTGAACAAGAAAGAAGGATGAATCAATACAAAAAGACTAGCCTGCTAAAAGGATTAAGATGAATAACCATAAAGTCATAAGGGTTTATACAGTGACAGATACTGCAAATACCTGCAATGTGTCTGGGGCCCATATATTGTATTCAATTTATGAATAATTTATACATCACTGTGGGCTACAGATTGTATACAGTTCTCAGGAAGATGGCTAAAAGCATGGCGGGTGCAGAGGGATGGGGTGGGTTAGGGTCAGAGGGGGAGGGAAGGAGGAGGGTGAAGGCAAATCCCCGTGACTGGGAATACCTCCAGTGAGGTGTCACCCTGTGAGGCTAGCACAGAAAAGAAATTAGGTTTTCAGAGAT
The DNA here is from genome assembly GCA_030068395.1 of Apalone spinifera. Lineage (NCBI taxonomy): Eukaryota > Metazoa > Chordata > Testudines > Trionychidae > Apalone > Apalone spinifera. The sequence continues at coordinate 17,502,002 of JANRFK010006693.1, forward strand.
CAGGCAAAGAAAGTGCTACATTTAAGCTGACTTGTATCCTTCTCTGATCAGGAAACAGACAGGACTTTTTTATTCAGAGTCCCCGTGCCCCGCAACCCCAGCAGAAGTTAGAAAGGCCTTGCCTACTAGGCCCCTTATGACTAATAGGTAAACTCTGGCAAATTTTCAGCATGCACAGAGGAACTTTCCTTACTTTGTGTTCTTTTCCTGTAATTTTTTTACCTTAAAATAAATGTGCTCTCTTAGAAGAGCCATGTGATAACTTGTACTTGTTGATAATACTCTGTTTGTAGCCCTCAGACAGAAAGCAGTACCCAGTCACTGACTGTTAGGCAAAGTGGCTTGCTGGGGATATCACAGTGTAAGGCAGGAACTGTGTAGCCTTAAATCCCCGGCCCAGAGAGAAAAAAAGAAAGAGAGACGGGCCTGTGTCCAAGAATGGTGACAACCTAAAACTATAAGTGGGAAGGAAGATCAGGAGGTGGGGGCAAATGTACTGTTAATCCTGAAACTATGACATATACAATAGAAGAAATCTGCACTGACAATTACCTCCTATTTTAATCAAACACTTCAGGTTATTTTAGAACATTTCCTTCCTTTTAGAGGACAGCCTTCTGCAGGAGAGCAATTTTTGCTAATTCCTTGCATAATGCTCCTCTAATAAACATTACTTTAAAATAACAGTTGTTATGACTTAATGTGACCAAAGCAACAACATTCTGAGTCCAAATTTCCACCCTGTCTCTTGTGCATCATCTTCTACATAGCAAAGCACTATAGAAAGAGCAGTGGATAATTCTCTTAGAAGGCTGATTTAAACCAACAGACTTTAGCTTTTCAGAAGAAGATATCACTATTTACCTCAGATCAGCTGTACAGATCTATTGGCTGATGTGACCAGAATCATTACAGCCTTTTTTTAGGAAAAACTCTATTACTTCCTATGTTGACACACTTGTTAAAGTAATATGCAATATATACACTACTCATTCAGAATACTGGGTTAAGTGGAACCAATCCAATTCTTCCACTCATGTCAGCCCTGTGTGAAGGAATATTTAAATGAGAATATTATGCAGTGATATGCATTCGTGGTGGTTTCATTATAAGAATGCTTGAACACAGATGGCCAAATTTCAGTCTTAGTTATATACGTGAAACTTCACTGAGCTCATGAATCATAGTCTGTCCTTCCATTCACAACAGCTTTGGGCCAAATTAACATTCACATACTTTCAACTACAGTTGTTTAAGAAGGTGATGCAGTATAAGCCATATGTGGGCCTGCAGGTCCGAGAGCTGAGGATGGAAATTCCCAGCTCTATATTTCAGCTTGGTCCTTATCAGCTTTAACCCATCCACTTCAGCTGGGAAACTACTAAACAGTAAACAAGTTTGACCTCGGTCTCTGCTCATAAGAGTGATAAGAATGGCATTGAGCCAGTTCGCTCTCACCCGGTAAACAGCTGGGGTACAAAGGCGTTGATGGGTCCTGTGCATGCTGAGTTTCACTAGGGACCTAGACATCAGAGGGTGCCCTGGATTCCCCCCACCCTCTCCCCTCTGGAGCCACATCAACTGCAACCCTTGAAGCGGGGATCAGGGATGGGATTCCACGCGGTAGAAGGGACATAAGCATTCCAAGTGCCTTTTACTCTCAAATGTATTGCTCTGTAGCACTTACTGATGTGCATTCTGTAACAGCTGTATAACAACAATTCAGCAACATTAACTCTGTAGTAGCAATGACGTAGTGAGACTAATAAAACAAACTATCCCTAATCAACTCTGTGTTGAAGAGAATCCATAATCCTGTTTGTCCATGGCTCTGTGAGTTGACAAGTGACATGAATTGAAAAATAAAAAGCAATGTTTTTGGGGACAGAGATAGTCTCTCTGTTGTAAACCATGCATAGTACAATAGGGTTCTGTTCTATAGGACCTCCTGTAATACCAATTAATACTAATAAATAATAATGCTTACACTGTAAAATCTCGAGTATAATGCACACTTTTTTCCAGGCAGGCACGAGCTCGGTGCGCTGGCAGCTGGGCGGGGGAAACACCCCCTCCCCCCGGCAGGCACAAGCTCGGTGCGCGGACAGCTGAGCGGGGGAGGATCCCCCGGCAGGTGCGAGCTCAGCTGGACAGGGGGCCCCGCGGCAGGCGTGAGCCCCTTCCTTGCTATGCATACCTTAAAATCTCAAGTATAATGGGGGTGCGCATTATAGATAAGAGTTTAGTTTATTCAAGAATTTTGACCTTTAAAAGGCAGATGCGCATTATACATAGGTGCGCATTATACTCAAGATTTTACGGTAAATGAATTACTTAAACATTAAATTCTTGATCTATCTTTGTGGCTTGGTACTGTAGTGGGTCTCATAATTATATGATTTGATGCCCTGTGCATTGTATTACCTAGAGTCAATAGGTCACTTTAAAATAAAAAAGGAGCATTAGCTTTTATTTTCTTAATTTTTTAGATGAAAAACAGTAATCATTAAAGATAATTAGTAGCAAACAGAATTAGAGAATTCCATCTCATAAAATTGATGCCCTGCTGCTTGGTAATGAATATTTTGCCAAGTGTTTATTTTGAATTAAAGCATCTCAGGCTTCAAATTAAATCTCAGATAGACTCTGGCATTTGAGACATGAAATGTGTGAGTTTCTCTAGAGGGAAACTGTCCATTTAATTCAATTCTTGTGTCACTAGCAGTGACCTATCTAGGTGAAGGAAAACTCCTTGGCAGATAGCCATGCTACAGAACTACCCTTTGTAGCGTTTGGAAAACAGAAAGTTGTTGATTTTAGGAAATGGTTTCAGTCTGCTGTTAAAAAATGATAAGAACTGGCAGTATGGATTGGAGCTTTGCTTTACTAGTACTTTGACCCTCCATTATCTCCTGGCCATCAGCATAGGCTGTAGAAATGTGACAATCAGTTGTATTCCAAATAATATACCCTTTTGCAAGAGTTCTGTCCGGTGACTTACGAAATACCTGTAATGAGAAACAAATTTAGTATATGCATTCCATAGCTGCCCATGTTGTCTCCCTAACCGCATGTCTTTAACAATGGCACTATGAATAATACGTGACAAGGAAAATGACAGTGAATACACTGCAAATGGTGAATCAAATGATATTATGGAGTCTCATGGTTGATTCTGGAAGGAGGCTCAACTGGGCAGGGCCCATAACCTGTACTGAATATGGAGTTAGAGGAATAAGAATTTATTGGATGAAAAATGGCAAAATTTGATGGATACTTTATAATTGGATGTATATCTGACTAGCTTCGTTTGTGAACAATTATTGAGCAATAAGACCTATCAAATCCTATTGCTGCTCCTAAACATTCCTTTTAATGTGAAGTACAATGAAGAGCACAGATACATGAAAAAATGTATTGGATCATAAAACGGTGGCAATAGACCAACAAGATTTCTAACACACTGTAATAGCCAATGGCTACTGGATGTAGTAGTAAATACACCTATAACAACATGACACTTCTGGCTATTCTTTATCTGCTCCCAAGTGTCATAAGCAGAGTCTGGACAAGAATAAGATACATTTGTTTCTATACAGAATGAGCGAATAATGCCCCCCTGCAGTTTAATCCCTTAGGGTATATCTACACTGCATGCTTATTTTGAAATAAGCTATTCTGGAAAAAATACAGTAAAACCTGTGTTATCCGGCACACTCAGAGATTAGGGCATTCCAGTTATCTTAAAAGTTCCAGTTATCTGAGGGCCCCATCAATCTAGGACAAACCAACGGACAATAATAGTAAACCTCAAGTTTTTAATATTGGTAGTTTTGTAGTGTGAGGCAGTTGGTCTCACATTTCTATTTTGAGTTAAAGATGATTAAATAAAAAATTGTTAAGTCAAACATGGTAAAGCAAGCCAGGCCTGTGTGCCTGAAGATGTGAGCGTATTGTGGCTGGGGGCAATGCCGGTTAACTTGTAAGCAGTATCCCTCATCACCAAAACTCCAGAACAAAACTCAGCATTGCAACGTGCTTTGTGGGTCTCCAAACTTGCTCATTACGGCACTGTCTCCCTGACAGGGTCTTTGCTGATACAAAACTAGAGGTTTGTTTGGATGACATAAGAACATAAGAACAGTCATACTGGGTCAGACCAAAGGTCCATCCAGCCCAGTACCCTGTCTGCCGACAGTGGCCAATGCCAGGTGCTCCAGATGGAGTGAATCCAACAGGCAATGATTAAGCAATCTCCTTTCTGCCATCCATCTCCACCCTCTGACAAGCAGAGACTAGGGACACCATTCCTTAC
>JANRFK010006693.1:17506416-17521747 GCA_030068395.1 Apalone spinifera
GGTTATTTTTCCCAGTGTGCATTACTTTACATTTATCCATTTTATTTATGACAAGGAGATAAAAGGTGTTTCCTGTAGGCCTAACTTTGCATGAGTAAGTTGACATACGTCAAACCTCATTTCTCACTGGGAAGGTGAATGGAAGACTTTTAGACTGGAGTCAGTGGAGCTAAGACAAGCAGGAACACCCAGGTAATAGCAACAATGGACAAAAACAAAATAACATGGAGATATACCTAGCTCATAGAACTGGAATGGACCTTAAAAGGTCATCAAGTCCAGTCTCCTGCCTTCACAGTAGGACCAAGTACCATCCCTGACAGTTTTATACCAGATTCCTAAGTGGCCCCCTCAAGGACTGAACACACAACTTTTAGTTGAGCAGGTAATGCTCAAACTACTGAGCTATCTTTCACCACTACGTGAGGAATATTGAGATCAGGTTATACAAGGACAGCACATGCTGTACTGAGAGTGGTTCCTGAAAAGTTACCAAGCCAGTCATGAAGCCCTTGTTGTAATGTACAGTTAGGAATGGGGGCGGGAGGGGGGCAGGGGTTCATAAAGCTGAATATCAGAAACAGTTAGTCTGTGTAACTTTAGGTTTGTGAGGTACCCTGCACTGACCCTTTGAGCATGGCCATCTTGCTGTATGTCACACAAAGACATCTGACTGACAAATTCTGGAATCAAAATGAGTTTCCGGGGATCAGACGAAGAAGGTCTTTTCGGGGAGCCCAACATTTCCTATCTGTAGTCAGAATAGCCAAGAGGCAGTAGCATCCTCCCTGGGCTATTCAACATGCCACTCCTGTGGCAGATCACATGTAAGGAATTAAGATCATGAAGAGTGGATCTTCATTAAACTGACCGGGTGCTGGGTTCTACAAGCTACTTTGAAAGAGAAGTGTTGTGCTTACTGTTGGGGGAATACTGTAAAAAAGCACAAGACAGACAGATAGGTGATGCTTTACATTTATACTCCTTTTTCCCTTTTGCAAGTGATTTATAAGCATTTTAACAGTTGGGGATCAGCTTTTACTCCCACTTTAATTCTCCTGCAGGTAAGAGAATAGTTTTAGGCTAGCAGTTTTCTCCTTTGACTTGTTTTATCAGAGCTGGACTGTTAATTAGATCCAGGGTTTGGCTTCCTTTACTGTGAAATATAATTCTGTTATCAGTGAAACCACATTCTACCCTAGGTGATTTCTGCTTTGGCTTTAATCCTTTTTTAAAAAATCCCATGAAATAAAGAGTATTTCCTTACTAGGGTAAGCTGGATAGCCCTTTGGTCTAAATAGAGTTCTTTTACTTTGAGATTTCTGATATGCTAAACCTCTGTGAAAGTTTGATAAAAGGTAACTTTGAGGCTTTTAATTAATTATGTACAAAAAGTTGACAGAACTCTACTGGGAGGTATTCTTAATAATCCATGCGTGTAATATAATGGGAACATTGTTTATAAATATAAATGAACTGAAAGGTTGGTAACCCTGGAACAAAAGAAAATGAAAAATCAAATCATAGTTGGCAACCTCAAGATTAAATGACTGCTTGAGAGCCACAATTTTATCTTTGTTTTCCAATAAATACCTGAACGCCGGAGGGGAAAAAAATCCCTGAAATAGTTCCTTAATGCTCTTACTGCAAGTGAGGCATGGAAATGTTGTCTTAAATATCTCCCGCAAAAAAGATGCACTCTTATAAAGCAGACTATTTGGACACTTACTTCAAGGGGTGGGGGGAAGGTTAATAAATCAGAGGCAAAGCAGCAACAGTTGGAAATGAAACATTATGGCTATGTCTAGACTACATCCCTTTTTCGTAAAAGGGATGTAAATTAGACGTATCGCAATTGCTAATGAAGCGGGGGAGATTTAAATCCCCGCTTCATTAGCAATTGCGATACATCTAATTTACATCCCTTTTACAAAAAAGGGATGTAGTCTAGACGTAGCCTATGGGTAAGTGAAAGAAAAAAGGGCTAAGAAAATGAAAAAAAAATTGTAAAAAATAAGGCTTAGTAAAAAGGAATCAGAATATTAACAAAGCAAAACTTGTAAAAGAATGACAGAAAGAGCCAATACACTGATCTAAATAATTCTGTCATTGTAGCATTCAGCTGAGTTAGAAATCTTACCACTATATACCAGCATGAGATTTAAAAATAATTCCATCATCAGTACTTCCCTGGCCTTTCAGATATCTCTTGCTAAGCAGCAAGAAATATTTGCTTTTGGGGAAGGGCAATGCACATCAGAACTATGGCTCAGGTCATTCATAGCCACCAGTTTGGGGCAACGATTCTCCCCCATTATAATTTGTGCCCATCATTAAAAGGAACATCAGCCATTTAAAAAATCGTGCTTCTTTCTGAAGATGGAATTCCCATTATAGTTACAAGTGAACATCTCAGATGCCTGTAATGGAAGGGAATTAGCAAAGGAATATATTTTAGCTCCCTCCTGGTGGACATTTGATAGAGTTTTGTGTATAGTTAGTTTCATTGTTTCCATGAAAAGTCAGAGCTAGACTGTGTCACTAGGACTAGAAAAAAGTAGAGAGAGGCATATTGCTGAAGTGCTCTGGGAACATTGGACAGCATTGTGCCTCAGACAGATAGGCTACGTCTACACTGGCGCGCTTTTGCGCCAAAGCTATGCAAATGAGGCTTAGCGTTAGAATATCGCCGAGCCTCATTTGCATAGCTAATGATCCGCCATTTCGCGGAACAGGCTCTTGCACAAGACGGGGCTGTCTACACTGCCCCTTCTTACGCAAAAAAAAACCTTTTGCGCAAAGCTGTTATGCCTGAAAATAATCGGCAAATGGCTTTGCGCAAAAGGGTTTTTCTTGCGCAAGAAGGGGCAGTGTAGACAGCCCCGTCTTGTGCAAGAGCCTGTTCCGCGAAAATGGCGGATCATTAGCTATGCAAATGAGGCTCGGCGATATTCTAACGTTAAGCCTCATTTGCATAGCTTTGGTGCAAAAGCGCGCCAGTGTAGACATAGTCTTACTGTGGAGAAGTAGCAATTTACGGTTGGGTAATACCACGAGCAAATTATTACATTTCCCTGAGATAGCCCAAGTAACCAGTGAGATGGGAGGGCACAGCCAAAGTTTCACCCATTGAGGACACAATCTAGTCCTTCACTTGTTTCTCTATTTGCTGAAAAACCCTCTACACGGGAGGAGAAAATAAAATTATTATAGAATTTTTAAAGTATTGTAAAGGGATAATTTAGAAAAAGAATAAATTAACGTGACACTATCCTTCCTTAGCCATTTCTTTGCTTTTTAGTGGCACTATCTAAACCTTCCTAACTCCGTGGTACATTTTACATGCAAATATTTTCAGTACATCTGGGGGATGTATGTGGTATCTAGGTTTTGTATATACTGAACATGCAAAAAGTGAATATTCAACTTTCTCTACTGCCATGAAATTCTCTTGTACTGTATACCCTAAGTCCAGGCTGGGGAACCTGCAGCCTAGACCACCACTTCCCACAGCTATCATTGGCCATGAATGTTGAACCACTGGAGCTGCAGGGCTCTGTGTCTGTGAGCACTCAGGCTACGCCTACACTGCAAGTTTTCGCACAAAAACGGCTGTTTTGTGCAAATAAATTGGCAGTAAAACGGCAGAACAGAGAACAGGTTTTCCCAGTGTAGGTAAACCTCCTTTTACAAGGCATAACTCCTTTTTGTGCAAAAGTTCTTGTGCAAAAAGGCAAGTTTGGATGCTCTGCAGGAGTTTCTTGCACAAGAAACCCCTCTGGGGAAAAGCACAGGTGCTCTGATGGCCACTCCATTTCATGCAGTGTGGACGCTCTCTTGTGCAAAAGCACATTACTTTTGTGATGCGCTTTGAGGTGTGGACGCGCTCTTGCACAAGAAGGTTTTGCACAAAAACTCTTGAGAACAAGGCTTCTTGCTCAAGAAGCCTATAGTGTAGTTGTAGCCTCAGTAACCAAACCATCTTGCAGCCCATCAGCAGCTAATCCTGATGAACACATGTAGCCCCTGTGTCAGAGGTTCCCCACCCTGTCCTCTCTAGAGAAGTTTCCAGAAGTATCGGAAGCATTGTTGCAATATGTTTGAATGATGGTAAAAGGAGAAATTGCTGGAACCACCTATCAGAGAAAACATAGAAATGTAAACATTCTTGCTACTTCACATAATAGCAAAATAAGGGATGGAAAATAACGTATGGTTAATGTTTTACTGCATGTTTTGGTTATTTCAGACTTAAATGCTCACATAGCAAACATATGACCTTCTGTTTCTGTTTTCTTTTTTTTTTATACTGTGTTTGAGATAAATGTGTTCACTTTCAAATTAATCATGAAACATGCAGGGTACATCTACAAAGTGAGGTTATTTCGAAATAGCTTATTTCAAAATTTGGTGCTGTCTATACAGCACCAAATTTCAAGTAAAATGCTATTCTGACAAGTCCCTTAGCCCTCATGGAATGAGGATTACAGGGATGCCAGAATAGCGTGCCCGTTATTTTTAAATATATGTTTGGAAATAACAGGCACATTTAAAGATGCAGAATTGCTATTTCAGGATACTTCTGGTATCCCATAATAGTCCTGCTGTCTAGACATAGCTGCAGAGTGCTGGAAAGCATAGGGAGATGATATTGACAATCACTGAGTTAATCTCTGTCATGGAACAATTCCTTCTGCTGTCATGCCTGTTCTTCATAAGAGATTTTAGAGTTTTAAGAGAATAGGCATTAGATTTAAAATTTCAGATTTAAAAAGCATCTAGGAAAGTTGGGAGCTGAGAATTTCTATGTTTTCTTGCCAGCTAACTGGTTATTTCTATTTGAATTAGTTTTTATTTAATACAAACATTTGAAAAAAGAAGTCATGCTTGAATACTACTTTGGAATCCCAGGAAGGAATCACAGAGGCTGATTTATGACAACATTTTTAACCATCACATAGAAGTACTGTAAGGCAAATTTGCACTTCAAACTGTATATGGAATCAACGCCACCCCCATATAGAGATAATAAAACATCAAAAGAATTATGAAATACACTAGCACATGTATACATATTTTAAAATGGCACAAAATGAAGAAATCAGGGACACACAATGAATGCTCTTTTCTCTCTGCTTGAATCGGGAGCAATTGTCCTAATGAGCAAAGTACAGAATTTTTGTAATATTCTCCCCAGGTTCAACTGATGAAATGTGGGGGGAAAATGGACTTTCCCAAAGGCTTATTAAAGAAGTTTCTTTCCACAGGAACCCAGGATTTTACAAGCTACAAATACTACTCAACCTTATTAACAGGGTTTGGCCTGATGTTGACAGTCTGTGTTCTGTGGCACACACAGAAATAATAAAGTGAAGGTTTCAGGAATATAAAACCAAAAGATCAATCCAATGTAACGCACAGTCCTGTCAGTCTTGAAGAAGCAGAATCACCAAAGACACCTGAGACCTTGAGAGCCCCTCAGAGCCAACTGGCAAAGGGCCCACCGTACTTTAACTTATATCATGTCAGACACGGTCATTGACCCAACACTCTATTGTCTTAATAGGTGTCTCACAGATGTCACGTAAAGTATCACATGCATGCTGGTGACATGCTGGCCCTGAAGTCTTTGTGTGAGGTATGTGCAGAGTGTATACAGAGTTATAGATGTGTGAGGGGAAAATGTTTTCAAATTTGTGACTCAGTTTGACCAGAAAAGTGTATTTACTTGTCTGACCATCTTGATTACTTGCGGAGGACAATTGAAGTACCTTTACATGTAAGGTAAATAAAGCAATTAGGCAGGGGGGAAAGACCATTTAATAATCACCCAGTAGGACAGAATCTGCAACCCAGGAAATTTTCCTCATTCCTGAGTTTGGGTACTATAAGGGGAACAAAAAGGCTTTTTAGTTATCCATCAGGATATTGGAGTGGGTCAGTACTTTGAAGTGTACTTCCTGGGGGCACAACAGAAATGTACTTCCTGGGGGGCACAACAGAAAATTTGACTGCAAAGGACTGCAACTGGCATCCCTGGTTCTTGTGCAGGATGCCTTGAACTCTCCACTGTGCACTGAGAAGTACCGTACCAGATGTACTCCTCTTTATTGTGACCAAGGGTGGCTGTGAAGTACATGGCAGACAACAGCAGATAATGGCCTGTGCATTGCTTCGACAGTCCATTTGACTGGAGTGAACAGGAGCATATCATATCAGGGCAAAGTTGGGACCTATGGCAGAATGCCATGTAGTGAGCTGTGCCTAATCTTCTGAACTCTCATTTTGAGGGAAATCTATGTTCCTGTAGGTGAAGCTGGTAAAAACGGCCCTCAATTGATAAGAGTTTTCTGTGATTTAAGAGCAAAGATGCTGAATGTCTCTAGCTGTACCATATTCATTGCTATGTTTATATCAAGGGCAGCTTCTCAATGTGGCAAACAATAAAAGCATTTAATCTTTCTCCTATGACTCTTCCCCAAGGTGTTTATTGCTCTCTCTCACACATCTTTCTTACATTTGTTCCTTAATGTAAGTAGTGAAGAAATCAACCTCCATTAGTCCTTTTATCCACCTAGACTATTCATTTCAGAGCTCCCATAAAAGAAGGCACATGCCCTCTTCTCTGTCTGATTGCATCGCTTCTCTTTCCTGCTTGGTTCTCTTCTCCACTGTGTGCTCACAGAATTTGTACATGGTGACTTGCAATGAAAATAAGCTTTTGATACAATGATGAGATAAGCTGTTGCAAACTTACACATGATGAGTTGGCCCAGACACCTTTATTATATGTGTGTTTATTGTCATACTTGTCTAGTTTTTAATGTCTTTTTCACTGTCACTTTTTTGCATGCTTCATGATCTGTCAGGTCATGAGATCTGCGCTCAGATTCTCTTCTTCCAGCAGAATATTATGTTCAGACATTATGGAGCATGCTCTTATGATGTTAAAAGTCAGCAAAATGTAGCTTCAGCTCCACTTTCTCATTTGAAAGATGCAGAAAGTTCAGGAGTACTCAGACGTGGGCTTTGACTTTAGGCCAAGGTTTCCTCAATTTTTTCCATCTATGTGCAGAATACATTTTGTTATGTGTGCATGTTATTGTGTACCACCAATAAAAACACATGCTGCCAGCTGCTAATCAGATATACATTATTTGACTCTCTCCTCGGTGGCCACCCAAAAGGCTCAGCTTACACTGCATTGGGCCCATCTCTGCTAAGAATACAACATCCATGAGATATTTCAAGCCCCAATGGACAGAATACCTTAAGTTTCTGATCAAGTAAATGGCTTTAGAGATCAGTTTTATCACTGGGACTGGTGATGATTTTGTTAATGCTTTGTGAAACTGTAACATAGCTCCTTTCTGGTCCCACAGGAAAAAAATGTAAAGGATCGTAATTGCATTTCCTGTAATGTAGACCATTGGTTAGGCCCTAACAGCAGCTGGTTTCTCACTAAATTTAATAGCAAAGGAGAAAATATTAAAACGAGTTAACTCTGTGGTTAAGTGCTGAATGCTCCAAGAGCAACAGGTAAGAAGGTCAGACAGCATATACTGCAAATAAAGATTTGCTTACACTATCCCTATTTTTATGTGTCATACTGATAGAGAAGACAGCTTGTAGTAATAGAGCTTACACTGACTTGAATCTGAACAATGCTGCATCAGTACACATTACCTTTTACACCACTACTGTGGGTCTGTCCTTGGGGTTTGTGCCAATGTAGCGATATTAGTGTACAACAAGAGTGAAAAACAGACCTCCCCGAAATCAACATTAATAATGACATAGGCAGGGCCAGGACCGCACCTCACCTCTTGTGTGATGCCCCAGAATGAACTGTTCTAGGATGATAGTGATGAGTTAAACTTTATACTCACAGTAAGATGTGTATTGAATACTGTTTCACTCACTGACATGGCCGGACGGAGGCATGGGTGAGCCAGGCAGCTGCTCAGGGCTTCAACTGCTGGAGGGCGCCTGATGGCAGCTGTAAGGGGTGCGCGCGTCCCTTACAGCTGCCATCAGGCGTCGCGCGCCCATCTCCCACTGCACCGGCCCGCCCACATCCCCGCAGCGCTGGCCAGCAACGCCCTTCCCCCCATGGCTACGGGGCCCTACATGGTCCGGTCCGCGCGCGAGTAGTGATGGCCGGGCCGGACTGGGCCGTGCATGCACCGTGCGTCCTGGGGGTGGGCCCCGGGTTGCGCGCCAGCGGTTGTAGCCGGGCCGCGCATGCACCGTGCGCCTGGGGGCGGTGCCACCCGCCCATGCCCAGGGTGCCAGAATACCTCGGGCTGGCCTTGCTCACTGATATTGGGAGATCAATGTGTAAGCAGGTTTAATTTAGCAAAAAACCCTAAAATCTTTGTAGACCAAATTTTCAATTTTCTGAAATAATTCTACCACACCTAACAGGTCCTGGATCTTTTTTATGATCTCTAACATCAGGTTTCTTTGGCATAGATTATTCTCTCTTCGTGTGCAGAAACAGATGAAAATAAACTACTACATTGGTGGATTTTGGGGCTCACTGTGTGACATGGAGGAGCAGATTTTCCTGAGCTCCTGAGTCATCAAGTTTTATCATCTTCATCCAGAGCCCAGGGCCCCTTGACAACTTCACCAATAAAGGGAGAAAAGGTTCAGACGGGTAGCCGAGTTAGTCTGCAACAGGAAAAACTTAAAAAATAACAAATAGTCTGGTAGCACCTTAAAGACTAACAAAACATATAGATGGTATCATGAGCTTTCGTGGGCACAACCCACTTCTTCAGATGCCAGCAAGGAAGAGATAGCCAAAAAAATCTCTGGAATGTCAAACTGGCAAAGCTTTGTTTACTGGGAATACTACAAGTAGCTGTAAAACAAGAAAGGAGACCCCACATCCACTAGACCAGATGGCACTGTGTCTTTGATGGCCTTGCTAGAGAAAGGTGCTGCATATATAATAGATAACAAGGCCACAAAGGCCACCATACAACTGATTGTTACCTTGATTAACTCCTCTCTGAAAGCACAGACAGGATGGGTGAATGAAGCAACAAGGAGAATATGATTGGTAAGGTCAAGTACAAGGAGTCAGTGCACAGAAGCCTCACAGACTTATCTTAAATCTAATGTAGGAGACCCTCAGGGAAGGTCTTGCCACAATAATTTGAAAATTATAGGGGTAACTGAAGGAGCAGAGAAAGGTAACCTCATAAATTTTTTACCCTGGCTCCTTTCCAAATGGCTCAGACTGCTGGAAAATTTTTAATTTGATTTAGAGAGCAAGCATAGGTCCTTAGCCTCAAATGCCAAATCTCATGTATTGATAGTTACATTTCTCAGGCTCACTAGAAAAAGAAATAATGCACCCAGTTTGTTGAAACAAAGAACAGTTTGGGATAGAGCCCTGCACAGATACAACATTTGTATCCACATCCGCATCTGCAAAAATGAGCTGTGGATATCTGAATCCACATCTGTGGATGCAGATATCCGCAGACATAAAGTCGATATCTGTGGAGTTGGATGGCTGTGGTGTGGGGGGTTGCCACAAAAAAAGATTATGATCTTTCACAATTTTGCAAATATGTGATTGAACAGAGACTAGCCTTTGGAAGAGCACAGGAACTTTCCATGCAGCCGTGACTGCAATATTTTGTAAAGTTTCCAGCTCAGCTTTATGCCAAGGTTGGTGAGGAAGTGCACCCAGTCCATAAAATCACAAATAGCAGTCATTCTTTAACTAGCCTGCAGTGACTTGAATACTTACACCTCGAGGTTGTTATAGCAAGTTTACCTCTCCGTTGTTTGATCTATCCTATCTGCTCTTAGGAACTTATCCAAAGTTATTGTGACTAACTTTCTGATTTGGGTACAGTCTTGTGCTTTTGCTTCTTTTTAACTTTGGGGGTTTGTTTATCAACTCTCATCAAAGGCCCCTGCAGGAGGATTAAGGAAACAGCTCATTCCTAATTGATCTCCTGGGTGTGAGTTGACTGTGGAAAAATTTGATTTAAATTGCACAGTGGAAATATCAAGTGCCTTTACTCAAGTCTTTTTTTCCGGGGAATTAAGTAAACATTTGACAGCATCCTTCACTGGACAGATCAATATGCACCTATGCTTGTAATCAAACAGGTCTGTGTCAGTTTGCACTAAACCAGAGCACCAGGAGGCAGTGTAGCAACCTATCCCCCCTCTGTAGCAATTTGAGGGCTTCAGTACACAGAGTGTCTGTATCACCTTACTCCTGTCAGCTTGACACCCTCTGTGCTGCAAGTATGAAAGATGGCTCTCCTCCTTGCAAGAAAAGGAAAGCTGCAATGGTGCTGAGCAACATAGTTGCTCTTCTTACAGACCAAAGCAGCAGAGAAGACCAATGAAAATTTGGTGAGCTACATGGACAGTGATTTCTTCACTCCCTATCACCTCCTCCTTCCTTTTCTCACCTCGCCTCTGCTCCTGTGCTGGCTTGCCCCATTCCCCATATACTCTGCCTTCCTCTCCCCACATCCGCTCCCACAACACCACCTACATCCCCAATCTCTGATTGCTCCATCTCCCCTTCCCAGATTGCTCTTTCCCCCCATAAATTCTTCAGCCTCTTCCCACGTCCTTCTTCTATAGGCCCAGCCCAGCTCTATGATAATTGTTGCCTTTTCACTGGCATCTCCTGTGCTTGATAATAAATGAAGCAGTTATGGGTTATGTAGCTTCATAGCTTTCCTTTAATTAACTTGTCTTTCGTGCTCTTCCCTCCCCCTCTCTCAAGCCCTCTTATTTTTGGAGGTCTGGCAAGAGGTAAACATCTGGCAAGGTAATTCAAAATCTAAGCAATAAGTGCTTGAGACATTTCATCCATAGACTCCCCTCCTCCTGGATGTCTGTGTGTGTGGGGCTATAGCAGAACAATTGACACAAACATTGCATCACCTTTGTTTGTAACACTACACATACGAAAATACTTATAAACACAACCAATTGGTTCTGAATCTTAATTTTATTTTCTGGAATGTAAAGGGACTCATCAATCTAATTAGAGGGGGGAAAAGTCTGCTCATTATTAAACATGGCAAATGCAGACATAGTGCTTTTGCAGGACACACATTTGACTGCAGATGAGGCTGCTAAATTGGAATGGGCTAAAAGGGAAAGCAATGTGCTGCTGCTTCTCAGCCAAATCTACAAGGGACTGTAGATTTTCCACACAGTTCCAGCAGAAACAGTCTTAGTCAATTTCAGATATCAGGGCAGATTTTTAAGCCTTACAGTAAATGGATCTGAACTAATTATTGCCAATATGTATGGTCCTTGCCTTGATGACCCTGAAACCTTTCCTAGGTTTTTTACTAAATTATTTGGAGAACTCTATATCTCTACTGTGATTGCTGGGGTTTTTAATGATGTGCTTAATCCTTCAGATAGCAAGAAGCCCTAGTGAAAATCAGCCAGGTAGATGGGGATTTAATTCTTCACTGTTATTAGATACCCGCATCAATATTTTTTTTAAAAGAAACTGGCCTGTTCCTGGAGGCAGGCGGACAACCGCAAAACATCTTCCAGTGGGCTATTGTAGGAGACCATTTGAGGGGCTTCCTATTTGCATAGAAAAAGAAACATGGAGAATATATGATATTCCTTTAGAAAAAAAATTGTCATATGTTACAAACCTAACTCCAGGTTTGCTGTAATCCTTGATTAATTATCTATATGAATTCTATCAACCGCACTCAGCACAGGCTGAATTCACCCTCTTTTGACCCAGGCAGAATTTCTGAGAATCAGGTAAAAAAGCTGGCACATTTCTGTTAACTTCATACATATGCGATCGGAATCTCCAATAGTCAGGGAGCTGCGGAGTAAGCTGAAAATAGACTTTGGCTTTTGCTTAAAATTATATTCTATCTTATGCAACTGGGTTTAACCCCCACTAAAAAAACTTTGCTCCAATGATTACAAAGCACACAATTTTACAAAAAATGGAGGGGTCTTATGTCCAGACTAGGGCATTGGCATTTGGACCTTTCTAAATTACCAGTAAAAGAAAGAATAGCTCATTGATAGAGCGAGAAATGATATGAATTTGGACCCTCTTTCTTGATACATTTGGATAAAAAATGCGGAGATGGCTGAAATAATGCCAGACTTCCATTCCTCCTGACCTGTCTGTTTTCCTCTCCCTCAAGTCAGTTCCCTTATTCCCCCTTCTTTTATTATTAATTATTAATTATGATTATTAACTCCCTGTACTAACATGTTATATCTGTGTAATATTGTCTGATTTTATATTGTCTGATTTTGCAGTTTGAAAGGTTGTGATGTGTAATTGTAGAATTTCATGGCTGTCATGTGAAATGTATAGTATGTGGCAACATATACAGGGAGTAGGTTATTTACCGTTGTGTATTTTATATTTTATTTGTTTATTTATGAAAATTAATTACATCCATTTCCCAAAATACCCTCCTGTGTCAGTGTATAAGCCTAGCAGAGCATTTTTTACATCAGATTCCTGCTCATTTCACCTCTTGTCCCCTTTTGTTCTTGCTGAGGCATTGTCTCTGTTACCAGCTCTTTAAAATAGCTACCAGCTTTCTGTTCTGAACTGTGGATTATGATCCGCAAGCTATCTCCTATTCTCACTTCATTTGTTCTTAGTTTTCTTGTGAAACAGCAGGTCAGTATCCATCGTTCCTGGATGTATTGGCTTTTTAAAGTAAGGTAAATGAATATTTTGGACCAGCAGCTTCCTTGCACAGGAGAGGGCAGGTAAAGCCAATGGAAATGGGATAGGGCCAGCAGCTCTGTGGAACCCTTTCCTCTCCCTCTCAAGGCTTGAATAGTGGTGAGCGTCAGGCGTGGGGCAAGCTGGCTGCATGGTAAGATGGTGTCAGTGAGCCCTCTGTTATGCTGCTGGTATCCAAACAGAAATCCAGCCGGGAGTTAAGGCTACTGAAATCAGCCTTCCCTTCCCTTTCTCTTTCTGAGGGGAAGAAAAAAGCAAGTGTGGGGGAGCAGCCTGGTTTCTTCACAGGGAGAGGGTTACCCAGAAAGCATCATGCAAAAAATGGAACTGACTCTTTTAAAGCCGGAGTTCTCAAAACTTCAGCTTGAGTTCCTTGTAGAGACTCCAGCAGACTCTTTTCTTCCCCCGGGTTTTTCCTTTGTTCCCTAAGGTTCAATGTCTATAAATATAACTGCCGGTTTCCTTTTGATGTGCAACTCTCAATTCTGCGCATAAAGATGGAGAAAATTTAGTACAACACAATTTCCTGTGTCTGCTTGCTAGTCTTGTACAATTTATCTACACTCATCCTTTCATTTCTAAACATTATCTGCATAGACTGCATCTATGCTTTGGTTGCTTTATTGAAGATGCATAAGCATACAATTTTATTCAAATCCTTCCATAATTATTCATCTACAGTGCTTTTAAGGTGGTTACTGCTGCCTTTATAATGCATCATAAAAATGACATTTACATGAAAATAGAATTCTAAATTTTGTTTTAAACATGATTAAATATGGCAAGTTTTGAAAAGAAACTCCACCATTTGAATGCAGCACACCATAAATTTCATTTATACAACTCTACTGGGGTATATATGGATGAAGGGTCATGCTCTTACATTGGGGAGCAGCAACTTTATTCAAGGTCAGTGGGACTGGTTGTGTGAAAAACGAATGTCCAGTGTGATGTGGGGTGGGGTGCACAGGAAAAGCCTTAAGGGCTTGCTGTACCTGTTCCAACTCAGAGTTGGGGGAATTCACCCCTCGGAGGGCAAGACACTGGGAAATTGATGACAACTTTGTCAAGGCTTTTGACCCCAGCTGAGCATTGACAAATTTGTTGCATGCCACCAATCTGCTTCCCCCAGGAGTTAGTGCACTTACTACAGTATTGCACTTACTACAGTGCACTTACTACATGTCTTTATGGTTTAGACTTTATGAAATGCTTGTAACTTGCTGCATGCATTAACATCACTCATGATACCTTTATCCGGTGCTGTAAGGCGATATTTACATTTTTGCTTTATGGCTGTGAAAAAATGTTTGCTCTGAACCTGTGGACCCAACCAAACATCTGGTATGGTATCAGTCCAAAATGTTCCACCTAACAATACTTTTATTACAGTGTTCTAAACTATCATTTTTTTCCATTCAGGATGGCATAATACGAGAGCAATATGGTGTACAAAGGCATTATAGGTGGAACTAAAAGGAGTTTGAAAACAGTGAAGCCTAGCCAAATGCAAACTCTTGGGTCATATTTCATATCCTATGTAAGTCCAGGATAAAGGATTCCAGGAATGTCTTGAGATAAATCTCACTCTGTTTCCTTTGAGTGCTCCCCTAATAATATAGAAACACAGAAGAGGGGATATGTTAATATGTGCAGTTTAGGGGTGATTTTAGGCCAGTTATCTGTAAATAAATCTGATGCCAATTACATGCATGCAATCCCCAAGCAGACTAATGGTGAAAAATTGCCTTTGCTGGATTTGTGGTGTCCCTTCTTTCTGCAGCATGATGCCTTTCTTCCCTAACTTTCTTTTCTGCAGCTGTGCATAGTAGTCTCCTTTGTGGATGTTATCACTAGTTAGATTGGTACCAATGTCTATAGCGGGTTACTATAGTCTTTGAACAGCATAGGTATCAGCTTCCCCTGTAGGTTGTGTGTGTGGGGGAGGAGGGGAATGACGGGGGGAGTTGGACCCCTACCCTCAAACCCTACTGCACCGCCTACATCCACCCCTTCCACCAAGTTCCTACCCCACCTCTACTTGCTTTCTCCCCACCTTCTTCCCCAAGCATGCCCTGTCCCCTGTTCCTCCCCTGTCCTCCCAGGCTTTCCTGAATGCTGTTGAGGGTAGGAGTTGGTCAGTGGGATCACTAGCAGCTGAGAGGCACTGGGGGAGTGGGGAAGGGAGGCAGAGAAGGAGTTTGGTTGCTGGTGGGTGCTCAGCAGCCATTGATTTTTCCCAGTGGGTGCTCCAGCCCTGGATCCTTTCCCCCAAGTCCAGCCTCTCCCCCAGACTCACCCATTCCCTCACACAATGGACATGGCCATTACTGGGGTGCCTGACATGGGGCAGCAGCAGGGGCTGCCCCCTCCCGCACTCACCACAGTGTTGGGAGCCATGGGGAAGCAGAGCAACACAGCAGCCGCTGCTCTGCCACCACTTCCTAGTCCAGCAGGGTCACTCTGCTTCACTGCGGTGGTGGGAAGAGAAGAGCTCCAGCTTGGGAGATGGTGGCAGAGCCAAGTAGGCTGCTGTGTAGCTCTGCTTCCCTGTGGCTCACACCACTGTGGTGAATGCGGGGGGAG
>JANRFK010006693.1:17525234-17542460 GCA_030068395.1 Apalone spinifera
TTGTCGACAAAACCCTGTAGTCCAGACACACCCTTAAATGAGACCTGCTAACAGGCTTGCATCCAGCTGTGATATAGACATACCCTCCATTGCTTATGCATGCTTGCTTTGAGCGCTCTAGTTTATAGAGTAACCCCTGTGGACCCTGTGACAAGTAACCCAAATTACACAGGAGTTTTTAAAGACAATAACTTTTACCCTCAAAGTTCGCAAGAGTTATAGCTCTTTAGGAAAAACAACAAAAGCCTACATATGAGAGAGAGCGCGTATATGCTCACCTCTTTTCTGGTGATTCTTAGCCTCTCCCATCCTCTGCCTACTGCAATCCTGTGATTGTCTCTCAGTGGTCAGCCAGTGGGAAAAATGGAGCTTTGAGCAGATCCCATCTGACCCTTAAATAAGCTTTCTACCCCTTCTGTTGGGTGAGGAAATGATCCCCTGCCAAACATAAGTCAGATGGTGACCTGGGAAGCTCCAGCTTCATAGAGTAAAAACTGGGAACACCACTTTCCTACAGCCTGGCTCCTCTCTGTAGAGAGCCCACTATGCTAGTCCTGGATCCCCTTGACTGGAAAACAATCAAAGCTGATGACTCTTCTGTTGGACCTTCAGGAAGGTGTCAGGCATTACAATAAACAGCCCTTGACAGCTCAATCCATCACCGAGATGAATTGTTCTTGTGACAGATACCTGTGTTTGTAATTGATAATGATGTTAGAAAATATTCAGAATATACAGTGGAAGCATTTGTTGATGGATTAGGAAACGAGTTTATTGACCTCAGCATCACAAATCCACTCCCAACAAATGCATAAAGCAGTCTCAGCCAATTGGCTAAGGATGCCATTTGCACGGGAATGAACAATTCTCTTGATGGTAGCCAGAATTCCTTCCGGTTTATGGTTTATTGCTAGGGCAGTGCAGGGAAACTTGCGTGGTCATTAGCCATAACATCTGTGTTTTGTGGAGAAACTTGAATAAAATGTAAATGAACCTACAAGGGGATTTGATGCAGGTTCAGTTTCAGGTTTAGGGGAAAGAACAGATCTAGTTATTTTTGCCTTTTATCCACCATACACTGTGGGGAATGTGCACTCAAGTTCTTACTAAATGTGTTTTAGTAAGAAACTGTTCATTTCTGTGCTATTGTAATTCATGCCAGCAACATGTGGGACTCTGTCTCCCTCTAGGAACTGGACCATATAAGAGAAGCTATCAGTTGAAAGAGTTTTCCCTTTAATACCATTTAGATCAGACACTAGAAAACAGGAGGTGGTGGCCTCTAGAAGGAATTATTTTCAGTCACTCTCAATTGTACCCAATACTGAGAGCCATTGGGGATTCACGTGACTTTCCCTTATTTATTTAAATAATCAACCTTCTTTGATCTTATTAACAAACTTGACTAAATGAAGCTTGTGGTTACCAGGTTGATCAATCCACAATAAACTTTAAACCACCTTTCATTGGCTTTTACTACAAAACAAAATCACAGAACACTATAGAGAGCAGATGCTTTATTGCTCTGACTTGTATGGTTGCCATAACTGTCTGCTGTTTTTTCTTCCCAACAACTACTTGTTAGTTTCACCAGCTGCTCAACAAGCTCCATGAGTCCGCTCTGCTCTGCACTTTCACATCGTGAAGAATCTTCTTTGGAAAGGAGCCAATTTTATTTTGGTGGAAGTATGTATAACTCCATAATTTTATTGCTGTCAATGACAATACACCTGTTTTTAGATGGGTTGAATTTGGCTGTTGGAATTGCAGGAGTTGAGTGAATAAGGTCAGATTCATACACATTGGTTGCTGTTAAAATGTGACATATGAGATTACCATAGTATTCCCTGACACACAGGCCACCTGCTACCACAGTTACCAGCAGGCATCACCAAGCCTGATTACTATTGTAGATCATTCACAAAGAACCATAATGCAAAAATCTGAAGATAGAGAGATACCCTGCTGCTGAAACATAGACCTACTCATCCCCAATAAAGATAAATATGTTGTAGGTGTCTGTTATCACAGCACAAGAGCTGCTGTAGCAAATAACATGAGTACTTTTAGAAACCAGAGAAGGCTGTAATAATTAAATAACAGGAACAAAACAACTGGGCACTTCTTCTACACATGCCTACCCACTACTGAAAACAACAACATGGTGGCAGCCAGTCACTGGCTCTTTCTAGGACAAAACTTCCCTTTTCACAGATTCATAGTTCAGCCTAGGAAGTACTATTAAGTTATCTATTCTGACCACCTACCCATCACAGGCTATTAATTTTCACACATTTACTGTGTTGAACCCAGTATTGTGTGTTTGGCTAAAGCGTGTCTTCCAGAAAGGCATTCAGTCTTGATCTGAAGACATCAAATATCCAAATCCATCACTATCCTTGGTAATTTCCTCCAGCGGGTTAGTTTCCTTCACTGTTAGAACTTCGCTTATACTTCCATTTCCAGACATTAGTTCTTACTATGTCTTTCTGCACTAGATGAAATATCCCTTTAGTATTTATTAATTTCTGCCTGGGTGGGTTCTTATACACTCCCATCTCATGTTCCATCCACACTGTGAGCTTGGTGTGTGATGCCCAGCTTGTATACAGATCCTCACATCAAGCTAGCCTGAATATGTGTATGCTCATTGGGAATTATAGCCCTCACTTGTAGATGTGGAGTAGATGAAGCCCCACTCTTCTGTTATGAAACCTTTACAGCTCTCACTGAACAAACTAACTAACCAAACAACCATTTTCTCTTGTTCTTAAATCATTGATATGGTTCTTTTCTTCAACCTCTAATTTTTAAAATTTGGACCCCAGAACTGGATTCCAGCACTGGTTTCTCCAAATCTGAATAGAGAAGTTAAATAATCTCCCTTACTACTATTCCTACTCACTACTCCTCTGTGTATACAACTAAGGATTGCAGTAGCCATTATTGCTACAGTAATGCATGGAGAAGTAATTCTCAGTTGCTTGTCCACCAGGACCCCTTAATCTCTTTCACAGTCACTGTTTTCCAGAGTAATCCCCCTTTCTGTGTGTATGGCCCACATTCCTTACTCCTAGATGGATATAACTTTGCATTGAACTATATTAAAACATTGTGGCTGTGTCTACACTGGGCCACTTATTCCGGGAAATCAGCCGCTTTTCCGGAATAAGCTGCAAGCTGTCTACACTGGCCCCTTGAATTTCCGGAAAAGCACTGACGATCTACTGTAAGAAATCAGCTGCTTTTCCGGAAAAACTATGCTGCTCCCGCTGGGGCAAAAGTCCTTTTTCCGGAAAACTGTTCCAGAAAAGGGCCAGTGTAGACAGCACAGTAGTGTTTTCCACAAAAAAGCCCCGATCATGAAAATGACGATCAGGGCTTTTTTCCGGAAAAGCGTGTCTACATTGGCCATGGACGCTTTTCCGGAAAAAGGGCTTTTCCGGAAAAGCATCCTGCCAATGTAGACGCTCTTTTTTCGGAAATACTTATAATTGAAAAGTGTTCCATTTTAACCATTTCCTGAAAATCATGCCAGTGTAGATGTAGCCTGTTTGTTTGGATGGGCCCCAGTTACCAACTAAATCAGATGATTCTCTATGGCTGTCCTGCCCTCATCATTATTTACTATTCCACCGCTCTGCAAATTTTTAACAGTGAATATAAATTTGATTCCATATAATTGATGAGCATGTTGATCTATGTCAAGTTGAGTATCAATACCTGTGGAACCCTAGGCTACGTCTACACTGGCATGATATACACTGTTGATGTTGTATGATGCTAATTTTTGAATTCGAACATTTCATGGTACTAAGTCAAATGACTTACCAAAAACCTCAGGGTATGTCCAGACTGCAGATTTTTTCCTGGAAAAGCTGTGCCATGTCCAAGGAATGCGTCTGCTTTTCCGAAAAAAAAAATGTTGGAAAAGCAGATGCATTTTTCCGGCATCCCTGTAAACCTTGTTCTATGAGGAAGAAGGGATGTTCCAAAAGAGGGTTTTTTTCCTGACATTTGGCCCAGACAGGCCAAATTGTTGGAAAACCCTCTTTCGGAAGAAAAGCGGAAAAAGATATGCAAATTGTAGTTTGCAATTTGTGTATCTTTTTCTGATAGAACTTTGTAGTCTAGACACAGCCTCCGTGTATTACATCTATGCACTTATCTTTTATCATCCAAATTTGTAATCTTATCAAACAACAAAATCAGGCTTATTTAACAAACTTATTTTCCATAAAATGTTTTTACTGGCATTAATTATATATTGCTGTCATTTAATTCTTTATTGACTGAATCCCATATCAGAAGTTCCATTTTGGATTGATATCAGGCAGCCAATCTATAGCAACATGGGTCATCCTGCTTTCCCTCTTTGAATATTGGCATGTTAGCACTCTTCCCATCTTCTGGAATTTCCTGGTATTACAATAGTTATTAAAAAATAACATAAACAGTCCAGAGATATACTCAGCTAACTCTTTTAGGACTTTTGGGTGCAAGTTGTCTAGGCCTTGTGATTTAACAAATATTTTGTTCTAATAGATGTTGTAAAATATCCTTCACAATTACTAGTGGACTGGGAAGTACTTCATAAACTTCATATTTTCTGAAGTACATCATCCTGCTTTTTTTCAAATACAGAACAGAAATATGCATTCAACACATCTGCCTTTTCTGCATCGTTAACAATTTTACCTTCTCTTTGTGGTAAAGGCCCTATACTATTATTAAGATTTCTTTTGTTGTTAATAAATTTACAAATTTATTCTTATTGTCCTTAGCCCTGCTAGCCATGGTTTTTATCCTGATGTCTATAGCACCCACCAATTTTGTGGATTACTTAACTTTTAATTTATATCAATTGCTATCCATTTCCCCATTTGTTATATATTGCCTTTTCATTTCTAATTGCTGCCTTCACTTTGCCATTAAATCAGGATGGGCTTTTAGCCAAAATTGTCTTTTCTTGCTAAGTTGTTGACTTTTTTAATTGTCTCATAATTTTTTTAAATCATAAGGTTCACTAAGTGAAGCAGTAAGAGTGTAAAATGAAAAGAAAGGCCAATATGCCTGGAGCGATGAACAGGTTTTGAATTTTCATTTTTACTTCTCTTTCTCCACTGTTGCCTCACAAAGATTCTCAGAGCACACCATCCATCATAATTTCCCCTTTATGCATGAGATAAAAATAGATATGACACAATAATTGCATCCCACTTTGTTATGCCTGTTCTTTCTCTTTTTGCTATGTCCCTTTTTTTGTGCCGTGTTTTTTATATTGTTTGGCACATGTGCTGATTTAGGGAGGGTTAGTGCTGTAGTAACAGCTCTCTGGCTAAATTATATTAGGAAAGATTTGATTGCAAGGAACAATGGAAGGAAATGCTACTTTTGTTATTTCCCCCGGCTTCTCACTCTTTTTTTCAGAGGAAAAGGTCTTAGTAGGTCAAATTTACATGTTCTCCCCAGGAAGTCGATCAATATGGCTTCATTAATGACTTCTCAAAGATCTGGGACTGAAAAAATTCCCAGAATTGAAAATGCAAATGTGATACGCATAGGAAGGAAAAGAATGTTCCTAGCAGTTACTGTCTGGTACATTTAAATGTCATTTCTAGTGACTGAAAGAAGGCAAGGTGTTGTAAGAGGAGAACTTTACTATGTAATCATTTGAAAAAAACTCACCACTTTGATGTACCAATTTGGTAACCTCTCAACACATAAAACAACATGAAATCTCTGAACACTGTGAGTAGGAAAGAAATAAGATAGACCAGTGTTTTTCAACCAGTGGTATGAGTACCTCTAGGGGTACTTGAGAGAATTCTGGGGGGTACATCAACACAACTGAAATTTGGAGAAAATTGAATTTTTGTTTTAAGTTTTACAGCGCTTTATCATTTTTCTACTTTTTACACCCCAAACTTTCATCGCACTCCTGGCTACGATTAAATTGTTTACACAAATGTGTTGCAATGGTAGAAAAATGTTGTGTGTGTCTGAAAACTGTAGATACTCGGGGTACTTATAATTTTTTTTGAAAAAGGGGTACTTTATTAAAGAAGGTTGAGAAACACTGAGAGAGACATCTTTTCTTAGTTTTCATGAATTTGTTAGGAGCAAAGATACCCTGGTGAAAAGTGTGCTACAAGAACCTACAGAGATGAGATATAATAGCTCATAAGATTGGATTATACTTGAATATGATTCAACCACACCTGGAATATTGTCTTTTACTTCAAGGAGTGTATGTACCTCGTTAGCAACAATAGTGACAAACTGGAGGGTGCCAAAAATGTTTATGGTTTTGGAAGGATGACTTACTGTTTCAGTATCTCCTCATTTCAGAAGACAACTACATTGAACAACTAGGGCAAGATTCAGCCTAGAAGGGTTTGATGCTGGTTTGATCATTGGCTGTTATCTACTTCCACTTTCATTGGATTATCAAATGTTCAGTTTCACCATGGCAAAACCAAAATGGGAAATTTAAATACAAATATTTTACTTTCTTTTTTTCCAAAGAAACATACCTATTTTTTTAAACAAAAAACAGGACTATGTAGCACTTTAAAGACTAACAAGATGGTTTATTAGGTGATGAGCTTTCGTGGGCCAGACCCACTTCCTCAGATCAAATTGATCAATTTAATCTGAGGAAGTGGGTCTGGCCCATGAAAGCTCATCACCTAATAAACCATCTTGTTAGTCTTTAAAGTGCTACATAGTCCTGTTTTTTGTTTCAGCTAGACTAGACTAACACGGCTACATATCTATTACTATACCTATTTTTTTAAATTATTGAACAAGCTCCAAAGCTTTTTGTCATTGTAGTTGCCTTCTGCTGTGCCTTAGCACTGCACCCTAACATTATATAATTTTAATAATAGTAATAATAATATTTTATAATATCTGTTTTAGTCTTGGGTATTTTAATGCAGAAATTGCACAAAGGAATTGCACATTGATTTTGTTTCCCCAGAGGACGGACAGTAACACTATTGTGAAATAGACGGAGAGATGAAATGTTTGCAGTGTTGTAGCCATGCTGGTCCCAGGGTATTAGAGAGGGAAGGTGGGTAGGTAATATCTTTTAGTGGACTTTTTTTACTTTTTTTCAGAGGCTCAGAGACAGAGAGTCCTCTGGGGATCATATTTTGTTCTTTGCATTTGCTCAGGAAATAGATGTCTCTGTTTAGTTTTCCTTCCTTCATGTTTCCGAGTTTCCATTTCAGAGGGCAAAATGTGGCATTTTCCATTGTTATTTTCAGTGTTGTTGTAGACATCTTGATCCAAGTACACCTTGTCTATATTGAGAGACGGAATATCTTTCTAGGTATTGGCATGGGAAATTAGCAAACCAAACCTTAATATCACTGGAATTTGTATGAGAGTCATGTAACAATCAATAATGCACGTGCTAAGTGAGTGGAAGCTACCAATGAAAATGACAAGTGAAAAAAGAAGTAGGTAACCTGTGTATTTTCTGCAACACAGTTAAACGCTTGTATAGCTGATGTTCATGACTAAAGTTGTAGCTTTGAGTCTCAGTCTCTGGAAAAGACTCTCATTATACAAATAAATACAAACACAAAGTGCATATTAATATGACAACCTTGATACTGTAGCACTGCTACTAAAATATGCATCTTTTCCAGAATATTTAGCTGGGCTCTCTTATTGATTTAATTCATAGGAAGATAAGGAACCATAGCCTCCTAGACTTAAGTCCAGAAGAGGCCGTCATGATCATCTAGTCCAGAGGCCGGGTATAGCAGCAGAACCCTGCTAGGGGCTAATCTTGGAGAACCGCTGCCGAATTATTGCCCACCCTAGATAATCTGACCTCCTGCAAGTTGCAGGCTACAGTGTCCTATACACAGCTATAACCTTTGGCTGAGTTATTGAAGTATTCAAACCATGATTTTAAAACTTTTAATTTACAAAGTATCCATTTACACTAATTTTAACTGAAAGAGACCCATGCCCCCATTGCAGAGGAAGGCAAAAAACTTCTGGGTCTCTGCCAACCTCCTAGTGATGCTCATGTAACACAGAACAATGCTTGTATAACACAAATGGTATTGTGCTTATTTCTGATCGCTCTTGCTATGACTGCACTGCAAGAACAGTCTCAATACTTAGCCACTGCAAACCGACTGCTATGCTTCTGCATCTGTAAGAGACATATGCTATCTCCATTATGTTAAGTAGGACCTTACTTCACAAGAAACCCATAGAAATCAACAAGATAACTCATGCAATAAGGCGCCACATGACGTGCATAACGGTAGTAGATGTATTACTGAATATGAATGAAACATAGGTGCCCCCACCAATCCTTTACATATGCTTTGATTTTGCTGTTGTCAAATTTGGACTCTCATTCCATTATTTCTATACACTGACTCTGTTTATTCTTTCAACTTAATTACGTAAATGTTTCTCATTTTCTTTCAAAGTCCTACAGTCCTCTAATTTTGGTCAACTAGGGATAATATTTTACTTTTGTTTCTAGAGCTGGTTGAAATTTTGTTGACTGAAAATTTTTCATCATTGAAAGATGACTTTTAAAAAATGGTGCAAGCATTGGACAAAATTGAATATTTTTGGGGGGGCGGGAGGGTTCCCCATGAAAAATGAAGTGCAATGGTTAGCTAAAATATTAATAAACATTTTTTATAAAAATTAAAATGGTTATAGGAAATTTTCACTTACTAAAACCAAATTTTGACATTTTTTATTTATTGAAAACTGGGGATATAATTAATGAAACTGTTCAGCAACCATACTGATAATTTTTTTAAATTAAATGTCCTTTAAAATATTTCATCAAAATGAAAAAAATAATGTTTTAAACCTCACAACAAACGCAAAAATCAAATTTCAGATTTTTCCACAGAACAGATTTTTCCACACAACTTTTTTTACATTTTTTGACCAGCTTTAATTTTTGTCTCTGATTTTCCTTCATTGCTATTGTACGACACATGAAAAACTCACCTACTAAGTATCTGCATGTAGTTAAATATATGAGCAATGAGATAACATGCTACAATAGATAGAAAGAGTTGACATTTAGCATTTGGCTTTCAGCTCCCCTGTGATGCACAAGGCTTAGCTTCACTATTTTCAATCATTTTGATTATCCTAGTGTGTCTACCTTCTCATAGAGCTGGAAGGGACCTTGAGAGGTCATCAAGTCCAGTCCCCTGCCCTCATGACAGGACCAAGTACCATCTCTGACAGATTTGACCCAGCTCCCTAAATGGCCCCCTCAAGGATTAAGCTCACAATCCTGGGTTTAGCAGGCCAATGCTCAAACCACTGAGCTATCGCTCCCCCAAGTTAATGTGCTGTATGAACAAGGGATTTCTGTGGAAAACTGCATTTAAAAATGTTGATCAACTCTTCATTTTGACTCCGGATTTCAGCTATCCCTAACATGCATGTAAACATAATTACGTCTTTCACATGTAAACAAGTTCCTTGCATGGATAATGGAATCACTAGCCTTAATCGATTATTAATTATTGTTATTAATTATACTTTTTATGTTATTGGTTAAGGGCCAACCAAGAGTAGGGCCTTGTTGTGCCTGGCACTGAACAAATCTGGATTAGCAGCCATTCCCTGCCATGAAGGGTTTACAATCTAAATAGAGAAGTCCAACTCAGGGTAGGAAAAGGGCTGTAACACAGAGCAAAGTGATCTGTATGAAGGCAGCAGATGTCACATTAATCTTATTTTTTGAATAGATGAAAAGGGAAGGAGCTGAGGGGAACAGAGCAGTGGTGAACAAGGCAGGCGAGGCCGATGTGAAGTGAAGTTGAGGTGAAGGAAGGGAATGTTTAGGGTTGGAGCAAAGAGCCAGTCAACACAGGGAAGAGAAAGTCCAAGTAAACTGTAGCAGGTTCTCTGAATACACAGAGGTCCCTGATTTTGGCTGCTTGTGTTCCTACCAGCTGGACTCTTCAAACTCTTTCCCCCCAAGGCAACTTGGCAGAAGGGTAAAGGGGGAAAACAGGGACGTGGGATCCCCTGGCTCCTAGTGCTCTCACAATAGTGGTATCTCCCCTACACAGTTCTGAGTCATGTGGGATACTGAGTCATGTGGGGTATTAGGTTGTCTGGCTCTGTTTTACTGCCTTTCTCTCCAGTGTAACAGTTCCTTCTTTGGCTGCTTCAGCTACTGCTGGATGGACTATTTAGCTAAGATCCAAGAACACAATTGATTAGCCTATGACTAAACTGGGACAATAAAGGGACAGAATGACATTTGAAAGAGGTGACAGAAGAGTTTTTTAAAAATAAAGGCTGAGAATTATTCCCCTCCCACAGGTTCTAAATGGCTTTATTATCATAAAGACTTTGAAAGCTCAGATGTTGACTCATCTACTTGTACTGATGTACTTGTACTGATATTTTACATTTTTTTCCCAGAATTACAGCAAAAAACCATATTTCTCTAATCTTTATTCTTCCATCTCCTTATTGTCCTTACTTCAGGACAATCTACTGGCTAGCTGTTAGCAGATGGGTTTTCAAGCTGGTGGATGTTTTCAATTTTTTAAAGAATGAAATGGATATCCCAGTTTAGCCTTTAGAACCCTGGCATTTTCTGCACTGACTCCAAAGGAGTTCCTAAAAGCAGACTTTTCAGATCACTGAAACAAAAGGCAGAACTATGTAGCACTTTAAAGACAAACAACATAGTTCTGTCTTTTGTTTCAGCTACACCAGACTAACACGGCTGTATCTCTATCACGTTTCAGATCACTATTATACATAACGTACTGTTATCCAGGCTCTTCAGAAATATTCCTTACCTTAACCATCACCTCACTAAAGATGTGTTCAGTCATCCTAAGTGTTCTATTCTGAAGTTCCCAAAATAATACTACTGAGGTACCGAAGGCAGTCTCTTGCTGTTGCACTGTGGTACTGAACTTTTCAGTACTTACTCGTCTCATTGTTTTTACCAACTGGAATCCCTTTGTCATTTCTTCTTCCTTCCGTACAGCAATCAAGACATTTCCATACTATCCCATTCTGCATTATAAAATACCCTCCAAAATGATCTTGAATCACTAACTCTCCAGACTTAACCTGCCTGATTTCCTGGCATGGACTGTGGTCAAAGAGGCTGGAGGGAACAAGAGGAATCAGCCTTCAAAGGGTTACAAGCAGTTGATTTGATGGCCTGATTTCCATTTCTATGTACCTCTGGAAATCAGAACATGGACCTTTTCTTTTTTCATTATTATTTTCTCTTTTAATGAGCATCAGAACAGGAGTTAAAATGTAGTATAGCAGTTATAAAGAAGGATTCTCCAAATGCCTGGTAAGGTCTGTATTATCCTTACGCATGGAACAGAATGCGCTGTACTAGAATTCATTTTTCCTCCAAAATGAGCCTTCAATAATGAACAAACAAAAATCTTAAAAACATTACATCTGCCTCAGCAGAGCTGGATGCCACAGTATTACAAATATCGCACAGTGCAGGCTGTTGAAGAGATTTTTCATTGAAACTGGCAGTCACATTGGGAACCAGCTGTTGGCTATAGGTAGATCATTTTAAAGTAGTTTAAAAAATCTAAAGGATAATTCTAAGTTTCTGTAACACAGGCCAGGAGAATTCCCTGAGTATTCTAACCAAGAAAATAGCACAATTTCTTGACATAGTATTACCAGATGTGATGTAGTTTTTTTCTCTGATCCATTTTGCTATAGTATGAAAGGAAATGATATGAATTTTGATTTCGGTTTCTGCAATCTATTCAGTTTGTGGAAGATGGCAAAGGAAAAATATTGTTTTAAGATGTTCCACAGTTGGTTACAATCTCTGGAAGCAGTAGAATCTCCCTAGTGTATGCTTGTCTAAGAAGGTATCCCATTACAGTTGGCCATGCTCATGGTGTGTCTGACCTTGGAAAAATCCTCTGTGTCTTGAGCAAACCTCTGTATGACTCCATAGTGTTTAAAATGGGTATAATTGTATTTATCTACTGCACAGGGCTGCTGTGAGGGTAAATACATTTCATAAAGTACTTTTAGCTCACCATGTGAATGACATTATTGAATAAATCCAAAATATTGCTAGGTAGTAGTCAGCTGTGATGGAGAAAGCTTAGCTTTTCATGTTTTTCAGTAGTATTGAGTAAATGATCCAGGTGAGTGATGCACTCTCTAAGAGTACATCTACACAGCAGCATTATTTCGGAATAACTGATGTTATTTCTTACTATGACTCCTGTAACCCTCATTTTATGAGGAGTAAGGGAAGTCAAAAGAAGAGTGTTCTTCCTTCGACTTCCTGCTGCGCAGACACTGCCAAAAGCCGAATTAAGCTTTTTCAACTTCAGCTACGCAATTGATGTAGCTGAAGTTGCGTATCTTAATTCGTCTTTTGCCCTGCAGTGTAGATGTGCCCTAAGTGATGTATGTGCCCCTGTTAAATGTTACAGTTTATGAACTAAAGACTTTCAGGTTTGGTCCAGCAAAGTGTTGAGTGCCCTAGCTCCCACTGACTGAAAAGGGAGTTTCGAGGAGAAGGCCAATGAGCAGAGTACAAAGTATTCATGGAAAAAGTTGCTGCTTACTTTATATCCACAACCAGAAAGAAATATGGTGTCAGTAGAGCTGTATGAGATGTCTGTTCAGCTGAAGGGCTGAAAGTAAATTAGATGCTGAATACTGGGGTACAGCAATACACAGTGCAGTTACAAGGATTATATTTGATCATTTATTAAAATAGGATGTCAGTAGCCTTACTAAACTAGCCTTGCCTAGTTTTTAATTAGGATTTTATTCTAATATAATTATACATTATATTTTTATCACACTAAGAACCTAGGTTGAGTGGGGGAAGGGTGCTTTAGTACTAAAAATATTTTCAATATTGTGAATAAAACTCAGTAACAATCATTAGCCTCAGTCCCTGACATAAGGAAATACAGCATTCAGATATTTTCCTTATTGTTTTTCAGATTCTGATACCTTACTCATACTGAGTAACATGTCTTTCCTACTTATGATCAGCAGTGAAATAGTTAAAACAAGGTTGCTGTTTATATCATGATACTTTAGAAAATACAGCAACTTGATCTGAATACACATGGTTCACACCTCTTGACACTGTTTTTCAGGCAGTCAGCAGACTCTGGTAGAACGCCTTTCATCAGTTTATACTCAGTTCCCATTCTGAAGATTTTGTTTCTTATTATTTTGTCAAACAAAACCTTAAATTTTGGAGATATTTATGAAGAAAGATATGAAGAAAGATAACCACTTCAATCCTGTCTTCCATGACTTGCCATCATGCTACATTCATAAGGTACTTCGGGAAGCAGTGTTTTATGGAAGTGCACTTAGGTACAAACCTGCACATATAACAAATGCAGAGTAAATATAAATTGATGGCATTGCAGCAGCCTGCTCTAATAGGCCCATCACTAGGCTAACTTCCATCCGTCTAGTTTTCTCAGGCTATCATATGCTGGGAGCCTTAAAGGACAGATTACACTGTTGCTGATGGAGCCCAGCAGGAGGGCTTTTTAGCTGTTAGGCCCTTGACCATGGAATTTCCTCCTACCCAAAACAGGACCACCCAAATCTCCCAGGAGGAAAATACCACAGCCAAATTTTCACAAAAGCCTTTGGACATTGGTTACACCTGAAGAGCACTCTAACAACACTCTGATAAAGATAAACCCTAGAAACCATCCAACTGCCACATACAAAATGTAATTATAAAGCAGGGCAGGAGAATGCAGTCCTTCAGACTGAAAGGAACATAACCTGCTGACATTCATATGCAGCAGTGTTAGAAATACCTCGATGGGTCTGCTTACATGACACTTTAATTTGCCCCTCCAAATCTGTAAAGCAAGGCACTAAACTTTTTTTTTTCTTGTTCCAGAATCAATTTCAATGCATTGTCCTTGATGCTCAGAAATACAGGCATCCTTTTACAGTACTTAAATGTCTCTCAAGGAATGAGGACAAATGAGCAATACAATTTTGTTGTATTAAAGTGCCAGGAGCCAAAGAGCTTTTTTATTTCAGAACGAGAGAGCCTCATATAGCCATGTAGAAAACACCCGTCTTGCTGTGGGGAGTTCACCTCCTGTTCTGATTTACTGGGAGACAGATAAATCAGGGCATGTCATAGAGATTTTAAGGTCAGGCCTTTTTTTATGTGGATCATTTTCTTGATTATTGGGCTCATTTCCTCCATGGCCCTAACACACCTCTGCATTTCATGCTATAGAGCAGGGCAATTTGGTGGTCCGGCCAAGATATCCTGTCTCACGTTTCCCCTGCTGTTGCCTTTCTTGGATTCCAATCTGACTCTTATGCCCTTCTGCCTGGAGTATTCCCAGATTCCGTTCTCTGCCTTCATTGTGTTATTCCCAGTGGAGACAGGCTGCCCAAGCACACCTGCTTATTTCTGTTTAGAATCTGACAACAGACTGATTGTCAATTTTCTTTATACAAGCCTATTTTATTCTTTGGATAAAAAGCACTCTAAACAAAAACAATAAAAGAACCTATGCATGTGCTAATAAGATTTCTAGATATCACCCAACTCTAGGTGATTTGCCTTCTAAATAACCTCTGGCAAGGAGTTCTACAAGTTAACTGTGCATTGTGTGAAAAAATGCCTCCTTTTTGTTGTTTTAAATCTGCTATCAATTAATTTCATTTGGTGACTCCTGGTTCTTGTATTAAGAGAAAGAATAAATAGCACTTCCTTATTTACTTTCTCAACACCAGTCATGATTTTGTAGACCTCTATCATATCCCCCCCTTAGTCTTCTTTTTGCCAAACTGAAAAGTCCCAGTGTTATTGTTCTTTTCTCATATGGAGCCATTTCATACCCCTAATAATTTTTGTTGCCTGTTTTTGAGAAATGGGGGGGGGGACACATCTGCACACAATATTCAAGATGTGGGTATAGCATGGATTTATAGAGAGGCTATATGGTAGTTTCTGTCTCCCCCCCGCATTTTGTTGATTCCTTACATATTGTTGGTTTTTTGACTACCAATTTATACTATATCCACAATGACTCCAAGATCTCTCTCTCTTGAGTGGCAACACCCCATCATTTTGTATGTATAGTCGGGATTGTGTTTTCCCATGTGCATTACTTTTCATTTATCAACATTGAATTTCATCTGTCCTTTTATTGCCCAGTCGCCTAATTTTGTGAGATCCCTTTGTAACTCTTCCAGGTCTGCTTGGGACTTAACCATCTTGAGTAGTTTTGTATCATCTGCAAATTTGGCCACTTCACTGTTTACCTTTCTCCAGATCATTTATGACTATATTGACTAGGACTGGTTTAGAATAAGCACACTCATAACATCTATAGTCCACTCTTAATAGAAGTCAGCGGTCTCAGATTTGGAGTTTCTTGGAGCAAAGTAATTAGTAATCAACTATTTTGCTCCCATGGGACTAGCTTCAAAAGAGTGGATTTGAAGTAGGTCAGTGCATTCTTTTATCCTCTGGTACTTCCATCCTGGAAAATCCACTTTCCCACATATTGTTCCAAATCTGATTAGTCTTCTCAAAGATCTTCCAGAAACTGCAGTAGTTAGTGTCCTAGTGAGGACACTACAATTCAACAATAACACACATCCTATTTAATTTAAATGAACCCCAAAGGATTTAAAACTAATTCATTAAGGTAAACTTAATTCAATAAAATTCACTAGCAAATAATGCCCATGGTACAATTCAGTTTCTTAACTCAATCTTCATTCCTTTTTTTTTTTTTTGGTTGTCAAATAATTGATTGGGTTCATTCCTCCTATCATGCCAAACTGGTATTTTGTAAACTAGCAGCTACCTTTGCTTACTTATTGGTAGGAGTTGCTGCTTCTGAAAGTACTAATTTACTCTCATTCAACAGGAAATGAACGATCAGCATTGAGCTAGGAAGAAGACAATTGCTTTCAGTCTCTCTGGAAGTCAGGATGCTCTGTTAAGGGCTGTTGAATTCCTTTCTCCAGGTCTTGCATAAACAGCAGCATCAGTATCAGGTTTGCAGAAATGTGGGTGGTACTAGCCTCAGAATGCAAGAGCCTGGTGGCTTAGGAGGAGGTGCAGGCTCTGGGAGGGAATTTTGGGGATGGAGGAGAGGTGGGATGAGAGGGTATAGTCTCTGGGAGAGAGTGGTGTGGGGGGGGGGGAGGGAGGGGCATACTTACATGGGGCATCCCCCTCTGGCAATGGCTCCTGAGAGGGTGGGGAGCTCTACGTTCCACTGCCCATCTGCCACCCCTATGCACTCCCACCCCATGTTTCCCTGGCCCACCCACTGCTCCCAGGTTATTTAAAATGTCCTGCCTCCCCCCAAAACCATCCTGTGTGGCTGCTGGCACATGTGCCCTTATGCGGAGTCCTTTGTAAGATCATTGAAATCTTTTTTGGTCTGCGATCAAGTGCTTTCCATACTATGCTACATATTTTTAAATTGATAGTCACCAGTGGTGTGTTTCACACACAAGAGTAAATTGGGAAATAAGTATCTTCTATCTATGTTTACTATCAGGTAGTTACGTTAAAGTAGGGATCATGCTACGATTTTGTTTTCTGTTGTTGATTCCTTAAATGTATTCAGTATTCTGTCAAGAAGGTTTGCCATAGATTGACTTGGCTGATATTCCCACGAGATTTTTGTGTCCTCTGTGGTAGAGGGTTACATTTGTTTGTTTGTTTTTGTAAATTGTTTTTCCTAATTTGAATTATAACACTTCAAGACTGACTTTACATGTTTGGAGAACAACAGTTGCTGAGTTTGAGTGTGGAGCAATAAAAGCTATAATATGTCATTCATGTTACAGTCTTACATTCTTCTGGTAATTGCTATCTCCGTGTAACTATCATTTGATAGCTTCTAAGCATAATTGGCTTCCTGTTTTTGGAAATCTAATAAGCCTTTTCTTTTTTTTAAATGTGAATTGAAGAGTCCCTGCCCAACCAGGTCTCCAGGTGTCTGTTAGAAAGCTCACAGCATTTTGTTATGATTGCTTTACAACTTCCTGCAATAATGTATATTATTCAGTTGAGATTCATAGCAGAAGCCATTGCACTAAAGCCCAGAAACATCAGAAATTTCAAGTAAATGAATACAAAGTCTTTTAACCTTATATTTTAGCATTTCCGTCCCCCCCCCCCACTAGTCCTTTACCTACAGGGTACGTCTA
>JANRFK010006693.1:17559433-17595972 GCA_030068395.1 Apalone spinifera
CATGGGGGTCTGGGTAAGGGTAGGGGGCAGGTTCTGGTAGGGGTCTGGCCAGGGGAAGGGGACAGAGACAGCTTGGCCAGTACCTGGGGGTCCTGTGGCTGTGGCACAAGATCAAGTATCTCAGGAAGCACATGCTACCTCCCTTTTCATAATGCCAGTGTGGGCTCCTTCTTGGGAATGAAGGGGAATGAGAGGGTGCTGGGAACACCTCGTGATCAACTGGTCGTGCCCCCACAATCGACCAGATGATCGTGATCGATGGGTTGATGACCACAGGCATATGATGATCACAGATTTAAAATGAAAACAAACATGACTGGTGAGGGAATTGAAGTAGAAGGACAGTTGCCCAGGATGTAAGAAGGGATCAATACAATTAATGGTAAACTGACTTAGCTGGGAATTGATATTGTAAATCTTTATGTTGGATTTACTTCTGTGATGCTCTAGCTCCACAGGTGTGTGTTTAGACTTATTATGTGTCTATGTCCAGGTGAACAGATATAATTCACTCTATTGCATTTTAAGGATAGATGATTTTTTTACTGCAGGGTCAAATTCAGCTCTGGCATAAAAAAGCAAAATGCTCATTGAAGTCATATGGCCTAGCACTGAATTTGACTCCAGTGTATTGAGAAGTAAGATCTAAAATTCACTGTGTTCAATGGAAAGACTCCCACTGATTTCAGTGGGCATTGGGTCAGGCCTCACGTTCATGGTCAGTTTGAACTTTTAAAAAAGAAGCTGATTTTAAGTTATCAATCCCGAAACCAAAAGAGCTGATCTGTGTCAAGATCAACGCCATGCCACCAGGCCTGCTGATGGCCTAACACAGCAGTAGTGGCTTAAGCCCTGGGCCCTTTGAATCACTTCTGGAATGCCTGAGGCATGCTCAAGGGGGCGCTTGGGGCTGGCCTGGAGGAGGCATGCTGCAGCATGCTCTGGGTGGTGCTGAGGACCGGCTGCCCTTATCCCCGTCCCTTCCACCTGAAGCCCTGCCTTATCCGGGAGTGTGGGGCACACCACCACCCACCGCCTCCATGTCCAGGGGCCTGACAGTTGTGTGCTGCCGCCGTCAGAGGCACTGCCTTCAGAGCAAGGTTCCCAGCTAGCTGCTATGGACCTTCTTGCTGCTGGGGGAAGATTCCCAGAGGTGGGTCTGACCCAGCCCCAGGAAGAGTCTCTTCAGAGAAAGAGAACATCCTGCCTCTCTCCAGCCCAGCAAGACTAGCAGCTGGAACCCAGTGAAACCCAATGCAATGTAGGAGCTCCCAGAAGGGGTGCCCCCAGCTATGCCCCTCCCCAATTCTAGGCCAAGCACTTGGGAATAAAAGGGACTTCGGGCTAGTTGTGTATATGTGTGGTAGGGGAGAGCTAAGGTTGGTCCTGCCTCTCCCACAAAAAAGTGCTGACCATCCACCATGCCACCCTCACATCTGTGGACACCCAGCTCTGAAAGCAGTGAAGAAGAAAGGGCGGCAATACCGTAGTCTCCTCTACAATAGCCGGATTTTACAATCCATAATGCATTTTCACGATTGTGTATTTGATAAAGCCTTATTCATAATCTTTGATGACCAAACGCTGAACAGCAAACTTTCCTATGAGGGTTGCCTGGTACCTTCTGTTCCATGCCTTGATGACATATGTACTTATAATTAAATAATATAATAGGCATTTTTAAAGTACAGTTCAAAATTTGCTGTTGATAAGATTGTAGTTTTAGAACTTCACAATCTTTTTTTTTTTTCTTTTTTGCATGAATAGCACGGACACACATAAAACTGCTGTATATACTCTTGGTCTATAGAAATTGTCAAGTGCAGCTTATTTAAAAATGTTCACAGCTACATATGCATTTCCAGCAGTATTGGTCAGTTTTGATTGTATAAGTAGACATGTGGCTTCTCTTCTAATAACTTCTGGATAAGTTTAACTCTTAAAATGATATTCATGGTGCTAATATTCTCATTTACATGTTTAAGATAATATTAGAGAACATTTACAGAAGGTGGATTTTTAAGTTGTCTGTTTAATTGAACATTTACCCAGTAGCTTGTTCACTGGGATATTCATAGAAAGGCCATACAAAAGGGTTATGAAACTAGTGCATCAAATTACATTTTTCCATTTGAATGAATATCTAGAAAAAATTATTTGAGGACTCCACTCAGTCCTACTTCAGATTGTGAAGGGTTTGATCCTGTCAGGTGCTCAACACCCTGGCTTGCCACTAAAGCATGTGGAATTTGAAAGTGTTCAGCTTTTACAGACTGGAGCATCCAACATTGTAGTAATCCGTGAGCAGTAAGAGCTAAATTATCTTACAGCTATCTTCAGAATTTTGTCACATAATTAGTACTGCCAACCCCAAATGACACATTGGAGGGTCTTTTTATTTGCTTTCTGGGTTTTGAGCCTTTAGGATCCACTCAGGTTGCATTTTCAAGTTTTTCTCCGTAATGTTGAGAGTCTTGCATAATCACATAACTCCAAAGGCTAGGGCTTTCAAGTAAAATGTCAAATACTGTAATGCTGCTGATAAAATCACAAGAGTTGGCAGCACTGCGTAACCCTGAAGGGTCAGCAGTGTTGATGCTGTTTACCTTTTGCTGCCAGGAATGATAAGAATCTAGGTGCTGGATCTTAGATGTGTGGCTATTTTTGTCCACACAACTAATACAAAGTAGCTTCAAAACTTGCATAGTCAGACGTGAAGAACTTTTTAGGAAAAAGGGATTCCCACCCACCACAGACACAGCATAATGGCACCTGTACGACCAGGAGGCTGGCATAAGGTTGTGGCCATGGGAGAGGAGAGTCTCAAATACCTGGACTCTATAATGATCCCGTGTGGTGACTGGTAGTGGCATAACTGAGACCAGACCTTCACATAGGATTGGAAGCAGAAAAGACTCCCTTGCACCATTCTACCTGCATTCCTCTCCTCTTGAGAATTCTCGCTCTACTAGTTAATCCAAAATCTTATTCCATTTCAAGAGATGTATTTCCAAATAGGTGTGTGCATCACACAATGCAATTCTTTGCACTTCAGCTGCCATTTTATTCTCCTGGGATGAACACTTTTGATCATCCGTAGATTAAAAGTCTGATTCAGCAGACGCACTACCAGGAAAAAGTGCTCATTACTATAGTAAGTCTTATTGAAACCTTTGAGTCAGATCCTGGCTCTGAGCTCCATCTTCTTTGTGTCACTTTGGTAGGAAGGGAAAGCTGCCCCATCAGGTTCCTAACATGAAAATCCTCAGATATTGTAAAGTTCATATAACTAGTTCTAGAAGTAATGCTGATTTATACTATGCTGGGGGCTGGTTCAGCATTGGTTGGTGACCAAGAAAAAGTCTCCTGTGTTCAAAGACCATATAGGAAATTTGCTAAAGGCTGATTCCCAAAACACAGCACTTTTCTTGGTGCCTTATCCATCTAATCTTGTGTCTATCATAAACAGTGAAAGTTTTGCCTCTGACATCAGCGACAGCTGGATGGGGCATTACCATCTTCCTAATTTATTGAATGGGTATTTCACAAGTTTAAATAAGCAAAGGAATTAACTATTATGAACTTTATTCTTATCCCCTATATTATAAATAGGATTTTTCTGTATTTTTTCCACTGTTTCATGCATTCTGATTTTTTACATGGTATTGTTAGGAGGGTGCCATGAAATATAGATTAATAGTTGCCTTTTCATGCTTTGATGTGCCATTTAATGAAGTGGATGCTCTTTCATATTTGACATCAAAAAGACATCTGCTAGAATTCTTAACATACACATCAAATGATTTTTTGCATTAATAGGTATAATAATCTGAGCAACAGAATACCTGCTTTTTACAACAACTGCTATACATTAATTCACTGATTTAATCATTTACTGCAACTTGATATACTATAAACTGATGCAGGGCAACCTTAGTGTTAGCATTACTTTTTATAAGTACAGAAGCGCAAACCAGTTAAATAAAATAAGAAGTTACATGGAGTTTCACTCTGAACCAAACAAAATGTGTTGTTTTTTTCATGGAAGTATGATTAATTTATTAATTTTAATTTTAAATATATTTCTTCATCTGGTTACAGCAAGAGGTAGAAGCAAAGGTGCTGAAACATTGTTTTAACAAAATACCTAGCTCAATGCAATGGAGTTTGAATACGTTCAGATAAGTCAGATTTTTTAGATGATGGTCCTAACCAAATGAAATGGGAGTGTAAACCATCTAAGATGTGGTATCTCTACTACAAATTAGGAAGTGTCTAAGTTTGGCAATAGCATTATTATTAATCATTGCCAGGCATTGCTTCGATAGCAAACAGTGATGTCTGAAACTATTGTAAGAATCCTACTATGACGATAAACTGTTGTAAGAATCCTGACAAGAATCCTCCTCTGTTTTGCAAAGAAAAGTTTCACATTCAGGAAAGGTCCTAAATGTGCCATTTGTATAGGGCCTAATTCTCTACTATGGTCTTTTAGTGAATATAACCTGCGGGTTATATTCATTTTTACAAACCCCGCACCCCCTCCCCGCGAGCTATACTCGTGTGCGGGGTATTTAGGGTTTTTTTACTGGATGGAAGAGGATCCCCTCCCCCCCCACACACACACTTTCACTACCTTTGCCGGGCTAGGGTTAGGCTCCCAGCCTGTGACTGAACAACGTGTGGAAATTTACAAGGGGTGCAGCAGCCGGGAACTCTCCGGAGCCGGGGCAGAGGCATCCCCAGCAGAGGCGCAAGGCAGGAGGCTCCCAGCCCGGGCTGACAAAGGGAAGGAGCCTGGAGTAAGTTGCGGACGCGGGGCTCAGCGTCCAGCAGCAGCGGCGGGAGTCTGCAGGCGGCAACGGCTCACAGGAGCGGGGCTGGGGCATGGTGCTTGTTGCTCCTGCGCGATCCAGACAGGTGCCCTCCCCTGCAGGCACCGCCACCGCTGCACACTGAATCATGCTCGCTTGTTCCTCCCGGGCCGGCGCTTGCCCCGTCACCCGGGAACGATGCCTGGCCCAGAAGCAACTAGCAGGGGAATGGCATATGGAAGCAGACTCCTGCTGCTGCTGGCCGCCGAGCCCCATGCCCGCAACTTGCTCTGGGCTCCTTCCCTTTGTCAGCCTGGGCTGGGAGCCTCCCGCCTTGCGCCTCTGCTGGGGATGCCTCTGCCCCGGCTCCAGAGAGTTCCCGGCTGCTGTGCCCCTTGTAAGCTTCCCCGCGTTGTTCGGTCGCGGGCTGGGAGCCGAACCCCCCCCCCCACACCATAAATATATCCCCGCACCCTAAATATACCACTGGCACAGTCTTGTATACCCCACGGGGTATACTCGTGCGCGGGGTATACAACATTTTTTTTTACTGAAACCACAGGGTATATTTGGGTGGGGGTTATATTTGGGTGCGGGGTATACAGGGGTGGCCTGTGAGGCTAGGCAAACTAGGCAGTTGCCTAGGGTGCCGCCAGCCCGGGCAGGAGGGGGTGCCGATCACGCCTTCTGCCTGGGGAGTCAGCTGCAGCAGCGGGCCTCAGGGCGCTCCTGGGGGTATATTCGCTAAAATATGGTAGTTTGATTTTAGTGAAGTTATGAAGGCGTAAAACTGATGTGAGCTAGTAGAGAATTAGGATATGTATTGTTAATCTCACTTGTATAGAGATAGGGACCAATACACTTGAGTCACTCTGAAGGTGAATGGGACATATTGAAATGAGTTACTAGTTTGTTATGATGCAAACTCATAGGAAATGATCCGTGGCACTTCCATCCTGTCTTCACTATCTTTAGATGCTTCAGCAACATTTACCTCATTGCCATAGACAATGGAGGATCCTAGTCATGCAGAAGAAAAAGCCACTCTGTTCTTTCTTGTGGAAGCACTAGCTGTTAGAATCACTTAGCATCTACACAGCAGGGCTTAATTTGAAATAAGCGGCGCAAGTTGAGCTACGTCAATTGCATAGCTTATTTCAAAACAGCTTATTTCGGAATTGGGAGCGTCTACACAGCACTTATTCTGAAATAGAGCACTCTTCCTCCTACTTCCCTTACTCCTCGTACAATGAGGGTTACAGGAGTCAGAGTAAGAAGTCCTCCAGCTTGACAGTATTTTGACATTATTTAGAAATAACGCTAGTTATTTTGAAATAATGTTGCTATGTAGACGTACCCTTAGATGCCATATGATTGGTGCTAAGGAAAATTCTAGGAAAAGGTTTGACTCTGAGATATGCTATATGAGTCTAGTAATCTGACTGTGGAGCCATGAGAAAGGGTGACGGAATAAGTCCCACAGAGACATGGGACAGAATAGTGAGTTGAAAAAGGCTTTCAGACACGGTACAGCTGTTACAATGGATAAGGAAATGGATATTCCCATTTACTACTCAACTAAGGACAAGACTGGGATTGTGGCTTTCTGGGTACATCTGCACAGAATTAGATGACCTGTGGCATGGCTGTGGTTGGTCCAGGTAGGCTGGCTCAGGCTGCAAGGCTAACAATCATTGTGGACACATTCCAAGTTTGTGCTGGAGCCCAAGCTCTGGGACCTTCCGTCTCCAGCCTCGGCCAGAACATCAGTGATTTCTCAGCCCAAGAGCCTCAGCCTCACAATCCACAGTCAACAAACTCAGCACAGCAGTGAGGTTTTTATCCCTGCGTCAGCACAGTCTTATCCACTGCTTTGCGAGGACGAGAGTACTAGGTATTTCCAGGCTCCCAGAGGTCTTGAACATACAGCGGGAGACTGGCTGATGCTGTATCACTAAGGAGGCTACAGCATGCATCCCCTTTTGCACCCTACCAGATGCTGACCTGGTCAGCCCTCCATACCCCTTTCTGCTCTCTCATCTGAGCATAGACTGAAATTACACCCAGTACTTACGGGAAGTATCCTGTATGCCACACAAGGGCAGGGATTATCTGGTCCCATTTGCTATCTGAGAATTAGATAACAGACGCAGCTTCATTCTTAAACAATATTTGGTCATTCTGCCATAATCTGGCACTTTCCTTTTCTTCTTAGAACATGAATGGCATGTCTTGTTCAATAACCAGCTGTGCAGAGAGCATCATTGCTGGGGAATATGGACAGGAAGGCTACAGCTAAACTACAGGCTTCTTTCGGAAGAAGCTTTTTTCAGAAGAGATCTTCCAAAGAACGTATTCCAAAAGAGAGTCCACACTGCAAAAGTGCATCAAAAAAGCAATCTGCTTTTTTGAAAGAGCAGTCTCAGGCCACAGTTCAAGTCACAGGACACAGACCAGACTGAATGGATGCTCTCTCGCATGTAAACCTTGATTGCTATGGACGGAATGGCCACCAGGGGACCTGTGCTTTTTCCTCTTTCCTCTTGTTCTGAAATAACTCCCT
This sequence comes from Apalone spinifera, assembly GCA_030068395.1. NCBI lineage: Eukaryota > Metazoa > Chordata > Testudines > Trionychidae > Apalone > Apalone spinifera. The sequence goes on from JANRFK010006693.1 coordinate 17,566,811, forward strand.
CTTCCCCGTCCACACATTTTTTTTTGCAAAAGAGCTCTTATGCAAAAAGGCTTCTTCCTCATAGAATGAGGATTACCAATGCTGGAAAAACTCCTCTGTTCTTTCGATTTTCTTACGGAAGAACGCAATTGCAATGTGGATGTTCCTCAAGTTTTGTCAGAAAAATGGCCATTTTTCCAACAAAATTGTGTAGTGTAAACATACCTGAATTGAAATACTTGCTACTTGCTAGTACATGGCATGCATGCCCTTCCAAATGCTCACACGATGAATGGATAGGTACAAAATAAAATAATACAATGACAGCTTTCCTGGCTGGGCCACAGTCATCATAACTAGCAGTGTCATTTCATCAAGTGCTACCAGTGTATACTGCCTGGAGTATAGATAATTAATGACCACTCTGTCCTCGGTCTTCTTAAAGCAGGTACACACCCATATGTGAGCATGTCCTGCACATCATTGATGACTGAAATCTCTATTTTAATCAGCGTCCTTGTGCTTAAAGTATCCTATTTTCATTGAGTCTAGTTTTCCTGATTTGTGCCTATAAAATTGTTCAGAATTTGAATGCAAGTGCTATAAAAGCACTTACCAGAGAGTGTTTCCAAGAGGAATTTTGAGAAACTGTGCAGCCTTTCAGAATAGGGTGCTCTTGCTCAAGTTATATTCATATGGCAGCTTTGTTGAATGAGTTTTGACTTCTTGAACAACATTTCCTCCAGGACAGTCCCCTATCTGGCACTGGTGCTAAAAGTTCACTCAAACTAGCCCTCATGTCAATAATGGCCAGATTTATAGAACACTTTGGCTTTTGTCATGGAATGGGCCCAGATGTTGCCATGAACCAATGGTGCCAGAGAAAAACATTTGCTCAAAAATCTTAGCTTCCCCTGTCTTCCTAGTAGCATATTAGACTCCTGATCAACCGGATGTGCAGTGTTGCTTTCCTCTACAATTGCATAGGGTCCTTTCATGTATGTGCAATGTTTATCAGCTGGACAGTGCATTGGACTTATCGCATATTTGATGAGCTTACAGACATGAAGATATTGCTCTCTGTCATTTCAGCAGGCTTCAGCTCAGTGTGAGCAAATGTACCAATCATACAGTGGCATTACATAAATGATGTGAATATATACAATGAAAACTTTAGTCTCTTTTCAACAATTCATACAATATCCAAAAGACTATTCATTCAAACACAATGCAGACAAGTTGCAGTATGTCTCTCAAAAATATTCAGTTAAGTATGGATTTCAGCCTTCATTTCTTCACATTCGCATGTTTTATTGACCTGTTTCGGTTCAGGTAGCACAGTATATAGCCCATACAGTCTGCAAAAACTTGTGGAATAATTTTCCTCTAAAAATAATAAATTGAAAAGAAAAAATGTTTGTTTTGCAAAAATAAAAACAGTCCAACATTAGGGGTCTTAGCTTGGATTGCGAACACTGTGGCTGTTGAAGGCAATGAGTGTGCTAAAGCCCTCTCCTTTTTGTGCAGCCGTAGAAGCAGCTGAAGCCCTTTGCTAGTGCAAAAGAATTCACACAAATGAGAGATCTGCAAGACCATACAGTCTAGAGGAAGAATGTGCAGCTAATGGGATTTCTTACTTTTCAAATTCTAGGGTGGAACGCTGGTGCAAAGCTCTTTGTTAAGCATCAGGACACTGACTTTGGTACAGTCCCTGGAAAGAATCAGTCTTTGTTTGGCCATGAATCTTATGTGAATCCCTGGGGAGAAGCAGAACTGCAGTATAGTTGGAGTGAATTCCTGTAAAAAGGTTACTCCTGGCATGCTGTTTGTTACTATTGCCATTTCAAGAAACATAGCACGGATACATTTTTAAATAAACATTTTACTGTAAGAAAATACTTGACTCTGAGTCACGGATTTCCCATCCAAACAAAAACCCTGCTGCAAGGTCCCAAATCTAGTTACCGCTCAACAAAAGGAACCAAACAGCAGGCAGCAGCTTCTTTTGCTAACAAAACCAAGAACAGAGTTTTGAGCCAAAAAACTTCTCCCCTAGTTTCTTCCAGGATCACCCACATACCTTCAGCCACTCCTTTAGGTTTTTTCCTCACACACTCATTCTCTTTTGAATTTGCGTGTGTTCGCTCGCCCCTCCACCTACTTCCCTCTATACCTGGTTACAGTACTCAGACATATACCCACTTGGGGCTAGTTTCTGGACGGAAATTATTAGGTTTTGATTCAGGTATGGCCACTTCTATATCTTTCGCTACTGACTTTAACAGGGGAATCATTGATTCATCTGTTTAAAGAGCTGTTTAACTCAGCCCTTACCAAGATTTCACCAAACTCATGATAGTACCTGTGATCCACTCATTTACCTCTCTTGCAAGAAAAATAACCTACTTCCTCAGTCTTTGCTGGGTCTAAATTCACTCAGCACTTCTCACCATTGCAGTACAATTGTAATTTTGATCTCAATCACATACAATAGTTCACTTATGGTTGCTCTTCTCTCTGTCACTCCACTCAAAATTTTTGTGATCCATTCAAAAATACAAATATCAGTAATGTTCCACTTGTTGCTATATTATAGTAATAGATGAAACTGACATTGTGTATTGGATACACTCCCAGCACATTGAATTCCTAGAAAGTTTTGGTTTCTCTGAAATTAGCCCCACTAATGGTTTCTAAAATGTGCTGCCCAAAAAACTCCCCCAAATCCTTAAGCAAATTGTAAGTAAGACTTCAATGCCCAATAAGCAAGAAAACAAACGAAACAATAAGCAATGGGGTCTATACATTCCTCGCTGTCTCATGTCCTGGTCACTGCCCGCTACCATTTCAAAATGTGTCTGTGAGGCAAACATGCTGGTATTTTCCTCATTAGTTATTATTTCATTTCAGATTGGAGTCATTCGGCATTAGCACAGGCAATCTTTTAACTACCAGACTGATTCTTTAAGGCAAAGCCCTTGGCTATGTGGAGGGTCCTGGGTTTTAGCATGTGAGCCAAGAGGAGCAGTTAAAACTCTTCCAGTTTCTGGGAAATCCATGCAGTGGCAGCATCTTTTGTCCCAATGCAGAAAAGCAGCCTGATCCAAAGCCTCAGGATGGTCTCCCATTAGCTCCAGTGGGATTTGGATGATTTCCATTACTGATATTTGTATTTTTGAGGGGATCACAAAAATAATCCACACACAGTACCCCCTCACATGGGCCATAATCCACACACAGTACCGACTCACATGGGCCATAATCCACACACAGTACCGACTCACATGGGCCAAAAAAAAGAAAAGCCTGGGGTAAGGGATGACAAAATGAAATGCTGTATAGAACACAGAACAGTCAGTCACAGAATGTACAACGTTGGCCTAAAAATCCATTCTCTCCCTGGACCTTGATCATCCAGGAGGTTTCGTGGGAGTTTTTAAAATAAATCTTTGGGGATCTGAAAAATGGTTCTTATTCCAGAAGACAAATATACAGTAGCTTCTACTGTGACGCTTATTTTTCAATTGCCAGTACGTTTTGTATGGCTCAGGGATTTTTTATATAGTTTGGCCTATTTACTGTGTTATACCTAATTGCTTTAATATACTTTAATTGCTTTAATATACTATTGAGATGAGACCTCACTCTGGAAAATCATATGGTAATGAATTATCACCCTTTCGTCACCCATATAGTGGAACATATTTTTCTCAGTCTACGGTGCTATCAGCATAGGACTTCAGTGAAAGGTCCCTAGGAGAGTTATTTTGATGCTATGGCAGTAATCTGTGAGGCACAAGTAGCCAGTAGACCTTTTCTTTTATCAGCAGGGCAGGTATCTGCTGTGAGATTACTATATCTTTATCAGACACTAGACTTTAAAGCATATATCTCTGTCTTCTGATTTCATCCTGACTGCTAACTTAATATAAAATATTTAAAGCATCACATTTTTATATCATTTAGTCTGAGACTGATTTTTTTTCTTTTGAAAACAACCCCTTTATACTTCTATTTGATTATGGGAGAGAGCAAGCTTGACAGACAAAGAAGTTATTTTCACTGCTTGTTTTTGACATTTGACAAAAGTACTATTGGCAAAAGTACTATTGACAAAAGAACACCAAAATTATTCATAGCCCAGTGGGAGTATAATTGGAAGAGCACATCAGGTAGCATCAACATACAGAAATATAGTGGTCTCCCATAAAAAGTCAACAATAATTATGTTTATTTCCTCTACTATATATAGAGAAGGATTTGAAGAGTAAACCTTACATTTATATCACGCCTGATGCAAAATCCAGTAAAGTCTCCAACAGCAGGCTTTCCATTGATTTCAATGGACTTTGGCACAGGTCCATAGTGCATAAATATACAATACCTAAGTAACTTTGTTCTAGCACAGCCATGGCCAACCCACGACTCACGAGCTGCATGCAGCTCCCCCCCCCCAGCTCGTAAAGCCGCCCCCGTGCACCTGAAAACGGCCCTCTCCTCCCGGCTCCCTGTACTTACCGGGGCAGGGGAGCCGTCCAGCATGGCCATTAAAGATGGAGTTTTAAAGATGGTGCGGTCGGTGGGAGCCTGATGTGGCCAAAAAGCCTCTAAACGCATTTCCTTAAAGGGGCAGTCCTTTTTTTTTTTTTTTGCTTGACCAAATGTGGCCCGGGGCTTCTTTTTTTGCTTGACAACTTTGCCCTGGCTCTTCCCACTGGATCCACTGATATCTTGGCTCTTTGCTCAGAATGGGTTGGCCACCCCTGTTCTAGTATGATCAAATGAAGATTCACACTCCTCTAGTAGAAAATATTCAGTCATTTGGACAGTATGGATACGTCTACACAGCAGGTCTATAGTCAAATTAAGCTACACAACTCCAGCTATGGCAATTGCATAGATTATGTTGAAATAGCTTAACTTGGCTTTTGAAGCTTTCTACTGAACAGAAGTCAAAGGAAGAGCACGCCTCCTTCGACTTTCCTTACGCCTTTTAAAATGTGGGCTATCGGAGTCGGAGTAAGAAGTCCTCCAGCTCGACATTATTTTGAAATAAAGGCTTTCAGTGTAGAATGTCAGTTATTCCAAAATAACAATCCTGTGTAGACGTACCCTGTAAGAATTTTTTCATCTTCAGGACCTTTATGTGACAGCGAAACTTCCATAAATATCACTATATACCTGCCAAATATACTAGAATTCATTTATCAAGTGATGGAATGAATGTCAGCTGATGGAATAATCCTACTCTATCAACTGATTCCATTACTATATGCACAACAGAAAATTTGTGGCTGATCATGACTTAAAAACAATGTTGATTGTATGGTTCCCATTTTAAATTCTTGTTTCACTTTTATTATCATTCTCCTTTGGTATTGTTTGAGGTGATGTTCCAAGGCAAGAAATGTAAACACTCAAAATTAATCTTCATTTTTTTAAATAGAAATACAGTTTCTATGCCTGGCATGATCAAACTATAGCATAGAAATCCCTGTATCTGAGACCTAAACCATTTTGACCCGCAGTTGACCCACAGGCTATCGCTTTTAACGTTGAGACAGAAGGACACTTCCTCGGGTGAGCCAGATATGAGCCTATGAAACTGAGGTTGATCCAGGCTGTAGAAGTTGTGGCAAGGTACAAACCATCAGTTTTGTTCTCCGTCTAGTTAAGTGACTGTATCTGATTCAGGAAATAAGCTGTAGAAAAATATGTTGGGTTCATTTAGGTGTCACCTATAACTATAACTAATTTTATACAGTTTAGAAATGGTTGTAAAGTGCCAACAAGGCATATGATGCATAGAACAGGCCTCCCAGAAAATAATTCTAGTAAATTGTACTTTTGCTCATAATGAAGCTATATATAAACTACACAATGAGGCAAGTTGTGCCCACGGGGAACTGTTTTCTTGAACACCAAACCTGCTACTATTATTACCTCATTATTCTTGATTCCTTTCTTTCCTACACAATTCCTTCATTCATTGTTATGAAAAAAGTATTTTATTTTCTTCATAAACCCTTTTCTGAAAGGGGAAGGTTAAGAGTTGTATTGTGCACACTCATTACTGTATATCACCTGGTTTGCTTACATGGTCCTTCCTGACATGTGGAATAGTATGAAAATCCGATTATAAAGATTCACAGCTCATTTCCTGTTATATAATATTGAGTGTAGAGCTATAAGTATTGATGATAAAGAAACTATTGTCATTGGCACATACGCCTCATTCAAGGGGAGGGGAAGTCTCAGAGCATGACTAATAGAAGCACTGACTAATTCTCACCTAAGGGGTTTTTTTTATTGGTGCTCACATTTTCCAGTCTTTTCTCTGTTATTCAGCACCTGGGTGAGACCAGAGAAAGAAGTCAGAGAAAGATGTGGCTTGTGACATTATAGAATGGTGGTAGTCATCCCTACATATGGTTACAATTATTCCCCTCTTAAACATGATTCTATCGTCCTTCTCCTCCCACCCCCCCAAAATCTTTCCATATCTTTCTATTGATATCAATCCATCAACAGAAATATGTTATCCTCAAAATTATTGGTAAGATCTAGGGGTCCTGAAGATCATTTGGAGGTTTGCAGGGATTTAGTATTGGAGGAGTCCCACACATCTCTCAATACATTTGGGAGGGAATATTGGGGTTCCCCCAAAACAGGTTCCACTTCATTCCCTGAGAACGCTATTTGACTTTAATCTCATCAATCATATAGTAGAGTCTGAGTTGATCAGACTCAAGGGTAGAGGGTACATAGAGGGTGTATCACACACATCCAAAATTATACAAACTTTCCTTATGTACTATTATACCAATAGTATATGCATTTATATATTAATACATTTATACTACAGTAATAACACAGGCATTCCTAACTATACATTGCATCAAACACTGGGATTGACTTGGTTACACTGTGGGAACCAATCCCTGTACAGCACTGTCCACACACTGCGCATGCATAGCCTACTCTCACCTCATTTTAAATTCCAAACTTGTCTTGTCCTCTTTAAATAATACCAGCATGTTCCCTCTTACTGCAGCTAGCTTAGACATCCTGCCACTATTGTACTGATCCATTTATTTTCTTAATCATGCACACTAAGAAATGAGACAAGTTATTTATGCTCAGGGCACTGGGAGACAGGGGATAAGTATTTCAAGGCTCATTTTAAGGTAACTGATGCCAGTTCATATCATAGAATCATAGAATACTAGGACTGGAAGGGACCTCGAGAGGTCATCGAGTCCAGCCCCCTGCCCTCATGGCAGGACCAAATACTGTCTAGACCATCCATGATAGACATTTATCTAACCTACTGTTAAATATCTCCAGAGATGGAGATTCCACAACCTCCCTGGGCAATTTATTCCAGTGTTTGACTACCCTGACAGTTAGGAACTTTTTCCTAATGTCCAACCTAAACCTCCCTTGCTGCAGTTTAAGCCCATTGCCTCTTGTTCTATCCTCAGAGACTAAGGTGAACAAGTTTTCTCTCTCCTCCTTATGACACCCTTTTACATTCCTGAAAACTGCTATCATGTCCCCCCTCAATCTTCTCTTTTCTAAACTAAACAAACCCAATTCTTTCAGCCTTCCTTCATAGGTCATTTTTTCTAAACCTTTAATCATTCTTGTTGCTCTTCTCTGGACCCTCTCCAATTTCTCTACATCCTTCTTGAAATGCAGTGCCCAGAACTGGACACAATACTCCAACTGAGGCCTAACTAGTGCAGAGTAGAGCGGAAGAATGACTTCTCGTGTCTTGCTCACAATACACCAGTTAATGCAACAGAACCATTTATCAGAACCATTTAACAAACTTTAGAAATTCCCAAGCAAAAATATTGCTATGAACAAATTAAAGGTCGAGAGCCCATAGCAGTAATATAAGAGCATATATATTTATAACAACATTTTAGTCAGCAAACAAACAAACAAACAAACAAACAAACAAACAAACAAACAAACAGTATTTTCCCGACCCAACAACCAACCACCAAAAAGGTAGAGAATGTCTACATGGCTGTTATTCCGAAATAACTATGCGATTATCTACACAGTAATTCCACTATTTTGAAATAATAAGGGTGGCTTAATCTGAAATTTGTAAACCTCATTCTACGAAGAATAATGCCTATTCTGAAATAGCTATTTTGAAATAAGGCGTAGATGCTCCACTGCTGCTGTTCTGAAACAGTTCCTCACCAGGGCCATTCTAAGTTATTCCTCCCCAGTATCTCCTGGGGCTCTAAGTCAAGATAGCACGTCTACATTAGAAAAAGCTGCCTCGGACTAATTTTGAGGCTTCCCTGTAGTGTAGACATGCTATTTTGAAATAAGCTATTTTGGAATAACGTTCTGGAATGGCTTATTTTGAAATAAATGTGCAGTGTAGATGTAGCCTTAGAGTTAATCTTACTAGAAACTAAAACATTTGAAAGCATGGACATATACCAGTAAAATTTGCAAAAATACATTAACTCTAGTCACAGACTACCCACTTTCAGGAACCTCTGTGCATGGATTTCAGTTTGGTAATTCAGATGCTTGGGACATTAATAGTAACAAAGCTTGTTGGTGAGTAATTAAACCAGGAAAAGGGAAAACTCTAAATTAAATACTCTTGAGCAGTGTTTCTTAAACTTTTTAAGACCGAGGAACACCAAACAATAATTTTTTTTTATGAGGAACACCAAGGATTTTTTGTTGAGCAACAACAACAACAAAAAAAGGATTTTCTGCCCCTTTAAGGCCATTTTGAACTCTATTGTTCTCCGTGGCACATCTCCAACTGCCTCATGGCACACTGGTGTGCCTCGGAACACAGTTTAAGAAACACTGCTCTTGAGATGTGAGAAAAGCTTTTGGAATTCTGGGCAGTAGGAATACTCTTATGGAACTCCAAAGAGACAAGTGGAAATCATGGATGTACGCGTGAGAAGCAATTGGATTGTGGAGTATATCCGCTGAAGAGGGAAGCAATGACAAACCAGATACCTAGATCTTGGCATGAGGTGATATTTTGAATCTATTTTTTTTCTGTTTACACTTAAAGAGTGGGAATAGTTATGCTTTTAAAGGGGTGGCTAATGTAGTCTATATATCAACTCAGCAGAGACTCTCACGGATGGTGAGAGGGCTGTATAGTTCTAAACCAGGAGTTCACTCAGTTCAGTTGGCAGCCCTGGGTCAATACAATTCCCAGTGGCCTAAAGTCAGGGAGAATAGCCAGAAAGATGAATCACTGGACAAAAATTCAGACTCGCAAAAGAAATGTGTAATGAATATGTGCCAGTTACTACCCTCAGTGTGTCTTCATTAACAATTAAAGGTGTGGAGCTGGCTGAGATGATGGCTTGAAAAAATATTGACCAATATTTGATATACTACATGCAGAAGACAGATGGTTAGGGTATGTAGCTTGAGAACTAGGACTGGACTGTATGTGACCATGCAGGTAGCAATGGAAGAAGAAATGGTGCAGGAGTTGGTATTGTGCAAGTTGGGAGTTATCAGGATAAATGACTATTTAATGGCTGTCTGAATACATGCAAAAGAGTGTGGTATTGGTGGTATTGGTTTATGCCCCACAACAAATTTGCCCTGAGGAAATATTGAACATTCAATTCTCTTATTGATAAGATGTCAGATAACTAGACTCAATTAGTTTATTAATCCAAAATAGATCAACATACTACAGAAATAAATAATCCGTTATCACTCCAGAGGACAATCCTGCATCTGTTACTGTGTTACTCCAAATTATGAGCTCAGTTTTATTCATATTTATATGCCACATGCTTATGATACATAGAAAATTCCACCTTTTTTACCTAGTTTTATATATAATGTTTTATATGGCAGAGAACCTTAGAGCAGGGGTGGACAATAATTTTTGATGGGGGGGGGGAGTAACTTCAATAATTTGGTAAGTGGTCAAGGACCTTCCATGATATTAATGGAGGTGGTGCAGGGTCTGTGCTGGAGGTTGAGTGTAAAAGGAAGCTTGGTGAAGGAGGGCATGTGGGATTTGGGTGAAAGAAGGGACAGGAGTGTGGGGAGCATAATGGGGTACAAGATCTGGGAGGGTTGTGACCTGGGCAAGAGTGCAGGAGGAGGTGAAGGGATTTGAGTTGTGGCCAAGGGTAAGGGGTGTAAGTGTTGTACTTTAAAAAATTGCACGGGAACTTCTTCAGGGGGATAAGGCAAAAGGCCACACTTATAGGTAATACATCATTATTGTATTATATGCATATAATATAGTATACTCATGTACTCCTCTACACATTCACACACACACACACACATTAGATGGGGAAGGAAAGTAAGGAGCCTGGCTTCTGTCGGTCCAGACCAATGCTCTGATTTTGACATGATGAGATCCCGGGTCCAATGCAAGATACCTCATATGTATAGAAGCTTCCGTTTCTCATTTAGTTTCCCTGCCTTCCATGACCCTCCACCAGCTGCAGGGTCTATGTGTGGCTTTAAACCCTGCTAGCCCAGTGGTGGAGAAGTACTTCACACAGCCTGTCTTGCAAACAGGCAGCTGCCATTGGCTGGAAAGTGGCCAATGGGAGCTATGAGATTGTGCTGGAGGTTGGGATCAGCATGCAAATCTTCCCCCAGGCTTACAGCATTTTGAGAGCTGCTCTGAGCAGTGTGTGAAGGGAGGGCAAGCAGGAAGGCTGGCTGAGGTTCCTGAAGGCCATATTTTGCTCGCCCCTGCTTTAGAGACATTGCTAACCGTGTCTAGCACACAATTCATATTTGTCAAACCTCCACAGAACATCCATCTTTTTCTGACAAATTCTACAGGTACAAATAACAGAGGTTACCAAAATAAAGTTCAGTTTTCAAGGCATTCTGGGAGTACATTTCATAGTTATGCCACTTACCATAAATGCAAAATATTCTGGGCTTGACTATCAGAAGGAAAAGATGAGGCAGAATCTGCAGAATTTAGCAGCTATGGCTGGATCAGAGGAATTACTGGTCATCCTGGGATATTTCAGTGCTCGCATGGACTCAAGCTGATCAGGCTCTGAGCAGCTACTGTGACAATTTGCACTGGAATTACAGAATGCAGAAGGTGCTGCACAGCTTCACATATGACAATCAGTGGGTAACTGCCAAATTTGATTTAAGAAAAGTGAAAATCATCTTTACACACACTGGAGTGGTGGAATAAGCAACCCAAATGAGCCAGAGGAAGAGAGTTAAGGATTGTGGGATTATCCAAAATGAAATGGTTGCACTTCAGTGCAAGTCATTGGTGGCTATGATTGCAATTGATGAATGGTTTTGACATAAGCTTTGCTCTAATGAGACATACACCAAGTTGTATAGACTGTTCTGTGTGACTTCAGACAAGCTAAGGAGAGAATTGTGAGATCAGGGCCAAGTGGTACAGAATTTGGAGCAGCAGAAGAGGAATGGTGCGTCTTTAAGAATGGATTGATCCACGACGCAGAGGTGCTATGTGGCTGTGCTAAGCTTGGTAGTGCACAATCTCAAGAAGGTGATTGATAATAACACTTTGGAAAAAAGCAGTTGTTACTGATAAGTCTCCAAATGAGCAACAAAGCAAGCTGTCAGAAAGGTGAGAAACCTAGCTTTAGCTGAGTTCTGTAATGAGCTGAACCACTACCTTCACCTTGCCAAAAAGAAAATATATGCACTCATGCATCCAAGAAAAAAAAATGCAGTGAACACACCATTCCAAAAGGATTCAGGGGGCAGGCTGCTTGTGACAGGAAACAAGGTATATACTGTGGCAAGAATACTAGGAAGGTTTACTTAATAAGAACTCTTTGTAAGCTACCATTCATCTGAACCAACAAATACAGATCTCAATGACATTGGGTGTATCTATATAGCAAAGTTATTTCGGAATAATGGCCATTATTCCGAAATAACTATCCGAGCTTCTACACAGCAATTCTGATACTTCAAAATAATTTTGAAATAATGGATGGCTTATTCCAACTTCTGTAAACCTCATTCTACAAAGAATAACACCTATTCTGAAACAGCTATTTCAAAATAAGGCATGTGTAGATGCTCCATTGCTGCTATTTCGAAATAGTCCCTCACCAGGGCCATTCTAAGTTATTCCTCCTGGGGCTCTAATTCAAGATAGCATGTCTACATTAGGGAAGCATGCCTCGGACTAATTTTGAGGCTCCCCTGCAGTGTAGATGTGCTATTTCAAAAAAAGCTATTTGGAATAACTTCTGGAATAGCTTATTCCGAAATAATTGTACAGTGTAGATGTAGCCTGTGAGAAGCAGACATAAAGGCTGCATTGCTGATGGTGGCACCTGTTAAAACAGCAAGTCTAGTCAAAGTCACAGTGGAAACGATCAATACCTTGATAGAGCTGAGTGTACGCTAGCTCATGCTAGTCTTTTTCACAGTTTGGAAAGAGAAGAAAATCTCAATAGAATGGAAAAATTTTATATTGGTGCCAATACACCACTAAAATGTGACAAATGTGACTATATACAGTACTGAGGATTTAGGCTGCTGTCACGCTATATGAAATGGCTAGAAGGAATCATAGATAGTTGCATTCTTCAGAGAGTGGAGACCATTTAGGACAGAAGGTCCTTTAATTTGAGAAGAGGAAATGGACAATTGATGGAGGTAAACCTTGAGCATACACCAAAGCACCAAGGTGACTGCTGGTGCCCCATTGTGATTACATACTGTCTCCAAGACCATCATCCAGATAATGGTATTTGAAAGGGAGACACTGATAGAGAACTGATGACAAAGCTGCTGAGGGTGGGTTGTCTGAAACTGGATAAATTAAGTGATTTGTAATAAATGGACACCTAGACTTCTTAAGGACAACATACAGAACCATAGTAAAACCAGCTCTTCTGTTTGGGTCAGAGATAAGGGCAACCAAATACAAGCACTTGAGAAGACTTCAAGCCATTAAAAGGAGATATGTAAAGGCATATCAGAACAGTGTCATCAGGAATGAAATCAAGGTCTGCGGTATCAGAGAGAAGCAGTAAGCGAGTAGATTGAGAGTATATAGGCACGTACAAAGGGCAGATGAAGAGTGTTCTGTTAGGGAGGTATTTGAGACTAGGGTTCACAGGTGCAGAACAAGAGGATGGTGGACAGATTGTGTATGGCAGGATGGCATGGATATGGAACAAGCATTGTCTGAGCAAGCCTGGAAAAGACTGCTTTGGTGATCTGACCCCAACTAGCTGGGGGAAAGGAAAGAATACAGATGAGTCACAACCAAGCTTGTGATCACTGGAAGAGAGAAGGATGAGTGGATGAAAAGAAATCTGTTGAGGCAATATACTCCCAGGGCAAATCAGAGAGTGTTCACAAGAGAGTGAGATCAAGTAATCCCTTGAGAGATGTTCAGTAATCCCTTGAGAGATGTTCAGTAATCCCTTGAGAGATGTTTGTGAAGAGGGAAATCAATGAAAAACTGTTTTTGTTTGCTTTAAGGTGAGTTCCAGTTCCATTCATCCTTAGCTGAAGAACTGGTTTTCATTCAGATGCTGTAATAGTGAACATTTCTTCTTCTTTTCTAAAGCAAATCCTTATCTCTTAGTCAAAATTTATTCCATCAACCATTCTAATAGGTGTAAAAGCAGAATAAAATAGGGGTAAAGCAGGACCTTATATTCTTTAGAGATGACTGGTCTACTCTGGGCCATGGTCAAAATCCATGTGGATTTACTTGGCTCAGTCTTGAAGTGGGTTAATTGAGAAAGAACATGAACTTTGAACTTAACAGAAAATTATCTGCCCACACAGAAGAGTTTCTATTCACAAGAGAAGTTTATTAATTTTCTTTAGATAGGGAGGATTACACAAGTGCCTTAGCTCCAGAGCTTGTCCCTTCTCTGACCTCCCCTAATTCATTACCATGGCCATGTCACTGAGGGGTGGTTTTGGGGAAGATAGCACAGGAAGCACAGACACACAATTTGCCTAGAGATAGTGAGAGAACTTTAACTTAGAACAGGCTATGCTTTGACTCAGCACAACTTTACAAGATTTTGAATGGTTTTGGAAGTGGAACTATTCCATATAAATTGTGCAGTTTTATGCATCTTTAATATGAAAGCATTAATATGAACTGTGTGCATATCTGAATAAAAAATAGACAAAGAAATAACATCCCTGATTTGTATCCATTTATTTCTTGCACAGATAACCTGTTCCAGGGTTATTCTTTCTTGACAATCCAAAAGCCAAAACATACCATCTTTTCACAGATATTTTATTCATTATAATGTTAAAACACTGCACTCCAGGTACATTTTGTTGTCTCTTTCATTATTGCAGCAAGTCTAGTCATTATTGCAGTTTCTAGAATTCTAGTTAGAGCCATTCCGAAGAAACCAAACAAATAAACAAAAAGAAGGGGGGAGGGAGGGAATAATTTTTTTTAAAAAATCTACCAAACCCAAAGACAATAAGACAGCAATAAAAGGTAACATTACTTTTTTCTATCATCTTGAATAATTTATGTTCCACATACAGTTATTATTTTTTATAATTTCCTTTTGAATTTTTTTGTTTGTTTGGGGAGCGAGATCTAGCTGAAATCAATTAGGGACACATCTACATAGCCGGGCTAAAGTCAAAATAAGCAATGCAACCTGAGCTACGTCAAATGTGTAGCTTAAGTCAAAATAGCTTATTTCAGTTTTTGGCACTGTCTACACACAGCAAGTCCAAGGAAGAGTACTCTTCCTCTAACTTTCCTTAATCCTTGTAAAATGAGGGTTACAGTAGTCAGGCTACATGTAGACTGCAAAGGTAAGGAGAAAAGAGGCTTTTCTGAAATTTGGCACATTTACATGGCACCAAATTTTGGAAAAAGTCCTCTTTTGACACACCCCTTCTTCCTAACCCTAACCCTAACCCTTTCTTTATTATTTCACCCACAGCTTGCTTACGTGGCTCCCTGCTCATTTTGCTGTCGTCTTAAGCTCATTTCTTAGAATTTTTAACTCTAACCAGGTACTCTCTGGGGAAGCTGGGTGCCTAGTTTGGGGCTAACTGTTCCTTTCCATGGGAGCTCCAGGAGTGAGACTTGGCAGTGCTGAGTGGACAAGTGCCTAAGTATCTTTGGCTATGTCTACACTGCATGCTTATTTTGAAATAGCTCCTGTTATTTCTGTAACCCTTATTTCACAACTTTAGCCCTGCAGTGTAGACGTACCCATTTGTGAGCCTGGGTCCTAGTGTCTCTGCCCTGGTCTATACTAGGGAGTTATTCAAAATAGCTCCCCTTATTTTGAAATTACAAGCCGAGTGACCACACGACCATGCCCGTTATTTTGAAATAAGGTGCTGGTTATTTTGAAATAGTTATTTTAAAATAGCGGTAGTGTGGACTCTCCACTGCTGCTATTTTGAAATAACTACTCCCCAGAGTCATTCAAAGTAATTACTTTCTAGTGCTTCCTGGGGCTCAAAGTCGAGGTAGTGCATCACATTAAGGCAGCCTGCCTTGGACTAATTTCAAGGCTTCCCTGTGGTATGGACATGCTATTTTGAAATAGTTATTTTGGGAGTTATTATTTCAAAATAAGATATTTTGAAATAAATTTCTAGTGCAGACATGCCCCTCTGTTCTTCATCTGTTACATGGGGATAACAGCATTGTCCTGCGTCACAGGGATGTTGTGTGGATAAATACATTAAATACTCTGTAATCAGAAGGACCATATAAGCAAGGTTCCCTCTAAGCTGTGTGGCAGCATGGCCCTGCAGCTGCTTAATCAGTCCTCCCAGCCAGCGGCTGAGGACTCCGCGCATGGAGCTGCTTGACTGGGGGGAGGGGCACTTCCTGCGGGAGCTGCTTCTGTCACTGAGGGAGAAGTGCCCCTTCCCCAGCCAGGTAGCTCTGTGGGCAGAGTCCTGATCCCCTGACTGGGAGGGCTGATTAAGCAGCTGTGGGGCCATGCTGCCGCACAGATTAGAGGGAACCTTGCGTATAAGCACTGAAGATATAGAGGACAGTGACCAGTTTCAGCTGCCTAAGAGGAATGTGCAGGAAAGTCCTGCTGGAGGCAGTTCAGGCTCCTCCTAACATCCATCAACTGGTAAAAATGAATGAATCCATCATTTCCTCTTAGATTAATTTATAAATAGTCTCATGAGTATCACATGTGAATACTTGTGAAACACAAAACTTTAGAGCCACCCCCCCAACATCCTTTTGAGTTTTGAAAGCTGCATATTAAAGGAAATAATGGCATCTTTCCCAGATGATGTTTTCATGTAATGGAAATCATCAGTAGAGAGCAATCATTTCACCATGCAGGTTCTTAGCATCATTATCTTGTGTTAGTAAAAGTAAAGAAATGATGCACTTAAATTAATCTCTGATGGTGTGATTCTCGTCTCACATAAACTACTGCAGAGGAGAAATAATTTCACGGATGTTGTCAGTTTTCTACTAATATGTACTAGTGCAACTGTGATCAGAATTGGACTCAGAGACTGCACAGCATATTGATAAAAAAGCTAAGCATAATTCTTTGCAGCTGATCTATCATAAAATTATCTCTCTCTAAATGCCTCTTCTTGTCTTGCAATGCACTGTATATGTTTAGAGCATTCATATCGGAATCCAAATGTGTCTCACTTGTATGAACCTTATTAAGTGAGAACTTCAGCCTTTTCCTGGTAAGAACAACATTAGTGAAATAGTCACATTAAAAATCAGATGGTAAGAGTACTAAACAAGGCAATGGCAAAACATGCATGCCTGGAAGCCCATCTGTGAATGTACAATATCACTGTATTGCAATACAGTAGTACCGTTCCTTATACATATTAAATGTTGTGTGATAAGAAGCAAAAGAATGTGGTTGGCATAAATCCAAAGTGCTGAAGGCCAGAACGGAATGTTTTTCTTCCTTTATTTGCATTGAAAATAAATTGATCTTTGCATTCTTCTTATGTAATTTACAATTATCAGGATACATTAATCCTTTTAACCTGATATTTAAATAACTGGGCTGAATCTCAGGTTGATTGATTGTCTCTATATTTTTCTTGGCTTTCTTTTAATATATTAATTAAACATGTTATAAATTGAAAAAATTTGGTTGCTTAGCTCCATAGGATCTAACAATACCTAAAATAACTGAAGTCCCAAACTACTAGCCATCCAATTAATTGCATTTTACTTCTAATCAGATGCTTCACAGATTTCTAATCAGAATCTGTTTCCAGAAACACGGATTCTTAAACAAGGATTTCTGTGCCTGTAACCAGTCCCTAAGAAATTAATCTCAGAGGAGCCTGATTAAATGAAGAAAAGTACATTCTAAAATTCCTACATGTTAAAAATTTGATTTATAGATGGCATCTTACCTGTTCCATATTTTTATTAGCTGAAAGGTTTCCTCCACATCCATTCCTGTGTCACCAAAAATGCCCTTCATGAGGTTGCCATCCAATATGCCTCTAACAAGTTGCCATCCACCATTTTTACTCCTTTTCTGGCAAATTGTAGTATTGACTATAATTGGGTAACATTTTTAATGCAAATCTTTTTGTTCACCATAATAAATTTGCCAATTCACTGAAGTGTTTAAGCTGAATTTTAAAAAATTTGGAAATGCTGAAATGATTCATTTGGCATTTCCAAAGTAAAATGTTTTGACTTCTCATCTTGGAAGGATATTAACTCAGTTTTGTTATATTTTTGAAAGTCTTCAGAATGAAACAAAATAAAGTAATTCATTTTTGATGTTATAATTTCTTTGGAAAAAATGAAAATTGTTCTTGTTTCAGGTCAATGTAAACCAAAATTGTTTTTAATTTTTCTGGTTCATCTATGAGACTGGAAAAAATGGTAATGTGTACAGCTCTACAATAGACTAGGAACATGTGCATGCAACTTTCTGTTATCTCTAATATATTACTAATAAGGTGATTATGGTAGCAGATGATTTTCTCCTCTGTAAAGAAAGGAGCATTTTGGAGGATAGGGTCATAATTCAAAATGATCTGACAAACTAGAGAAATGGTCTGAGGGTAAATAGGATAAAGTTTAATAAGGACAAGGGCAAAGTACTCCACTTAAGAAGGAACAATCCGAGTCACACATACAGAATCGGAAGCAACTGTCTAGGAAGGAGTACGGCAGAAAGGGAGCTAGGGGGTCACAGTGGACCACAAACTAAATATGACTCAACAGTGTGACGCTGTTGCAAAAAAAGCAAACATGGTTCTGGGATGCATTAACAGGAGTGTTGCAAGCAAAACACAAGAAGTCATTCTTCTACTCTACTCTGCACTGATTAGGCCTCAACTGGAATATTGTGTCCAGTTCTGGGCACCACATTTCCAGAAAGATGTGAAAAAATTGGAGAAGGTCCAGAGAAAAGCAACAAAAATTATTAAAGGCCTAGCAAACATGACCTATGAGGGAAGACTGAAAGAACTGGGCTTTTTTAGTTTAGAAAAAAGAAGATTGAGAGGGGACATGAGAGCAGTTTTGCAGTATCTAAAAGGGTGTCACAAGGAGGAAAGAGAAAAATTGTTCTCTTTGGCTTCTAAGGCTAGGACAAGAAGCAATGGGCTTAAATTGAAGCTAGGGAGGTTTAGGTTGGATATTAGGTAAAACTTCCTGTCAGGGTGGTTAAACACTGGAATAAATTGCCTAGGGAGGTTGTGGACTCTCCATCACTAGAGATATTTAAGAGTAGGTTGGACAGACATCTATAAGGGATGATCTAAATGGTGCTTGGTCCTCCCGTGAGGGCAGGTGACTGGATCTGATGATTTCTTGTGATCTCCTCCAGTTCTAGTATTCTATGATTCTGTGCATGCTCTCAGGGCATGATACTACATCACTGAAATCAATGGGAGCTTTAGAGCTTTCTTCAGTGCATACAGGATCACTCCTCATTGACAGTCCAAGAGCTTGTCCACACTTAAAAATAAATGCTACTTACAAAGTTTTCTTGCCGTAGCACTTCAATAAAGGAATTATCTGCATTGATGGGAGGAGTTCTCCCATTGGTGTAGGTAATCCACCTACTTACGGGATAATTAAATCCCTGCTTCATTAGCAATTTCAATGTGCTTGATTTGCATCCCTCTGTCGACAGATGGGTGTAGTCTAGACATAGCCCTAGATAGGTTTAACGGTGGTACTCAAAACTGTGGATTTTCCACACCCCTTAACAACATACTCAGACCAACCTAATTTCTTTGTGTAGGTTAGGTCTAAGGTATGCTGAAAACTTATTTTGGTACATGCTCTATGTTAGGATCATATATTAGATTGAAGTGACTCAAAAAAAGGACAGAACAGCTAGAAAGAAAAGGACATAAGAGGCTGAAGGGTAATCACAAGAGACAGAAAGCTTTCTGAAATGTTAGATCTTTGTAGTGTGATCGTCTGTACTCCTGTTTTCACTCTTTTTACAGGGATGTGATAAATTTTGTACAAAGTATGCTTTCTGAGATATGGTTTGAAAACTCATAATTTGCTGTCTATTATTGTCTTGGTAAATATGTGTGGCAACATTGTATATAAAGATTTCTCTGTATGGTATTACTGAGGCATGTTCAAAAGCTGTGGAGCAGCCACAAATCAGTTCCTTACAGACAAAAGGCAACCTGATATTTCAGCTAGGTGTCAGTGAAATCAAATGCATATTACCTGGTTAAGTGTCTACTGTTGGGCAGGAAAAAGAGTGAGGGAAATAATAATAATAATAATAATAATAATTAATCTATATGTTGACAAAGAAATAGTTTAGGGTTTCCAGACATACTGACTTTTTGTCTCTTGAACCTCACTTGGAAATGATTCTCAAAGAAGACAAAGAACTATGACAAAGGAGAATAGATTCCTCAAATTATTCCTCCCTTTCTCTCTGTCCATAGCCTTTATAACACCTGAAAAACAGAAGCAGCAGCACTGGCCTGAGAGAGGGATCCTTACTGAAATAAATTCAGCCTGTAAGACTGCTGAAACATAGGATGAGAATGACTTTTCTGTGCATTCAATCACGTTTGTTAAGTTAGGCATTAGCTGAGTTTTACTTTTATTTTTCTTTTAATCTTTCTGACTCTGATGCCAATTATTTGTATTCACTTAAAATCAATCTTTTGTAATTAATACATTTGTTGTATTGTTATATCTAAACCAGTGTATATGAACTGAAGTGTTTGGGACATTCTACTTGAGATTACAGGATTTATGAATATCATTTTCTGTTAATAAAATGATGGACTTTATATGAGCTTATATGGTCCAAGTTAGAGCGAGGCAGTACAAGATGTACATTTCTGTGGAAAATCTGGGTCTGGGAGTTTGCTAGTGTCACTCTGCAGCAAAATCCAAGAGTGGCTGGCTATAGCACTCATACACTATAGCTGGGAGTAAATTACATGCTGGATACATGTAATTTACATTCACAGTGAAGCAGTGTAAAAAACACCCAGGTTAGAGAACTGAGTGAAGACAACAAATGGTCTGGTAGCACTTTAACAAAACATGGTATCATGAGCTTTCGTGGGCACAGGCCACTTCTTGTTAGTCTATAAAGTGCTATCAGACCATTTGTTGTTTTTTTTCTGTAACAGACTAACTCGGCTACCCCCTGAAGCTCCTGAGTGAAAACAATAATTCATCAATCCAGATTGTACCCTGGCTAGGTCAAATGTTGTCAGACAAAGACTGGTCCCATTAGAGTGTATGGGAGTTTTCCCAGAGATTTCAGTAGACCATAATTTGCCCAGTGTTCTTATTATTGTTATGGCAAGAGTGCTAATGACTTGCAGAGTGACACTCTGCATCAGGAGGGTTAAAGATGCCATGCTGTCACCTCACCCCCCAGAGCTGCTAATAGTATTGCCTGGACTCAGCTTGTTTTTCATGCTCTGGACTATTAGTGGTTCCTTTGTGTTGCAAAGCAACTCCACAAAATGAGGGCAGATGCCCAGACGCACCTTGTAGTTTCCATGAGCTACCTTGGACAAGGGTTTTCCTGAGGAAAAGTGCAGGGCTGAGGGAGGGAAAGAGGCATAGAGTTTGTTAACCAGTAATATTGTGTGAGGCCCTGGAGACAGACAGCAGTGCAGGAGAGTCTGCACAAAGGAGTTTGCTCCCACCTTTACTAAAAGGAATAAGACTTTTGAACATTTTGTAAAGAAGCAATTTAAACCAAAAATTCCCCTGTGACTGATTTCTGACCCACATGGGAAACTGGATGGCAAGGCCCCAAATTCGGCAGCCACTTTGCCGAAGGCCAACATTGTTTTAAAAATTAATTAAAAAATGCCAAGGGCATAATTATAAGTGATCGGACATGCACTGGCATTCCAACATTTTGTAGTATTTTTTTTTTTCTTGTAAACGCTCATGTAAGGTTCTGAATCAGCAACTCTCTGTGAGAATCACCCAAATGGTGGAAGCGTCCCTCTGGTACTCCAGCACAAGCCTCAACCCTGTCCCTTTGGGACACTATGACAAGATACTGTTGGTGGCTTTCTGACCCACCATGAAGCAACTGTAGTTCAGGCTCCCAACCCTATCAACTGCTGACCCCTTGCTTGAGATTACTAATAATGGTGCAGAATTTGGAGTGTTTTTATGCCTTGCATGCATGTCCACTAGGAATCAAAATGTTCCCAGATCCCAAGGCAACTCAGTGTACGCTGACTGTGCCTTCCCTCCAATCTGCTTGCCTACCAAATATTACACCCACTGCTGTGGTTGAAGGAAAATCTGTTAGGAGTAGAGAGTTTGACCCACATTTGAGCAGTGCTGATTCCATCCATTAGATGGAGTGGTACACATGCACATAGCTCTTTCATTATAATATATCCTGGCAATTAACCCTGATACCATGGCAACCAGCTCCCTTTAGACACGCTCAGTTACTTATCTGAAACTTCAGCTAGGGAAGTAGCTGCCTAGTATGGCAATTACAAGGTGATAGACCTATTGTTGTGGTTTGGAGCTTGACACCTTCACATTCCACTGAGTGTTCTTTGAGTAGAATTCCTCTGGGGAAACAGAGCTATGGATTCCCAGAAGTCTTTGGGAGCATTTTAAAGCTGATAGCACTGAAATGAATGCAAGGGGGAAAAAACCACTTAGAGAACAGATTTCAAGCAAAACATTTCAAATGGTTATAGATTAAAAAAACCCAAACCCTTAAAGCTATCCATTCCCACAGCAGCTAAGGGCTTTGCAACAGCAAACTTCTGCAGATATAAATGTATTCAGTTTCTTTTGGTTTGCAAAGGCTGTATGGACTCAACAGTCCTAAATTGTTTGTCAGGGAGTTCTAGGACTAGGGTGCAGACTAAAGAAAGATGCTTGTGTCATGTCTGCTGAATTCAGTTATATGGCTATAACTACCAGAACTTGGTCCCCCAATTGAACAACACAGAACAAATTCATAGAAACGGGCTGAAATATGGCTCTCTTTCAGAATTTCTCAGCTGATGAGGCAAAATTGGCTATCTATTGAGGTGCACTCCACTGATAAAGGGGAAATACAACAGCAAAATCTCATGGACTATCTTTGGACTAACTGAAAATAATAGCTTGAGACTAAAGGATTACTTGGACTAAGAAGAAAGGAAGTATAGTCAAGTGATTAAGGTCTTTCTTGGGATTTGGAAGACCATGATCCACTATTCTGAATCACCACAGAGGCCATAGGGCTAGGGGCAAGTCTCTCTATGGCTACATCTAGACTACAATGTTTTATTGGAAAAGGGTATGCAAATTGCGCTCTGCAATTTGTGTACCTTTTTCTGATAGTTTTGTTGGAAGAGGCTTTTCCGAAATTTGGCCTGTTTATGCTGGGCTAAATTTTAGAAAAAACCTTCTCTTTCGGAAGAGCCCTTCTTCCTCATGGAAGGAGGAAGACAGGCTTCTGAAAGAGCACATCAGCTCTTCCGCAAAAGTGTAAGAGCAGATGCGTTTCCTGGACACGGCGGAGTTTTTATCCTAGAAAAACCTCATAGTCTAGATGTAGCCTAAGCTTCCTTATCTGTAAATAGGGATAATAGCACTTCCCTAGCTCATAAAGATGTTGTGAGAATAAATACATTAAAGACTCAGACTCTGTTCTAATGAGGGCCATAAGAGAAGTACTTAGATAGAGGAGAGAAGCGTTAGTGACTGATATTTTTGTACAGAACCAGTGAGAGATCCGAGCTGGAGAAAGAGGGCTGGGGGTGAAATTTACCTTTGAGCTTTCACCTAAGGCTTAAAAAATGGGAATTAAATATGCGAATGCCTCTGCTGGTCCACTGTACAGGTGTGATTCAGAATTAGACTCATTAAGAAAAGTCAAACTTCAATTAGATGTTTTTGAAAATGTAATTATAGGGATAAATATCACTTGTCAAAAATCTAGCTGTAATGTGAATAAACACAGCAATATTTTACTTGAAGGCTGTGTCTAGACTGGCCAGTTTTTCCGGAAAATCAGCCGCTTTTCCGGAAAAACTTGCCAGCTGTCTACACTGGCCGCTTGAATTTCCGCAAAAGCACTGACTTCCTACTGTAAGAAATCAGTGCTTCTTGCGGAAATGCTATTCTGCTCCTGTTCCGGCAAAAGTCCCTTTTGCGCAAAGCTTTTGAGCAAAAGGGCCAGTGTAGACAGCTCAGATTTGTTTTCTGCAAAAAAGCTCCGATCGCGAAAATGGCGATCGGGGCTTTTTTGCGGAAAAGCGCATCTAGATTCGCAAGGACGCTTTTCCGCAAAAAGTGATTTTGTGGAAAAGTATCCGTGCCAATCTAGATGCTCTGTTCCCAAAATGCTTTTAACGGAAAACTTTTCCGTTAAAAGCATTTCCAGAAAATCATTCCAATCTAGACACAGCCGAAGTGTATACGAAAAGGCAAAAAACTATGCTTGCAATCAAGATTATTATGCAACATTATTCAGATAGTCATTTTTGTTAGAGAGACTATTTAAACAGAGAGTTAAAGATTCCATTTTTAATACCGTGCCATTATTATTAACTAAGGAATGAATGCAGCATGCATTTATAATAAGGCACTGTATTTTCTCATAACTGTGCACAGATCATCCTCACTGAAAAAGTTGAAAATCAATGCCTGTCAAAACTTAGTTATGCTAGGCAAGCATTGGCGTTTTTGGACCTCAGCTAGAGAGGCAGCAAAGAGGTTAACATACTTTTTAGTGTTTGTTCCGTTCCTAAATAAAATGGCTTTCTTGGGAGAAATGGAATCTATGTTTTGAGAAGAAGAGTAACAAAGAGATGGGATATTTTCCCATCTTTATTGCTAGGTTGTGTTAGCATTAGGAGAAGAGACTACAGTCAGGCTACATCTTGTGCAAGAAGCCTTTTGCGCAAGAATTTTTGCGCAAAAACTTCTTGCTCAAGAGCACATCCACACCTCAAAGTGCATTGCAAAAGTGATGTGCTTTTGTACAAGAGAGCATCCACGCTGCATGGACGCTCTTGCGCAAGAAAGCTCTGATGGCCATTCACAGAATGGCCATCAGAGCACCTCTGCTTTTTCCCACAGGGGTTTCTTGTGCAAACCCCTCTGGGGCATCCACACTTGCCTTTTTGTGCAATAGCTGTAGCACAAAAGGGAGTTATGCCTCGTAGAAGGAAGTTTACCTACACAGCAAAAGCCCTCTGTTGTGCTGTTTTACTGCTGATTTACTTGCGCAAAAGCGCAGTTGAGGTGTGCAAAACCTTGCAGTGTGGATGTAGCCTCACTCTTGGCTTTTGTTGTGATAATGGGTGTATTGCTCCAGATCAAGCCTCCTGCTATAAGTGGTATGTCCCCTGTCTCTCCTTGTTTATTGGTGTATTGCTGAATTACAGAAAATGCCTTTTATCTTCTGCTTCCATAGGGAATTGATTTGGGAAATAAACTTGTTAAAGGAAGACTGACTATACCGCATGATAAGGAGTAGCCAAATGACAGGAAAAATCCTGGCTCCATTGAATTTATTAGCAAAAATCCCACTGACTTCAATGGAGCCAGGATTTCACCTGTAATCTTTATAGGAGACTTATGGTAGAGCATTTTTCAAAAAGAGCAGAATTATAACAAGCTGACATGATGTGGTGCATGTACTCCAATATGCTTCTGACAATCTGCAGGTTTACAGTAACTACAAAGCATTTCTACTGGGACTAACAATAGGAAAACAATGCTTTTGTTTCCAAGACATTGTTTTAGAGACATCTAACAACACAAAAGCTGCCTGCAATAGGCAAATGCAATGTGCTATGAATGTACAGTACAGCCTGCAACATTGCATGGCCACCATCATTCTACGCCGATTAACTGAAGCTGTGCTCTTGAGATGGTCAGCTAATTTAGAGTAGGCTTAATAGAAAATGTCACTGCCGATTGAACAAAGCAGCCCGCTTCATCACACCATGCTGAAATGATGGAACTACTGGTTTAAAGGTGAATAATGAAACAGTGAGCAAAAGACTGCTAGGGGAGTCCCCTGACCAGTGGCTACATTTTGCAGCAGCTACCGACACTCTATTTATTGAGTGTCAGGCAGGGAATTCAAGAGCTGCAGGGTGAGAGGATTGAAGGGAGGGAGAGTGGCTCAGAAGCAGAAACATTTGGGAAGGAGGCTATTAGAGGCTTAGTGTAGTTAGAAGCAGAGCATTATAATTATCATTACTGGTGAGGGAACACTGTATAATGCTTAGAAGCGCTTACAGTGAAAGCTAGGTAGTTAATAAAAGAGGGCCACGTGTACTCCTTTCATGATGGACCAACAAACACTATCTGGCTGTAAAAAGAGGTAATAAGACTTTCTCTCCCCAGTCTTTGTCTGCAATTCAGTTAATTATTTCATCATTTACTTGAGTCTATCCTTTCTCAGTAATGCTATGCGCATGGGGTTAGCTTTCAGCATGTAATTTGGATCCATTGATTTAAGCATGTTCTTCACTCCCACTAAAGGGAAGCATGCATTGAAACATCTTTTCTGAATGGGGGTGCTTTCCTGCATCACGGTCTTAGACAATAAGGGTCTCTCATTCTTTGTACAGCACCTAGCACAATGAGGCTCAGATCTCGAGTGTGTTCTTTAGGTGATACTGTAACAAACATAACATCAGGAGGCACCAGACGAGGACCAAAGCAGTCCAGAACTAACCACAGAACAGGAAAAATATGCTAATGTGTATTGACCAGGGAGAATAATTTAGTTCTTTGGAGGAGTAAGGGACTGCTAATAAGTCAGTTGCTCAACTTTCCAAGAAGGATTATGCAGTTTTGTGCAAGAACCAATGAATGGAAAAAAAGCTAAACAGACTCAGAGGGTGCATCTACACTGCACTGTTTTTCCAGACTAACTGCTGTTATTCCAGAAAAACAATACAAGGGTCCACACTGCAATTGTGTTATTTTGACAGAAAGTCGAAATAACGGAGGGCTTTTTCCGATGGCAGTAAACCTCATTCCATGAGGAATAAGCCCCTTTCTGAAAAAGCTCTTTTGGAAGAGGGTGGCTGCGTCCAGACTGGCATGATTTTCCGCAAATGCTTTTAAAAGCTTTTAAATGCTGTTAAAAGCATTTGTGGAAAAGAGCGTCTAGATTGGCACGCACGCTTTTGCGCAAAAGCACTTTTTGCGGAAAAGCGTCCGTGCCAATCTAGACGCAGTTTTGCACAAGAAAGCCCCGATCGCCATTTTCGCCATCGGGGCTTTTTTGCGCAAAACAGTCCTGAGCTGTCTACACTGGCCCTTTTGTGCAAATACATTTGCGCAAGAGGGCTTTTTCCCGAACGGTAGCAGCATAGTATTTGCGCAAGAACACTGACAATCATACATTAGATCGTCGGTGTCCTTGCGCAAATTCAAGCGGCCAGTGTAGACAGCTGGCAAGTTTTTCCACAAAATTGGCTGCTTTTGTGGAAGAACTTGCCAGTCTAGATGCAGCCATTGTGTGTAGACGCTCTACTGCTGCTATGTTGAAATAGCTCCTCACCTGGGCCATTCTAAAGTTATTCCTCCCCAGTGCCTCCTGGGGCTCTAAGTTGAGATAGTGCATCCACATTAGGGGAGCCTGTCTCAAACTAATTTTGAGGCTTCCCTGTAGTGTAGACGCTCCATTTCAAAGTAAGCTTTTCTGAAATATATCTTCTGGAAAAGCTTATTGCGAAAGAAGCTTGCAGTGTAGACGTACTAGAGAGACTAAGCTAATACTTTGCTACAGCTCTGGTTAAGGCTTAAATATGAACATTTTTACAGTTAAATTATAACCCTCTGAAAATAAGGGTTGATAATGAACCTGCAGGCGCAAGCTTAACAGTGCCAGTGTGAAAATGGCCTCTATGAAATGTCTTCTGACGTTGGGTGTTTTTATGTGATTCTTTAGTGACACATAAACCATTTAGAGAAACAAACAACAGGTTTTCCAACCTGAATATCATAATTGCTACATTTCGTTTATCGCTGTTCCATTTGGAAAAACAAATCATTGGTGATCAGAACACAGGATATAAGAAGCAGATGGTCACTGAATGACCACATCAAGTTATAATGTCAGAGAGCCTGGAATCAATAGCATGGGTTTTTCAAAACCTAAGTAGCTACTTTTGAAAAAATAACTTTATCATCACTCTGAAGTATTTTTAAAACTCTTAAATATGATGCCTAGGGGAGGAAGCTATTTTTTGCATTGGCAGAGATTTCAGGAATGAATTTTTGGCAAGCTCAGCCGAGTTCACTCATTGCACAGTACATGGTAATGTTCATTATGATTATATTGAAAATGATCCATTCTGTGCAGTACTAAATATGATCTAATTCTGAAATGAATTCAAATTCAGTAAAACCCATGAGTGTTCGGGGAAGCAGGTTTTATTATTATAATTACTATTGGTAATTATTCCATAATTCTTTCAGGGTTAATTCTTATTTTGATGTGTAGTTGGATTTTATTGTATTATTTGCATAATGAAAATGTTTGTGACTGTAACAAAAGGTGCCTTTCTTTTTGTTGTGGAAGGCCAAGATACAACAATGATGGACAAAAGAGACCCAAGAGATCACTTAGTTCTCTATTTCTGGAAGAAGGAAGATGGTTTTTCTATCTCAGAGGCTGAAACTCCTGAGATTTTGAATGCTAAGAGTTTCTAATCTTTTATTCTGCCTTACTTAGCATGTGATACATATTCATGAAGGTCATTATAGCAGCACCTAGTAGTGTGGCTATAGTTTAGAGCAGTGACACTCAACCTTTAACAGCTAAAGTCATTGAAAAGAGTTTCAGAGAAGCACAGGAATATTGAACATTCAGGTACTTAGAATAAAGCAATTTTCTTAAAGATAAAACATCAAAGCAAAAGTTTTCACATGCAGTATTTGGTTACCAGTAGAAACAGGAGTTTAACCAATTTGAGTCTATGTCTGTATATTTTAAAATGTCATTTTGTCTTGAGGTAACTCTGTGAGAGCACTGCATAATGCATTTCTCAAACTGGAATAGAGAGATGCGGCTATGAAATCTACAGATGCTTTGAGAACCTCATGCTGATTATCATTGGTTCAGAGTTGTAAGAACATATGAACAGCCATACTGGGTCAGACTAATGGTCCATCTAGCACAGTATCCTGTCTTCTGACTTTGGGCAGAGCCATGTATTTCAGAGAGTATGTCTACATTACAGCGTTATTTCAAAATAACTTATTTCAAAATAGTTAATTCGAAATAAGTTATTTCAAAATAAAGCATCTACACACAAAATGCATTTCAAAATAGCATTTTGCTATTTCGAAATAGCTCCACAGTGAGTGGATGCTGAATCGCATTTAAGGCTAGACGGAACCAGGTCCAGCAGGGCATCAGGTCAGGAGTTACTTTGTGCGGCTGCTGCCTGTGGCTATCTGAGGCCTGTGCTTAAAGGGACCCCCCCCCCAGGCAGCTGGTTCTCAGCTTTCCCTGCTTGCTTGCCTACCTCAATGAGGGACAGCAAAGCATTTTGTCTCTGCGTGTTCTGGTTGCCCTTACTCGGGACACCTCTGGGCACTCCGGTGATTCTCGTGGACGTGTTGCTGCGAGCCTGCTGTACTTGCTGCACGCTACCATCTGGGAGGTGCATCGGGGGGCTGGCAGTATCCAGGAGGCCCTGAGGGAGAGCTTCCACCCTGAGGAGCACTAAGAGCC
>JANRFK010006693.1:17596072-17609052 GCA_030068395.1 Apalone spinifera
CTCCCCCCAAACCTGAATAAGGTCCATGATCTCCACCCTGGACCAGGAAGGCGCTCTCCTTCTCTGGGCCATGGCAGGCTCCTGGGAGCTGGCAGACTGCTCCTGGGGAGTGGTGGAGGACTGGCCACCAGTGGCTTGCTGGCTCATGTTTTGGGGCCACTGGGTCAGGGGCAGAGACTGCTGGCTCTGGGCTGGCAGGCTTGGAGCTAGCACAGGCACTGTGGCCAGAGTCAACCCCTTGAAGGGCTCTGGAGAGGGGGGAGGGAGAGGAATGTTCTTGGTTGAGGTTGGAGTGGCCACCAGGGTACCCTGGGAAGGCTGGAGGCCCCCTATTTCGATATAAGTGTCTACACAGCACTTATTTTGAAATAGCTATTTCGAATTTGGCATTATTCCTCACGGAATGAGGTTTACCAAATTCGAAATAAGCGCTCCACTATTTCGAATTATTTTCAAAATAGAGGTTTGGCTGTGTAGACGCTAGTAAAGTTATTTCAAAATAACGGCTGTTATTTCAAAATAATTTTGCTGTGTAGTCATAGAGAGAATAAACAAAACAGGGCAATTTATTGAGTGATCCACTCTTTGTCATCTGCTTCCAGCTTCTAGCAGCCAGATGTTTAGGGATATCCAGAACACAGAGTTGTGTCCTGGAGTCTTCGCTGATAGCCATTGATGAGCCTGTCTTCCACCAATGTATTGAATTCTTTATTAAACCCAGTTTCACCTTTGGCTTTCACAGCATTCCCTGGCAACAAGTTCCACAGGCTGAAGTGTTATGTGAAGAAATTCTTCATTAGCTTATTTTTAAACCTGCTGAATATAAATTGCATTGGATGACCCCTGGTTTGTGTGCTATGTGAAAGAGGTAAATAACACTTCCTTATTCACTTGCTTCACACCACCCATAATTGTATAGACTGTCATAGCTCCTCTCAGTTGACTCCTTTCTGAGATGAATGGTTCCAAGACTTTTAATCTCTCCTCACATGGAAACTGTTTTATGCACCTAATCACTTTTGTTGGCCTTCTCTGGTGGCCTTTCTACTCTATCTTTTTGAGCTGGGGTGACCAGAACTGCATGCAGTATTCAAGGTGAGGGCATATCATGCATTTATATAAATTATGATGTGTTCTGTCTTATTACCTATCCCTTTCCTAATGGTTCCGAACATTCTGTTAGGGTTTGTTGTTGCTGTTGTTGTTTTCAGTGCTGCTGCACACTGAGCAGATGTTTTCAGCAAACTATCCACAATGACTCCAAAACATCTTTAGCAAGAAATGACAGCTAATTTAGACTCTATCATTTTGTATATATCGTTGGTCTTATGTACTCCAATGTGGATACCTCTGGATTTATCAACATTAAATTTCATCTGCCATTATATTGCCCGGTCACCCAGTTTTGTGAAATTCCTGTGTAATGCTTTGCAGTCTGCTTTGGATTTAACTTTCTTTGGTAATTTAGTATCAGAAAACCTTTCTGCCTCCTTGTTTACCCCTTTTCCCATTACCGTAAATTAGCGAATATAGCCCGCGTCCATGTATAACATGCACTTGTGTATTACCTGCGGCTTTTCTATCACGCGTAAAAAAAATATTAGATTGCCCACGGACGTATATAACCCGCAGAGACTTCTGCCACCTTCATAAAAGATGGTCTTTGATGCCGTGGTGGGAGATGTGGCGGCAGTGGAAGCACTGCCACTTGGGACAGTGCAGCAGCCCCGGGCACTTGAGCAGCAGTGCCGAGGTGAGGAGGTAGCCGCCCAGCGTAGAGAGCAGACACAAGGCGACGGCCATCCTGCTGCCAGTGAGCTGGCCAGCCTGCGGGATGGGAGCCGTGCTCGCGCCCAGGTCCGCCTTGCGCAGCTGCAGCCAGGCACCACCCACCCTTCTCCGGGCGGGGGGAATGGAGAGCGCAGCACAGGCGCACTGGAAGCTCGTCAGGCCCTCCCTGCCCCCCTGCAGTGGAGCTGACCCAGTTCTAATGGGGGGGGGGGCGGGCAGAGCCTCTAAGGGGAGCTGATGCTCCCAGGAGGACTCCAAGGAGTAAAAATCAACTTGTATAAGATGCGGACATGTATACCCCGTGGGGTGGGGGAGAGGAGGGTAGTAAAAACATGTATAACCCACGGGTTATACTCGCTAAAACAACTCTTTCCATTAAAAAAAAAAGTGTGTTGATGAGGCAGTGAGTGTTCTAAATTTGTGTTACATTTAACCTGAGCTGCAGGTTGCCTTTGAGATTGATTCAGAACCAGGAGTTGGATTTGATTACATTGAAATACCACAAGTTGCTGACACCAGCTATGATAACATTGGCACCAGAACCAAAACAATAGGGGCAGGTCATGATTTACAAATTTCAGTCAGACCATCAGTCAAAAAATCACAACTCCTTCAAAATTCAGAGTTCTGGCCAAGATTTTCAGAAATGGCTGGCAATTCTATGTGCCTTATTTTCTGAGGGTATGTCTACACTTGCAGCCTATTTCGGAATAGGGCTGCAAATATAGGCATTCGGAATTCCTCATTGCAGGAGGAATAACAGGTAGTTCGAACTAGGGCTTTATTCGAATGACCATTTCATTGCCTCATGTAGACACGGGCAGTTATTCCAGGCTTGTAAATTTCAAAAAAAAAAAAAAAAAAAAAAATGGCTTCCAGCTGGGAAGATGCAACTCAAGCGTGGGATATTTAAATCCCGAGCTTGATTTGCAGTTCCGAATGCCTATATTTGTAGCCCAATTCCGAAATAGTCTGCAAGAGTAGACATACCCTCAGTGCCCAGTTGGAAAATGTTACAGAGGTCTGAATTTCAGAGAGTGAAATCCTTATACTTCCTGAAAAGCTATGCCAAAATAGGAATCCAACAAATGACCTACCTAGAATTATCAATTCTGCTCAGACTCATTTTACCCCACCCCCTGCACATACACACACTATGTATACCATATAAGCCTTTGTTTTGGAGTTACACCTTTGTGGTAAGAGTTCTATATACAGTGAAAATTAGCACGTTGTACCTGGGGCCTGAAGCATTTGGTTTTAAAAAAAGAAACAACAACAAAAAATTCCCCAAATAGCTAATCTTTTAATTCAGATTTGAAAAGTAATTGTTTTCAATATATATGTTTGTATATATATTTAAAAGTTAACATTGTCGCTGTACAAGAGAAACTGATACATGTTCTGAAATGCAGTATCTTGATACCTTATTGTGATTCACTGGACCCAAACACCTACCACATGTACAAACAATCAAAGAGAAACATTAGCAAAACAAAGCAGGGCAGACATATGTCCCATCTGGGTCTACAGACCTGCCTACCTAGTATTTTCCCTTCTCACTGCTTGTGCACTGCTTTAACATACTGGTTGATACCATCACTATTTTTAGCAACCATTCCCCATGCTAATTTCCTTCTTTGTGAAGACTTTTCTCCTAGATGTGCATCTGTCACAGCAGGGGGATTGCAGTCAAAATCAGTTTACAGCTGGATAGTGCGCTGCACAATGGGCCAAGCATGGAGGGGTTATATGCCTCTCTGTCCAGCATCACCACTATTACTTGGTCTCATGCCAGTGGCAAGGGGAGAATGGCCATGCCACCAAAAACCACCATCACAACTGGCCACCTTAATGAAGAAAGAAGTAAATTCAGAAGAGAGCAGGCAATAGGGCCAGTTAGAAAACAATCATTGATTTCATGACAACATTTTGAGGTTGTAAAGGTTGTTTTTGTTCTGCATCAGGTCAAAAATGATACCTCTCAATTTTTTTTTGTGGAAAATGAGAGTGGCAGCCCTGGGATTTAAGATGCTCACTGGGAGATACCAGTTTAGGTTCCTGCTCTGATTCATGCAGTATGCTCCCAGATGAGGGCCTGATTCCCTGAGGTATGGGTTCTTCTGGGGGTGGGGGCTTCTCTCTCTTCACTCCCATCCTGGACCTTCTGAATCATTCTAGTATTAGAAAATATCATTTATTATGTTATATAAAACTGGCCCTGCACCGCAGAGCCACATATGATCAGGAAAGAATTTTCTATCTCAAACAGCACCAAATGTGCAAGCATCACCAGAAAATGTTGCAGGAGCGTATATTTGCCTCAGAGACACTCTCCAACCAATAATAAATGGAAAATAAAAGCATGCACTCAGTAAATTTTCAAGGCAAACCGAGCAATCACCCATGATTATTTCATATCAAATCTTTTAGAGAGTATATAAACTTACTCTGTTCCAGTTGGTGCTTTCTAAAAGTATAGCTTTGCATTTAAAAAGACCATGACAGAAAGAAATGTGCATGGAGAGGGAAATAGTATATATTTCAGATTAAGAGCTTCAGACATTAAGAACAGAAATATTTCCTTGAAGGATTCAGGGGGTAGCCGAGTTAGTCTGTTACAGAAAAAAACAACAAATGGTCTGATAGCACTTTATAGACTAACAAAACATGTAGACGGTATCACGAGCTTTCGTGGGCACAACCCACTTCTTCAGATGACTGGAGGCTGATAGCTTTAGAAGCTGTTCTTAGAGATAACTTCATAGTTTGGATGGTTCTTCTAAACTTAGAAATAGTTAGAAGTCATAGAAATGAAGGTGATCTTATGGATAAAGTCCTACATTGAGACTCATCATATCAAGGTTATTTGCTGTATTGTTATGGTGTGAACTAGCCATTTAAAAAAAAGATATTATTGTGGTTAAATTATCAAGCTGCACCCTAAAGCATCAGAATTCAGATCATGACTCTGCTATTAACTTCCTGTGTGACTTTGGGCTAATCACTTACTTGTTCCATGTCTCAGTTTCCCTTTCTAAAATAGGAATATAAATGCTCCCTCCCTCTTTCCCATCTTTTGTCTGTCTTATCTATTTACATCATAATATTTTCTGGACAGTGACTGCCAATTACTATATGCATAAAAGAAAAGAAAATGCACTACTTTTCCCTCACCATTGTCAGGTTCTACAACTAACCCAAACTAATCTTTTATATATTCTGTCATGATCAGCTATCAAACTGCTCAAGATAGTTAAGACCAAAGCAAATTGCAAAGAGCTTCAAAAAGATCTCACCAAACGAAGTGATTAGGCAACAAAATGGCAAATGAAATTTAATGTTAATAAATGTAAAATAATGCACATTGGATAAAATAATCCCAACTATACACACAATATGATGGGGACTAATTGAGCTAAACTATTCAAGAGAGAGATCTTGGAGTCATTGTGAATTGTTATCTGAAAACATCCACTCAATGTGCAGCACAGTCAAAAAAGCAAATAGAATGTTAGGAATCATTAAAAAAGGGATAAAGAAAAAGACAGAAAATATCTTATTGCTTCTATTTAAAACCATGGTATGCTCACATCTTGAATACTGTGTATAGATTTGGTCACCTTATCTCAAAAAAGGTATATTAGCATTGGAAAGGGTTCACAAAAGGGCAACAAAAATTATTAGGAGTTTAGAATGGGTCTCATATGAAGAGAGATTAAAAAGACTTGGACTTTTCAGCTTAGACAAGAGGAGGCTAAGGAGGGGATATGATAGAGGTCTATAAAATCACGATTGGTGTAGAAAAAGTGAATAAGGAAAAGTTATTTACTTATTCCTGCAATATAAGAACTAGGGGTCACTAAACTAAACTAATAGGCAGCAGGTTTCAAATAAACAAAAGGAAGTTTTTCTTCATTCAGAGCACAGTCAACCTCCAGAACTCCTTACCAGAGGATCTGGTGAAGGCTAGGACTTTTAGCAGGGTTCAAAAAAGAGCTAGATAGATTCATGAAGGTTAGGTCCATCAATGGCTATTAGCCAGGATGGGTGGGAATGGGGTCCCTAGCCTCTGTTTTTCTGGAAATGGGTGACAGGAGAGGGATCACATGAAAATTACCTGTAGTGTTCCCTCCCTCTGGGGCATCTGATATTGGCCACTGTTCGCAGACAGGATACTGGGCTGGATGGATCTTTGGTCTGATCCAGTATGGCCATTCTTATGTTCTTATATTTTATTCCTCTAATTTGTCATTTTTCTGCACTTCTGCTTTTATTCCGGGACAGAAGATTGAAAATGCACCAGGAAAAACTGTTCTTGTATTTATACACTGACTAGGGAATGGAAGTGCCAGAAGCCTAAGAAAACCTATTCTCCCAAGGTTGTTATCTCAGTCTTGCAGATTCAAGATGTTCATATCATTTGGATCAACATAGTGATTGTAGGGTCTATATATAAAGGACATCCCTGGGCCTGCAATCTGCACATGCGAGTTCTTTACAAGTGGGATATGTAAAAATTAATAGGGGTTCAGAAAAAATACAGTAGTGGTAAGGAGTCCAGCCAGAGCCGGCATTGCCCTTTGAGCATATTTTCCCTCTTTGGCCTTGCAGCCTAGGAAGATAGCTATACTGAACACTGTTTTCTTTGTTTTGTTGTCTCACTTGCTCTGTAAAAATACTTTCAGGCTCACATTCCTTCGAATCTTTGTAACATGCTGACTCAGAAAGTTTGTAGGGTAGAAAAGTGTTAATTTAATTAGACATTCTGTAAATAGTAATTAGGGGTGGGTATAATAATATTCATCATCTGCCTACTAATATTCATTGTATAGGAGTTAACGTTACTAAATGAGGATTTAGGGTAAATAGTGATAGATGTGTGAATTAACATACTAAAATAGATAAAGAAGTGTAACTGGTGCCAAATTGTTGCCGCTCTGAATATTGTGTTAAGGGTTTGAGGCAAACTTGTGTTAGGCGCCATCCACTCCTGGGTTACCTGTTTCTTCTCTAACAAAGCCCATAGCCTGATTCAAATAGATGGCATTCTGCATGGGCACAAGTGTCCACCCACCTGAATCTAGGGTTGCCAGGTGTCCGGTTTTCACGGACAGTCCGTTTTTTCTGGCTCCTGTCTGGTAAAAACTGCCCAGAAAATATCAGACATGTAAAGTGTCTGGTATTTTCTGTTTCTCTTGGATGGAAGGCCGGGGACAATCTTCCCTTGCCGCATCTGGCATGGGTCGTGGGAAGCAAGGTCTCCCGAGTTTAGGGTTTTTTTTTTGCCATATTCAGGATTTTTGGTGAAAGTATCTGGCAAGCCTACCTGAATCAGAACTCTGAAACTCACATCAGACATGGAAGGTTATTCATCACTAACTGTCCTGCTCTGGCCTATATAACGTCACTGATTTCAGTCATTGTGAGTGTTTTCAGCAGAGTTAGCAAGTAGTGAACATAGCCACATTGTTGAAGTTGGTATGGAATCACATTACATAATCTCCTGTATAAAAAATAATATATTGCAACACATTTGCAAAGATACCATCTAACCAGATAACTGGTTAAAAATTAATCTCATATTAGGCAGGATGGACATGTATATCTACAGGTGTCCTTCAAATTATACCAACCTATTCCCCCATCCATTCTGATAACATTTCTGCATCCGAAAATGCATTATGGCACGTAACAAATTAGAAAAACTTCATAAAAAACTGTTTAAAGTTTATGAAATAATTTGTTTCCCCAAAGCAGTTATAATACAGAGTTACTAGAGTACAATTTGTTTGGATTTATTTAATAAAAGGTTACATTTTTCTTCTAACTGAAAGAGGCAGTGGAAAGGCAGCTATTCTCTCTTGCACAATAGAAGGTAGGATTATAGAATAAACACGAGGGAGATAAGAAAGGTGAATCAATTTAAATGACCTTTATTCAAGCTCCATTGAAACAAATGAATAAGAGGATTTATTCCACAGAAAATAAAATGGAAATGGAAAAATAACAGCCGAGTAGCAAACTGAATGTATTTCTATCAAAGGAAGCATACAAAAGTCTTATTATATTGAAAGAGATTTGCTCAAGGTTTTTTATTTTAAGACTAAAAATAACCAAACAATGTGTTAAAAGAAGTATAAATGAAAGCTTAGCAAATATAACAATGAAACAACTCTGGTGCTTGAGGCAGAGCATAGTACAGTGCTTTCAGTTTAGAAAAGCTTTGTCTGTTTGCACCATTAACCTTCTAAAATTCCCAAGTGCTCCTACCTCTCAGATCAGTTGTTTTGGAGATTAATTGTTTCTCTAATCCTAAGAAATTCCAATTTTATATTCTTTACAGGGGAATCCTTATATAGGAACTACATACACTATGATACTAAAGATTCAAATAGCATCAGTACAAAGGTGAGAAGATAACAATGAAACAGTTTTTAGAAGATTTTCCTGAATATAGCTTTTAGTTTGGTTTGCTGTCATTTCTACAGTTGTGTTGTTCATAGAGGCTATGTCTACACAGTAGCGTTATTTCAGAATAACTGATTTTACTCCTAAATAACATAGTCTGCATCCACTCAGCAAGCAGTTATTTAGAGATAATGTCGACATAATGCTGAGCTGGCGGACTTCTTACTCTGACTCCTGTAACTCTCTTTGTATGAGGAGTAAGGGTATGTCTACACTAGCCCCCTAGTTCGAACTAGGGAGACTAATGAGGGCGACCAAAATTGTTAATGAAGCACGGGATTTAAATATCCCATGCTTGATTAGCATATTCCCGGCCGGTTGCCGTTTTGGAAACTGACTAGCCTGAAATAACCGCCCAAGTCTACACACGGCAGAGAAACGGGATTCCGAGATAAACCCATTAGTTCAAATTAACTGTTAAACCTCATTCCACGAGGAGTAACAGTTAATTCAAACTAAGGAGTTTATCTCGGAATCCCGCTTCTCCTCCGCGTGAAGATGCGGGCGGTTACTTCGGGCTAGTCAGTTTCCAAAATAGCAACCGGCCGGGAATATGCTAATCAAGCGCGTAATATTTAAATCCCGCGCTTCATTAGCAATTTCGGTCACTCTCATTAGCCTCCCTAGTTTGAACTAGGGGGCTAGTGTAGACGTACCCTAAGGGAAGTTGGAGGAAGAGTTCCCTTTCTTGGACTTCCTGTTGTGTAGACAGCACCAAAAGCCGAAATAAGCTATTTCAATTTAAGATATGTAACTGATGTAGCTCAAGTTGCATAGCTTATTTTGGTTTTGTGTAGATGTGCCCAGTGACCAGCAGGTCTCCTTGACTTTGAAACTCACTCCCTAAATCAGGGCTACTCAACATACGGCTTGTTTGTTTGCGCCCACAGTGTGGTTTGGATTTACATGGGGCTCAACACACAGCCCGCGGATGGGATCCTTTGAACATGGCCTCCCCTGGGAACATGCTCCACAATGGCGAGGTGTCTCCCAGGTGGGGTGAGCACTGAAAGACACAAGAGGATGGGCTGGCTGGAACTGACGGGTTTAGGAGGTCAGCATTTCTACTCCCCAGAGAGGAGGTGTTGGGAGTGCCAGGGCATTGTGGGAAGTGCTTTGTATTCATGCCCATCAGTGTGAAAGAAGCTATTTACATATATATTTGTATATATATGCAACCACACTTAAGTTGCGGCCCTCAGCATGTGCTGTGAGTATCATTGTGGTCTCCGGGGCTTCCAAAGTTGAGTAGCCCTGTCCTAAATGATCCAAAATAGTTAGAATATGCTGGTCATCAGTGTGTGCTATAAAAGTCAACCTAGTCATGGGCTTTAGGTGGAGTGGGATGGATATCCTCTGTGGTAGTTTCTATAACAGGATTCTATTTTCCTTAGTGTAGGTTCTCAGTTCATGTGTTTTAGTTATTTTTGGCCAACCTATGCTATTCCCTTCCTGTTCTGCCACTGTAGCGAGCGTTGTAGGGTGGGCTGGGGATGAGAAGAGAAGTGGGGTTGGAAAATAATATAATCCAACAG
The DNA here is from genome assembly GCA_030068395.1 of Apalone spinifera. Taxonomy (NCBI): domain Eukaryota; kingdom Metazoa; phylum Chordata; order Testudines; family Trionychidae; genus Apalone; species Apalone spinifera. The sequence continues at coordinate 17,605,870 of JANRFK010006693.1, forward strand.
TCCTTGCCAGCAGTTTGGCTCCTGGAGAGCTGTTATCCACACATGCAAATTAGAACAGCTCTGAGGCTGGTTTTCTTGTGCTGAGGACCGGTTCAAACTCCCTGTATTCAGGAGTCAGAAAATGTGCTATAAAGTCACTTACGTGTCCCCACTCCTAGAAGCACTAAGCACTCTTTTGGCACACTTGGAGAGCCTGCCCATATTCTCCATTTCCCTAGGGGACCTACTGAGACCCTATAATTGTTTGTATATTTGGCTCTCTGAATCCCAAGTGTGAGTTTTCATGTAGTTTTAAACTTTTTATTAAATAGTAACTTTTTTGTAAAAATGTGATTTGTATAATTTCTCGTGACAATCATTTCAAAATTAATTAAATTCAAGCCCACTGACAGGGGGCAAAGGAGACAAGTTGTCCTGGGACCCAATGATAATCAAAGGAGTCTGGGGCTCCCGGCTGTTGTCTAAATACCCTGCCCAATACATTGTAAATTTGTAACTTTCAGTTATTATAAGTCATGTGACTCGATAGGTAGTTCTCTGCCATGTGACTTTCAGTTGTTCTGTGTAACTCTCTGCTATGGTAAGCCATGTAACTCTCAGTTGTTCTAAGTCATGTAAGTTTCAGTCATTGTGAGCCCTATAACTTTCTGTTACTATAAGTCATGTAACTTTCTGTAACTTTCTTGTAATGTTTCAAGTTCTGCAGCTTCTTGTAAATTTTGTAATCTCACAATCTTTAAGCTCTGTAACATTCTGTTCTGCGACAAGGGAGTTGGTGGGTGGGTGTGACTGTACAAATAGAGTAATGTCTGTGCCTTTGTCTAGAGCAGCCATGAGGCTACAGACCTGGAGCCAGGGGCATGGGGTCTGATCTAATCTTACCTTGCACATGAAAAAGGCAAGAAATGGAGCTGCAGTGAAGATGAGAAGAAGAAATAAATATGCACGAGGAGAATGAGATCTGGGTGGACCTCGGTGATGGATACAGAGGAAGAGCTGAGTGCTCGTGACAGAGGCTGCCCAGGTCAGTAAAGAGAAGAGAGTATGTAGACCACGGTCCGTGTGATCAGTTGGCCAGCCCAGATTGGTTACTGCAGGCAGACCCACCATGCTTGGCTTCTTCTGCCCTCACTGCACAACTCATCGCGTGTGTAAGTGTCTGGGTGTCTGAATGTGGGAGGTTCGTGTGTGAAGGAGTTCCATTCCCTTTTCGTTTGATCCAATAGCGGCATTGAATAAATCATAAAAGTGTAACCCTGGGTTGGTCTCCAGTGAAAATTTGGTAACACCGGCCACCACTACTGCTACTGTGGCAGCAGCAGTGGCCAGAGACCCAGGCCTTTTAAATTGCTGCCGGAGCACTGCTCCACACACTCCTCATGGCTCTGAGCGCTGGGGTGGGGGAGGGGAGGGCAGCACCATGCTCTGGGTGGCTTGGAGGGCTGCTTGTCCTGGTCCTACCCCTTTGCCTGTGGCCCCACCCTTTCCAGGGGTGCGGAGCCAGTCCCTTCACCCCCAGTTAAATGTTACGTGTCATAATTTTGTGTTTTAGCTAAAGTTATGGCATTTCCTATTTTGCCCATGACGATCAACCAGCCCTAACGATAACAGGCATGGCACTGATCAGCCAGTAAAGGCTGGCTTACAAGATTTAAGCAAAGTAATGGAATCTGACAACTGTCCTTTACTGGCAATTTTATGTCAACGGCTACTAACTCCATTGCTGCATTTAGGCAGCAATTAGTTACATGAATGGGAAATGAAGGATGGCAGACTGAGGAACCGTACGATGCTGACGAGACAAGATTTTATGGGAAGTTTTTTTTTGATTAAAAACACAATTCTTAGCCAACGAGAAATTTGCCCCTTGATTTAAAAGAGACATAACAGCTCACTCAACAGGTAAGGACTAAACAACAGGATATTACAAGCTTAAATATTTGGTAAGTGGAAGGTGTCTGAGCCCATGTTGCTTTACTCACATTAATATTCATTACCTTTGTAAAATCTAAGCACAGATTACTCCAGTCATCTCTCCTTAATTATTCGCCCAATATTGGGCTGGTGCCAAGCTGGAGGCAGTAGTTGCTGTAAGATGTATATGGGACAAGGCAAATCAGCTTGTGAATAACGAAAGTCACTAATGTGGCCCTGTCTTACTCCTTAGTGTAGCTGTGCCACCCACCTCGCACCCCGTTCCCAGCCTGGCTTCCCTTCCACCTCCGTTCCCAGCCCAGCTCTCCCCTCCCTGCTTACTCACCTGGTTAAAAAGTTGCAGCGATTGCTGCCTCAGCTGACCAGCTCCTCCCCCTGGTTCTGCCTTCCTGTCCTGACTCACCTTCTGGCTGCCCAGGGCCCCTCCTGCCCCAGCGCTGTCTGGTGGAGGTGCATGGAGCATGGGGGCCAGGCTAGAGTCTCTCTGCAGCACACCTGACAATGTGCAGGGCCCGGGTCTTCCAGCTGGTGCTATTGTGATGGTGGCCAGAGAACTCCAGACCCCTTTAAATCACCAGGGCCCTTTACCGCCCCGTGTTGGTGGACCTGTTCGGTGCACAATGGGAAGCATGCTAGACGCTTTAAAAAGCTATTACACATTACTCTTCCCCCAACATACAGGCACATCCTGTGGTGATGCTGGTCTGCACAGCCCCCCAGTTCAAAGCAGTGGCAAAATGTCACAGTCTGAATCCCAAGTGGTTCGAGTAACTCAACAGAAGTGCTGTGTTTTGCCCATGATTCTTACTTGTCACACTGAGCTGCTTGCTGTCTGCTCCTTACATTCATTTCTCATTCTCCCAGATTTTAAACTTTTCATCAGTACCTGAAACTTCCGGGTAATCTGGGTATTACGGTCTATTGGCATTTACAGTGCTAGGGACTGAATTTCAAATAAGAGGGACCTTAATTTTTTCATGTTATATTGCAGCGGGGTGGTCATGCTCCTCCAGTGAAATAAGGGTTACATTTAGCCCTGGGAAAGGGCTAGGACCATGGACCAATCAGATAGCAGCTAATCACAGGGGCAGCAGATTTGCAAAAAATTTGGTGGTGACCAGAATACAAAGAGCCCACACCACTCATTCATTCAGACTCTCCCCATACCAGCTGCCTAAAGCTCTGAGAAGGAGATTGGCTGAGGAAGGGGTGTGGGCAGGGCTGTAACTAGATTGGGGGGGGGGGGGG
>JANRFK010006693.1:17618023-17628609 GCA_030068395.1 Apalone spinifera
CCACCAAGGCAGGGGCCATTGATCCAAGACAGAGCTTTGTGAAACAAGGTGCCCCTTCCCCTTGAGCAGGTACAGGGGCCCCTCCTTAGAGGGGCAGGATCTGTTGTTGGGTGAAGGGTCAGGGTGCTTCCTGCCAGACCCTAGTGGCAGTCACTCCTGATGCTGTCTGCATCAGTTGTGCTCAGTAAAATTTTTGAGGTTTTCTTTGCAACCATTGGAGCTAGACGTGCTTAGATTCTGCAGTAGTCACATGATTGGGAATTGAAGCTCTAGGCCCATGCCTGTACTTATGCCTTAGAATCTGGCCTTGCCATCAGGAAATCCAGCTTGTCTCATACTTCCCACTGACCTCACCTCTCTTGCCAGCACTGTCTCTGAATTAGCTGCTATGCAAGGGTCTTAAGGAGGGATAATTCTTGGCAGTACAAGGGATGGGGTCTGCTTCAGCCAAGTAGCCAGATGGTCCTAAATAATAAATGACTTGGTATTAGCCAATGTCTTCGGTGTTAAGGAAGTTTTCTGCTTCCTTTTGTCGCCTACTGCTTTGCATTTTCTCAGCTGCCCATGGCATCCTACTTGCCCATGGCATCCTACTGAATAACTTTCTGGTTCTTCTTGCTCCTGGATTCACTGAGTCCTGATTTCATGACTGTCTCAGATGCATATCACTTTACACACTCTGGAAAGCTTTTTGATTTCCTGAAGTCTTTTCATCTACTTCTGTTTGCTCAGTGCTTTCTGTTTCAGGGCTCCACAATTCTAGTCCTATCAAAAATCTACTACCCTAGCTTCAGGAAATCTTCACTGGTGCAACGAGAACCTGGATTATCCTGGAGGACACCACGGCCACTTATGGATCATGACTATTGAACTTCTCCTGCCCTCTGTTGTTTCCATAGTGTACAGGCAAATCTTCTACACATATGGCTGTGTTTCACCTTTGATCAGTAAAACTTGGGAGCATCTAAGGTGATATATTGTTCTGGTCAATTAGCTTTGAAAATCTAAACTAAGTAGCTGCCCTGTATGAATCATCCTCTTGATACCACCTGTATGCCTTCCAGGATAACCGTGCTTTCTGCTTTGGTAACAAACAACAACGTTCACCATTTGTACATCAAAGAATCTCTTTTGTCTTTCTTGTTAACAGAACTCAGACTGATGCAATCAGCCTCCACACTACCCTCTAGCAAATGAGCCTGCCTCTTACTTAGTTTTTTGCACAACTGACAGAAGCTTCTCAGATGTTTGCTCCTCCCCTTTCTTGCTTTGTTAAGAGAGTGCAGTCACAGTTCTAAGCCACCGAGCACTTTTTATTAGTGATCTTTATTGACCATGAAAACTTCATATGTTTCTATGTGCTAAGATAGTTTCTCCTTCACATGGTTAATTCAGTTCAGTGACATTTTGCTGCAGAGATTCTGTTCTAATATGTTTAACTAGGGCTTCAATTTTCTTTGTAGCTCATATATACCATGGTACCACAATTTATGTATTTTTCATGCCAGTCTTGTGAAGCCACATAATTGAATAGGTATTTTACTTACTTAACTACTCATTCTCACATGTATTTGTTTGCTTCCCCCTTGTTGGTTGACTAAAGAGCGTTTTGTATAATTAATTCCATTCCTTGCAAACCAAGCAATTGAATGTAAAGACTTTTTTAGAACTTTAAACCTACTGGCTGACAGAAACAGTGGTCAAAGCTGTTGTCTTTAGAAATTTTCTGAACCCAATAAGATGGATTGTATTTTATATTCCAGGTTATCTGAAGCAGATACACAGATTGAACTGGAATCCACAATAATATCACGTCTCTTATTTCAGAAAATCTCAAATATTCTGAATCAAGCTTACTGCAAGGATCAAATGTTCTGTTTTTTCAAGGAAACATTTGAATCATCTCAAGTAAAAAAAGAATATCTCTGTTTTAACAACCCTGGAGCTTTCCCTTGCAACAAACCCCGTTGCCAGCTTTGTCCACATATTTACTCTGCTGACACCATTATTGGACCTAACCAATTCAGTTATAAGATCAAGAACACATATTCCTGCTCATCCAGAAATATAATTTATGCCATCATGTGCTGACAGTGTCCGTCTGCTATGTACATTGGACAAACATCTCAGACACTTTGTCAAAGATTCAATGCACACAAAACAGATATCAGACAAAGAAAAAACAGTTTCTTGCCATTTCAACCAGAAAGGGCATTGTCTCAATGACTTGATTACCTGCATCCTGCTTCAAAGACATTTTAACACCAGACTTGAAAGAGAAACCTTTGAACTGTCATTCATGCTTAAATTTGACACTTTACGCCTGGGTCTCAACAAAGATGCTAATTACCTTACCCATTACAAAGATAGCTTCTCCAATTACCACTCTAATATCATTAGCTCACAGACATTAACCTCCCTCCCTCATCCCCCTTCTGTTCTGAAATTTGATTTGTCCTTTTTATATGTGTTCACTTTTTTTGATTGTATCTCTTTGCTATATATGGTCATGCCAATTTTCTTCCACAATTTGATCTGAGGAAGTGGGTCTGGCCCACGAAAGCTCATCACCTAATAAACCATCTTGTTAGTCTTTACAGTGCTACATAGTCCTGGTTTTTGTTTCTGTTTTAACAGTCTGACACAATAATTAAACTGGCTCATTCAAGCATTAACATTTTTATAAATATTTCTAAATAATCATTAAATTAAAGAATGTTAAATTAAATGATTAAAAGTATCATCTAGAGATGAACCCAAACCAAAATCTTAAATCAAAATGAACTCTGAAGAAACTGTGATCCACATTTGAATCCAGATTGAAACCAAGTGGAAGTTCAGGTACATTTTTCGTTTTATAATATATAACCTCATGTACAATTTAAGAATGGATCAGATGAGGTGTTAGAAAAAACTCTGAGGAAAGAATAATTAAATTTATGGAGGTAAATGGTAAACAGGACTTACTACAATAAGGGTTTACTATACTAATATTATTTCTTCTTTGAGAAAATAGCTAATATCTGTACATACGGGAAATGCAGCAAAATTAATATACTTGCTACCACATGGGAAATTATTAGTAAAATTGCCTAACTAGATATTACTAAATTTCCGGGGGTAGCTGAGGGTGTCTGTACAGGATAAAAAACAACAAATACTCTGGTTAGTTTTTAAAGTGCTACCAGACTGTTTGTTGTTTTTTAGATATTACTAGTGCAGTTTCTCAAGGAAAAGTTTTAGGATCCAGATGATTCAATATTTGTATTAATTATCTTGGTCCAAAGAGTAGGAATGTGCTTATGCAATTTTTATAACTTCGTAAGAGATTTGGGAGGTCATGTAAATACAGGGGATTGGAATATTATTCAAAAAGATCTGAATGACCTCAAAGTCTGGAGTTAAAGTCCAAGGTTATACTTAAGGTCTAGTTTTTAAAAAAATGTTCTATACTCTGGGGACTTACCAGTTGAAAGGGATAGAGGAAAAAAGAGACCTGAGCGTCTGGTGAGTCAGTTAAAGGATGAATATGGGCCATCAATGGCATGAGTCTGTGAAAAAAGGCAAATGTGAACCTAAGATGTATCAGGTGAGGTATCTCATTGTACAGGGCACTGGGAAGACCTCATCTGAAATACTGTTCTCAGTTCTGGTCACCCATGCTCAGGAAAGATGAATTCCACCTGGAACAGGTGCAGAGAGAGATAATAGGCTGATCAGTGGAATGGATGACCTCTCTTATGAGAGGAGACTGGAAGAGTTTGGCTTGATTAGATTAGCACAAAGAAGGCTGAGAAGGGATATTACTCTCTATAAATACATTGGGAAAGTAGACGGGCAGAAACACAAGGGAGAATGAAGAGCTATTTAATCCAAAGGACAATGTTATCACAAAAACAAAGGAATATTAACTGGCCATGAATAAATTAAGATTGGAAATTAGACGGTTCCCAACCATGAGAGGAGGATTTGGGTTAACGAACAACTTAATTAAATTAGGAGAGAGATGAACAAATTTATCAGTGTGATTGACAGTTTGTCACTTGCATTGTCTCAGTGGTCCAGGAAGAACATCCATTCTAGGCTGCCTGCTCCCCAGCCCTTGCCTCTGTTGATTAGAGATGCACACATCACTCTCCCTTCTGACTGAGGTATTTTCAAGTGGCACAGTCTCTTGTTTAAACTGTGATATCCCCAGCCAACGGATACACTGTGTATCATAACCGAAGAGAAAGCAAAATAGCTTTCTTAATCAGTCTAATTGCCACAGTTAAGCCACCACACAGCTATTTTTAAGCAAGCACAGATTATCTTTAAAGTGAAAGCAATACAAAGAAAATATTAAAAGAACCTATGCACATATCAGTAAGTTTACCAGATGTTACACTTTCACTCCATCAGGGCTCTGGTTGGTGATTAGTCTGTCAAACTAAACACTAGACTTTTTCCTATGGTCACATGTTCATCACATCTTCAGCTCAGAAGAAGCACACTCATGACTCTGTGAGCTAGTCATTTATCTATATTGGGCCTTTTAAGAGTCCATAAATAGGTACCAGACAGCCAATGATTTCCTGCTCAAGGTGAAGCTTCAAAAGGGGCAGAGGGTGGCACATTTTACATGAACTATTTCCTAGGAAATCCGCTTTACATGCATTGTCCCAAGAAGTGCTTTCAAGTTGCCAATATTTACTAGGGATTGCATTAATCCTAACTCCTAGAGAAGTTACATGTAGTTCCATAATAATACAGAAACAACTGAATTTTTCATATACTGGACTCTGAAAATACTTAATTCAGTAAGGTTGAACTTAATTCCATAATGTTTCTCCAGTATATCGACATATCTGTCAAAGCGCTATGTTGCTAAAAGATCATGGTTCAGGTTGTCAGTGACCTTCTGCAGGGTCAGGGTGAAGTAGAATGCTTCTTTCTTCCCCATTGAATTCCTTTTTTGGGTCTCCTTCTAAAGCCTCCAAGATGACCATGACTGGAGAAGAGTCAATGGACATGGAGGACCAGTTCTCTGAAGCTGCACTGGCATTCTTTTTCTCGGGTACTTTGATGGCTGCTTGCTTAGGGTCTAATTAAATCTCACCAAATTATTTCCCAGACACTGCAGGGGCCACTGGTGCACCTTGGTCCTTCTTCTTCTCTCCCTGTCTAATCTCCTGGGGGCTGTAATACTTTTGTCTAATTTGGGGTGTTAGTTTCATTGTGCAGGGGCAGGGTAATGTTGGTCCCCTGTGATATACAGGTAGTCAAACTAGATGATCAGAGGGTCCCTTCTGGTTTTAAACTCTATGACTCTCTGACAAGTTTACCTTAATTTTATGACAGTTTCAAATGATACTCAGTGTGTTCACTATCACTATTTTACCTTCTTTCCATTCTTTATGAAACTATAATGTTTATTGGCCTCCTGGAGACTGTTTATCTGTAGATGTTTGGTTCTGGCACTGTTTTATCTCTAAGTATGTCTACACTAGCTCATTAGTTCGAGCTAGGTAGGCAAATGAGGGCAACCAGAGTTGCAAATGAAGCCCGGGATTTAAATATCCCGGGCTTCATTTGCATGGTCCTGGGCGCCACCATTTTTAAATCCCCCTTAGTCTGAATGAACTTCCCATGGCTAGACGCGGCAGTTAAATGTTAATTCGAACTAACTCGTTAATTCGAATTAACTGTTACTCCTCGTGCTAGTGTAGACATACCCTAAGATTTTACAATTTCTAATTAAAATATTATAACATATAGTCTATGCCTATATTGAAATTGGCTTGAGAGGGAATTCCTTTTGGAGAGTAATTTAGTTCAAGATAAAGAACTTTAGTGTGAATATGTTATACAGTACTCACTTTCTCTCATGGGAAGACTTTGGGACTGATTCTGCTTTGACTTTCACTGCTGTAAATTTGAAGTCTTTGAAGTCACACCATCAAAGTAAGTAGATTTACAGGGGTATAAATAGAGAATTGAGCTCTTTCTGTGTTCTTGTTCGCTTGCTGTAATCTGAAATAAAAGTCACCTGACTGAAATATGATTGTTCTTTGTGTATAAAAGGCACAATAAACACATTCCAAAATGTAGACCAAACACAATAATGATTAAAAATTCAGCATCCGTTCTCCTTTATTTTCACAATCTGAATTTCAATCATTACATTTTGATTTTTTCATACAAATTTTATAATCTGGACTATTTGCTTTATTAATATTTCTGTTGTCACAAACAGCAATTAAAAAGTGTGTGCAGCACTACTAATTTTAATAATTTAATTGCAAAAGAACAAGGCACATTAAAATGAGTGAATCCCATAGGTTCCTCTCCATTCTGTCTTTGTGATATAATAAATAATGTTCATGTTATGATTTGGATGCAGTGGATGTATGAAGGATGTGAAGTCACTGCGCATAAAAAGAAAAGTAGGCTTGTGCAAAAGTGACTTTAAAAAAAGCCACTACAAAAAATAACTATCTCTGTCTAATGAAATGAGATCATAATTGTATTTTCATATAAAGAAAGTACAAATGGTGTCAGATGCAAGATGGAAATGGCACATTTAAATCTACACTCTGTGTTATCATTCAAATGGGAGAGTCAGGTGTACCATATACATTCTCACATTTATGTATGTGGGGATTTAAATATTTGAAGACTGCATATCAACTTTTATACCATATTAACTAAAGCTACTTTAATCTGCTAAATGGCTCATTAAGCATGAGATTATTGTTTAAAATACATTTCCAGCTACCAACAGAAAACATGGTGTATTCCAGGCTCTGAAATTTCCATTTTTAATATTCAAAAGTAAATTATGATGTTGATGAGCACACTTTAGACTGAAAAGAATAGAGAAATGAATATCCATTTTTGGCAGGGGAACAAAAGTTTGCACATAAGACGAAATCAGCAAATTTTGCCCTTTGGCATTTATAAAGTATGTCAGCTCAGACTTTCTGAGCTATGCAGAATAACATTGCCTCCCCTCTTTTGAATCAGATATGGCATGATCTTTACTTAGTGCTGTAAATTACCTCAGAGGATACTTTTACCTACCCTTTTTCAGATGTCACCAGTTTCTACTAATACGGCATTGCTATTCCTACTTATTTTTCATGTATTTAGACTTGTTTAAACCACCAGAGGAAATCAGAGCTCTTTAGTAAGACTGCTTGCTACCTCATCAAAACCAAAACTTGTTTCTTTGTCACACCGGAGGGTGAAAAACTGAAAGTTAAATGGCAAGCTTATCTCTTGAGGAGACACGTCTACATGGGCTGAGTTCTACTACCCAGATAGACATTCACTCTCCCCATAGAAGGAATCCTGGAAAAGGAAGGAAGGAATCCTACTGAGAAATACTCTAAAACTTTGTGAAAATAGATATCCATGCTGTAAGTTTGTTGTCCTTTTTGCCTTCTGATTAGTTTCTTTGGACTTAGAAAGAAAAAGGCTATCTGTTTTTTGTCCTCTTTGCATGGCAATTTCTTATCCTAGGAGCGATCCTTATTTAGCAAAGCTTATGGGCATGTCCTCTGGAGCTAGTCTTGTTTTTCAGTTAAGAATGGTTTAGTGTTTTTTGTTAAATTGGGGTCAAAGTACCTACATGAACCCTTAGTTTCTTATTAGCATCTCTTTAGGGGATTGTCCCATTTTTTGACTGGTTAAATGATGCCAGCCATAGTTAAGACATTATTAGCTCCATTGTATATGTGGGGGCATGATTCCTTTTCAGTTAGCTGTGGATAAATTAATGTTGACAGAATCTACCTATTTAACCTTTACTACAAGACTATTAAAGAGCTCTCCATCCAGATTTTCTGGACTGGGACATCTGGAGAGGTATATTTTATTAGTAATATTTATTATTGCACTTATATAATATTTTCCATGCAACACTCTCAAAGTGCTTTACTAACATTCATGAACTGAAATAATGTCCCTGTGAGGCTTTATCCTAATTTTACAGCTGGGGAACTGAGGGAGAAAGCAATTTGCTCAAGATCTGCAGATCATCTCCGTTCCTGTTCTATTCAGGTATGTCTACACATCGAAGTTATTTTGGGATACTGTATCCCAAAATAGCTACCGCACATCTTTTGAACGCGTCCGTTATTCCAAAATATAGTGAATGCGCTATTTCACCATCCTGGTAAACCTCATTATATGAGGAGTAAGGGATGGCTCAAAATAGCACTTTATTTAGAAATGTGGTGCTATGGAGACAGTGCCACATTTTGAAATAGCCTATTTCAAAATAGACTTGAAATAAGCTATGCAATTTGCATAGCACAAATTGCACATCCTATTTTGAGTTTAGGGTGCTGTGTATGTGCACCTTTCTTGAGCCACAAGTTCATCCTCTCCCTCATATCTGAAGAACTAATCTAACTCCCTAATCTGATCTATTTTATATATCATCGCTGTTTGGGCTCAATGATTCCAACCTCCTTCCAGTGGGACAAAAAATATTGCTCAAAACTGAAAAATGTTGCACTTGAAACACCAACAGATGAGTCACTGAGTAGGACACATCGAAGCCAGCAACACGCTAGACTGCTACAGAAATGTCATACTACTTCAACTCAGCGAAATGTCTACAATTAAACCATTTCCACCAAGTACAGAATCAGTAGGCAGAAATTAGAGATGGAAACTGGAAGGCACAAAACCCAGTTTAAACCTGAGAGGAATGATTGTGCTGCTAATGTAACAGAGGAGAGAAGAGAGATGCTTTCTACTTTGTCACAAATGCAAGTAAGTGCAAGGGAGCTATTTCTTCTAACTATCAGCAATCATAAAAGATTAAAAAGAAATGAAGAAAAATTGTGCATGGGCAGGGTGGGAAGCAGACATGTAGCTGGATTGGCATCACTTTATGCAGTAATTTGCCATCAGAATAGGAATCAAACTTCAAAAACATGTGCAGGCCTACACATAGATCTTCCTTATATCTAATCAGTACCCGCAGGGCATGTCTCTTTTAAATGCTTAGGCAGTGCATGCCCCAAACCCCTCATTGAACTGGACCGAATGCATGCTGCAGCCTGGGTAGTTCACATAACAAATCTTTTGGGGAATCCAAACAAACTTTCCTCTCATTTCTGAGAGAGATTTGTTCATTGCCGTATTCCTGTGCCTGGTTAATAGTTCCTGAGGTGAAAAAAAACAATGTTACATGTATTGTGTAGTTGTCATCCTTTGTGTACTCTCAGGAGAGTAGCCAGAATGGGGGCAATGACACATCAATCTAGAGTTTGTTTGGAAGGAAGTGAACATTATAAATGATAGTGTTGTCATGACAAAAGGACCTAGACTTTCCAGTCCTGTAGAGTAGTATTATGATATTTTTGGGAGACACTAGCAAAGAAATGGAGACAGTGATTACAAATATGACAATAATTCTAAAATGGAAGACAATGGCACAGTGGAATGAGAGGAAGACTTGCAAAGTACAATGTCCTTTTAAAAAGAATGAGACCATTGCCAAGAATTTCAAACAATACACAACTTGAAGCTCTGCCTGTCTAAAAAAAATAGCAAATTCTGTGACACCTTAGGCTTAGTGACTAACAGATTTATTACGGCCTAACCTACTGTGGGTAAATCCCACTTCATCAGATGAATTGGAGTGTAGTTTATAGACGAGTGGGTATATATTTAAGGACAACAAAAGAAAGAGGCTAAATGTCTAAATGAGGCAAATCAAGTCAGGGTGGAAGAGGCTCATTCACAGCAGTTGGTGTAGAAATGTGGATATCAAAATAGGGGAGATTGCCCTTATAATGTGTTAACCAGTTAAGATCTGTATTCAGTCCTATGTTGATAGTATTGCATTTGCAAATGAATTCCAGTTCAGCTGTTTCCCTTTGTTTCCCTGAGCAACAGGGTGTATCCCTGCTGCTGCTACATTGCTACCTTACACTGCTACCTTCTTGCCTGACTCCCGAAAATCCTGATTTGTTTCTGATTCCTGCCTTCCTGCTTTGTTGTAGACCCCTGCTTTTATACTCCACCCTAACGACTGACTGCAGTCCCGACTCACTCTGGGCTTGATATCCGGCTCAGGCTCTTTAATTGATCTCCAGTTCCTGACTCCTGCTCTGACCACTACAGTTCGGGCCACTAAGTCTAACTGCAGAGATCTCAGCCTCTGACAGTAAGAGGATAACTTCTGAAGGCTAAGTCTGATCCATTCCAAACTTTCTGGGAATTTTCTAGGTATCTACAGGAAAAACTCCTGTTGCTTTTGATGACAGTGGGAAAACCAGAAAGCTGGAAAAGTCTGATTTCTACTAAGTGCTCATGTGGTGTTCAAGTCAGGAGCAAACAGTGATATGAGGGGTAACTCAGGCAGTCATCATTCACTCCCATTAGGTCATTTGCATATTGAAAGGAAATGAAACTGCATGTAAGGAGCAAAGTGCTTTGGCAGACTTGGGGATGTGTGTGGGCATTCAGGATGGGAATTTTGGCTTCTTCAGATGGGGAAGATATGTAAGCAGGGGCTGAACTGCTGCTTGCTTTCAGCCAGCTAAAAGGAGGGGTGGGTGTGCCCACTACAATTGTTTAGCTCTGCA
>JANRFK010006693.1:17652837-17678533 GCA_030068395.1 Apalone spinifera
CCTACCTAATCTGCATCCCTCTGCTGACAGAGGGATGCAGTCTAGACATACCCACAGGGTCCTAGGTCAGGACCCGGTGGAGTGGGGTGGGTCCGAATCCTGCTACCAGGGCAATTAGCCCCCAACCCCCAACTTATTGACTTGAACTACCAAGCTGTGCCGCCCTTCATTAAAGGGCCTGACCCCATTTACTTGTGGCTACCAAACTGTGCGGACCTGAGTTAAAGGGCCATCCCATATTGGCTTTGGCTACCCAGCTGTGCTACCCTGACTCAGGGGAACACCACTCACTAAGTCTAACCATTAGACAATACTACCCTGGACCCCGGGTCAGGGTTCACAGACAATGTGAGAGACTGCCAATGATTCAACAGCTGATTAGGTGGCGTCCACACCCTCATGTAACTTCCCCCCTCCCAAGAGATGGAGTGTGCATACACTGCAACATCTATCTTTTAGGGATGTATCTTCTCATTGTCATTGGATTTAAGGGTTTTTTGGGGGGTGGGAGGGGAGGACAGGAAGAAGGGAGAAATAGCACCAAAAGATATTATTTATAAATTAAAGGTCATATCTTTTATGAAAACTAGTGTCAATGCTAGTGTCATATTCCTAGGCATTATCCAGACCGGGTGGGGATGGAGATAGTGCCATCACCTGCCCTGAAACCTGGGGAGCCTCTCAATGCTTTGATACTGTACTCCCATCCTGGACCAAACTGCATGTTGGTCACACCCTTCTTTGTCTGTGAATAGTTGCAGTCCTGATCTAGGATCTGACTTATCATCACACACTGGATTCCACCAGCCTTGATTACTACTTTAAGGGTAACCCCAACACATTCCCAGTCCTGAACTTTCCAAAAAAATGTGAGTACTGCACTATACAATCCTCTACTGAGCAGTTCAGATATTAGAGATCCATTGTCCCTGTAAAAGGTCGATATGAAGTAGTTTTCCACTTTAATTGGAATTACCCAAACAGTTTGGTTTAAACACACTACATTAGTTTTGATTGAAAAGAAAATATGTTTATTTAACAAAAAGGAAAGATGATAAGTGAGTACAAGTGTAAGGCATTGAAGTCAGAAATGCTTACAAGAGAAAATGCTTCCTAGTGGCTAAATGTAACAAGCTAGACTTGGTTCAATGTAAACTCCTTCGCACAGTTTCAGAGGGGTTGCCGTGTTAGTCTGTACCTGAAAACGCTTAAAAATAATGACGAGTCTTGCAGCACCTTAAAGACTAACAAAAATGTAAATGGTATTATGAGCTTTCATGGGCACAGACCATCCGAAGAAGTGGGTTGGGCAAAGAAAGCTCATGATACCATTTACAGTTTTTGTTAGTCTCTAAGGTGCTGCTAGACTATTCGTTCTTTTTTTTAGGTTTTTTTCCTTACCACAATTTGCCAATAACATTGCTGATCAAATTCTCAGCTGGGGAATTCCCCCAAAGGGAATCAACATGCCCCTGGGACAGACCCCGCAACTTAGCTCCAGCAGCCCAGGGATTGCCATGGCAGCTCGGTCCTAGCAGCCCAGCTCAGGCTCCAGCTCTAGATCCTGCTCCAGTCACCCAGTCCCAGCTATAATGGCCCACCCCGGGTTTCAGCCATGATAGCCCAGCTCTGGCTGCAGCAACCTGGCCAACAAGGCACCAATCAAGGCCTAGCTCCCATCTGGATGCTACAGCCTGTCCCCGGAGCCAATCCTGGGACAGGCCCCACAGGCCAGCCCCCATCTGGCTGCAGGAAGGGCTGGCAGTGACACCCCATCCCCCGTCCTGCTGTGGTGAGAGTAGGAAGAGAGGCCATGATCTGACCACGGTGATCCTGAACTGGCCCCTCATCCAGCCACTGCTGCCCAGGTACAGCAGCCCGGACCCAGCCGAGAGGTAATCCAGCCTCAGGACCCCTTCCCTCCTCCACATATGCTGCTTTTCACTCCCAGCCAACTGACCTAACTCCTGTACCTCTCATACATTCCAACCCCCTGCCCCGAGCCCCTCATACACCCCAACCCTGACTCCTGCATCCCCACATCCCCAGCCCCCTGCCTTACACTTCTGCACCCCCCATGCATGCCAACCCTGTGCCCTGAGCCCCTCATAGCCTGAACCCCCTGCCCTGAGCACCTCCTACACCTCAGCCCTGACTCCTGAATCCCCCACATCTCCGCCCCCCCTTCCCTAACTCCTGTACACCAACCCTCTGCCCTGAGCACCTCATACATCCCCACCCTCTGCCCTGAGCATATTATGCACCCCAACCCTGACTCCTTCACCCCCACATCTCCAGCCCCCTTCCCTAATACTCCTGAAGCCTCCGCACCCCAACCCTGTGCCCTGAGCCACTCATTTGCCCCATCCCTGACTCCTGAATCCCACACATCTCAAGACCCTGCCCTAACTCCTGTATCCCTACACATCCCAAGTCGAGGGATCACGTCCACATCAATGGAGCCTGCCTTGGACTCATGTTGAGGCTTCATCGCAGTGGGTACACACTATTTCGATTTTGTAAAATCAGGAGTTAAGTTGAATTTAGTTATTTCCAAATCATTTCCTAGTGTAGACATTCCCTGGGATAGCTACCACAGAGCCTTCTGTCTCAATGTAAGAGCAATTAGCATGGATGAATTCTACAGATACAAGGAGTTAGTGTGACATAAAACAGTAGCTTTAACAGAAGCAGTTTAATTAAAGTAGTGTAGATAAGGCCTAAAACACAGATTGATCTGTTCCTTTCTCTCTTTTGCTGCCAAAGAATGACCATCTGACAGTGATTGCCTATCAACTTTGATGACACCTGACTACAGTCTTTAACTTATCTTTTGTTTTTGAGAAATTGGTTTACCCTCTTGGGCTATGTGTACACAGCAGTGTAATTTTGGAATAAGTGACACTATTCCGAAATAACATAGTCCGCGTCTACATGGCAAGCAGTTATTTCAACATAATGTCGAAATAATGTTGAGCTGGAGGACTTCTTACTCAGACTCCTGTAACCCTCATTTTACAAGGAGTAAGGGAAGTTGGAGGAAGAATGCTCTAACTTGAACTTCTTGCTGTGCAGATAGCTTCAAAAGCCAAAATAAGCTATTTCGACTTAAGTTATGTAATTGATGTAGCTCAAGTTGCATAGCTTATTTCAGCTTTGTTTTGCTGTGTAAATGCGCCCTTGCTGTACTGAGGATCCTATTTACTTCAATTTACATATAAATGATAAATATACATTTCTTAGATTTGCATACACCTGTTTAACAGCTTCTGCTAATCAGGGCTATGTGCATTTGAACATGTACTAACAACATCATATAGAGGGAATTCATAAATGTATGTATAATGTTGCTACATAATTTTCACCATGATATCGACTAGTGAATTTCGCTTTCAAATGATACGTCACAAAGCATATTTTGTCCAAAGATTATTACAACAGTATGTAGGAAGTGACTGTATTGGTGCATTTGATCACATCTTTCATACTTTATTGTTGTTGTTCTGTTTTGCAGATTCTGGTTTGTATTTTGGGGACAAAGAGGGATTGGTGTGGCAGGGATAGCAGGTAGGGAGTGTTGATTTGCAAAGCAATAGGAAGTTGTCATTTTGTAGCAAAAATATTTTTGGTAAGTGCTTTATTGCCTTTTCAGGACCTACTGACTTTGGGCAGGATTTCAAGCTCTGTTGAGTTTAGTAGTTACTCCGATTTTACTTTTGTGCAAGTGAGATCATAGCTTCCAGTGCTACCTGAGCATGAGAGATCCGGGTGGAGAAGATTTAGACATTCTGGATTTTGCCAGTTGCATGATTTGGCCACTGTTTCAAACTTCAAAAGAGACTGCAAATGTTTAGTGTCATCAATATCTCCCATTCGGCAGCCTGCGACCTAGTCCTTTCTAAAGAGGAAGAGTCATTGGAAGTAATTACTTTCTTGACACCTGCTGAGATGTAAGTGCCAGAGTGAATCCCACTTTCCATGTCCCTCATGTCCTATCTCTTCTAAATCTGGATTTGTTAGGTAACATTGCTGTCACTTCCCTTTGTAACTGACTCATCTGCTCTTCAGGATGTTAGTGGAAGCAGCTGCTGATGGTTTCTTTATTTCCTGAATTTCTAGCCAACATTGGCTCAAAAAAATCATATTTTAGCTCAATTTATTATGCCTAATATGCAAGGTAATATCATAGATTAGGATCCTCATGGCATAGTGTTTGCTGACATGTCTCCCCCGATTGACTGGCCATCCAGTTGTACGTCAAGCAATTGCTAGTCTCATTCCAGAAATGAAATCTTGACCCCATTGACTTCAGTGTAGTCAGGTTTTCACGGCAACACTCTCCTCAGCGTCATGTGGCTTGACAGCACCTTTCATCTCAGGCATCATTTGCTTCCTTTGTTTCCCTCAGAACCACAGGCATGAAATAGTCGCCTATTTTGCTAGCAATCACAATTATCAGTTTCCCAGTTATGGAGAGAAATGACATGGAGAATCACAATTATTAAGGGAAGTATGATTGTTTTACTGGTAAAAATGCACAGCCAGCCAGGAGTTAAACATTAAACATGCTACAAATACCTAGAAACATATACTCCAAGTGTATATACAATATTTTGGGGGGGGCATTCTTTTGTGAACAAGGTAGGATCTTGTTTCTCCGCTTTCTTCTGAGAGTGTACATTGACTGTGATGGTTTGAGAGTTGTGTCAATGTACAATTTATGAATTCTGTTGGGCATTAATAACTGGTGTATCACTCCATCCATCAATGTGTAGTAATGTCCATGGGCTGGAAAAGGCCCTGCTATGTATCATGTAGGCCTACCTGAAAGACCCTACAGGACAAACAGAAGAAGTCATTAACACTTAATGAATGTTCCGGAAAGGTGTAGTAGGTATGCTCAAAAACATTCCTGAGAGGCAAGAATAAAGTTACTCCTAGTGATATGCAAGGATGGAAGTTAAACTAGCAAAAAATCCCTACAAGGGGAACAAAAAAAAGGGGGCAAGGGTTACTAGCAGTTTTTAAAAACTGAGAAGCTGAGAGGTAGCTGACCAAAGAGTCCTGATTCTGAGCTAGAAATAACTTTTTGACAGCAGGAACAGCCAAAGCTGAAGGGAATTGGCTGTGGCAGTCAAAGAGGAGACTATACACTGGAGATGCCTGAACTAGTGGAGTGAGATCTAGGAGAGGGGACCTAAAACCTTGAAAAATTACTGACCCAGAACCCAAAGAGTTCTCAAGAATAGTGAGGAAGCTGAAGCAGGGAATTGTGTGAATACTTTCTTTCTTTGTTTCAAACTTGCTGCCTATTTATTTATTGACCCCTAGTTCTTGTGATATGAAACGGAGTAAATAACTTTTCTTTATTTAGTTTCTCCACACCAGACATGATTTTATAGACTTCTATCATCTCTCTCTCCACATTAGTTGTCTCTTTTCCAAGATAAAAAGTCCCAGTTGTATTAATCTCTCCTCTTATGGTACCATTACATACTCTGATCATCCTTGGGGTGTTCAGCACTGGTTTGGAGCTCTGGTCAGTTGGACAGTAAGGTCCCAGAAGAGTTAATGTCCAAGGATTGAGCCTTGTAGCCAATGAAAGAGACTGTTCCTGGCACATACTCAGAACAGGGGAGCTTAAAAGCATGTGGAGCTCACTTTATAGCTCTGTTGTGTTCATTTAGTTGGAATAAAAGGGCCTAAAAATCAAAAGTGTTATCAAGGCCTTGTTAACTTTACAACATTAAATAGTTTTAAACAAGGTTCAGGGTTTAGTACAGAGAGATCACAGCTTGCTTAGTTCCATGGCAAACACCTCATTAAAGGTCCTTTTAATTAAAGATACAGAAAAGAAAAAAAAATAGTTAAAGCCTTTGAAATGTAAAGTGTTAAGTACAGTATTCTTTTTAACATCATCCTTTGTTCCTTTTCTCTTTAGCTGGAAGGAGTCTCTAGAACAGAACGAAAAAATCTCGTATGACTCTCCTTTAAATAGTATCAAATATGGTAATAACAGTTCTTTCCAGGGAGAGAAAGAGGCTGGAGATGTTTTTATGGATGTTATTATTAAAGCCCAGCCCCATTCCTAGAAGACAAAGTAAGACTAATTCATGCAAAATGGAAAAGAAAGGAACACCGAAGACAGAAATTGCAGCTGGTTTTGACTCTGGTGATGACTACACATCCTCTTACTAGCACTCCAAGGCTTGACAAACTCATATCAGTGTAGGGCTGTTCAGAAAGACATTGAATTTAGCTGCCTCGTCCTGATACCAGGCTTACAGCAAGATTGCAAAATACACAGTTTTAGCCAGCTAAGCCAGACTCTTATTAGACAGAAAGAAATAGAAGAACAGGAACTATAAAAATAGGTGGGTGAGGAAAAAGGACATGTGGAGAAGAAGAAACTAAGTTTCACATCCCAGGAGATGTTTAGGATTTAGTTGGAGCTGGTGTTATCTGGGTCCTTCCCTTTTACCCTTCATCTCAATATTAGGATTAAGTAGCAAAGAGATATTAAGAGATGGGGGGATGGCAGCCATGATGTTGAAGCTCACAAAAGCAGATAATTTATCTCCTAAAGACTTTGTCTTTATGGACCCCGAAACGGAGTGATGTGTGGAATCATCCATCCCTTTATTATTTTAGGGTTAATATGACATACCGATTTTTGTTGTTTTTTAAGTTTATGCCAATTGTGGTTAATTTCTAGTTCCATAGTTTTCTTGTTTATCAGGCATGATTGTAACACAATCCTGGAATACTATCAGTAGGCTGTTTTGTCTGGACTTTATCTATCTTGCTGTTGCTTCTTTTTTTCACCAGAATTTGTTGTTATAGGTTATTGTGACATTTTATGAGCTTTCATTCACTTTTTTCAGTTGAGCTCACACTAAAGGTAAATTTATAAGCCCATTTATCATAGCTAGCCAACACATGAGCCTGGTGTATGTCCAAGGTGCACACCATCCAGGTCTGTGACCTGGGGTATACCCATATCTGACTTCCGCCCTCAAATGTTCTCTTTTTAAGACCTCACTTTTTACTGGGATAGACCCTAATTTAGGTGCCTTTTTAACTTTTTTAGTTAAAGATCAGAGCAGACAGCCTCTCTCCTGAGAGAGAAGTCATCACAGTAGCTATGGAGGAGGTATCCTATCAGATGGGGCTTGGTTAATTGGAAACAACAGAGAGGGAGACAGACCTGGGTGCAATAGTCAATTGCACAATGACTATGAGCCACCAGTGTGATGCAGCAATGAAACAGGCAAATGTGATGCTAGGATCTACCAAGCAAAGTATTTCAAGTAAAAATAGGAACGTACTGGTGCCATTGTACAAGATAAGACCCCCATCTGGAATACTATATTTAACTGTGGTCACCTATATACAAAAGAGATGAATTCAAACTGGAATTGGTATACAGGCAAGCTACTAGGATGACCAGAGGATCTGAAGGCCTATTTTATGAAAGGAGATTAAAAAAGCCTGGATTGTTTAGAGTTGCAAAATAAAGAGTAGCTGAGAGGGGATCTGATTGATTTCCATAAATTCATTAGTTGGGTGTGGGAAAACACCAGAGAGAGAGAGGAAGAGTTAAGCTAAAGGTCAATGATAATACAAGAACAAAAGGTTATAAACTAGTCATGAATAAATGTATGATGGAAATTAGCAAGTTTCTAACCACCTGAAGCACAAGGTTCTGCAAAAAATATTCAGGTGTGTTTAGAGATAAAAAATCCTGTGGCTCACTTTTAATCACCTTGAATGAAGCTACCAATTCATTTCACATGCCACCAAACAGCCAGCACATTGTAACCACTTTCAATCATTGTCAGCTTGGCCTGAACCAATAGGTTAGAAACCTAATATCCCATTATCAATCCCATAAAACAGGATTGGCAAAAGTGTGGCCAGGAGTCATATGTGGCTTGTGAAATCCTGATACATCTCCCCTGACCATCTTCTTTCTGTAACTACGACAGGAGAACAAAGATGATCAATTGCACATTAGATTGCGGCTGGTAACTTACAGCAACAAATGATTCTGTTCATCTAACCAGGAAGATATAATCACAAGAACTTGATGTACCATTATTTTTTATTGTGTGTTGCTAAGGGCTACCAATGGGAGTGGGTGAAGAAAGCAATTCCCCAGCAGCCCAGGTGACTTAAAAGGACCCAAAGCTCCCTGCCACTTTTAAATCACAGCAATTTAAATTGTGGTAGAGGATGTACCTTGTGTGTACTGCATGCCCTGGCCAGCTGCCAGCCTTGGTCCAGCTCGAAGCCCATGTGCTGATGCCATGTTGGGCCAGCAGCTCTGTTGGGCACCCAGGGATTCCAGCATGGGGCAAAAGAGGCAGTTGCACCAAGCTTTTTAAATCACTGCCAGAGCCCCAGGCAGTGTTGGACAGCACTGACGGGCTCCACCTTTTTTTGCCTGAGGCCTGCAGCCTTAACTTGAACCCCCTACTTGGCCCCAAGGCCTGGCATTTCTGTTGGCAGTACCAATGTTGCCATTGGCAAACGAGATATGGATTTGGGGGCTACATAGTGCCAAAAGACCTCCCATAAACCATCTCAAACCTGTCCTGAGAAAGCAGCATTGTCTGTCTGCCTTAGAAATGGAGTTAGAACAAATTGTGCTGCTTAAGGTCCAATTTTCATTTTTTTTTCCATTTAGTTTAAAACAGATTGAAAAAGGTGCCCAGCTATGCTGTGTCTTGAACTATTTAGGTTACTGTCAAGTATAAAGAAGAAGCTCTGAGTGCATTTCAAGTTTATAACATGTCACTTCAGTTGGCATGACTCTTTCTATTACCCAAGTCTGAGGGAAAATGCATTCCCTGGAGCATTCTGGCGCTGTTGCTAATATTAAAAATAATACTTAGCACTTCAATTACATTTCATACCTTCAAAGTGCTGTACAAATGTTAATTAATAAGGATATGAGGCTGAATGCCAAAGAGAAAAAAGCCTATTTGTGGAATGTTACCTTGCTTGACCTTCCTGGAAAAACATTAGCAGTCCCAAGGAGTCTCTCTTACTTTTTATTTTTTCCTTTTTGCATAGAACCAACCATGCTAATGTGACTTAGAGTCCCAACACTGATATGATCTCTGAACACATGGACTCCTGCAGCGAGTGTGAAGGCTCTGCCCTCACAGAGTTCATTACAGGATTGGGGCCAACAACCAAGAGTTTGGGATGGTATCTCTTCACTTACATCCACACTGCAATCGCATTCTTTCAAAAGAAAATT
The DNA here is from genome assembly GCA_030068395.1 of Apalone spinifera. NCBI lineage: Eukaryota > Metazoa > Chordata > Testudines > Trionychidae > Apalone > Apalone spinifera. The sequence goes on from JANRFK010006693.1 coordinate 17,662,106, forward strand.
GAAAGAACAGAAGGTTTTTCTGACATTGGTAAACCTCTTTCTATGAGGAAGAAGCCTTTTTCCGAATGAGCTCATTCAGGAAAAGGCGTGTGTGGACAGGGAAAAGGGAGTTCTTTCGGAAGAAAAGAAAAGAGGGAAAAGCACAGGTGTCCTGCTGGCCACTCTGTCCATAGTAATCATAGTTTAAATGCGAGATAGCATCCATTCAGTGTGGATGGTATCTTTCAAAAAAGCAGATCGCTTTTTTGATTTGCTTTGGCAGTGTGGACGCTCTCTTTCAGAAGAAGTTTTTTTCGGAAGCTGTCTTCTGAAAAAAGCTTCTTCCGAAAGAAGCCTGCAGTCTAGACATAGCCGCAGACAAACATTGTGAAGATAATAAAGTTAGCTCCTAAGGGAAGGAGGTGATGATGTGGATATGGTCCATTATGGCCAGTTAAAGGACAGACTCCTAAGGGAACTAGATCTAGCAATCCTTTCATTTGGGTAGGTCATTATGAATAAAGATTAGAAAAAAACCACTTTTTGTATGTAGATAATTAGTCAATACAAAGCAGATCTAATTGAATCTGATTTGCATCTGTGGGTCCTATAAAACATTCCAGCCATTCCCATGTGCTAGAGATTGGGTCCAGGCATGGCAAAGAATCCTTAAGCCATTCTTAAGAGTTGAGGAAGGGCCGTGCACAGGGGATATGCTGAAGGAGCCATTTCTTCCACCTTTATGATCCCCCTTTTTTTTCTGCCAGAAAAGCACAAAAGGGGCTATAATGGAACTGAAAAGCAGGCCATTTCAGTTACACTGCACAATGCACCTGTCTAGAGCAGATTTTCACGAGCTGAAGACAAGATGTGTTGTGTAGAGTTGGTGCTATTCAATATCTATATTACAGCAATGCCACAGGAGGGGCAAGGGGCTTTCAGAAACAATATCCATGTGTCGTTCTTCCTTTCTCCACATTTTTTCTGGCTGCAGGAGGCCCCTAGCTGCTCTCTTTCACCTGCCTATGGAAAGGCAACACCTGGCATGGTCCCTGGGTACAGGGCATAAGATCATATATCCAGTTCCTGCCTTCCTTCAAATCATTCCCAATGCCAACATCTCATACCCACTCTTATCCTTCCACAATCCTCTCCCGAACCCCCCCCCCCCCTACATTTAAGGAGCATAAGTGAAAAATACAGAATTTGTCACCTCTTGGTCTTCTCTGGGGATAGAATATTGCCACCTTCTGAAAGTTGTTTGATGGCCTATGTGAAGTAAGTTCCTACTCTCATCCAAGTCCCCAAGTTTTCCCTCATTTATTATTATTAAACCCACCATACTATAAGAAAACCAATTATAATTGCATGATACACACCCATCCTCTGGAGTCAAAGAACCAGTTGAAAGTGTGTTGTTCTTGCAGAGAACAAATCATCAGCAAAGTCTTAGGAAAAGCCTAATGAAAATAATTGTTCTAATAAGACCTTGCTGTTGGCTTATGTCATTAATTTTGTATCAAGTGGCATACAGACATGAGTCATCTGCAGGCTGACCAATATCCTGTTTCTGGTCAGGACCCTTTTATGCTTAAAGATCCCTCACTCCACAGTTCACCTATCACTTACATCTTTGACATTGCTAAGAGAAAATCAAGAATCTTTTATGGCCAAAATACAACCACCCTATGTGATTGTACTCTATGCTGCCTTTTTAAGGGCTAACTTGTGACTTTGTATGAGAGTTACACTCTCCTTTCTAGGCTCTTCCTGATACCACCATGTTATTCCACATGCAGGGCTTATGACAACCAGTTTCCTAGTTTTGCCTCTTCTCTAGGAACGTATCTTCTGGACCAGTTTCATATCCAGTGCAGAGTACATCCTGGTACATCCAGACTACCACAGATGTTCTGCCCATTTCTCTCCAGCATTTGCCCACTCCCTTTCTGCCTGCATTGAAGGAGGACTAGTGGCTCAGAAGAGACATCATCTCCTCCATGTGCTTCCCACAATGTAGGCAATCAACACGTTATGAGTTAGGTGACAACTTACACACCTGGACTCCCATGCGCACGTGCACACACGCACAGGGCAGATAACAATTTGACCCTAAGTCTGACAGTATTAATATTTTGACACCACACTTTCCTTCTAATTGGTAAACTAGGTCCAAAGTTTCATGTGGGACTTGAACTTGATCCTTGGGAGCAATGCTTTTAATGCTTTTAAATCCCACGGTGTCATCCTTCTTACTTGATCCAAATAGCAAGGATGAACACTAACTGATACTGTTTGAATCTGTCAGGTAAGGTGTACATTGCATGGTTATTTCAGAATAAGTTTATCTCAAAATAGCAAGCATACACTACAGAGAAGCCTAGAAATTAGGCCAGGGCAGGCTCCCCTAATATGGATGTGCTACCTCAATTTAGAGCCCCAGGAAGTACGGAGGAGTAATTACTTTAAATGGCCTGGGGGAGGAGCTATTTCGTAATAGCAGCAGTGAAGTGTCCACACTACTGCTATTCTGAAATAGCTATTTTGGAAGAGGCATTATTCCTTATGGAATGAGGTTTACAATTGTCTAAATAAGCCACCCATTATTTCAAACTTATTTCAAAATAATGGGCTTGCTATGGAAATGCTCGCATAGTTTATTTCAGAATAATGTCCAATATTCTGCAATAACGCTGCTCTTTAGACATACCCTCACTTGTTACTGCCTCTAAATTTTATTTCACTTTCTAATCTGTGTGTGTGTTCAAGCAAACAAAAAGTTCACTTGACTGGGTTGAAATGGGGTTGTGGGAAGAACGAGCATAGCTTTTTTTTTTTTTTTTTTTTAAAGAGCACGGAGACCCTTTCCTGGTCATTTGGATCTGCTCAGTTTTTAAATTACTGTTCCTCACTTCACTGGACAAGTGACTTTACAAATAAACAAATACTTACTTTTTCACAAATAATGTGCCTCTTTAGAACAGAAGAAATTTTATAAAACTCAACTATGAGCTGGCAGAGGAAAACACACATTTGGCCCAACATTCGTGGGAGAGGGATATACAAGACATCAGCAGAATGTCTTTCAAAAGCTGTTGAATGCCAAAACTTTCCTTAAAAGCTAACCTATAATTCAGCATGTTTCAATGATTGTAGCAGACATCCTTTACTATTTTCCTAATCATCAACAAATGACATAAGAGAAATGTACAGTAAACTTAAAGAAAACAAAGAAAATGGCTTCTATAGATGTCTGATTGAGATACGATTTGTATAAATAAGAACCCAAGGCTGGTTTCATCTTGAGATATTTTCTTCCTCAGTTAAGCCTTTGTAACTATCCACACACAATCCTACGTTTATCATGGATAACGTGAAAGTTAGGTCACTATATATTCTAAGTACACTATTTTATTTGCTCCCAAAGGGAATTTTACATTAACGGAGAATTATTTATCAGCTCTCTAGCTTGTATCCAGAAGGTGACAGGAACAACAAAGGTGAAATTCTGGCCAAATTGAAGTCAATGTGAGTTTTGAGTGAAACACTTACATTAGCTCACTTTCTGTGGATTTATTTTTCTGCAATATTTAGAGAAATGTATATAAATATTGTTATTGTTATTTTTGGGTATCAATTACAGAACAGAAATTAGCCTGTGTGTTCATGTATATTCTGCATTGTATATATGTATAAAATACTGTTGTTTCTGGGTAATCACTAATGAAATACTCAGTTATCCTGTAATTATAAGTACCTCTCTGCTCTGCTTCATACCACAATGTGACACCAAATATGCACATGCATCACTGTAGTTTAGCACAACTTTCCCAGAAAGCCTGCAGGGTTTGTTTATTCATTTATTTTGTTGTTGTTTGTTTGTTTGTTTTAATATATTTTTGATACTACCGTTAAGAAGGCAGTTCAGTATGGTCTCCTTTGGCTTCAGTGTAGAGAAGAGGTCTAATTACATATAGTTATCTCCCCTCTGTTACCATAAAATAAAATTATCTTCAAAATGCCACAACAGGTTGAACTTTTCTAGTCCAGCACCCTTGGGACCTGACCAGTGCCGAACCAGAGAATAAGCTGAACCATGGGAGGTCAATATTGTTGAGCAGCATTACCACTGCTTACTGGGTTCTTAGAAGACATTTTGAGGTAAATTAGAGCTAAATAACATCACAGAACACTGAGAGCCAGGACTGGTACTATAAACAAATTTTATGCCATTGAGGGAAACTTGGCCACAGCCCTGATAAGTGGACATCCGGATAACTAAGATCATACCAGACAACAGATGTTACTGAATCAGAGAGTGCCAGATTAGAGAAATTCAACTTGTATTTCACTTGTCCTGGCTTCTCTAAATGGTAATAGATGAACATGATACTCAGCTACTCACCCCTGTTGGTGAGAATTAATTGAGGCCTAAATAAAAGCCTATTTGAGTTAATTCCTATTCTATCTGAACTGGTCCTACCCATCAGTAATCCAGAGCCTACGCTGTTTTAAGATATTTCCAAACTGTTTATGTAATGAGCTGAATGAAAAAATCTAGCTGGGAAGCCAAATTTAGCTCTCAGTTGTATATCAGAATAAATCCAAGGTAACTCCACTGAAGACACACCATGGGATAAGCAAGAATAGAATCTCACAATACAAATTACTGTCTCATGTCTTAAGAAGTCATTATCTAGTGTCATGAGAAAAAGCAATAATGATTATTTTCTAATGTTTCCAGAGTAACATGGGAAGCATCAGGCAAGCTGAATCCATTGTGAAGAGCACAACATTTCTAATTAAGACAGAGGCTGTTAGTGGACATAGCAATGTAATCACTCTGAACAAGGTAGTAGTTATGCTAGTTTGTAATTACTGACTCTACTTTGTGGTGGGCTTTTTCTTCATAAAAGGGCAAAAGTACCCATTTTCTCCAATCCCATTTCAATAATTTTTTATGGATGTTATATTTTCTTCTTTTTTTTTCTGCACATGCCAGGTGTTCCTTTTTTTCTACAAAACAATACATCTGTTCATTTGCTGAAGCTCAGTGAGTTCTATATTCCCCGGCTCTCATTCAATCAGACAACAAGAGCATTGGCATTTACCATACATTTTACCGAAACAGCAGAGCAGCTGAAAAATGTACCAATCCAGAGATTTTCAGAATTCCAGTGGGCAGAATAGGAAATTAAATGTATAGTTATGTAAAGATCTTTGTTTCCATTTTCCCAGGTACAAAATGGACTTCCTACCTATTTCACAGGGGTGTTCTAATTGAGAAATATTATTTTGGTAAGGATTCTCATGCTGTCTGGAGTGGCTCGCAATCATGAGTGAAAGCCTCAGAGCAGAGGGTCAAGAAGTAGGACAAAGACCCCAAACTGTATATGCTATAATCAGATATCAGTAACCCAGGACCAACTGTGAACTCTTCATGCACTATAACAGTCTTACCATGAAGTCACAGACAAACCTTTTGGGCATTACAGTCTGTCTTGCCACTCAGGCAAGCTAGATTTATTGATAGTTGGTTGCTATACAGCAAAGTTCTTAAAAGAGTCTGGTTGCCTCTTTGGGGTTGCCAGTTTTTCCAACAGATGTACAGGACGCCATTGCCACAAATGGCATCCAATCCATCTGGCCACAAAAGTTGGCAACCCTACTTCCAGTCCCAAGGGACCATCATTTACCCCATACCAATTTATACTTTAGATCTTGCACCAAAGAGAATGTTTTCTGCCAATCCTGTAGCAAACTAACCTTGCAATAACTCTCTCATTTCTCTTTTTAGTTAATAATTCCTTAGTTAAAGTGGATAATCATACATATATAATTTACAGTTACAAAACTAAAACCTAAATATTACCTTCTAGCATGTGATAAAGAAATTGTAAGTGAGATTAATGCAGGCAGCAATTTACAAACATTTCATAAAGTCTAAACACTAACAAATTTTTATCAGTCCGATACCTATCTTAACCCTCTAACACAAAGACTGGTTTCCAGCAATGAATTTGTCAATGCTGGCCTGAGGCCTAAAGCCTTAGCAAGATCTGGCATTTGGCCAGCATTACAGGGCTGCTCATTGGTTGTCTACAAAAATAAACAGGGGCTACATTTCTAGTCAATCATTGTGTTCCCAACTTTCCATGATAGCCAAACAACGTTCGTGTGTATTGGAGAGCCACTCGGCCTCCACAGAATTTCAAGTGCAGAGATCTTACTTCAATGTCTACCACTGATATAACCTCCATAACACATGTAGTAAGGAATGGAAATACACAGCTAAGGCACCCAAACAATTTTAATTCTACTCAGCATTATCAAGGGAGACAGGGAAGAAATAAAAAGAAAGAAAATGTAATGTGACTTTAAAAATAAGTTTAATCTAATTTGGGACCACAAACAAAATGCCTTAATCTTATAGTAATTGGATGCTATCACTTCAGGAGAGAGGTAAGTTTGATTGGCTATGTCTATATTGGGAAGATTTGGCAACAAAAGTGCTGTCAACATGTGGTCAACAAAAGTGAAAACTGGTCAAACCATTTTTTCTGCCTCCCATTGTCAACATTTCATAGCCACATTGCTAGTCCCCTATCGACAGAAATAGCAAAGTCATGTGGGTAAGCATCCGTAGTGCAGTGTAGTGGAAAGGCAGAGGCCAGAGCAGATCCCTGCCCTTCTTGGGATTCCCTCTGAGTTCTCTCACAGCATTCTCAGCTGTTGGGAGTGGCATCATAAGTTGTCCTGTGAGCTTTCCGTGCTGAGGAATGTCAAATCAGCACATCAGTCACTCCAATCCTCCTGCTGCAGCAGCAGTCCACCTGCTGCTGTTTTTCTATCAGAGCAAAAGCGAAGCATTCCAATGATTTGCTCTTTGTTCTCCAAACAGAGCAACTCACTCAGCTGTCAGATAATTCCCAGAGCTTTGAAAGGGGAGAAGCGCATGCTTCCAGGGCAGCAGAGATCACAAAACATTGAGCACAGCCATCAGGGCAGGCATTGTGGGATACTGGCGAAAGATAGTTCTCCCAACAAAACAAACAGCAGAGTCCACACTGGCTCTTTCTCAACAATAAAAGGAGGGGAAAAGACAAAAAATTAAAAGGGCTAGAAGTTTTTTTGTTGCCAAAACAGGGTGTTTTACCCAACAAAAATCACGTTATAGTGTAAATGCTCTCACTGCTTTTTCGCCGAAAGGCAGGTTTTGGTGACAAAACATGCCAGTGTAGACAAGGCCTACGTGTGCCCTAACTGTATATTTCTACATCTAAATGTGTTGATTTTCTTTTGAGTTTAACTTTAATTCTTGAGTTTGTAATGCTTAGCTTGAGGATTTACAATATCTCTGTAATGCATTTTACCCAGTTTTCTAATTTGTACTTCCAATCTTAACTTCATTTTACCACAATTTTTTATCTGGGAATATTTTTATTTGCATATAAATATACAAATTTGTGCTTTTATTTATATGGATAAGATATACGTGTTTATTCAGATTGTCCTAGATACTAATTTTTAACAAAGACAAGATACGTGGAAAATTCCAGTGTTTACTGCTAAGCCCTTTTAGAGGTGTATATGCTTTAAAGAAAGTCTTACACTTTTTGTGCTGTACAAAAGATGTTATTTTTCCCCACTGAAAAGGAAGGAGTTAAAGGAATTGTTTCAATCTAAAATTGAATGCATTTCCCTATGGAATTTTGAACAAGTGTGTAAATATTCAACTAAAAGAACAGTTTTAAAGAAAATTACATAAGAATGCAGAAGGTTCAAACAGAAATATCACTCAACAAAACCTTAACTGTAGCTTCCACAAGGGAGGCCGAACATCAACACTAGTAATGCCAACTCTCAGAAGTTTATTGTGAATATGATATTTGTGCTGTAGTCTTGTGAACACAATTCACTATTTTAAAAAACTCAGGGTGTGTTTACACTGCACCGTTATTTCAAGATAACTAGCGTTATTTTGAAATAACAATGCAAGTGTCTACACAGCCATTCTGCTATTTCAAAATAATTACAAAATAAGGGAGGGCTTATTCCAAAATCTGTAAATCTCATTCTGCCAGAAATAACACCTATTCTGAAATAGCTATTTTGAAATAAGGCATGTGTAGACACTCCACTGCTGCTATTTCGAAATAGCACCTTACCAGGGCCATTCTAAGTTATTCTTCCCCAGTGCCTCCTGGGGCTCTGAATCAACGTAGCACATCCACATTAGGGAAGCCTGCCTTGGAGTAATGTTTCCCTGTAGTGTAGATGTACTATTTCAAAATAAGCTATTTCAGAATAACTATCCCAGAATAGTTTATTTCAAAATAGCCATGCAGTGTTGACGTACCTCAGTCTCTAGTGCTAATGTTTGCACAAAATAAGCTTGAACGGGGGTAATAAACACATCCTTCATGTTCAGAAACCAGAAGCCAAATAAAAAGGGCACAAACATATCATTTCAAAGTCTTGTGATTTTTTTAAAAAAAATCTTATTTTGGGGGAGGAACTCATCATTGGTTATCCTGTAACATTCCTACTGAGCTCAGTGGGAATAGGTTTGATCCCAAGATATTATAACTTGAAGCGTGACAGAACATGAACTACAAAATTTAAAACACTTGAAATTTACCTAATTTTGAATTGAAAAACATAAGAACTTAAGAACAGCCATACAGAGTCAGACCAATGGTTCATCTTGCCCAGTATCCTGTCTTCGGACAGTGGCTAATGACAGGTGCCCCAGAGAGAATGAGCAGAACAGGTATTCACCAAGTAACCCATTCCCTTTTGCCCATTCCCAGCTTCTGACAAACAGAGGCTAGAGATACCATCCCTGCCTATCCTGGCTAATAGCCATTGGTGGACCTAACCTCCATGTATTTATCTAGCTCTTTTTTTAAACCCTGTTAATGTCCAGGTCTTCTCAATGGCATCTGGCAAGGAGTTTCACAGGTTGACTGTGCATTGTGTGAAGAAATATTACCTTGTGTTGGTTTTAAACCTATCATCTATTAATTCCATTTTGTGTCCCTTAGTTCTTTTGGTATGGAATGACTAAATGACTTTTCCTTATTTACTTTCTCAACAGCACTCATGATTTTATATACCTATATCATAGCCCCCTGAGTCTCATGTTTTCTAAGCTGAAAAGTCTCTGTTTTATTTCTCTCTCCTCATGTGGCAGCCATTCCAAACTGCTAATTATTTTTGTTGACTTTTTCTGAACCTTTTCCAATGATAAGAGATCTTTTTCTGAAATGAAGTGACCACATCTGCATACAGCAGGCCTGGGCAAAATACAGCCCTTGGGCCAGATACGGTCCTCCAAGCCACCAGATCAGGCCTGTGGAGGGAGTGGGGATCCCTAGGCAGGCTCCCCTGCTTGCCCTGCAGCCCCACGTGCCCTTCAGAAATGCGGCTGCTGGGCTTCCTTTCTGTTTCAAAACTTATGGGGAGGAGGGAAGCTTACAGAGCCACCCCACCACCAGCACAATCCCAGTGACCAGTTTCTGATCAGAATCCAGCCAATGGGAGCTGCTTGCTGGAATAATAGGCAGCCAAGAAGAACCTCGCCCCCTCTCCTCTGCTCAGTTATTCACTGAAGCACATGGCCAGGCAAGCAGGCTGGCTGGGAAACATTTTAAGCTCTGCAAGCCTTAGTTCTGCAGACAGACAGGCTGGTTTGCATGCTGGCTGGTAAGTCTCCTGGACACAGCCTGCTTCTGGCACCCAGCTCCTCCTTCCCCCAACCCTCTACCCCTCCCCCACTCAACATACCCAAGCCCTCTCTTCCACCCATAAACCCTCCCAGATCTGGCATCCCAGTCTCCTGTCCCAGATCACAATCGCTACCCTAGGTCATATCCCAAACCCCTGCACTCCAGTTCCCTGCCCTAGGTCACAATCGCCTCCTTCACCCAAACTCTCTCCGAGACTCCAGTCTCCCTCTTGCACCTCAATCCCTTACCCCAAAATCCCCTCTGCACCCAGCGTCCATCCCAGACCTCGCATTTACTCCATTAATATCATGGAAGAATGCAGTCCTTGACCCCTTTTCAAAATTTTGGAGTGGCTCCCCATCAAAAAATTATTGCCCACCCCTGGCATACAGTATTCAAGATGTGGGAGTACCATGGTTTTATGTAGAGGCAATAAGATATTCTCTATCTTATTCTCGATCCCTTTTTAAATTATTCTTAATATTCTGTTTGCTTTTTTGACTGCTGCTGCACATTGAATGGATGTTTTCAGAGAACTATCCACAATGACTCCAAGATCTCTCTCTTGAGTGAGAATAGCTAATTTAAGCCCATCATTTTATATGTATAATTGGGATTGTGTTTTCCATTATGCATTACTTTGCCTTTATCTACATTAGAATTCATCTGCCATTTTGTTGCTCAGTGATGTAGTTTTGAGAGATCCTTTTGAAGCTTTTCGCAGTCTGCTTTGGACTTCACTATATTGAGCAATTTAATATCATCTGCAATTTTTGCCATCTCACTGTTTACCCCTTTCTGCAGATTATTTGTGAATATGTTGGATATAATTGGTCTCAGTACAGACCTCTGCAGGACACTACTAGTTTCCTCACTCCATTCTGGAAACCTACCCTTTAGTCCAACCCTTTGTTTCCTCTCTTTTAACCAGTTATCAATCCATGAGAGGACGTTCCCTCTTAACCCATGACATCTTATTTTGCTTAAAAACCTTTGGTGAGAGACCTTGTGAAAAATTTTCTGAAAATCTAAGTATACTATGTCCTCTGTATCTCCCTTGTCCACATACTAATTGACATCACCCCTCAAAGAATTCTAGTAGATTAGTAAGGCATTATTTACCTTTACAGAAATGATGTTGACTTTTCCCCCAACAAATTACGTTCATCTATGTGTCTGACAATTCTGTTCTTTACTATAGTTTCAACCAATTTGCCCAGAAGTGACATTAGACTTACCAATCTGCAATTGCCAGAATCGCCTCCAGAGCTCCTTTGGTGTTACATTAGCTATCGTCTAGTAATTTGGTACAAAAGATGATTGAAAGGATAGGTTATAAGCCACAGTTAATAGTTCTGCAGTTTCACATTTGAGTTTCGCATTTGACTTCATGGAGCTTCCTTCAAAAGTGTGTCATCACTTTTGTCGTATGTAATTTCTAGTGAAAAAGGGGGAAAACACTCTTTGTTGTGCCTGAACCCTAAGCACAGCTTTAAAAAGAAATACCTACTGTTGTCTGTTTGTTTCAGTTTATTTCTTCTTAACTTTGCATCAAGGGTATGTATTGACTTTGTTGAATTACACAAGGTAGTTGCAAATGATGCATGAAATGAAAAATCCTTCTCCGCCTATTACACAGAGAAGCTACAGACAATGCTTAGCAATCATGGCTGTGCTGCTCCAGTTTCTGTAATATTCAGCGTAACTAGATACAGCCAAAAATGCTAGGTTTAAGGAGTTCTAGGGTTGCTATTTGGGGCATTTCTTTAATTCATTTATCCCTCCTTTTCAGGAAAACATAGAGTTAAGGACCAAATTACATCCCTGAAGAAAATGAACTTACTCCTGGTGTAACTTGGTATAGAATTTAGCCTCAAGCCAAAGAAAACTGAGAGCCCATAAATGTGCTTGTAGAAATCAGTATTTTTCAGCTTCATTCAGATTTATGACCGAGTGTGCCTTTTAATATTTATTAAGGTCAATCGTGGGATAGAATGCATAAGAATTACCCACTAGACACAACAAAGTAACATGTACCTATATGCAAAGAGCAAAAAAAAACCCTACTAAAGAATAAAACACAAATTGAAAAAAATAGTTAATAAATCATATATGGAAGAGGGAAACATTCTTCAGAATGTATGAGGTGAGGATACAAAGCCTTTGCCATTATACAAATAACTAAGAATGGGAGGGGAAGAAAGAATGAAATGGACAAAATACATTGGGTTAGATTGTGACTTTAGAAACAAAGACCCAAGTCAGAGACAATGAGTAGCTTCACCATTCAGAGTAGCCCTGGGAGGTCGTATGACACAGAAGTGTGTATCTGGGGCACAATGCTTCTGTTACTTGTCTTTGCTCTATCCGAGCCATAAATTACCCTTAATCCCCCACATTGTAGCTAAACTATTCTTGCAACCGCAGGGTATTGCTGACACTAAGGGTATGTCTAGACTGCATCCCTCTGTTGGCACAGGGATGCAGGTTAGTCAGGTCAACATTGCAAATGAGGCAGGGATTTAAATATCCCGTGCCTAATTTGCATAAAAACAGTTACCGCGTTTTGCCAACTCAGCACTTTGTCTGCAGAAAGTGACAGTATAGAGGGGGGATCTGTCGAGAAAGATAGCCTTTTTCAACATATCGTGTAAACATCCTTGTAGGAAGCATAAGGGATCTGTTGAAAAAGGCTTTCTTTCTTGACAGATCCCCCTCTAGACTGTCACTTTCTGCCGACAAACTGCTGAGTCAGCAAAACACGGTGGCTATTTTTATGCAAATTAAGTGCAGGATATTTAAATCCCTGCCTCATTTGCAATGCCGACCTGTCTAATCTGCATCCCTCTGCCGACAGAGAGATGCAGTCTAGACATACCCTAAGATTCCACCCATTATCTATCTCAGCCTACACAAGGGATGGATTAACTGGGCAAGTAGACCACCTTATTTCTGCTTGTACAAATTCAGGTCTCGGTAGTCCACATAAGGGCTTAAAGTGTTTACCCCCAGTTACTTGCTCATTTTGGTTTGCAGTGTGAATCATAATCTAGCCCACAATAAGCACGTCTAAGAGAAATTATATGGTTAGAGGCACTGGAAACATGATGTGAACAAACACACAAAAACCATTAAGATGTCTGGATCTATAACTGTTCTCATCACCAATATTTCTGTTCATTCAAATCATTTCCTTATACCCCTTACACACTAGGGCCTCACACGCCAAAAACTAGCCCTGCATCTTTTCTATGAAAATTACTCCATTTTTTAGTTCATAATAAAATGTAAATAAATCGAAGCCCCTTGAAATTGGAGTATTCCTGAATATTCTGTACACCTCTGTTTTGAATAGGCTTAATGTATTATTACAAAGCATCTCCCATCAGAAACTCCTGACCCAAACCTTGGGTTAATTTGAAAATCTTGTGAAAAAAGATGTTTTCAGACAGTAAGTGCTAATATCAGGGGCTGGAGTTTAATTGTGACTATGCTACACAGCTGCACTGAGAGATTAGTGCTAACACCAGTCTGCTCAGAATTTATACCCTCATCTAGGTTTTCAGGAAAATTAAATTTGAGGAAGTTGTGTTTATCAGCTTCCTGGCTTACTGTCAACAGACAACGCTGCTTTCTTTTTCAACTGTGAGGTGCTAATTATGGTTTTCTCAGACTTCAATATAAATGAAAATTATTTGGCAGCTACCAGCAGCTTTGCAAAGTTTGATAATGCTTTTATAAAGCTTTGAAAATCTAGGCATAAGTTTATGATTGTAGCACTGCTGAACTATATTTTATATAATTCTAGTGTGCACAGGAAGATATGACCTTCAGAGGTCACTACCAAAGAAACCTGTTCCATAGATGAGCACTTTGTTTTGGAGACAGTAGAAGAAACAGTGTTTGAAATTGCAACTGCAATGAACATCAGGAATACCAATCTTGTGTGAAAATAAAAGATTGAAAAAAGTTGACCCTTTATGGATTATTTGATTGTTAACAAAGAACATGACAAAGATTAAACACAGGTGTATTTGAGAACTTCTTGTTTTCTAAACTCAGGTAACTTTAGTGGTGGATAATTATGTAAATGGCTCGGCTTTGTCCCTGCATGTAGACAATAAACTAGAATTGGTGGGTCCGTCTACGAGGAAAATAAACACTCAGCTTATAACACTTTCCCTCTGTTGCAGAGTGAATTGAGCATAGTCTAATGGCCAAAAAATATTATTGTTTATTTATATAGGTATTGAATTAATGAAATATGAAAATAGGCAGGTATAGAACTAAGAAGTTGGCATTTTGGCTCCATTTCTGGTTCAACAGGTCATGTAAATGCAAAAATATTGGAGCTTCACAAAGAGTGTTGTGAAGTTGCCAAGCTGAAATGGAAAACCCAGGGATAGCCACATGGAGAAGTGCCCAGTCAAAGGTGGAAGGAACCTATATAACGCATCCCACAAGTGTTATTTCACAAAACCGAGCTGATGTTAGCATATTTGGGCCAGTCAATTCTCTGCTGCTCTCACCTCAGACTATGCAATCCCTTTTCACTAGGATCTCACCATGATTGACAGAGTTGGCCAAAGGATTTGGGAGAAAGTTAGCAAAATGGTTCTTTATGATACATCCCAATTTTAACTGACCCATTTTGTTGAAGAAATCTTTAGGTATGTCCAGCCTGCTGCTGTGGAATCCAAAGTCAGCTGTTAATTCCTTTCCACAGCTGTGCCTGGATTCTTTCACCTTACATTGGTAAGTTACCTCCATAAGGAAAAGTGCAAGAAATTACTTTCTCTTCTGCGTTCCTTCTTTTCTTTTCAGAAGTAACATCTGGAACCTTGGACATCCAAGTGTCTGGATCAGAGATATTCAGGGAAAGCAGGCTCGACAATTCTTCTTACCTATATTCGCACTCTTGAGGTGTCTCTATAGGTGAAGGTGATGAGGTAGCTAGCGTGGCATTAGCAACCCTACTTTATTTTCAGCAGCAACAGTTTGTCTAAGCAGATCTTGGAGAATTTAAATCAGGACTCCTTAAATGAATTTTGAGTTGCATCCATTTTTCAGAATCCCTATAACATAAGAATACAATTTCAGCACAAAAGAGAGCTGTCATATCAAATCAATTCAGGCTGCTGGTCTCATCTGAAAGGGTTAAATGGGTTTCCCTTGCAGAGGAAAACCACATTAGCATTAGAATGCATCTTTTGTCTGCCAAGAGGCTGACTGGTAATGTGTTTGATACTAGACAAACATTGTTCTTCAGAAGAAAGGGAGACTAGAACAACTGACCTGTCTGACTCTTGTTAGATAGAAAGGGAGAGTAAAGCAGCACAACCTGCTATTGTTGTGCAATTGCTACCCCTGATGGTGGCATATTTATTTCTACACCACTCCTTTTTAAAACCATTCTTTTGTTTAGAGAGGTCAAGCTAGTAGGTCATGGGAAGGGCAGGAAAGCAGTCTCTATTCCTGATCCTTTAGCAACAGGGTACTGTCACTAAACCTAAATTATACTGTCAAGTCATCTAAGCCATTCCTCTTTGTGTCTCCATTGTTTTATCATTTTCATATCAACAACTTTCCCTTGACAGCACTGCAGGCAGAGGAGCCTTAGCAATAGCATTTTGACATCAGAAGTAACTCAGCCAGTTCTCATTTCCTCCTTCAAGTAACCGTAACCTTAAAGCTATGCTGCTTGCACTGGTGAGATGAACTCAATCAGGCAGTGTACGGAAGGGGCCACAGAGCAAATATCCAGCCTAACTCCTACACTACCAATATATCTGTAACCCTTCTGCCGGGTAGGCCTGGCAGTAACCAGGGCTTGGTTCAATATCTTGGGGTCCATCTCACACAGAACCGGCTCGAGCCCCCACCCAGTAATCTGGGAAATTCACACACCCCTGGGTGCCTCTTAGAGGCAATGCTTCCCCACTCGCAAGCACTGAGTCTGAGTGTAGGAAAGAAACATTTAATGAAACAGAGAGAGAAGTCATACGGCATTTACTTGGGGAAAACACCACAAACAGAGTTCATAACCCAAACATGAGCTAAGCCCCCCTCCCCCAGCCAAGAATCACCTGAAGTCCAAAGAGTCCAACACCCCAAAAGTCTCTGTCCCTGGTCTGTGCCACCCAGAGTCCCAAAGTTCACCCACAGGGTTTCATCTCCAACCTGGGGGTGGTGGGATAGATAGGAGGCACCTTACAACACTCCGCCACACTCCACCAATTGTCTTGTCCCATGCCACTGGACGCTCCGCTGGTCGCCTGCCTCCACTCCACACCACGCCGCTGGTCACCGCGTCATGCCGCTGGTTGCCGCTCCTTGCCTGCTGCCACTCCTTGCCTGCCACCGCTCCACACCACACCGCTGGTCGCCACTCCTTGCCTGCCGCCACTCCACTCCACACTGCTGGTCTCCACTCCTCACCTGCCGCCGTTCCTACCAGCCACGTTACACCACCAGCCAGTGATTCCCACCAGCTACTCTGCTGGTTGCCACCGCTTCACTGGCTGCAATGGGTCTGGCTCTCATCCAAACTAGTGATTTCAACTCTTTAGCCACCAGCTGGACTGGCAAAGGAATCCAGCTTCCACTAGACTAGCAAAAGAAAAGACTCCTCAGAGAGTCTGCTTTAAAACAAAGGGGGGAGGGGAGGGCAGGTTGGGCCAGTCTTACAGCTCACACCTGGCAGGTGTGAAGCAGGCTG
>JANRFK010006693.1:17687833-17699105 GCA_030068395.1 Apalone spinifera
GGGTTTGTTTAGTTTAGAAAAGAGAAGATTGAGGGGCAACATGATAGCAGTTTTCAGGTATCTAAAAGGGTGTCATAAGAGGGAGAAAACTTGTTCATCTTGGCCTCTGAAGATAGAACAAGAAGCAATGGGCTTAAACTGCAGCAAGGGAGGTTCAGGTTGGACATTAGGAAAAAGTTCCTAGCTGTCAGGTTAGTCAAACACTGGAATAAATTGCCAAGGGAGGTTGTGGAATCTTCATCTCTGGAGATATTTAAGAGTAGGTTAGATAGATGTCTATCAGGGATGGTCTAGACAGTACTTGGTCCTGGCATGAGGGCAGGGGACTGGACTTGATGACTTCTTGAGGTCCCTTCTAGTCCTAGTGTTTTATGATTCTATGATAGACATCTATCAGGGATGGTCTAGACGGTTCTGATTGATTGTATCGTATTCCTGCAGTATTCCTAGGTCATATTGGCTATGCCCCCTGCTGGAATAGTCTATAAGGACCTTTGGAGCAGGAGTGCAAATCTGGGCATTCCCTGAGTCCAACTGAGTCAAAGCAAAGGGTTGAACCAGACCTCAGCAGTGCTAGTGATCAGGAGCTGGGCCATATCACACCACAGGAAGCTGCCCAAGGCTCAGCAGCTGCCAAAGGATGATTTCTTATCATTATTGCATGCAGTTTTGCTGTAGCATATCAGTCCCAGGACATTAGAGAGACAAGTTTTTGACCTATACAGAGCCCTTCTTCAGGTCCGTCAGAGGTGTGGTACTCTGAGAGCCCGTCCCACACTTGTAAAAGAGCTCTATGAATTTCAAAAGCTTGTCTCTCTCACCAGCAGAAATTAGTTCAATAAAATATACTTGTGTCTGCCCTGAAGAGGGTACGATACAATCAATATTTGACAGGGCACACCTTGTGAGAGTCCGAACCAATAACAGGTATATGAGTGGAGAAGAAAAGAAGAGAAAGGGCAATGGTGACAGTCATAAGATCATGTGATGACTTTCTCGGCACCTAAACACGTTGTCTGATTTTAAAATCATGGTTCCTCACCACTTTTGAAAATGTGTTCATATCTGTCTGAAAATCTTGGCCTGATTAAATTTTGAAATCCTATTCGTTTAAACCAACCTGAAAATGAAATGCAGCAAAATGACTTAAGTACTAAATACTGCTTTCATAGATATACATTGCAACTCTCATTATCTGTAGATTTACAGCTTGTATTAGAAAAGACCAAGACGTAGAAATTCCCTGAATTAATTCCCGTTTGCAGTAAATTTTTTTTAGAACAAAAAAATCTAATCTTGATTTTAAAGTTGTCAGTGATGGAGTATAGGTTCCAAGGGTTAATTACCCACCATGTGAGTTGTTTGCACCTTATTTCTAGTTTGAGTTTCTCTCTCTTCATCTTCCAGTCATTGGATTGATTATGCCTTTGACATTTGTTGTACTATTACATAGATGTTCTTATTCATAACCAAGCTAATTCAATATATTCCTCAGGTTCAGAAGCCACTGTATACTTATCCTTTTGACAAATGGGCAGAGAACCAGGATGCTGTTGAGCATAAAATACATTATTGCCTTGCAAAGATCCAGCACATGTACACAAATGAAAATTAATAGTCACAGTTAGAAATTTAAAAGTAGACTATAGGCTGTGAAATTAATTAGCAGATTATCTGAAGAGAATTTTCACCTCTGCAAGAATGTCTTACCGGAGAACACATTTCAAATGGAAACATTTCAGACAATCTTAGGTTTGTTCCTATAAAATGATGCATTTTTAATTTTTAAGATTGTGTGCTTGAAAGCTTGCTGGCTTCTTTATAGAAGTGTCTGAATACCAATGGCCAGACACAACAGTCAGCCTGTGCTTAATGTAGGCCACAGCTGCAATGGCCACTGGTGGAGCTCTTGGAGAATGCCCATATCTCTGCCATTTTCAGTCCCATTACTCCAAGCCCCCTCAGGCATTCTTCTTCAGGGGAGCCTACATCCAGGCTGGTCCCTGGGAAAGCAGGGGGGCAGGAGGTCTGATTTTATGCTCCCGAAAGGGGTGAGGCCTCAGGTGGAAAAGGCAGGTCCGAGGGCAGCCAGCCCTCAGTGCTGCCTGGACTGTGGTGCCCTCTTCCCGGTGCTGCCTGGAGCACAGTGCATGGCACCCCTGCCTCCTGAGCCAGCCCTCAAAGCTGCCTGGAGCATATCGCGCAGCACTACAGCAGAGATTGAAAGGGAGTGGCAATCAGAGCTCTACGCAGCTATGAATCACTGTGTCTCAGGACAGTTGTTCCCTTGCACCCCTCCCCACACTGGATAGCCTGTTCTCCCGAACTCCCTTCTACAGAGGGAGGTGCAGCCTGCTTCCTGTACAGCTATCGGAGGAAAAGGGTGGGTTTCCTTGCTTGTGTCTTCAGTGTGGATTAGGCCCACAAGGGTGCGTGGTGGGAGCAGACCTTGCACTCAAGGACTGTGATTGTTTCTGGTCACTGTGGCTGGGTGGGGATGATGGTTTGTACCCTCCCTCAGGCTACGTCTAGACTGCAGGCTTCTTTCAGAAGAAGCTTTATCCAGAAGATCTCTTCTGAAAAAACTTCTTCTGGAAGAGCACGTCCATACACAAAAGTGCATCGAAAAGCCGCTCTCTTGCATAAAAGGTCACCCGGAACCAGTTCAGCCAGGGCTTTACGTCTCCAGTTGCTTCTGAGTGCTGGTGCCGGAGCCTTTCAGAGACACGCGCTTAAAGGGACCCCTCTGGGCAGCCGTTTCTCTGCTTCTGCTGTGTGCTTGCTACCTCTTCAAGGGACAGCAAAGCTTCAGTAGTGCCTGTTGTGGTTGCCTTCTTCTTTTTTGGATGCCACAGCTTTGTTCTTTAGTGCCATGGAGCTGGAGCTGCTCCCTGGCATGTGATGGCCCCACACAGCCATGCTGCAGTTTTTGCAGCACTTTGTGCCAGCTGCCTTCCTGGTGTGAGTACTAAACTCTGGCAACCGTACACTACTGTGGAGAGGCATTTTTGGAGGCTCAATACCAGTTCAGACTGGTGGGACTGGCTCGTCATGGAGCCTCGGGATGACCAGCCTGGATCCAAAACTTCCGCATGCAGAAGGCCATTGTTTTGGAGTGGTATGCCTGGATCACCCCAATCCTCTGAAGATGTGACACCCATCTGCGGCCAGCCATCCCCTTGAAGAAGTGGGTCTTAATCACCCTTAGGAAGCTCACCACCCCTGACAGCTACCAGTAGGTGCGCAACCACTTTGGTGTGGGGAAGTCCACCATTGGGGCCCTCCTCATGGAGGTAAGGCACTCTGGGACTGCAATTCCTGCAGGGGGGCGGGATACCTGGTTAAGGGGGACCTTTGGGAAAGAGGAGTTGGGCTGTTGGAGGTGGAATGGGGTGGAGGGGAAGCCCCATCCCTGGGGGTTGTGCCATCCCTCCTTGTTGTGCCCACCCCACACAGTCTTGTTGCTGGGGAGGGAGGCACATAGGGGCTGGTTCCTGGGGTGTTTGAGGAGGGGTAGGGGTGGGGAGCATGGTGGGTACCTCTCAAGGGCTCAGGCATTCCCTCGCTCATTCTCTGTGTTGTGTGTTTGTTTGTTTCCTTCTGCAGCTTGTGCAGGCCCTCAACCCAATCCTGATGTGAAGAGTTGTCTGTCTGGGAGACCTAGACGTGACTGTGGCTGGATTTGTTGCCCTGGGGTTCCTGAACTGCAGGGGAGCAATTGATGGGACCCACATCCATTTCCATACTTCTTGATGGTGCCTCAGGCCCTGGTCAACCACCAGGGACACTTTATAGTCATTTTTGTTGGGTGGTTGGGTAGGGCATATGATGCCCAAGTCTTCAGAAACTCCAGTCTCTGGAGCTGGAGGTGGGCACATTCTTCCCCCACTGTGAACTTGCCATCGCGGATGTGCAGATACCACTGTGCATCGTAGGGGTTGCAGCCTACCCTCTCGTGCCATGGCTTATGAAGCTGTACACAGGCCACCTGGATCCCAGCAGGGACCAATTTAGTGCTCACCTGAACCAGGCCAGGATTCAGGTGGAGTGCACCTTTGGCTGCCTCCAGGCACATTTCAGGTGCCTCCTAACCAGCCTGGACTGGGAGGAGAACAACCCTGAGGTGGTGTCAGCATGTTGTGTCCTCCACAACATTGTAGAGAGAAAGGGGAGGCCTTCTTCCAAGGGTGGGGGGCAGATGCCGGCCACGAGGGATGAGCGTTTGAGCAGCCAAGGATAGCTGCCAACCGACAGGACCATCAGGCTGGGGTGTTCATCCAGGAGGCCCTGAGGGAGAGGTTCTCTCAAGGACCCCACTTACTCTTCCCAGAGCCTCCTCCCTAGGGGCCTCTGGCTTGCTGCCTTATCCCTTCCCCACTACAACCCCTCCCTTCACCCTTTCCCTGACCTCTCAATAAACACACCGATTTAGTTTTCAACAAAATGAAATCTGTATTTATGAAACATTCAGAAAAGGAGGGCGGGGGGAGGGGGACTCATAACTGGGAAGGGGAGGGTGGCTCAGGGCAGGGAGAGGTTGATGTGCCACCTCAGGGACCTCATTGGAGTTGAAGTTGGGTGGGTGTGAAGACCACAAGGGGGTGGACAGGAAGGGAGGCTGGAGCGGGCTCAGGGATGGCAGGGGACCAGGGGGAGGGGGCATAGTCATCACTTGGGAAGGGAGCAGAGGCATTGCTTGGGGAGGAAGAGAGGTATAGAAGGGGGGCCTGGCAGAGGTGGAATGAGCATAGCAGGGGAGGCAGGAGGGTGGAAGCCAGGAGCAGCAGCATAAGGCGAGTCCCATGCACGGTTCCGCAACTCCAAGTCCTCGTGGACCTTGTGCACCAGGGTCTGCTGCATGTTGTGCAGGACACTGATGTGCTGGCGCATCAGGTCTTCATAGACCCTGGTGCGCCTTTAGGTTCCCTGGGCTCTGGAGGGTGGTTGCGGTGGTGTGGCTCAGCCCTCAGTCCCGGCTAGTCCGGCTGTGGAGAACACACAAGAGGGAGAGGCAGTCAGTCATCCATGCAGACACTGTCTCTGAGGCTGTGCCCTCCTCTGTAGACAGCGACCAACAGTCCTTGGGTCAGAGGAAGGGGATGTCCCAGGAATAAGGCCATGTGTGGCCTGCACAGCAGGCCATGTCTCACAGGAGCCCAGATGTACCCAGAGGATCATGCTGCCTGCTTCCCACCACCATTCTCGGCCCACGGACAAGCAGCCCAGGAAAGTGTCCCACCACCTTATGGGAAACAGAGGAGCCGGGAGCAGTCTGGGACTCCCTGGGGTCTACACACACAGCTGTGGCTTGCAGCACTGTCTACAGGAGTGACTGCTGTCTTGCACATGCAGGCATGCCTGTATGCTGTGTGTGGCACTCCTCAGTCTGTGTGGGGTCGTGCATGTGCCCTTGTGGCAGACATCCTGGCTCAATGGTACTGGCTCCAGGGAGAGGGTCATGGTGTGCACTTCCTCCTCCTCTGCCTCCATCTGGCCCTGGCTCTCCTTCTCCTCCTCTGCGGAGACCTCCAGCCAGGCAATGACAGGGGTCTCCAGGCTGGAGTCCATGAGGATGGGTGGGGAATATGTTTCCCCATCCCCCAGTATTTGGTGCAGCTCCTGGTAATAGAGGCAGGTGTGGGGTCGTGTCCCTGAGCACGAGCTATGCTCTCTGGCATGCACATATCCCTGGCAGAGCTCTTTGACTTTACTCTGGACCTGTTTCAAGGTCCAGGGTGGGTGTTCGCACTCCACCAGAGACTCGGACATCCAGCCATAAATGTCCACATTGCGGCACTTGGCCTGGAGATTCTGCAAGGTCTCCACCTCGCCCCACAGCTTGAAGAGGGACAGGATCTCCAGGCCAGACCAGGAAGGTGCCCCAGGGGCTGCTTTCTGTGAGGGCCAGGAGAGTCGCGGGGGGCTAGAGGCTGTGCCATCACTTTGCAGGCCTGTGGCAGGGAGAGCGATGTGATGAGGTGCTGCTCCATGGCCGGCTTCCTGCCACAAGTCTTGTCCAGGGTGCCTGCAGCTTTAAGAGGGGCCAGGAGACAGGAACTATAGAGTCCTGATTACTTGGTATGGAGTGGTCACCAGGGCACCTGTGCTATTTCCTGGAGGCCTCTTCTTTCGAAAAAAACCCTCCTCCCCGTCCACACATGCCTTTTTCTGAAAGAGCTCTTTCGGAAAAGGCATTCTTCCTTGTAGAATGAGGATTACCAACATTGGAAAAATGCCTCTGTTCTTTCAATTTACTTTTGAAAGAATGTGATTGCAGTGTGGACGTTCCGCAAATTTTGTCGGAAAAACAGCTGTTTTTCTGACAAAACTCTAGTGTAGACATACCCTCAGTTCTTAGTGCCAGGGGCTAGGCACTGTCAGCCCATCTGTTTAATCATGGGTAACGTAACCTGCAGCACTGCCAATACCAAGGATTCAAAAATCATGAATCAGGCCAAAAAATGGTGACGTCGGTTTAAAAACTGATATTAAAAAAATAAATTTGGGATTCTTTCCATTTACCTTCAGTCTTTTGAGACTTCAGGGTGCACTTGGGTACAACTGTTCTTCACAGCCAGGAGACCTAGAAACTTACCATTGTCAACAGGAAAAGCTGAGCCTTTCTCCTCATTAATTAGCTACAGGAGCTGTGTTTCAAGAAAAAAATGACAAATATTGTGAGACCTGCAAGGAAATCACAGGAGCTGGCAACACTGAATATGTGTCAATAAATCCAAAAGCAGCAGGAGAAACAAACAAACCCAATGAGCAATACAGAAGCAGTCCAGCAATAAACAACACTAGCTGGGAGTCTTGAGTTGAAGGATGCCAGAGACTCTGATGAACACTAAAGGGAAATGCATTCTAGTGTGGCAGGCTCTTGACAAAAGAAAGCTGCTGCTTCTCCTTCTTTTCCAGAGTACCTCTGGGGAGTATCAGTAGTTCCAGCCCCACTGATCTCAGTTGTTGCAGCTGTTCATAGGGTGACAAGTGGTCCCTCAGGTCTAAATCCTTAAAATACTGCTTCTAAGACTATGAATCATACTGGAAAAGAGTCTCATTTGCCTTTCTTTTGGCTGTTTGCAGGTAGCACTATTCCTATAATCCTTCAAGTAACTGGGCTCCACAACTAATCCTTTCAGCAAATTGTTCTCTTTCTTTAAGCTACCTTCTCATAATTCTCCCGGAAACTGAAAAAAAAAACAAGGGCACTTTGAAAAATCCAGATAGGAAAGTCCAGAGTCAATTTTATGTGTCAGAGCTTAATGGTAAAATAGTGACTTCATGCCAATAATTTCTTTCAAGGAAACCTTGCTGCTGGCTGAGAAAATAATAAATTTCTTTCCTGTAAAGAAAAATACCCTGTTTTTGCAAACTTCTTATGCCTCTAAGATATAGTACTTGTAGAATAAAGTAACTCCTAGAAAAAAAATCATAGATAACAAAAGAATGGTTTAGAATATACTTGTTTAAATAATAATCTTAGAATCCTAAACAATCACTAAAAGCACATTCTTCAACATTTATTGCTTAAGTGGCACATAGTTTTTTGTAAAGCTTTTAGTATGGGTTAAAATGAGAATAATTGATACTGTCAAATTAGCTGGATTATTTGCTCATCGAGATTGAATGCATTTTTGTAAGTATGACTGTAAGGATCATATTACTTCACTATTGTTGCTGCTGAGGTAGATATCCAAATGTCTAACATATCTAGCACAGAGGTACCAAAGACTGTAATTAAATCACTCTGCACTCATTTTCTGTACCAATCAACTTTTTCTTTTCTTAATGAATGGACACATGCTATTTTAGATAGCGTCTGATTGATATGAAAACAGTGTAATGGGAGCTGGTGAAAAGTATCCTTTATTCACTCTGGTTAGAGCTGTAGTAGAGGTGAACAATTGTTTCTAACTGTGCCAGTCATAAATGTTAACAGATGACAGCTACAGCACTATACTGTTTCTTGTAACCTATCATTTAAATCAGTTTCTTTACCAAATGATTGGAGGATAGATAATGTGACACCAATTTTTGAAAAGAACTCTAGAGGTGACCCTGGCAATGACAAGCTGTTCAGGTAAGCTTGACTTTAGTAGCAGGCAAATTGGTTGAAACTATATTAAAGAACCAAATTGCAAGATATATAGATGAACATAAATTGTTGGAGAAAATAAATATTTTTTTTGTAAAGGGAAATCATGTCTCGCCAATCTACTAGAATTCTTTGAGGGGGTTAACAAACATATGGACAAGGGGGATTCAGTGGATTTAGTGTACTTAGATTTTCGGAAAGCCTTTGAGGTCTCTCTCCAAAAGCTCTTAAGCAAAGTAAGCTGTCATGGAAGCTTACTCATGGAATAATAACTGGTTACAAGATAGGAAACAAATCTTTTAGGAATAAATGGTCAGTTTTCAGAATGGAGAGAGGTAAATAGGATTGTAGTCGGACCAGTCCTATTTGACATAATCATAAATGATCAGGAAAAATGGGTAAACAGTGAGGTGGCAAAATCTGCAGATGATACAAAACTACTCAAAGTAGTTAAGTCCCAAACAGATTGTGAAGAGCTACAAAGGGATCTCACAAAACTGGGGGATTGGACAAAAAAATGGCAGATGAAATTGAATGTTGATAAATACAAATCAAGGCACATCAGAAAACAATCCCAAGTATATATATAAATTGATGGGGTCTAAATTAGCTGCAAACACTCACGAAGGAGTAATTGTGGATAGTTCTCTGAAAACATCCACTCCATGTGCAGTAACAGTCAAAGAGAGAAAGAGCAGAATGTGGGGAATCATTAAGAAAGGGGTAGATATTGCTTCTATATAAATCCATGGTATGCCCATACCTTGAATGCTGTATGCAGATGTGGACACCATACCTCAAAGAAGATATATTGGAATTAGAAAAGGTTCAGAAAAGGGCAACAAAAATGATTATTAGTATAGAATAGTGATAGAAATGCAGCCGTGTTAGTCTGGTGTAGCTGAAACAAAAT
Organism: Apalone spinifera; assembly: GCA_030068395.1. Lineage (NCBI taxonomy): Eukaryota > Metazoa > Chordata > Testudines > Trionychidae > Apalone > Apalone spinifera. The sequence goes on from JANRFK010006693.1 coordinate 17,696,845, forward strand.
ACAGGACTATGTAGCACTTTAAAGACTAACAATGGCTAACAAAAGAATGGTTTATTAGATGATGAGCTTTCGTGGGCCAGACCCACTTCAAGATTGGGATTTCTAGTCTTAGAAAAGATATGATTAAAGTGGGATATCATAAAGGTTTATAAAATCATGAATGGTGTTGGGAAAGTAAAGAAGGAACTGTTATTTACTTTTTCCCATGACACAAGAACTAGGGTGTCACCAATGAAATGTACAGCCTCTCTCCTACTTACAAACTGGTTACGGACCAAGCAAATGGTCGTAACTCAGTTCGTTCGTAAGTCGGACCCCATTGAGTTACACGTGACCACGCTGTTCGTAGGCGTGGATTGCATTTGTAACTTGGGGTCTGCCATTTACGACAGCTTGGTCATAACTGCGAATGGTCATAAATCGACCATTCGCAACTTGGGGACCGGCTGTATAGACAACAGATTTCAGACAAAGAAAAAGAAGTATTTTTTCACACAATGCATAGTCAACCTGTGGAACTCCTTACCAGAAGATGTTATGAAGGCCAAGATTAGAAAAAAGAACTGGATACATTCATGGACAATAGGTTCGTCAATGGCTATATGCAAGGATGGGCAAGGATGGTGTCCCTAATCTGTTTGCCAGAAGCTAGGGATGGGTGACAGGTGAGGGATAATTTGATGATTACATTTTCTATTCATTCCTTCTCAGACACTTGACATTGGCCATTGTCAAAAGATAAGATACTGGACTAGATGGACATTTGGTCTGACTCAGTCTGGCTTTCTTATGTTACTCATTAATAATTGTGCTAGAAAATTGGATCAAATTCATAAATGTTGTAGTTCACTGAACATAGTTTTATCTCAAAGGCTGAACAATGATTTACATTAATATTACTGCTACTTGTCTCTTACATCTCATCTTGGCATCCACAGATTTCAGAACATCATTACCCCCTTTTTAATGGGGAAATTGAATCACAAGCTGACAAAACAAATTGCTCAATAACAAATCACAGGTCAGTGAGAGACGCAGGAATAGTTCCCAGGCAAGTTCCTGATCTAACAGATTAATTAATTCAGTACAAATTTACTTTGGGAGTCCTGAGCATTGTTCAGCCATGAAATACAGATTTTTGGTCTCATTGATAGCATATATTACAATTATGCATAGCACAAATATTCCACAAAGTTGGAAGTTCCTAATCAGCAATTAAGTGCACTGCCAAAGCTACCCAAGGAAGAATTGACTTCCATCTGTTACCAACCTTCTCTTCACTCTGCTCACATGCTGTCTGGCAAGGCTAGTGTAGTGTTCTTCACCATGTGGGAGTGCCCTCTAATCCCCCATATTCCTCATCTGTACATTACTGTGATTTGTACATAAAGCATATGAAATTTTAAGAATTGTATTGTATGGATTTCACTAAAATATGCTTTGGGCTTGGGAGGCATTCAGCTACTAGCTCTACAAAGACAATAACAAGAGAGGTAAGAAACACACAAGAGGGTACTATTGAGCAAACATCACTAGCCACCGTCCAGCAAGACAGCCACAATTCAAAGACTTGACTACATGAATCCACACTAAGGGAACCGCTCATCATTGCGTAGGGACTCAGCAATGCCCATCAGATATGCCTGGACTTGTATTTTCCAAGCACCTGGAAACACGTGGGTTCATGCTTTGCTTTTCTTGCTCACCCACCTGGCTTGCAAGCAACAGGATGCTGAGAACACTAAAGATTCCAACTGAGGAAACTGGCATAGATTTCAGTGGTGAAATCTGGGTACTATGGACTGTAATATCCAGTATGGTGAGAAAAACTGCTTGGTCTAGTTGTTATCCCCTCTAAAAAGGTTGAGAACTCCAAATGTGTGTTAATATATCATAGAATCGTAGGGTTGGAAGAGACCTCAGGAGGTCATCGAGTTTGAACCCTGCCCAAAGCAGGACCAACCCCATCTTAATCATCCCAGCCAGGGCTTTGTGAAGCCGGGACTTAAAAACCTCTAGGGGCGGAGATTCCATCACCTCCCTAGGTAACTCATTCCAGTGTTTCACCACCCTCCTAGTAAAATAGTTTTTCCTTATAGCCAACCTAGACCTCCCCCACTGTAACTTGAGATCATTGCTCCTCATTCTGTCATCTCTCACCACTGAGAACAGCCTCTCTCCATCCTCTTTGGAACCATTCTTCAGGTAGTTGAATCATAGAATCATAGAATACTAGGACTGGAAGGGACCTCGAGAGGTCA
>JANRFK010006693.1:17720519-17733259 GCA_030068395.1 Apalone spinifera
AAAACTGTTCCGTTTTAAGCATTTCCAGAAAATCATACCAGTGTAGACGTAGCCCAAAGGTGTGCTCTGCATGCAAAATCTTTGGGGAAGGAGGTCTTTTCCCATGCCTCTGACATAAGAATTCAAATCATTTGTCTCACTGTTTTTTTCACTTGTTCCATTTTTCCATACATAGACTGCAGACCTAGTCTCTGATTTCACTTCTTTGATACTGATAAATGAGGGTCAACAAAAGAGGTTTCAATGCAAAGAAGAGGCTAGCTAACAGTAAGCTTCGCTTTCAAATGAAGCCCCTTCTATTACATTGCATGATCTGGAAACCAGGTACATCACTGTTAAAATCTAGCTAAGATCAAAAGGTCATGAATGTGCCCCATAAGACCTGCAAAAATATATTAAAACAGCTCTCTGAAAGAAATGGTAGGGCTTTGCGCTGATGGCAACTTGGATCACGTTATTGCTGTTATGATGAGTCTGCATCCAAATGCTCTCTTTTGATAACTTGGTTTAATGGAACATTCTTTGCATTTTTTTATTATTATGTTGGCATTGCAGGCCAGTCACTTGGTGTTGAGCTGTATCTGGGCATTTTTGAAAGCTAGATTTCACCCAAAGGGTGTATTGCTGTTCAGAAGAAAGGGAATGCTGCAGGTTTCTGCCCCTGGAATAGCCAATAATAAATTATCTTGATAGTGGACAGAGCTTCCAGCCAGGACTGACAATTGTACCAAGAACCTGAGGTCGGGGGTGGGGTGGTGATGGAGAGGTGGGAGGGTCTCACCCAAAAAATCCATCTGTGTAAATAAAGTGAAAGGGGTGTGGGTGAGGTCTTAGCAATAATAAATTATTGGGGCTGCAAATTTCTCTTGACAGACCTGCCTCCAGCCATCTTCTGGTGAGACAGCTGGGCTCTGAAATCTGCCTTTAACTTTCTTTTGAAATTGTTTGAGAAGCTGGGAGCAATCAACCTGAAATATCAGAAGTATTCTTGCAAACTAAAACAGGAGGAGGGAAGTCCTTTTTAATACTTTTTTGTTCCGAATATCACTGTACCTTGTTGGGTGTGGATGGATGAGGACTTTAGATCAAATCCTGCTTTACTAGTATTAAACTTGATTGATAACATGTCCTTATCAGTGAATCTAAGTGAGAACAGTAATCCAAAACGTAAGAACTTTACAACATCAGCAGAGCTCAGCAAGATGCTCTTGTACTAGACAGTCAGAAAGCCATACATCTTTGACACATTTGTAACACAATTAAATCCCTGTAATGACCTCCATTAGGCTCAGCATGTAAGTCAATACAAACAACTCAATGAACAAGATACAGCAGTTTCCCTCTAAAAAGTAACCTTTCAATTATACTGTGCTTGTGCTGTTTAGGCATATGCTAAATATTATAATGCCTCGTTTTCTTTTACCCTTCAGATATTCAGGTGAAAACTCTGACCCAGTGCACTCTAATTACTTGGCTTATTAGTTTCACATTATATCAGTAATGGTGTGATAGCCAACATAATTACTAGGACTTGAAAAATTATACTTTGCTATACTATTTCATGAACTGTGAGATGATTTTCTTTTCTTATTAACTTTCTTATTTAATGGGTTGACCAGACTTTGCATCTCCTTAGTACATTGATCAAAATGGTAATTTAAGATTTCAGTTTTCTAATTGATAAATTGCCCTTTAAGGGTGTGAGAGCATCTTTTGTACACTTTAAGATGAGAAATAAAGGCTGCTATATTGTTTTACAGTATGCTCCCTGTTGTAAATCTGATACAAGGTGTCTTTTTGTTGCTTGCAGTTCAGTTCGAGTGCAGATTTTACGAGTGATGGATAAGTTGAGAGACAAAGGCAGAAGGGACTACTATGATCATCTAGTCTGACCTCCCATATAAACCATAAAACATCCCCTAAATAATTCCTAGAATATCTCTTTTGGGAAAAAAAATCCAAGATTGATTTTAAAATTGTCAGTGCTGCAGAAACCACCATGACCCAATTGTCCCAAGAGATAATTTCTCTCATTATTAAAAATGTATACCTTATAGCCTGATATCAATGTCTATTCATTGGGTTGTTGTTATACTTTATTATGCTAGACAGAAATGCTCATTATTAAAAATGTGTTCCCTATGTAGATACTTATATAGATGGTAATCAATTATTACTATCTTATTATTATCCGGTCATCCTGTTTACCCTTTTTAAATATTGGTACAACCTTCACTTTCTTTCAAGTTTCTGCAACCTACCCAGTATTTTTATGGAAAAATCAACATTAACAGTCCAGTATGCTCCCCAGTCAGCTTTTTAAAAAGCCTTGCAAATTATCTGGACCTGCTGATTAGTAGCGGCTGTGTAATGGACTCCTGAGATCAGGGCCAACCTTACCCATACACAGACTACACAGTTATGTAGGGCACCCAAAAGTTTGTGGCACCTCTTGATCTTAATATCCACTCATCAGCTCTTCCTGTACTTGGTCTGTGGCTCTGCTTCCACCATACAGGATCTAGTTAACTTAAAAATGAAAAATCCTGTCAGACCTATTAGCAGAACACTGAACCTGGGAAAGAGCCATTCATGTAGTAAGGAAGCCATTTAACAGGCATTTACCAATCCCAAGTATATACTGTCAGTTTCTGAATTTACTGTGCTAGTCTACAGGACTCTAGTTTTAAAGACATTTTTAAACTATTTCATTAGTGTGTCACCGAAGATTATAAAATCATATCTTTAAAAAATTGTCATCCTCTCAGACTATCATAGGGATAGGGACTCCAGTTTAATAGTACTTCCTAGGGCCCCATAAGTCCTAAGGATGCCCCTGCCTGAGATATACTCTTTGAGTTAGGAAATTGTCATCATAATATATATAAATGTCATCTGTAATATTTAGAATTGTCAGGATGTTTTAGTACTGGCAGCATAAGACCTTCAGCATGTATCACTCAGATTGAAGCCCCTCCTGCTCACACAACTTATTCTTCTTCACATTATAGATAAGTGCATAAGGAGTCTGTCATCTTGTTCACTAGTGTGATTAGCAGACACCAACTGGTCCCCATCTTCATAATGTGCAAAAGCAGAGCTAGGAAGAAAAGTCTTTTTTTCTCCCCAAATATTATTTGATATTTTTGTTGAACAACCAAACATCAACTAAACCAGGAAAGAAAGACACAATAAAAATCCATTGATTTGTTGAAATATGAGATACGATAATATAACTTGGACTTTGGAAAGGTATTTCAAAACGAGTCACCATTTATAATATCCTGATATCACATTGAGATATCACTTTGATGGGTATGGCATACATATGCAGTAATAGAGGTTATTCTTAACTTCACAAGAATTTTAAGCAAAACTGGATACAAAGAGAACTTAAATATGATCAAAGTTAGCTAAAATTCTTTCACATAGATAGAATTGGAATAGAAGTTAGAAAGTCAGGAATGTTGTATCTTTGTACAGTTAAGAGACAATAAAATCTTAAGAAAGGGAGACAATCTAAAGAAGATTTATTCCCAATGGAGGACTTTGTAAGGAAATTACAAGATAATCAGATCTCTGAATGGTAATTTAATAGCTAATTTAAGAGCCTGTCTTCCTTAAATTACCAAGAAACCACAAGATATATGGTAATATATTATACAATATATATTATATCTAGGGCAGAAAAACCCCAAAGACCTCAGTTTTTCATTACTTTCAAATGTATAAAATTAACCCCAGAGTCACCTATCATAAAGCTTATGATGTATTTAATAATTATTTCAAACCGCCAATAAAAACAGACACCAGCAATGGTGCCACAGTAACTGACGCTCCCAAATAACACTATTCCTGCTCTGAAAAGTGATTTCTAATTCAATATCTTCCCACCAAAATCTCCCTGCACCCTGACACAGGGGATAAATAAAGATAGTGGACCTTTTTCTTATGACTTTCTGTGGTTTCTTGTGTTCCTATGAGCTCTAGAGCTAAACAGAGGGGCCAGCAGATTTGCTGTATCCCTGGGGAAGGTGGTGGTGCTTGCTCAGTGCTCCCAGTAGGGTCTCGGGCAAAAGGGACAGGCTGCCAGCCCTTAGTACTGCTCGGAGCATGCCATGTGATGTTCCAGCAGCCATTTAAAGGGCCTGGGGGTTTGCTTGCTGTGGTAGCCAGGAGCTCTTGGCTCTTTTGAATTGCTGGGCCCCAGAGCAGTTGCTACCTTTGCTCCCTGCCCCCAATCATGAGACCTGATCTAAAAATACGCAAAGGTAATTCTGTTGAACTTGGGAGTGTAGTCACCAGAGTAAAACATTCGAAGGTGTAATATAACACCACTACCAATTTACAATGAAAACCTGAAAACCTACATGTTTGGCACAGTTCAGACCAAAGTGTGGAATGAAACCTTCTGTGACGGGGTGTGCATACCCCGCACTGAACCAGGAGGGCTTAAAACCCTATTGTCAGAGGAAGTCCTGCCCCCCCCACCGAAACTGGGAATGTTCCAAATGCTGGAGTAGTATAAAGGAGAATAGCTCAGCTCATTCTGGGCTGGCCACCAGAGGAAAAGGATCTCCAACAGGAGTTCCAGAGACATGCCAGCCTGAGACCCAGACGGTGAGAGCCAGAGACCCAGGAGACCACCTCAAGCTACCAGCACGGGAGGAGCCCCAGGGGGAGGTGGCTGCAGGGAAACTGGAGGACCCAGAGACCACATGGGACATCCCCACCCCAACACTGGTAGGAAGTGACCCAGGGAGGGTGCTGGAGTGGTATCTCCCACCCGGGTGAGCTCGGTATGTTACGGTCAGATTCCCTGCTGAACAAGTGGTAGAACATCTTACCACTCACAGGGCCCTGGATTGGGTCTTAACAGAGTAGGGAGGGCCTGGGTCCCCCTAACGGGTCTGTTGCCCCCAACTATTGACACTGCCCTGAGCTAAAGGCTACCCCTTATTGTCTCTGGCCGTTAGGCTCTACTACCCTGAACTCAGGGGTACCCCTCACTGACTCTGGCAATCTGTCTGTGCTAACTAGAACCAAGAGCCAAGAACTATTCCTGTGGACTCGAGCCATTTGGCTGTGCTGCCCTGACCTAAGGGATATCCCTATAGACTTGAGCCATTCAGCTGAGCTGCCCTGACCAAAGGGCTACCCTATAGGGGTACTACCCCAGACTGAGGCAGATTTTTATGGACTGGAAGGGATTGCTGACAACTTGGCAGCCAACTAGATAGTGCCCATTCCCCATGGTACCTGTATCCCAGAGACGGGGTGTGCATACGCCGTGACACCTTCATGGCCAATCCTCTGACTATAGCTCTTGTTCCTTTATATTAAGGGAGCTCTAGTTTGATGAGCTCCGTTAATCAACATGAGATGAGAATTGATCTCTCAGGTGGGCAATTCTAGGCCATTTTTAGGACAAAACAAACACTATTCATTCAAACTAAAAACCCACACAGAGGCAGAGCAGATCACAACCAACTATTTTTTTGATTTAGCTGGGAGTTTTAGGGAGACTTATTTATATTTATTTCCTTTGAAAGTAACACTCCACTGGCAGAGAGTAAAAGATGAATCAGAAATAATTAAATAGATTGCCACATAGCTCAAAAGAATTAAATACTGTGCCATCTGCATCTCATGGGAAGAGTTACTTTCTCTGTCTTTTCAGATACAATAAAGGAGAGTCTTGTATTATTTAACAAATAATCACTGAGCCTTTTTTTTACATTGTTTCATCTGGGTTTAGAGATGCAGTTGTGGAATTTGGAAGAGATTACTTTTGATTGCACAGCTGCACAGAGAGAATGGATTTTTGATGGCTGATGATGCGCAGTTCCACTGTCTCCTACACAGATGAATGAGCTCTGAAGGTATTTATTCCTTCAGTGGATTTTGTAAAGTGAATCTTAAAGTCCGGTGGGAATCTGTCTCTCAAGTGCTATCCCTTTCAGTTGGGTAGCTATGAAAGAACAGGGTGTGCTAAACTCTCCCTCCCTAAAAAAGCCACATTTAATCTCATTTTCTTTCTAACGAAATAACCTAAACCAAACAGAACCCCCAGGAGGAGAACTTCTGACTGATATGTTGAATAAAGAGAAAGTCAAGCTCATCCAGCTGTGACAAAGTAGCACAGTGTAGGTTTATCAGCAAAACCCCATGATGTCATTCTGTCATCGCTTTCAAATGATCATGTCAGCATGAGTTTTGTTTTGGGATTTTTTTTGGTCAATTAATACAGTCCAATTGCTTGCAAGCTGCTTGTTGCCTTTGCATCCAAAGATGTACCTGACTGACTAAATTTGAATGTTGGCCATGTACTCTGAGGGTTAGTGCTTCTTTTCTGTGCTGCCATTTTGTTTTGCTGATCTAATATTTCTACTTAGGGTACCTCTTTTAAAAGTCCAGCTTGTTAATACCAGTTCAAGGCTATCATCGGGGTGACAAGTTTCTCAAGGCTAAAAGGAACTGATCCAAAGCCCACTAGATCCAAGGAAAAGACTCCCTTTGAAACAAGCCCAAAGTGCAAAAAGCATTTTTTTTCCTGCTTCTTTCTATCATTTACACTTTCACAGTTGTGGGAAATTTTGTGAGGGGAGCCTGCCAATAATTATTTAATGAGAGTAGATGTTGAGATTCAAAAGTTAAATCTTAGCACTGTTAAAATACACAGAGAGGCAACATTAAAAATGGTTTGAGAACTTATTAGAGTTCCATTTCAGAACATGTATATTTTGACACATGATGTTGACAATTATTGATGGACTTCGGTGTGCAAAGAGAAATCAATCTTTATCAGTATTTAATGATAAAAACTAACATATCCTGGCCTGACTATGGTGAATTCCTGTGATGTACCATGGATCTTCTTACCCTATCTCACCAGCAGTAGGTGTACTAGAGTTGTAGTTGCTACCACAGCCTCAGGGTTACAAAACAGGCTTCAGTGCTGCTTCTAACTAGGTTTACTTTGGAAAATGTGATCATTTTTGAGACTACTATTTCACATCAGGAAAATGTCATTCTATTATATTTATCTGCATCATTGTAATACGTCTGAACAGAGATGCTCTGTGCCTGCTGATAGTGGGGAGACAGAATGAGAGCAATGACTTCAGCAGATGTTACTGAGCACGCTCAGTTGGCATAAGCATGGTCAGTGCAAGTCAAGCAGGAAATCTGGGGGGAGGGGCATCTGACCCTGCTTATTGCCTTTGCATCCTAAGATGAACCAGCTGTTAAGTGTGTGATAAAAAATACAAATAAAAAGTCAGGCAACCAGTACAAATGGCTAGTTTCATCTACCTCATTTTAATCCCCCTCACCGCCATCTGTAACACTTTCTAGGAAATTTTCGAGTTGTAATGGTACCTCAGATCTGGTTTTTATGTCTCCCTCTCATTGAAAAGTTGTTTAGTTTGCTCCAAATTACTCACTTTATTAGATGACAGATTAACTCAGAGGATGAGATGCTGTCTGTCATTGACAACAAAATTACTATTAATTTGTGTTCTCAGGATGGTACAAAAGTCTCTTCTGTCGCTCACGTATTCTTGGGAGGCAGTGTGACCTAATGCACTGGCCTAAGAGTAAAACTCTGAATGGATGTATTCCCTTTGCAGTCTTGCTGAATTCCATTTTCAAATAAAAGTATTTTTTTCTGACTGACTATCTGCCGCTACAAACTCAGGACACAATCTGAAAGTCAAGACATGTTCATTCTGGCTCTCGGGATACCACCAAAGAAAAACTTCTGCATTTAGAACTAAGAATTCTGCTGATGATGCATGAGCTAGAATCAAATCAAGCTCACTCTCTGAGAACCGTGTTGGCTCTGCAGGAGTAAAACACTGTATGTTGAGTAGTTTCTGTCACAAGGTAATAAAAATAATCTCCCACATCAATGAAATATAATGCCTTTCAAATTACCTGGTTATTTTTCACTGTGTTTTCTGCCCCGTGTTGCCTTAATGAATTGCTACAAAAATGCCACAAAGACGTGTAATCCCAAGTGAGGCATAACTCACTGGTTGAAACTGAATGGACTGATGGAGTATTGATTCTCCCTACACAATAGATGCACTGGGTATGTCTACATTGCAATAAAACATCCACAGTATAACTGGGTCAGATGACTTGAGTCCCAGGGCTGGAATAGTGGGGATATAAAATTGCAATGCAAATGTTCATGGTTGGGTCCCAGGGTCCAGGCTTCAGTCCAAGCCTGAATGTCTACACTGCAATATTATAGCCCCTTAGCCAGAGCCCCACAAGCCTGGATCAGGTGAGTTGGGCTAGCTGTGGTTTAAACACACCCAGCGGGGGCAACAGCCACCATGGCCCAGGGGCAGCAAGGTATGTGGAGTCCTGGCTCTGGGCTTCCCAGCAGGGGTGGGACTGAGGACAGTCAGCCCTTAATGCTGCCCAGAGTGTGGTGCTGTGCCCCCCTCCAGCCCTTAGAGCCATGCAGAGCAATGCTCCGGCACTCCCACCACAATTCCTGCAGCCAGGAGCTCCAGCCCCCTTTGAAACACTGAGCCTCATGGCAATTGGCCTCTTTGGACCCTCTGTCAGTGAGCCTGACCATAGTCATTGATATGTCAATGTGCATGATTTCTTTGCAACAAAGTCTCCCTATTATGTGTTTTCCAAACATAGGAGACCCAAAGGATATCATAAACTTTGCAGTGATACAAACTATTCTGTTCTGATTGCTTGTTCCTCTTGAGATTCTGATAGAAGTGCACAACTCTATGTACGGTGCCAAGGCATTGTATGATAAGAAAAGAATTTACCTCCGGGTTCCCTGTTAATTTTCTCTCCTGTTGTGAGAACTTAGTTAGAGGTATTAAGGTTACTCTAATAACAATCGTGAGAGTCCAATTATAATGCTAACCACTGAAGCTATTCATTTGTGTATTTGAATATTTTCCATGTGACTAGTCTCTGGGAGAAATTTTGCCATTGAATTCAATGGCAAAACTCCCATTGACTCAATGGGGCCAGGCTTTCATGAAGAGTATGCTTCATACAGAAATTGCCAGGAGCAGAAGAAAAGAACTTTCAATGACATATGAGCCAGAATATATCATCTAATGTGGTGCAGAAAGGAAAAAAAAAGTGATGTTGCCAAGCATATGTAGAACATGCATTGACTTTAAACAGTGTATTCTGAATTTTATTTTTTTTCAGATCTCTTTAGCTGGCATCTGACATGTACTTGTAATATGATGAATTATGTTTCATGCACTGTAAATCACCATTCAAAGCAGCAGGGGGTAACAAAGTAAAGAATGACTTAGCAAGCACAGAAGTAGCAATGTAGGAAAAGAAATGCTAATCTCAAGATTTTATTTTAAATAAAACCTGTATTTATTAAAATTACATTCAAGCATTTTTAAATTGCAGCTCTCCTCATAGACACTCTTTTTTCCCCTTCTGAAGGATTAAGCTATCTTAAAAACGAAAAATGAAAAGTATTTTATTTTCTATATTCTATGGCACCTTTTGAGTCTATGGCTTTTGAGTTTACTCTGCGTTCTTTTTCCGGAAAAAAATACTCAAATTGCAAATTGCTTTTTCCTTTTTCCGCTTTTTTTCTGGACGAATTTTTTCCAAAATTTGGCCTGTCTACATGGGGCCAAATGTGGGAAAAACCTCCTCTTTTGGAAGATCCCTTATTCCTCATAAAATAAGGTATACAGGGCATCCGAAAGAACGTGCCTGCTTTTTCAGAAATGGTTCCAAAAAACAGACATGTTCCCTGGATGTGGCAGAGTTCCCTGGATGTGGCAGTTTTTCTGGGATACCTCTGGTATCTGAGAAAAACTCTGCAATCTAGACATACCCTATATCAGACAAATTATTCCCATGTAGAACCTGGAAACACCTGGGGCTTCTCTTTATAATATCCTGGAGTACTCAACTCTCTCTCATTGTTTGGAAACATGGACTATGCAAGTCTATTTTGAATCCAAAATTATCTTTATAGCCAACATAGCTGGCTAAATGGACATAAATATATGGATCTAAATATGCAAAATTTTAAAACATAACCAAATCGTTCTTGTCCGGAATAATTGCCTGCTTTATAAATAAGCATGTGCCCCATCTTTTGCTTTTTTCTTTCTATTGATTCAGACCTTAAATATACATGTTTGTTCTTAAATAATCACAAATTATCCATGAAATGTTAAATAGGGATGATGAACTCATTAAGTATTAATCATGTATCATCACGCAAGCATGAAAACAGGCTAGTCTCAGCATTTCCAGGAGTTGTCATATAACCTAGCACTATTAGAGAGGAAGGATTGCTCAGAAGTTAAGGTCTAACTTGGGATTTGGAGACAAGGGTTCATGTTCTGAGTTCTGCCACAGACTTAGAGGGTACCCTTAGGTAAATCTCTGTTTCTCAGTTCTCCGTGATGGTATAGCCCTCTTTCAGAAGGGTGATGCAAAAAGAAATAAATGAAGTTCTGGGAGGTGCTAAAACACATATTCCAGTGGAGGCCGTATAACTACCTCAGAGAAATTTATATTGAGAAAGAGGAAAGATATCAGGACTTTCAGGTGAGACTATTAACAAGCTTGTCATTGTAACAGGACATTTTGTGATTTGGGATCTTTCCCACTGATAGCTGGAGTCAGCAGACATTAGTTTAAAAGCCCACTTATTACCGACTTATTCCATCTAAGTGGACTATCATGCATATAAAGAAGGAGTTTCTATTTCAGAGGAATGGTTAAAACACGGTGTTGGATGCTAGAGGTTTGAATTTCAAACTAAATTATGTGTATAAATGTTGTTTCAACTGAAAGATTAAATACAGATCGTTAAAATCTCATTTATATTTAGAACAAATATATGTGAGCACTAAACCTCTGAAGAGATAACAAACTCATTATAAATCAATAAATGGCATTACTTTGATGAAAAAACCTTTAATATTTAGGTCATGCCACTCCATATGCTCATGACATCATTTTCAAAATTATAGTTTTTTGTGAAAGCTATCAAGGTATTTTTTCAACAATATTCTGCAGGTGAATTTTTTTTAAGAACCAAAGGTTTAATATTACTCATCAGGCTCTGAACAACCTAGAATAAGCAGTACTTTGATTAACTTTGAGCCATTTGGCTTATTTCTAATGGTAATTTATTTCTGTTAGTGAAATATTTGTTTACACACTAATTCATAAGATGCAGATTTAAACAACCAGTCTCTTTGAGTATCTTAAATCTGAGAAACAACGTACAACAGGAGAAATCAAAATTTTCTGCTTTAAGAATTGTGGTCTTTTTTTTTTTTTTACTATACCCCTGATCCTGTAACTACTGAAACCCATGGAAAGATTCCCACTAACATCACTAGCCATTGGATCAGGCTCTACAGCCTAATTCTCCAATGCTTGGAACCTAGTGAAGTTATTTACACGTTTAGAAATTGAGTACAAATTGTCAGTTATAATAATAGAAATGGGCCATACTGAAATTTCTTTTCTGACACAGGTAAGCAAATCCAAAAGTACCAATGTGAATGGAACGATGAAGTAACTAACTTCTTTAAAAACTGTAATATGGGACAGTGAATATTAGCATGTTTCAGCTTAAAACTGATCTTTTGTGGGTATTTACATTATTGGGAAGTTAATGTATGTGGAAAGCAAGCACATTTACAAAAAAATTAAAGGTTTTCAAAGGCAAATGAACTTTTGCTGTGCATGTTCCCATTATTTGCCTAGCAGAAAATAGAAGCCAGAGAGGTTCGAACATATGGACTCTGCAAACAATTTCCCGGTAGTGTATTGTGTTTATTAGCTTTTTTCCTTCTTTTTTTTAAACTCTGTTATACTGTGACCTATTTTTTTTTCAGTAAACAGATGGAGGTAGGCAGTTTTTATCAGTTTGTTTTGTTTGTTTTAATACCAAATGCTTTGGAGAAAGGTTTACTGAAATTCGTGGGAGATTTCTAATGTGATTTTTTAGCAAGGTGAAGGTATTTTTTGTAGTCATTAAACATATATGATGCTATCTTTGGCATTTCTAGACCCAGTTCTTCATTTGGTTTAACAATGGTGAAATACCACTGACTTCAAATGGAGTTATCCACAACTTAAAAATAGCACAACACAGTGGACAATCAGGCTCCAAATGGAAAACTAGGCTTTCTATATAGCCCATTTCCATAGAGCAATGTATCCCAATTTTATTTAGCCATGGAACCCTTTTAAACTCGGAAGAATTCGAGGAACCCCTAGGGAAAATTTGTCCAGCAAAAAAAAAAAAAAAAGAGAGAGAGAGCTGCGGGACCTGAGCACCACGACACGCCCCCCCCCCCACCCTCTGAGCACCACGACACTCCCCCTCTCCCTCTCCCTCCCACTCCTCCAGAAGACAGTCTGGTATATAAAGCTGAAAAAGTAAGGATAATAATAATGAACAAATGCTAAATAAGATCATGAGATCAACATTTAGTTTAATTGCACATATTTAAAAACAAAAATCACATTTAATGTGTACAAAAAAATAAAGCTCAAAGACTAATATGAATTATATTGGCAGTTTTCAATGGGAAGAGTGGTTTTTCTTCTTTTATTGGCAAATTCTTTATATATTTTGTTTAATACTAAAAAGTTGGATTTGCATATCTGGCGCTTTATTCAGTGGATTTCTATATTTTGTTTTTGTTGCTGCATAATTCGAGAACCCAGTTTCACACAAGTATGTG
>JANRFK010006693.1:17733359-17749217 GCA_030068395.1 Apalone spinifera
TGCTGCATAATTCGAGAACCCAGTTTCACACAAGTATGTGCTGGTGAAGGTTAATAACTGACAAATTGCACATCTTGATAAAGCTGAATATTCTTGACATAAGCCGCCCCAAAACATTATCAGAGCAACTTCTTTAAATTTTTGTATTAATTGGCCATCTGAAGTGATTTTGATTAGGTTTTCATTATCTTGCATAGAAAAACTGACTGGCTTTCCTGTTATACTTAATGGATTTCAAATCCAGTTAGTGTCATTTATGGTTAGAAAACACTTCATGATGTTTGTGTATAAATCACAAAGATGATCTGCAATGTCCTGGCCAGGAAGAAGAGTACAGGAGAAAGCTTGGGGCAGGGTGCCTGGCCAGAAGGGAGGGGACAAGAGGGGTCTCGAGGAAGTGTGCCTGGCCAGAAGGGAGGAAATAGAGAGGTCTTGGGGCAGGGTACAAGAGGGGACATAGGGCAGGGTGTCAGAGCAAGATGGGAATGCAGGCTCTTGGCTGGGGGTAGGGGAGTGACAGGGATATGTGTGCAGGGTCTGGGCATGAGCAGGGATGCTTACCTCGCTTGGCACCCTGCTGCAGCAGGGAAAGCCTCCAGGCAGCATGTTTTTGTTCCTGGGGAGGGGGGAGAAGGGAGGGAGCTCAGTCTCTCTCCCCTCCCCCCGCCCATGCAGCGGGGAACCTAGAACAGCTGCAGCGCCAGGTCACTAGGTCAGGCTGGCAGGGTGAGGAGGAAGGTGTAGAAACCCTGACCTTCCCCACCAGACCAAACTCTGACACTTCCCCAGCAGGCGAAGAAGCATGGGGGAGAGAGAGCACATGGGGAGGGGGCAGCAGAACCCGAGTGTGCCCCAAGTTGGGGGGCAGCAGAGTCCAAGTGCACCCCAAGTGGAGGGGGGGCAGCAGAGCCTGAGCCAGGTTCTAAGCAGGCAGCAGTTTAAAAATGCTGAAGTCTAGAGGGAAGGGTGCTCCTCAACTCTGGCCACCCCTCCCTCTCCCTCTACCCTTCCCAACAGCAGCAGCAGCAGCTGCCTGCACATGAGGAGGAGGCAGCTGAAAGGCATCGGGACAGGGCAGTCCTGCAGGGTGAGGAGGGGCCACGCCATGCACGGGGGTGAAGCAGCTTCAGTGGGTGGTGGCGCGGCCAAAGCCGTGCACCCCCAGAAGCCCGTTCTCACCGGCAAAGCCCCAATTGGAGCTGCCTACGGGTGCTGCAGGGGTCGGGGAGCAGAATTTTTTTGCAGAACCCCGAGTTTCACTTTGCAGAACCCCAGCATTCTGTGGAGCACCATTTGAAAAGCGCTGCCATAGAGACATGTTATAAATAGAATTACATATATTATTCAAATTTCTGAAAATATGCATTATAATTTACAAGTATGTGCTTCAAAATAAGTGGAGGTGTTAAGATATGATTTTTATACAACCAAGGAATAACTGCCCCAAAACATCATTAACACAGGGTGTTTGATGTTGCTTCAATAACTAATTTTAGCCCTTTGAAAACCAGGGACTATAGCATCACTCTGCCATGGAAGCTTAAATCTGCCCTCTTTGAGATCCCAGTTTTCACTAAGACGCATGCTAGTACTCTACTCTTACAGATGCTGCAGAATACTTCGGAGCATAACTTGTGGGCATGATAGGACATTGTCCATTGCCCCTCTCTTCCCAACATAATGTGGGTAATTGTGTTTCTCAATCCACTATAAGTCTGATTTAACACACCTGCGTTGGCTGCGGGGGAACCGCTCACAATCCGCAAGTGCGTACATACCTTGCTGAATTATTGTTTAATTCACAGAGATAACAAATACTGGGCCAGATTGTCTCTTAGCATCTCCCCAGCAGTATCGATGAGGTATGGACACAGAGAATTGAGCCCACTGTCTGTATCCTGCAATGGGCCGGGTGCGAGCTTCTTCAAACTCAGAGGTGCCTTCATGCAATAAACATGGATCCATTGATAATATTCAACAATGAGATGAATTGTTCTTTTCTGTAGAGCTTTCAAACCCACACAGATATGGACTGACAGATGCCAGAGCACACCATATCCAGTGGGATACTGATAATGACATTTATACAGGTATTTATCCATCTCTGGTCTCACAGGCTATGCCTGCCTGAAACAATGTAAACAAATGTGCTCCTTCCCTGAGTTGCACAGCATTCTTTTTGGCATATCATTTAGCTCACAACCAAAACATTTTAACATTTAAGCTTCTTGTTTTGTGGTTCCCAACTGTCAAACAGTGCAGCCAAGGTATTAAATATTATCATCAACATTAATAAGAATACATTTATATTCAAGGCACCTGTGACTGTGTGACTCACAGCTGTTAACGCCAAATATCTAAAATGAGAATTTAATTTAAAACAAAATACCCAGAGCCCAATATATTGCATAATCAGCAGGAGGTATGTGTGCGTGTGTGCAAATTCACAGACACACACACACACACACACACAGCCTTCTTAACATATAATTAAAAAGTCATCAAACTATTTGTCAGAAGGAATAGAGGGAAAACACATGCATTTTCACATATGTGCATGCACCGTTGGTAGATATGAAGCAACCATTTCTAAAGCTGTTTGTAATAAAATTCTGCAATAAATGCCAGTCCTACAACCTTTCACACAATTAGTCCCCGTGGATTCACTAGGCCAGAACTTCAGCCCCATGAAGACTGTTTTATATTGCTCTGGTGGTGGAAAACAGCCTTAAAATCTGGCTTAATCCATCGGTGGAAGTTTTTTCCCTTGCCACTACTAAATTGCCCAATCTCTCTGTTTTCAGCCTACGGGATAGACCTGTGGAAAATGGGGTATGGCCAATTAGCATCTCTGCGCAAAGAATCCCTACATTCTGGACTGCCATCCAACCCCACCCTGTGTCAGAGAAGTATTACTTAGAGTAGACATGAATCAAAAGGAGACTACTCAAAATGGGTCACACCATGTAATAATGCTGAAGTACAGAAGCTGAAGAATTATTTTTAGTAAGTGTTAACCCAGTAGCTTCTGAGAAATTAGTCACACAAAGCAAGGAGAATTTCCTATTTTCTCACTAGGCTATTAGCATTTATTGTCTTTACAAGTGGTAGTTTCACAGTTCTCAGAACACATTGGTCCCATATGCAAATAATAATGGCCATAAGAAATATCAAGACTCCCAAATGGAAGCTAGCACTTACATCCCTTTCCCTCCCAGACTTCTCCTTCTTAATGGATTGGAGGATAAGATAGCAGTAGAAAAGTATTACCTCTGTTGGAAAGATAAAGTAAGCCTGGGTAGTATTGTCACATGGATTCCATTTAATGAATTCAGTAAAGCAAAATGAGCTGCAATAGCAAAATTAATCCTCTTGTTTTGTGTTTAATTCTATTGCATCCATCTCCCTCAGTAGTTCATCCTGATCATACCTACTAACATGTATCATGATTACTTTGCTTAGCTTAGGCTGTTATTTTAGTTGAAAGGTTGTTTGCTGTTACTGCCTGAAGAGGTAGTGAACTTAATCACATATTTGCAAGTAGAAGGATGGGTTGTATCTAACCCCTTCCTTTTCTGCATGTGATCTCCTACTGAATGGCTCTCATGTGCACAAAGACCACCTCCAGCACACTGAAAAGGGAACAGAAAGGAACGGGGGAAGTGGCTGTACCTTTCCTTTGTGCTGGCCACGTCTCCATGGAAATGCATGCTGCACCCTCCAGGAGCATGCATGCCTAAGTTGTTGCACTCCCTGGAAGCTTTGGAAGGTGTCCTGTATATTTGATGAAGAACGCATTTTGTAACTTCTACTGGGTTGGTGCCCAGAATTTACTGTTGTGCTGGGGCTACCATATGAAACATCTTAGAATAATCCCTAGGAATGTACATTGATGCTCTTTTTTCCATAATGTCCTGTATCCTGAATCTTACCTCTCAGGTGTGTATGTGCAAGTGGTCATTTTCCCCTTTCATATTGTATGCAGTAACAAATTAAACAATGTCAGTGGGAGTAAAAGCAGATTGCTCTCAAATGTTTGACTCATTCATCTTATGGCTTGGAATGGGAAAGCTGGAAAGGAATGTTCAGGAGATAAACACAATAGCTGAGCTCAGTGGTGCAAGCCACTTGATATAAGGTTTGTCACATTTTCCACAGTGATAAAAAATAAGTTAGTACTTTCCTGTCTCCAGCCACACACAGCAAACAGCTGACAATCAAAGCCCCGTACAAATCTTTTGGACAGAGGAGCAACTTCATTTTGCTTCTGAAATATTCTTAATCCCTTGCGTGATGGCTTCTTAAGAGTGATCAGCAAGCCGGGACAAGCAAGAAAGGAAATGAGGAATAGCACACAAGAATCTGTTATACAAATTAGAATTTGACCAGGAAACACTATGAGCACCTTCTACCATTATGGAAAATGCAAGAAGACCTGCAATGAGCAAGACCTGGGCTTTCAGGCTACATCTAGACTGCGGGCTTCTTTAAGAAGAAGCTTTTCTGGAAGAGATCTTCCGAAAAATCTTCTTCTGAAAGAGAGCATCCACACTACCAAAGCGCACCAAAAAAGCAATCTGCTTTTTTGAAAGATAGCCTCCACACTCAATGGATGCTATCTCGCTGTGACGGGGTGCCTCTGCCCCGCGCCGACTGCTGGCCCCCAGAAGTCCTCTGGGCCTGCCACGACGGGGCAACCCGGCCCTGCCCGGGCTGCTCAGGCGCCGTCCGTCTGACGTCACGGGAGATGCCGGCAGAGAAATGGCGGGGGCTTGGACCCTGCCACGGAAGCGCGGCGGGGAAGGACTTGGGTACGATGGGGGCGGGGCCTGGGGAGCGTGGCCATGCCCAGCCCCTCCCCCCGGGCGGGGATTGGAGCAGCAGCGGCGCCGCCGTAGTTTACAAAGACACCGGCAATGAGCGGGGGAGGGGAGGAAGGGGAGGAGACGTGGCACACCCGGAAGAAGGCCTGACCCAGGGAGGTCCGGGCACGGGCGAGCAGGGCCTCCGAGCAGCAGGCCGAGAGGCACAAGCCCCCCCCCCCCCTTGGTAAGCCTGGGTAGGGGAAGACCGTACGTCTCAGGAGGAGCAGGACTGAGGCAGGACTGAGGGAAAGGGGAAGGAAGCAGCCCAGGGCAGAACCCCAGAGCGGTTGGCAGGCTGGCGAGTTACGGTGACAAACCCCGTCAGCCGGACCAGATCCCTCTAGATCCGAGTCCTTAGGGCCCGTGAGAGTGGGCGGGCCCGGGTCCCCCTACCCCCTCTGCTGTGAGGGACTGAGACCAACACGAGAAAGCACGACACACGTGATTATCCCGTATCGGTTGTGTGTGTTCACGGGGGACGCGTTAGAGGTGTCACAAGATGGTGGAGAATGTGGGTACCCTGAGGGGTGCCAAGGACCTGGAGAAGGGAGGGCGCACCAGGGAGAGCACAGAGGGAAATATCTGGTGAGACATTTCCTCTGCCTGTGTTCGGAGGAAGGGGTGTTGGTATTTTTTTTTCTCTCCTCCCTTGATCATTTTGTTTCTTGGTTGGGGGAAACCATGGAACAGAGCCAGAAATTGATCCGGCCCAGTATATGGAATGGGTGAAGGAAAGCCAAAGGCAGAACCAACAGTAACAGACTCTGTTGATCCAGCAATTAGCTGCCCAGCACCAAATACAGCAGAAGCAACTCATCCAGAAAATAGCCAAGCAGATGAGAGCCCAACAGGAACAGTGGATCAAGCAGTATCAAGGCGCGCCAGCCACCCCGCCTAGCCCGGCAGGGCAAGAGGGTGAGGGGATGTCCGAGGGGGGCAAGTTGCCCCGCCTCGCCGTCTGGCTGACCAAGATGGGACCCGCCGATGATCCGGAAGCCTACCTGACCACCTTCGAATGGGTGGCCACCGCAGCCCAGTGGCCCGAGACACACTGGGTCACCTTATTAGCCTCGTATTTGACAGGAGGCGCCCAGATGGCCTACCGGAGCCTGAGTGACCAGGACGCCCTTCACTGCTTCAAACTGAAGGCCATCCTGGATCAGATGGGGATAATCCCGGAGACATATCATCAGAAGTTTAGGGCTCAAGCGTACGACTTCGGGGTGCGACCCAGAGCCGTGGCCCAGAGACTGAAAGAAGCCGCCTGGCGATGGCTTGACCCGGACCAATGTACGGGACCCCAAGTGGCAGAGCAAGTCGTGTTGGAGCAATTAATTGACATTTTACCCAGCCACAGCCAGCGCTGGGTGCGCCGACACCACCCCTCCATGCTGGAGGAGGTGGTCGAGTTAATGAATGACTACGAAGCCGCAGAAGGGTCGGAAGGCCCCAGGAGGGGGAAAAGGCTTCCGCCCCCTTCACCACACCTAGGCTCAGGAAGAGGACCCCGAGGTAGGGGGAGTCCGGAGAAGGAGTCACGCCACAGACCGCTGGCGCCGGTGTGGTCTCTCCCATCCAGAGAGGCCCCCATAAGGCTACCCGGAAGGCCGGGCGATCCCCCTCGAGAGGCAGGTACCCGGACCCTGACCCGAGGAGCTTGCTTCAGATGCGGGCAGGAAAGCCACTTCATAAAGGACTGCCCCTACATGGACTGTTCTTATGCCCAGGCTCTGGCGGGAGATGAAGCGGCACAGAAGGATGAGGAGGGTAAGATCCTGCGACATGTGGGAATAGGGGGCCAGATAGTCCCCGCCCTGGTAGATTTGGGGTGTAGCCAAACCATAATACGGGCAGACTTAATTCCCCCCGGGGGTCCCTGGGGTCCCCCCGTCTTCGTGCAGTGTGTCCACGGTGACCTGCACCAGTATGCCACGACCTGGGTCCAAGTTACGATGACGACCGGCAGAGATGGTACTATGTAGTGATCGCCCCCAAGCTAGCATACCCCGCATTGTTAGGACGAGACTGGGCGGGGTTCTGAAGGGCCCTGGGCAATTGGCAGGGCGAACAAGGCCAGGGGGAAGTAGAAGGTATGCTGGGGGGATTCAGGAGGCCCACTGAGGACACCGGACCTGAGGAGCTCTCAGCCTTAGAACTCTTCGACGGGGACTTCCTCCAGGAACAGCGAGAGGATCCCTCCCTGCGACATGCCTGGGCAGCGGTGTGCAACCCGCAGGATGAGGAGGCCCCTACTTTGAGGTACACTCTGACCGGTTATACTGCGTTGACGGGGGCCAGGGAGGACAGGGGGAAGTTAGACAATTATTAGTGCCACAATGTTACTGGAGTCGGCTTACGGAGATAGCACATGCAAACCCCTGGGCAGCACACCTCAGAAGCGAAAAGACAGTACAACGAATTGTGCGGCAATTCTACTGGCCTGGAATCTACCGGGAGGTACAGGAGTTCTGTGGGTCCTGTACGTCCTGCCAGAAAGCAGGACCCCGCAGAGTGCCAAAAGTCCCCCTGGTCCCCCTCCCCATGATAGATGTGCCGTTCATCAGAATAGCGATGGACATAGTAGGACCGCTAGAGAGGTCAAGGGCAGGATGCCAATATATCCTGGTCGTCTTAGACTATGCAATGCGGTATCCGGAGGCCGTCCCCCTCCGGAACACCCACGCCACGACCTTGGCCGCCGAGTTGGTAAAGATTTTTGCTCAGATGGGGCTTCCCCAAGAGATCCTGACAGACCAGGGAACGAACTTTACCTCCCGGCTAATGGAGGAACTGTGTAGATTGCTGCAAATTAATAGGCTAGGTACCTCCGTATACCATCCTCAGATGGATGGGCTAGTCGAGCTCTTTAACAGGACCTTAAAGGGGATGTTGCGCAAGTTTGTGGAGCAGGAGCCGAGGGAATGGGACGTGCTGCCAGCGCTATTGTTTGCAGTGCGGGAGGTCCCCCAAGCCTCCACCGGGTTTTCACCCTTTGAATTGTTATATGGAAGACACCCCAGAGGGATCCTGGACATTATAAAGGAGGGGTGAGAGGAGCAAGAGACTAGAGTAAAAGGCTCTGTGCAATATATATTGGAATTGAGGGAGAAGCTGCACCGGCTGGGCGTGTTTGCAAAGAACAATCTAGAATCCACCCAGGCAGCGCAAGCCCAGTACTATAATCACGGCATGCAGTTGCACGTCTTTGAACCCGGTCAGCGAGTGTTAGTACTGCTCCCCACCGCAGGGTCGAAACTGCTGGCGCGATGGCAGGGGCCCTTTGAAGTGTTGAGACGGGTAGGACCCGTTGGCTATGAACTAAAGTTGTCAGGGAAACGGAAGGACCCTAAGGTTTATCATGTTAACCTACTAAAAGCCTGGAAGGAACGGAAGAGTCTCTTGGTGAACCCCCTGCGGCCTGAACCCAAGCTAGGGGGCCGGGAGATAGGGAAGAGGGTCCTCCTGTAGGATCCCCGGTGGGAAGTGAACTCGCCGAAGAACAGCGGGCCAATCTCCAAGCCCTGCTTCTGGGGTTCACGGACGTATTGACAGAGGAACTGGGACGAACCTCCCTCATTTATCACTACATTGAGACAGAGCCCCAGAGGTGGGTACGTGACCAGGTACGCCCAGTACCACACAGGATGTGGGACACTGTGCGGGAAGAGCTGCAGAGGATGCTCCGGTGGGGAGTCGTAGAAGAGTCTTTCAGTGAGTGGCGCAGCCCTATAGTGCTCGTCCCAAAACCTGATGGCACTATGCGATTTTGTATTGACTTTCGCAAGGTCAACGCGCTGTCACAATTCTATGCCTATCCTATGCCCCGGGCTGACGAGTTATTAGACAGGTTGGGGGGCGCCCTCTATTTATCCACCCTGGACTTGACATGGGGCTATTGGCAGATCCCCCTCTCACCAACCTCCCGGGAAAAGATGGCCTTTTCGACACCCTTCGGGCTGTACCATTTCACCCGGATGCCTTTTGGACTACATGGGGCCACCACTACCTTTCAGCTGCTCATGGACCGTGTGTTAAGGGATCAAGGCCAGTGGGCAGCGGCGTACATCGATGACATCGTGGTCTACAGTCAGACGTGGGAGGACCACTTACATCACATTAAGACCATCCTGGAGGCCCTTCGAGACACCAGACTCACGGCGAACCCACGAAAGTGTCGGTTTGGCGAGAGCGAAGTAACTTATTTGGGGTACACCGTGGGGCATGGGCAGTTGCGCCCCCTGGTGGGGAAGATAGAAGCGCTACAAAGTTATCAACCTCCAAAGACCAAAAAGCAGGTCCGACAGTTTTGGGGTTGGCGGGATATTATCGCAGGTTTGTCCCTAACTTCGTGACAATAGCGCCCCCCTAACGGATCTAACGCGCGCCGCGATACCCCAAAAGGTACATTGGTCGCCCGAGAGTGAACAAGCTTTCCAGACGTTAAAGGGGATGCTGGGCCAAGCCCCGGTTTTGGCGCAGCCCGACTTTAACCAACCCTTTACTGTACAGACAGACGCGTCCGGGACGGGCATTGGAGCTGTCCTGTCCCAGGGAGAAGGTGCAGAAGAACACCCAGTCATCTATATCAGCCGGAAACTCCTCCCTCGCGAACGACTATATTCGACAATAGAAAAAGAAGCCCTCGCGGTAAAATGGGCCATCGAAACGCTGAGATATTACCTACTAGGAGGTCGCTTCCGAGTGGTTATGGACCACGCTCCCCTCCGATGGCTGAAAATGATGAAGGATTCAAACAACAGGCTGATGCGGTGGTACACCTGGAAGAAGGCCTGATCCAGGGAGGTCCGGGCATGGGCGAGCAGGGCCTCCGAGCAGCAGGCCGAGAGGCACAAGCCTCCCGCCCTTGGTAAGCCCAGGTAGGGGAAGACCATACGTCCCAGGAGGAGCGGGACTGAGGCAAGACTGAGGGAGAGGGGAAGGAAGCAGCCCAGGGTGGAACCCCAGAGCGGTTGGCAGGCTGGCGAGTTATGGTGACAAACCCCGTCAGCCAGACCGGATCCCTCTAGATCCGAGTCCTTAGGGCCCTGGGCTGGGACCCATGAGAGTGGGCGGGCCCGGGTCCCCCTTCCCCCTCCGCTGTGAGGGACTGAGACCAACATGAGAAAGCGCGACACACGCAATTATCCCGTATCGGTCGCGTGTGTTTGCGGGGGACGCGTTAGAGGCATTACACTCGCATTTAAGCTGTGATTACTATGGATGGAGTAGCCACCAAGGCACCTGTACTTTTTCCTCTTCTTTTAAAAGAACCCTCTTTTCCCCATGCACACATGCCTTTTTCTGAAAGAGCTCTTTTGGAAAAAGGGTTCTTCCTCAAACAAAGAGGTTTTCCATGTTGGAAAAACTCCTCTATTCTTTCGATTTTTTTCCAAAAGAATGCAATTGCAGTATGGCGTGAGTGAAGTTTTTTTCTGGAAAAACACCTGTTTTTCAAGAAAAACCTCTATAGTGCAGACATAGCTTCAGTTGCCTCCAAAACTCAGTACCTCCAGCAGCACTGTTCCTCATAACTATACTGGAGCATCAGTTCATTAAGAACTTGGAGGACAGAACCTGGGGTTTCAAGTACAGGCCATGTCTGATTCTGCTCATCTTGCCAGAGCTGACAAGTTCACATCCACAGGTGATGCAGCTATGAGATAATGTAGGAAACACATCCTCTCTCATTTACAGGTTTCCAGAGCAAACACAAAATTGGATGACTAGTGTGGAAAATGCAAGAAAACCAAAGGTACGTCTCAGGAAAGAATTATGAGCTACTTAACTTTTAGCACCCACGTTTGAAAAGTTTGGACTATCCTTTGCAAGGCTTTTTGCCTAATGGATTATGGGATTTATAAATTCATAAACACAATTACAACTCAACTATGAACGTGGTCCATGGCAAACAAATGTCTTCCTGTATAATCCATTAAAGCTGCAGAAAATGTGTCAAGATTGCACGTACACATGTGCCCACACACTATCAGTAGCAAAACTATATGTCTCGTCTCTGCAACAAAGTGACCTGGATCATATTAGAGGGTCGGTTATCACATCAGAAGAAACAAAAAATGACAGTAGACTGCCTTAGATGAGATAAAGTCATTTGCATCTTGAATGTGCAATACCGCAACCTTTAAAACAAAACCATTGAAAATCCCCATTCAGAATTCCCATCACACTAAACACATTCATTCTGGGCATGGTTTTGATACTTCATTCAGTGCTGTAAATTGGATCTTGCACTGTATAAGAACGGGCAAGTATCTCTTTAAACAAATACTGAAGCCTCTTGTGGCCCTCACTGTCTTCTTTATTTCAGAAGCCTCTAATACCCTGCTAGAGTAGCAGGGTATATATGTAGCTAGTCCTTGTATGTTGAAAATAGCTATTTGTTTATATATAGTGTCTATGTGGTTCCCTCATATTTTGTTATGTAAAGAGCAAAAGATGCAACGCTTTATGAAAAGAAGATGCAAAATCTTTTGCTCAGTTCACTGAGATAAATCAGAAAATTTCTTGAGTGCCTGATCCAGGAAAACGTGGAGTGCTATAAGTGTCAGAGGGGGTTGCGGGTGGATAGCACCTCTCAGAGAATCTCTCTAATATGGGAACTGTATCATGTGAAGCATGAGTCATAATCCCAATTAATCCCTTGTTCCATGCAGCCACATTTCCAGTTGCTCCCTCCACTGCCTCTGTTCCATTGCCATTTCCAAACCTACATGTAAAACTGTCGGCAATCCAGCAATCAAATTTTTGGTTGCTCCTCCAAGTCAATTACACTGACAATGACTCCATCTGCCATAGTCTGTAAAACTAACAGGGAAAAGAGCTTACAGACGGAAGCAGAATTGAAGATGCGTCATTTAAATAATTGTTTTATGCAACAGATAGCCTTTTAATTCCAGAAAAAGGGTCACCCTCAGATCGCTCAGTATTTGAAGAGATAAAATTCAAAATAAAATACTTATTAATAGTCAATCTTCTTGATTTAGAAGGAAATGTAGGTCGGAAAAGGGAATCATAATCCGTCCTAGAAGGTGCATATGTTGAAATGATTTAGGATAAGAGAGCCCCAACCTACTGAACATCTTGAACAGGGCAGAGTTTTGTCTGTCAAATGGAGACAATGTAATCGGGGTAATAAAGATACAGATCTGCTTTGCCCCATGTAAGTACAGTATGTTTCATGGATTTCAGCACTGAAGTATCAAATACAGGTTTGCTATGAAAGTACATGCATATGCTCATAAAATTCTCCTAATAGCTGATTCACTGGTTTGAAAACATTAAACTAAAACTCATTTATTGGTCAGGCAGCCTTCATACCTGCATTTTCACTCCCTGCTCCGTCCACTGGATTGAAAATTAAACAAGAATTATGTTGATGCTACCATTTGTAACTCTATAGTTGGGCTTGTGTCAGCACTTCCACTAGGAAACATATATAGTCAGGGATTTTATTACAAGGGCATACAAATTTGCTTCAGGATGTTGACTGGCAAAAAACAGCCTGAACGCAATTGGTTTTTAGCTATTTTTAAAGCAGCTACACTGATTTCATTTGCAGATATATGATGACAAATATAAAATAACAAAAATAATTACAAATCTTCAGGTTTCAGCCTCTTTTGTGCAGTTGCCTAACTCAACACTGCCACTGATTTAATCATTGGAATTGGCCAATGGTTATTTATTATTAAACGCAAAAGTAATTTAGACCACATTAATAACTAAATAACTGCTAGGAAATTAAACCGTGCAATATGACTATCTCACTCTGGAGTAAATCAGCATTGTTACATTGCCATGACTGGAGCTATCAGCTGAGGATTGGGCTCTGGGGAGGAGACATGCACACATACACAAACAAAAACCCATGTATTTTCTGTCCTTCAAATTGACATTAAGCCTTGGTTCTTAACAGTCAAGGAGTTCCTCTTTAGCAGATCTAGATAAATTTTTTACAAAATGTCAGGAGACTGGAAAATTCTCAGGTTAAACAATATAAAAAATCATTTGTGCTTGAAAATTTGCAAGTGTGTGGGTTTTTTTTTAAACAAGTGAAAGGAACAGGAGCAAGCTGAGTTTGTGAAACCTTTAGATCTCAAAGGCTAGTGGCCTGAGCACAAGTCTCCATTTGCCGCAGCCACTGACCTTTTAAAACACTGTCCCTACCTCTCTCTCCAAACATTACTTACTTATGTCTCACTGCACTCCCATATTATTACTCTTAGCTTCTAAAAAGGCACACCGAATGTAAGCACTTCCTCAAGGTCAAACAAAAATATATTAAAAGTCAGCACTGGAACCCTCATTTCCTGAGTCTAAGCTGTCCCATGCTTTTTCAGAATGAGAATTTCTTTTAAATTGAATTGAACGCAGTTGTAGTATGTACCATAAAGGTACAATAGGGAAACCACTGAGTGGTCTCTTGAGAATTTTTACTACGTTGTAACCAGACAGTCTACCTCCACTAAGGTAGTCCACTACCTCCAGCTAAGCTTCCATTTCAGTCTTCTTAGCTCTACTGTCCTCAAAACATCACAGAAAAAGATAATTCCTTGACAATGCATTACCTATAAAATTCTAATCAGCTACCACATAGGGATATTAATGCATTCAATTACTTTAAAACCACAGTTTAATCTTTAAATAGGTAACATTTTACAAAAAATAATTATTCATAAATAGAGTTGCCAGATAGTTTAAAAAATACTGAACATGGCAGGAAAAAAATTGGTTGAGAAAAAAAAAAAACCAACAACCCATGGGGACCAAAGTTGTTGAGAAAAATAAAAGCCGTACCAAAACAAAAAAAGTCACTGCACCTTTAAATCCCTATGCTGTCTCCTCTCCCCACACTGGAGGAACAATGTCCCAAGTGGATTTCCGTCCAAGAAACAGAAAATACTGGACATTTTACATGTCCGGTATTTTCTGGGGTTTTTTTACCGGACAGAAGCTGCATAACACGGACTGTCCGGGTCAAAACCAGACGCCTGGCAACCCTATTCATAAATTTTGGCCAGTGCAAAATATTATGGGAAGCCCCCCACAAACAATAATGACCAGAGAAAGCTGCCAATATGGGGATTAATGGAAAAAGGTATTTACAGGGCACATGTCAGTAAGTGAGGGCAGTTTCCGATTCCAATCATCCTTATTTACTCCTATTGTAGCATTGCCTAGGAATACCAATCAATGATCAACGCCCCGAAGTGTGACGGTCTTTTCCCCCAGAGTATGTCCAGTGCTAGGTTATGAGAGGAGGCATCTGCAAGATGCAAGGGCAGTGTAACAGTGGAACTGGAGAACAGATCAGTTCTGAATTTTCATAAAGTGAAAACCACCATAGAATACTCTGTCTTTGTGATCGTATCGATTTCCACCATTTCTCACTTTTCAATCGCCTTCACTCATTCCGTTTTTCAACATTTTGCACTCTCCTCTCTGTTTTTTTTTTTTTAATTTGGCACAAGGCCACTATCTTCCAAACCACTTCTTCTTTGGAATTGTTTTTCTTAACTTTTATGATTTTGCTGATAAAGAAATTTAATTCCCTTCAAATATTTGCAGTTTCCTGCATCTTCATCCATATTTATCAATCTGCTTCATATAATCTTTGTCATGTATCAGTATGTGAGTCCAACAACCTGTGCATTGGCCATAATTCTACTTTGTAATAATAATCTATCTGAAGCTATTGGACCTGCCTCAATCAACAGCAAAATGTTCTGCTCAGTTTAATGTACAATACACCACACAATTCAGAAAAAAAACCAATGAATAATAATCAATAAAAGGTGTGGCTTGTAACACCCACTGAAATGAAGGATGCCAAAAAAACCTATGATTTCTTTACTGGAGATGATGAAAGGCAATGAACTATTTGTTCTACACAAGCATCTATAGCAGGGCTACTCAACACACAGCCCACAGCTCATTTTTTTGTGGCCCGCCGTGTGGTTCAGGTTTACATGAGGTTCAACACATGGCCTCAGATAGGATCCTTTGAACATGGCCTCCACTGGGAACACACTCCACAACGGCGAGGTGTCTCCCAGGCGGGGGGAGCACTGAAAGATTCAAGTGGTTGGGCTGGCTGGAACAGACGGGTACATGGTGTCAATGTTTCTAGCTCCCAGAAATGAGGTGCCGGGAGCACCAGAGGATTGTGGGCAATGTTGGCTGCTTAGCCTTGTGGGCAGAGCCTGAGAGATGCTGACTGGCTCACACTGGCCATATTTGGGTCTGGCACTATGGCTTAAGGCTTAATCTTTGTATTCATGCCCATCAGTGTGAAAGAAGCTATTTGCATATATTTGCATGTATATGCAACCATACTTAAATTGTGGCCCTTGGCATGTGCTTTGAGTATCATACTTAAGTTGTGGCCTTCGGGATGTGCTTTGTGGCCCCTGGGGCTTTTAAAGTTGAGTAGCCCTGATCTATAATATGGACCAGAATATTTGTAACCCAAACTATGCAAAGATGCAGACATACTTGGGACTGTCACCAAAGGAATATGTGTATATTTGGGAATCAACTCAAACTTATCAGGCTACTACTGTTACTACTAATGCTAATGAAGGCCTGTATTTCTGTTAGTGCTATTTGGTATTCCATGCTTCACTGGAAGCTCTTAAGACTGAATGGCAATCCAATATATAACTTGAACTGCAATATAGGTATGTATAGAACACACTGACTAGGAAATTCCTGTTATTTAAAAAGATTAACTATTATTACTTTACCAAGCGAGAATTTCATCATTGGAGGCATCACTTTAGCATACATTAAAAACAATGAGTCGTCCTGTTGCACCTTAGAGAGTAACAAAAATATATATAGTATCATGAGCTTTTGTGGGCTCATCTGAAGAAGTGGGTTTTGCCCATGAAAGCTCATGATGCTATATATATATATTTTAGTCTCTAAGGGTATGTCTACACAGCAAAGTTATTTTGAAATAACAGCCCTTATT
>JANRFK010006693.1:17749317-17761705 GCA_030068395.1 Apalone spinifera
CAGTGTGGATGAGCTATTTCAAAATAGCAAAACGCTATTTCAAAATGCATTTTGTGTGTTGGCACGTTATTTCAAAATAACTTATTTTGAATTAACTACAGCCGTTCCCCAACTTACGGGCACCTCGACTTACGACCATCTGCACTTATGACCAAAGCAGTCGTTAATGCGGGCTCCGAGTTACGAACGCGATCCGCACTTATGAACAGCATGGTTGCAATGTAACTCAATGGGTTCTGAGTTATGACCATTCCGAGTTACAGCCAAGCGTTTGGTCAGTAACGCGTTCGTAACTCGGGGACTGGCGGTATTTCGAAATAAGATATTTTGAAATAACGCTGTAGTGCAGACATACCCTAAGGTGCCACAGGACTACTCCTTGTTTTTAAAGTTACAGACTAAGGGTGTGTCTATACTGCACCATTTTTCTGGAATAATAGCCGTTATTCCAGAAAAACAATACTAGCGTCCACACAGCAATTGCATTATTTTGAAAGAAAATTGAAATAATGGAGGGCTTTTTCTCATGCTGGTAAACCTCATTCCATGAGGAATAATGCCTCTTCCAAAAAATTCTTTTGGAAGAGAGTGTGTGGGGATGTTCTACTGCTGCTATGTCGAAATAACTCCTCACCAGGGCCATTCTAAAGTTATTCTTCTCCAGTGCCTTCCGGGGCTTTACATCAAGCTAGCATGTCCACGCTAGGGGAGACTGCCTCAGACTAATTTTGAGGCTTCTCTGTAATGTGGATGCTCTATTTTGAAATAAGCTATTTCAGAATATATCTTCTGGAATAGCTTGTTCCAAAATGAGCTTGCAGTGTAGATTTACAGCTACCCCTGTGAGACTTTTTAGCATACATGTTTGCCCAGTGTCCATCTAAATAGTCAACATCTCTGGAGCACAAACTCCAGATATCATCTCTCAAGTTTGTGTCTCAATAAGAAGCAATTGATCATGGGAGACTACACCATCCTAATTCTTGCAACTTTTCCCCAGACTTGGGAAACAAAGTTTCTAGAACTAGAAAATTCCACAGTTGAGGTCATTGAGTGGAATGGAAGTCTTCCTAAGTAAAGACTCTAAGGTTGATGTGTTAGTGGGTAAACAAATAGAGCTTCCTTATGATTTACGCTGACATGCTCTAATGCATTAAAGTGCACTCGCACAAATATGAACATAACTCCTAGAACCGTGCTGCATTAAATTGCTTTATTTTCCATCGCCCTGGCAAATAACTGATGAATAGCAACCAGATTGGCTCATCTTATAATATACAAACTTTGACAAACCAATAAAACATTTTACTTAGCATTTGGAAAAACACTTCTCACCCCCAGAAAGGACAGCATTTTAAGTATGTTCTGATATTATTTGATGAAATTAATGAAAAGCATAGTTGGCTTCTGCATCTATTATGGAAAGCATTCTCTTGTGGAGGCAGAATCTCCATTTAGCTCACAGCTTTCACACATGGCACTGCAGCACCTGTCTTGTGTGCAATAGTTGGTGAAGCACAGAAAACTGGCTTTTAGGAAAGAAGAGGCTCTTCCCTGCTTTGTTAGTCACTAGTGCTTTTAGTTCTAAAGAGACATGTTAAATAGAGGAATTTGGGTAGAAAAAAAGAAAGTTATTCAATTTTTTTCTCTCCTTAGGCTAATGCCACCTTATTATCATCCTAACCAGAAGAATGTCCAATAATACAAATAAGTATATTAGACTCTTGCCAGTTATCATTTTTTAAAATTGAAAGCCTGAAAGGTATTTTAAAAACTCTCAGGTGTCTTGCTTTATTAATAAATACAGCTGTGGTCATTAGAATGAAGTATGTGTCCAAGAAGAAAGAACATACCTAAATTAGCAGATGTTTTGCAAGGCTTTTGTCTAGTAAATTTGAAAAACAATGGTCATTCATAAGAGAGAGAAAATAGGAAATAATCTTGCAACACTGCTGCAGCTACTAAGGCTGTAATGAAGGATATTTAATCCTTTGGAAGCTTTCTAATACATGGGTGCATGTTACTTGGGCTCTGGTGGATTTATGTGTATTTTGGGGGGCAAATACACATAGAGATCACACCAGAGAGGAAAGATGGTCTCTGACTGCTAGGAATCAGGATGAAGGGAGATCCCTGGGATGGGACATGTTCTTTCCTATCAAGATGTGCCCTGAACTCACTTATTCTCTGGCATACACACCTGGTATGACTCTATTTAATCTTTTGTCAATTCTTCACTCTTTCAGAAGCCAGAAGTAGAAAGACAGGTCCCATCAGGAGGCTCAGTGGGAGTGGGGGAGGGAGGAATGGTTTCTGTATCAGATGGTGCGGCCAGTCGCTAAGATCAGACAGGAGGGCAGCAGTAAACAATTGACCAGATATGATGGTGAAAGAGGTGGAGGTAAAGTTGCAAGAGGATGAAGGGGAGGCAGAAAGTAAAGAGGGAGGCATGCCTTCTATGAATGGTCTATAATGAAGATGAACACATTTGTCTTCAATACTGTAGATATAATTTTGTTATAAGAAGGTGGATGTTTTCTGATTATATCACTATCAAGTGGTAGAAGGGTTATTTTCCAACTTTTCCTGTCATTTAATCTTGCTGGAAATACAAGCCTATGCTGATGAATATAGCCTTACAATATACTTCCTCCCTGTCTGCATTCCTTCAGAAAATGATATTCTGTATGGTGAACCAATGGTTCTTGGGTATCTTATCTGAGATCTTATCTTATTCTCGGGAATAGAAGTGAAATCAACTTTGCAACTGAATTATCTTTCCTTTTGAATTCCTCCTTGATATTCTACCATTATGTGGTTGTTCTAAGCCATTTTCCACTGCTGCTGGGAGTTTGTATGTCCATGTGAATTCTTATTTTGCTCTTGTTCTGGTTATTATAAAGAGATGCCCATATAGATAAGTATCATTGTTAGGATTCATGCAGAAAATCACTAATGAGGCACGTACTACCTCACTTCTTCCAGGCAATAAAGTTTACCAACAAATTTGATTTTTCTTTTCTTACAAGAAAAGTCCAACTAGTCTTTGCTATTTTCAAGGATCTGGTAAACTATGTCAGGGTTTATTAGTATTTTTTAAAATATGACTATTCAGTTTTGTCGCTGCCAGAAGTTAGATGGCAGCACAATGATGGATATTTTAGAAATTATCCCTCACCTAGATGAATGGAAGCTCGATTTCTTTGTGTGTGTACATGTGTGAATTCTTGCGGTATGAATAACTGAACTTTTTATGTTATAAAAACTATTACTGTTCTTATACAGCCCATTATGGTTACATCATTAAAAGTTTCTATTTACCTGCCAGGAAGTCCAGAAATGTTGTTGGACAAAGATGTTTGATATGATTTGTGGCATGGGAATCAAGAATAATGAGGAGCTGAAATATGAAGACACAAATATATTGCAGATTTCTGGTTTTGTATTCATGTTTCTGGAGCTAGTTATGTGCAGGTGAGGATGGATTCTTGGAAATTTTATTTTCTGTTACATACAGGTAGTTGATATCTCCTAAAGGAGCCAGTTGGAAAAATAAGTTCATTAACAAAAATAGTAAATGGCACTGACTTTATAGCAAATTTTCAGTAAGAAATATAATTGCATTTAAAACCAACTGCAATGGAACTAATGACAAGTGATTGAAACTGGGGTTCTGCCTGGAAAAAGAAGATTCCATATGCATCTTTTTACAGTATCTGGGCCTTATTTGTAAGAATGACATCACTTCAAAACTGGTATATCAAGAACATGAAAAAAATGCCCTACATATTCTTGCCAGAGAACTTAGCTTATTAGTCAGAGTAAAACAAGCAAACAAACAAACCAAAAACCTGTCCTGCCATTTTATGTGAGCCCACACTTACTGAAATATAAAGGAATAAAAATCTATGTAAACTATTGTGAACGTGTTTTCTATTTAAATGTTGAAAAATGTACTAGCAAAACTTATTACTACAGCTGGACAAATAGCAGAAAATGCTCATTTAATTTATTTTATAAATTTCACATGCACTGGTCTAATGTGTTCATTAAATAGTATTTATCTAAATTAAAACTCTGCCAAAAACTGCTTGTCACAGAAATTATTCTATGGATAGTTATGATGTTGATCAAATAAATTCAGTCACTGAATACTATTTGACCAGCTCTACTTAGAATGTCATTTGCTTTTGTGATACCACCTTACTCTTTCTGAATCCATGACAAAATATTCTCTTTCCCCTCCTATAATGGATCATGGTGCATCTTTTCTGTTTGATCCCTCCTTTCTCTTTCATTCCATGACTTTCTCTCACTTGATTCTTCTTTCTCTAAAGTTGCCTGTGCTTCATCCCTTATATTTTCTCTTCTTTCTCCTCCATGCACTGGTCTTGATCAAAAATCTTGTTCGATCCTCCATTTTTTCTAACTTACCCCTCAATCTTTTTTTTCTTTTTCACCTGCTTGTCCCCACTTCCATTCCTCCTCACACTAACTACCCTATATCTCAGAAATGTTGACAAATATCTGATAGACAGAGAATTAAACCCAGTTATTGTAGATTTATAGGAAAGATGGGGGAGAAGCTATTGGCTGGGGGTTACACCCAAGTAGGAAGCCATTACTCCCCTCAGAAGGATAGCAGATTCCTCCCACTATACTGTCCATGGACATTGCTCAAAATAAGCTCCCATACCAGCCTCAGATTAATGGGTGTCATATCTGAAGCTGTTTTAGAACAGGAGATTTTTCTTCTTAACTCTGTTTTATTTTTACTTCATCCTCCCACCTTACACCTGTTTGTCTCACCCACTGAAACCCCTGCAGGTACTTTCCATTGACGTCAAGGAAGGTTCCATAGACCCCTTCATGTCTCCTTGCAGTATGCCCTAAACTGTGAATACTTTGGCTACGTCTAAACTACACCCCTCTGTCGGCAGAGGGATGTAAATTAGACGTATAGAAAAAAGTGCAAATGAAGCCGGGATTTAAATATCCCGTGCTTCATTTGCATAATGTCAGCCATCACTTTTTTTCGAAATGGGGCTTTTCGAACCCCCCCCCCGGCAGTTTAGACGCGGCATTTTCGACAGAAATGCCCCATTTCTAAAGATCCTGTACTCCAAAAATTAGGAGTATAGGATCTTTCAAAACAGGACATTTCTGTCGAAAATGCCCCATTTAAACTGCCATTTCTTTTCGAAAAGCCCCATTTCAAAAAAAAGCTGCGGCCGCCATTATGCAAATGAAGCGCAGGATATTTAAATCCCAGCTTCATTTGCACTTTTGATATATCTAATTTACATCCCTCTGCCGACAGAGGGGTGTAGTTTAGACACACCTTTTGTGGCAGAGATTATCTTCTTCCTTACTTGTTTGTACAATGTGTGGCTCAGAGGAACCCTGGGTCTGGACTCAGGCTTCAAGACACTGCTCTGGTGTAAACCATACATAATAAAAGTGGAACTGGTGGGTCAACAGTGAGAAGCCACAGCAAACTTTGGTTACAGAGCTCATTGAGGACAAATACATGGGTTTCTCAGGGGCTGGAAATGGATGAAAGGAGAGGGATCAGTCGATGATTACCTGCTCTGTTCACTTCTGGGACATATGGTATTGGCCACTGTGGGAAGACAGGACACTGGATTAGATGGACCTTTGGTCTGACCCAGTATAGCTGTTCTTATGTTTTTGTTGCCAGTGAGTAATAGAAAAACCCCACCATATACAGCTGGAACTAGCTTTGCCATCTGGCATTCCCAGTTCAGTTCCCACATAGTATTTAGTATGGGTCATTTTGAAGCACATAGAGTATTTGGAATATTGTCCAGCTGCGGCCTATTGATGGATGTGTAAAATAAGCATTTTGTATTACATTTGTTTTTCTAGTAACTTTTACTTTATTATTATTTCTACTGTTATTTGTAGAACCGTTAGGGTATGTCTACCCTGCATGCTTATTTCGACATAAGCTATTCCGGAAGAAATACTCTGAAATAGCTTATTTCAAAAATAGCACATCTACACTACAGCAAAGCCTCAAAATTAGTCCAAAGCAGGCTTCCCTAATATGGATGTGCTACCTTGACATAGAGCCTCAGGAGGCACTGGGGAGTAATTAGTTTGAATGGACCTGGAGAAGAGCGATTTAAAAATAGCAGCAATGGAGCGTACACACTACACCTATTTTTAAATAGCTATGTCAGAATAGGCGCTATTCCTCAAGGAATGAGGTTTACAGAAGTCAGAATAAGCTGTCAGTTATTTTGAATTTATTTCAAAATAATGGAATTGCTGTGTAGATGCTGTTATTTTGAAATAACTGCTGTGTCAACGCACCCCAGTCATGGGCCTAGACCCGCACTGTATTAGATGCTGTACAGTTCATGAGAGCCTCATTTGGTGTTTGTACTTTGCATGATTGGCCCGTTTACTTTTACTTACTAAACTTGCATGGGCATTTTAACATAATATTTTCTCTGTGCTTTTCACAGTTGGTTTCCTGTGGATGTTCATTTGTTGTTTTTTTCTAGATGGATGATAACAACTCATGCCTAACCTGCCACCACTGACACATCTAATCACTAGGTTGCTTTTTGCGCTTTGATATGACATCGGACTTAACTGTGTCACACTGGAGAAGACTGCTGACCCCTGCTATCATTTATTCTGTTGGTAAATTAGACCTAGCAGAGCACTCTCCTAAAAAGCCTAGGAGTTCAGGTTCCAATACCAGCTTCAAATTCTCATCATGAGTTTTTCTATTAGTTCCATACAGCACACCATTGAAGTAAATTAATATAATGTATTCATTTTTCTGATGCAGTAATGCCTAGAAGCCCCAGCCAAGGCCAAGTTCCCACTGAGGTAGGCACAATACACACTCAGTAAAGACTAGTCTCTGTCCCCAAAGGATTTTAATCCAAGTGGAAAACTCAGACAAAGGGTATTATTTCCCATTTGCAGATCAGGCACTGAGGCATGGAGAGATGAAGTGATTTGACATAGATCAATGAAATCTGGGGCAATGCTAGAAACCGAAACTAGGTCTTCAGAGCTCTAGCTCAATTTTTTTAACTGTAAGACAAATCTTCCTCTCTACATTCCAAAGAACTAGTATTGTTGAGGCAGTTTTACCCAAACACAAGGATATGATAGGAACTCTTTGCAGGCCCACCAATTAGTGGGGGGGAGAGATGGGGCAGAAACAAAGGGGACACTTTCGCCAGGGCCCAGTGATTCAAAGGGGCCCAGGGCTCCTAGCCACTGCCACTGTTACTGTGGCAGTAGCAACAGCCAGAGCCCTGGACTCTTTTATTTGCCTCCAGATAACTGCCCTGCATGCTTCTGGTAGCTCTAAGGGCTGGGAGGTGGAGGAAGGGGTCAGGGTGATATCCTCCAGACGGCACAGAGGGCTGGCTGCCCCCAGCCCTGCCCCGTCTGCTCAAGGCCTTGCCCCTTCTGGGGAGCATGGAGCCAACCCCCCTCCCACCTTGCCACTGGCCCATGGAGGCAGTTGGTGGCCCTGACTAGGCATTTTTTAAAACTTGTGTGTGTAAGGAGATTCTGTTTGTTTTCCAGGCTTATTTCCTTTTTGTAAGAGAGTCCTGGGGAGTTGAGACA
Source organism: Apalone spinifera (assembly GCA_030068395.1). Lineage (NCBI taxonomy): Eukaryota > Metazoa > Chordata > Testudines > Trionychidae > Apalone > Apalone spinifera. The sequence goes on from JANRFK010006693.1 coordinate 17,756,941, forward strand.
CATAGATATTTGATTAGGTCTGATTCTGTCCCGTATGAGGCACTGGTACACACACTCATTAGATAACTCATTCTGGACTGCTACCTTTTAGCCCATTATTATAAGTCACTTTCAGCGATATAGCACATAATAACAAATTCTGATGTGCAAGAAGTCACCGTGTAGTCAGCAGCAGCTATACGAAGTTCAGTAGAATGCAAACAAAGCCACGTATGGCCACTGACAATACGACAGCTGCTACATGCCACTTTACATAGGCCAGATGTGCTTCCTAGATCAATGTACAGGAGATCTTCTTTCCATGTGGATGGGGACTCAGTCATCTGTGTTGCACCATCTCCCCCACCTAGCCTAAAACCCTGTGGAAGTGCCTGTGCACAGTTCAGTATCCCAGTGATGATGACCATAAGCGGGTCAGAGACAGGAGGAATTGGGTTGATCATCATCCTCAGGCAAATCTACAGATTCCCTGGGCCCCTGGGCAAAGGAGGGGGGAGGTGAGGAGGAGACCAGCTGGGCCGAGGGTGAAAGCGCTGGGCCAAGGGTGGAAGGGATGGGGTCAGGGCACTCAGTCCATGGCATGGGCCAGGGCAGGCGGACCTGAGCACTTCCCAACTGGCACCCTCTTCCAGAGCCTCCAGAGTGTGCCACCTAGGCTCTGCAACATACCACACAGGGCTCCAGCTGCGTCCACTGCCGTAGCAGCCACGAGCCCCAGGCCCCTTTGAATTGTCATTGTCCCTCCACCCCCAGTCAGCAGCCTGATCATCCCCCTTCTGGCTTTGTGAGAATTAGGTGAAAAGTATAACCCAGACCCAGGCTGTGAAATCTGTGACCCATGTCAAATATTTTTTTCTGCAACTCACTGTGCATGGGTTCATGTCCTGTCCAACCCTGGGCCTTGACTTGGTATAGAATGGGAAGTTCATTTTAATCACCAAACGAGCATCCGTTGAGTCCTAAATTACTATTCAGGGATAGGTTGTTAGTTAGCCGACATTTTAGATGACAGCACTTGGCACTTGGTTCACTTTCATCACACATTCAGAAATGTATGTGGCTTAATCAGGCTAAAATCAGGAGTGTTCTTGAATTCTAATCTTATTCCTGTTCTGGTGGGTGTGATATGTGTGCCTAAATAAGACACTGATCCAAACTCCAGCACTTGTGGCTTGAACAAATAACAACTCTGCCTCCAACGTCCCAATTTCTGAGCATCCAAAAATGTGCTAGGAACTTGGAAGAAATGTTTAAAATGGGGATGATAAATAATCCTTATTTCCTTGAACTGTTATTAGAGTGGATTAGATTATTTCTCGGTATATACAGTGTTAGTTTATTGGTCTAAAAATATTGTTTTTATATTACATCTTTATGAAACTTCACTATTTATCTGTCTGTGAACTCACACGACACCATCACTATAGTAACTAAAACCCAGTTTGAGGCATTTATCACTGAGCCTGTTTTATTTAATTAAGATGCATATTGAAGAACTGGTTGGTGTGATGATCAATACCATAAAATATTTAGGAGCGTGGGTTTTCCTTTGTATGTGCATAAAGTCCATTAGTACTAGGACAAGGAACATGTAATCAGCTCTCAGGGAATGATCTACGTCTGGGTGTCTCACACTGGGTCAAGGCTAGAGGCATGTTATAACAAGTGAGACAATTTTAATACGCATTGTGAAAATACTATTAGCTAATAAAGTTTTAAAGAGAACTCTTCTGAAGTGTATTTGAAAGGGGAAATGGAATGTTTGCCCTTTCTAATTCTGAATGTCTGAGCAATGTAAACACTGTGATTTTCAAAGTCGGGTTTAAATGGAGAGATGTTAAATAGGCACCAAGGTTATTCAAAGTGAAAGAATCAAATACCCACTAAATAAATTATTATTGAAAAAATAGTTTTGTTATTCTTCATCCCAAAGGATTCCCAGAGAAATGAAACACTTAACAATGAATTTGGAACAAGCTATTGTAAGTGCACCTGTTGGGTTTTTAAAATTTATTTAGCTAGTGAAAGACAAGTTTATTTTAAGAATCATATGAATTGTTTTGTAGAACAAATGATTTTGGGATGCATGAATATATTAATAATAAAACGTTCATAGGGATAAAGAACACATAAATGATGTTGATTGTATGATATTTTTGAATTGTTCAGTCCTTTAAATGCCTCTTAGGTTTCTAACTTTTTTTTCCATCTGTTGAAATTGCCAAATAAAGTAAGACAGTTTTATGGTCTGAATGTATTTGATTAAAGTTTGTACGACTTCCAGGAAAGTATTTATGCAGTTCCTTATGGTCTTATGGTCTTGCAATCTCCTTAGAATTTGCCTGTGTACCTTAATGATGATCTGTTCCAAATATTTTTATTTAAATAGAGAAATAGTGTCAGTGAAGAAAGCATCATTGACTTCAATGAAGCTATTCTAATTTATACCAGCTCAGGGTCTGGTACTTTATATAAGATAAGATAACTAAAATAATTCTTCAACAATTGTTCTTTGCTCGCTGTGCTTTTCAGTTCATTTGGGAGGAAATAGAGTCATCATGAGTCTGACATTCTTGGTCTTTTTATCTGAGTTTTTCAAATAATACCTGTTAAGGCTATAACAAAAACAAAGTCATCCTTGATGAAAGGAATTAGGTTACAATTAGTAACATTTCCAAATCAGTACAGCGAGCAGCTAGCAGCACATCTGGAGAGTACAAAGGTGTTTCAAAGACTGTCTAGTTGTATCTATAATGGCCTGATTAATGCTGTTGCAAACATGATGGTGAGGAGCTGTAAAAAAAATAATCACGGTGTTTCTATTTGTCTCAGTATTTCTTGATGAGATTTCCTACGTTGCTAATTTGTTACAGTTGTTCCTTGTCTTGCTCAATATCGAAGAAAATGGAGATGCCAAATAGCTGATGATTTGCTTCATGAATGTCAGTGTCAGGAGTTTGGGAACAAAGAGTAAGCTCTGGTTAAGTATTTGTGGACATGTCTACACTAAGGAGTTATTTCAAAATAATGAGGCAAGCGTCCACACTACGAAGCCTGTTATTTCGAAATAATGAGCTTGTTATTTTGAAATAATAACTCCTGCTTAGGAAAAGGAAGCAGCTTATTAAAATAACCTGGCAGTGTAGACATAGTCTGTGTGTTTTGGAAAAGATAAACCTTGAGCGAGACCTGGGTATAGGTAACAAGACCATTATTCCAAGGAAGAAAATTAATGAACGTGTGTCAACATTTTTCCTGTGCAATGTAATACCCTTCTTCAAACTCCCATTCCCCTCCTTCCATCCCAACTTGAAAGTATTGGAAGTTCTCGATGGGCAAAATAAACTTTCCAGGACTACAAGTATTACAATGCCGTTCAAAATGAAATAGGCAGTGCCGGTGTATTGCAATATTTAGTTAAGAACTGCTAATCCTGTCTGGGATTTGACTGAAGTCTTTAAAAGAAGAGTTGCTCAACAACTTATGAAACCCAACTACAGTAGGTCCCTGGCAGGTTAATCATTATTATGATTTTCAGCATTCTGTGCAGTTCTCCCCTCATTCTACACAGAGACATCGTCCCCCAATGCTTACAAAGACCACTGGGACATTGTCCCCCAATGCTTACAAAGATTGTTCTAATAGTATATTACATAAAGCAAAGATGTGCCCTTGTCAAAATTAGTATGTAAAAGAAATTGAGCAGGTTCAGAGGGGGATACTGGAAGAAATGTGACAGACAAATCCTGGGACTGCAGTTAGAAAAAAGACCGAATAATGTTATGGTCCTTAATAAGAGTTATAGTTTTTCAAGCTAGGCTAATGACGAGGTTAATGAAATATGTTTCAGGGCATGAGCTGATCACTTGCAATGGACTGGAAAGGAATGCTTCTTTCCATGTAGCACTGAAGCATTAATCACATAGATTTTTTTCTAGCCTTCTTTGAAATAACAGATATGGACTGCTGCTAAAGGCAGGAGAATGAATCTTTACTATTTGAGCTAATGGAGTGTTAGTTAGCTGGAAGTAGTAGTAAACTATTATGACTCTCATAGAGTATGTCTACACTACAAAGTTAATTCGAAATAACAGCAGTTATTTCAAATTAACTTTAATAGCGTCTACACAGCCAAACCGCTATTTCAAAATAAATTCGAAATAGTGGAGCACTTATTTCGAATTTGGTAAACTTCATTCTACGAGGAGTGACACCAAATTCGAAATAGCTATTTCAAATTAAGTGCTGTGTAGACACTTAATTCGAAATAGGGGACCTCCAGCCCGTCCCAGGGAGCCCTGGTGGCCACTCTGGGCACAACCAGGAAAACTTCCTCTCCTCTCCCCCAGCCCCAGAGCCATTAAAGGGGTAGACCCTGGCCCCAGTGCCTGTGCCAGCTCCAAGCCTGCCAGCCCAGAGCCAGCAGTGGCCACTGGGGCCCCTGACCCAGTGGCCCCAAATCAGGAGCCAGCAAGCCACAGGCAGCCAACCCTCCACCGCTCCCCAGGAGCAGTCTGCCAGCTCCCAGGAGCCTGACAGGGGCTAGAGAAGGCGGGTGCCTTCCTGGTCCAGGGTGGAGATCATGGACTTATTCAGGTTTGGGTGGGATGCCCCCAACTTCCATGATCTCAGCCCTAGCTGGAGGAACACAGCCATCTATGATAGGATAGCTGCCATCCTGGCCACCAAAGGCCACATGTGAACCCAGGAACAGGTTTGCATGAAAGTCAGGTTGGTCCGGTGAGACCCCCAACCCTGAGCCCTG
>JANRFK010006693.1:17764531-17775456 GCA_030068395.1 Apalone spinifera
GAGGGGGGCAGATAGCGACAAAGAGGTCAGTCAGGGAGGAAGTTGAGGGTCTCTTCATTGAAGTCTGACTCTGCCTGCAAGAAGAGAAAAGCCTGTAAATACTGTATATAGTTCGGCACTGGTGATGGGACAATCGGTGAATAAAGACACCGGTGTTGCAGAGCCCTGAAGTCTCTCTGAGTCTGATTTGGGAGGGCAACTGGCACCCAGGAAGGTGAGGTTAGATGAGGTTTCAGAGGATGTGGTATATTGATGTGGCTGGCAAAGTATGCATAGTCTGCTCAACTGTGCAGGCACAAGGAGATAATTACATGGATTCAGAACTCTCTTTGGTAAATGAGAGCTGTAAAAATATAATTCAGCATCGTATTCTTCTGCGACTGCTACGATTGTGCATTGTAAATGGAGGCATTGACATTTAAGTACCTGCTCATTTCAGCGTAGAATTTCTATGCACAAACTTCTGTGAACATAGAGGTACGTAAACTGTACAAGAGAAGATTTGGGCAAATTATTTTAAATCACCACTATTTAAGTTGCAATAATAATTGCCCTAGAGCTTTCTTTACTTCTGCCAAAGAAGGTAGAATTCAGATGACACAGCACGCAGCACTAAGCTCTAAGGCACAATGTGGTTTAAAAATGCATGCATAGACTCAACCTATATTTGAATGGAAAGCTAATTGCTATCCATAGCTCACATTTTATCTAAGTATGTAATGATCTTCATCCGGCAGGACATTAAAAGCATTTGTGGCCCACATACAAAGATCCCCTAGTCTCAAAGGAGTGGAACAAAGAAGGTGATTAAAAGTACTAGTTTAGGAATAAATATAGAAAGCAATAACTTATTCAATGATAAATATTGTACAAGTGGGAATAGACAGAAGTAAATTAGAATCAAGCTAAAATTTTGCCAGATCCTTGTAGTTATTAAATACTTTAATTAAAAAAGAGAATGGGGGGGTATTTAATAACTACAAGTGGTCAGATGTACTGTTCAGGTCTTGGTTCAAGGTGGTCAGGCTTGATGGTCAGAGCCATAGTAAAGCACAGATATAAGAGTTGAATCTGGTCATAGACTTGGGACTGGCTGAAGTACAGTGCTGAAATCAAGGTCAGAGTCCATAAAAACAAGCCAAATCTGGATTATAATCAAATGTATGCCAAAGGCTGAAATTGGGTGGGAATCAAGTGCAAGTAGGGCTGAAGCAAGGATGCAGTAGGGCAGGCACATGATGGAACTGCACTGGAACAAGACTCTGGTGATGCTGTGGGAGGGAATAGGAACTGAACCAAGGGCAGGCCTGAAGCCTAACTAGCCTGTAACAAGGAAGCAGAAATGGGGTTCCTGGCCAAGGAGCATTGTAGCACAAACTAACTTACAGCTCTGGCAGGATCAGTGAAATAACTGTGCCTAATGTTCTTCCCACCTAGACCCTGCTAGGGATAGGCTACTGCAGGATGAGTGAGGAGCCCTCGTCTGGCTGTGCATTTCTCTCACACTTCTTTGTTAAACCTGACTGGGACGATTTCAATAAGAGCGAATGAGTAGTCAGGACTTTTGAAAATCAAGCCAGTCAGTTTCAGAGTACTGTGTCCCCACAACTCCACCACAAATCTTGTTGAGGCATTAGCTCATTATCTGCTCAGAACAAAGGGCACTGCCTGTTTTGTTATCTCTGCTAGAACCTGCTTCTGGAATATTCATGATTGCCTTGGTAAGAAGGAGCTTTGAACAGGCTCTTGGCTGGAATTTTTCATGAGAGTTAGATTCTGCCTGCAAGCAGATGCAGATCGCTAAGTATGAATTACTACATGTGAAATATCTACACTTGACTATGGGTATGTCTACACTGCATTCCTCTTTCGAGAAAGGAATGCAAATGCATCCAAGTGAAATTGCAAAAGAAGCGCAGATTTGAATTTCCCGCACTTCATTTGCATAATCGCGTCCAGCTGCTATTTCTAAATAACCTATTTCGAGATAAAAAAACGCCATGTAAACGTGGTTATTTTGAAAGAAATCCATTCTTTTGAAATAACCGTTAAACCTCTTTTTTTTAAGGAGTAAGGGTTATTTTGAAAGAAGGGGTTTCTTTCAAAATAACTGTATCTACACAGATTTTTTATCTCGAAGTAGGGAATTTTGAAATAGCGGCCAGATGTGATTATGCAAATGAAGCATGGGAAATTCAAATCTGTGCTTCATTTGCAATTTTGCTCGGCTGCATTTGCATTCCTCTGTCGAAAGAGGAATGCAGTGTAGACATACCCTATATGAAAAGAAAGTACAGTTCTAGTCCTGACTTTCCCAAGTCAAGTGCCAAAGAAACATTAGTCACTACAAACCTGAAGGCCATGGGTTTGAGTCACACTTGATTTCAGACTAAAAAGCCACCTCCAGTTCATCCATCTGAAAAACGGGTACCTGGGTTAGGATGATCACATTAGTCTCTTGTGAACCATTGGCTATAAAACAGATAATCTTTAACTGCATCCATCCAATGAGCCATTGCCCGTGGGAACTTTGATCAATTATGCCTGGTCAGTGAAACACTGTGACCACCTGAAAAAACGCCCCAAATAAGAAGATTAGATCATGTCTTAAAGTCACAGACTTTTAGAGGCAAATGGGATTAAATGAGGATCCCAGGAAATAATTGTCTTGCTTTACTCAGCTCACACCTGTCCTCAGCTGAAGTACTGCATTCTATTCAGCGTGCCACACTTTAGAAAAGGTGAGGCTAAATTAGAGAAAGTTCAAAAGAATGCAACAAAAATGAAAAAGGCTTAAAAACCTAAGGAGTTAAGAAAGGTTAAAAAAACGGGTATGTTTAGTCTTGAGAAATCAAGCCTGAGGTAGAACCTTAGAACATTCTTCAAATGTGTTGAGAACTGTTATAAAGAATATGCCAATCAATTGTTCTCCATTTTCAGTGAATATAGGATCAAAAGTAGGTGGCTGAATCTTCAAGAAGGCATATTTAGGTTATATAATGAAAAAAAAAATCTTACGAGAAGAGTTTAGCAATTGGAATAAATTACCAGGGAAGGTTACGGAATTCCTGTCATATGATGGGTAGATAAACACCTGTCAGGAATGATGTGGGTATACTTGATTCTGGCTCAATGCAGAGGACTGGACTAGATGACCTCTTGAAGTCCTTTTGGCTACGTCTACACTGCAGTGCTATTTCGAGATACCATAAGTATCCTGAAATAGCTATTCCATGTCTTTTGAACGTGCCCGTTATTTTGAAATATAACAGGCTTGCTATTTGGACATTCTTGTAAACCTCGTGCCACGAGTGTTAAGGAACGTTTCAGACCAGCGCTTTATTTCAAAATCTGGCGCTGTGCAGACAGCGCCAAATTTCAAAATAAGCTATTTTGAAATTACCTCAAAATAAGCTATGCAATTAGTACAAACTGCGTAGCTTATTTCGAGGTAAGGATGCAGTATAGACACACCCTTTCAGTCCTCCATTTCTATGATTTGACATCAAAATAAATCTGCAGTAGAGTGCAAATCACTGTAAGCACACACATACAATTTCAGAAAGCTCTGGTTTCCTTTGGTGAAGGTTGCAATGAATTCTAAGTGTAGCACAAAGTCACATGCTATACACTTTTATCCATAGTCATCCCTTACTGTAGTCACATAAATGCAGATCAACCACAGTAGCGTAGGTTCCCGTTGATGGAAGTTGTGCCTCTGGTTCGTGGGCAATACACGGTGCTGAATATTTAACTTCTTTACATCACTAGTAAGATTGTTTTATTTATGAGAACTGAAAGGTTATTCAGAAAATAAAAGGTTCACCACTGCTAAGATATCACTTCATTATCAGAATTTAGTCATACTATTTTCATAATGGAAGCATACATACAAAATGAAAAAAAGGCATAGGGGCGAAACAGTAAAAATCACAGCTAAAGATATTAATCATGTTGAATCCAGTGAGCTTTTGGCAGATAATAAATTGATGATAGATGTGATCTCTAAAATGGCATGCGTATCATGAGCATAACCCTTCCTCTAATGCAGGGTCATTGGATTTTACAATCTCATAAGCTTGCAGAGCTTTGTCTGGCACATCAAAACCATTGATAAAAGCACAATAAATTCTACAGCCAGCCATCTGCTTACCCTCTTGACCTTTCAAATCTTATAAAAACCCAACCCTGTAATTTTTCACTCCATGAATTTCCATGTTTTTAAATACAGTATATTCAGAAGGTTACTTCGTTTTTTTGTCATAAAAAAGACCAATTATATTTGATAATATTTTAAGGCAATGAAAGGGCTGTGAATGCTATGACTGCAGTTAATGCGATTGTAGGGCATCTCTAGCCTCTTCATCTGACTGGAGACATTTATTTAACAGACATGCCCTTGTTGTATGGATTCACCTATCAGTCATAGCAGAAATTATAGCCAGCAGCTGTTTCAGAAGGAGGTAAAGCAGCTACAGTGTCCATTTCCTACATTAACTTCTCTTACTGTGAACATTTTTCTAGGCTTTCAACAGTCAGAAGGTTTCCTTTTCCTTGTCATTGAACTATCATGTGATCCTCTTGCTCTGAAATAGAAAAGAATACTTCTACTTATGAGAAATAAAGCAGTGTAAAAGAGTTCAACATTAAATTGAAATGTTGGTGCAGTCTGATGTGGAGAAATATTACAAATTATGGGCTAAATCTTTAGAAGTGGGTATAAGAGTTATAATAAAAGTTTTTTTTGGGGGGGGGGAGGTTAAAAAAAGGCTTAATTTTGGCCTAGCTATGTTCCCATTAAAGCCAATGGCAAAACTCCCACCACATTAAGTTTCTGTTTATTGAAGCAAGTAAATGCCATTGCGGGGTGGTATAAATGAAAACATCGAGGGCAAGGTGGATAAAGTAAGAAGAGGGCCACACATTGGCGTGGCAAAGCTGCAGAAAATGCAAAACCACTCACAAAAGCGGGCTTGCAAGAAATACCAGAGTCAGCAAAACAGCTTGGGATAGTAAGGTGATCCATGAAAATGACAGATAAGTAAAGCATAATGTTAATTATAAAATTCCATAGTTTCCACGAGTAGTTGTAAAAGCGGTTTGCTGCTTCTTAAAAATACTTCATACAATAACATCATTCTCACATTATTTCCCCTCAGAAATACAGCTGGATTTGTCATTTTTCTTTGAAAGCAATTAGAATATGATGTGCAATACATTAGCTGGTCTCTTTTAAACAGAGCAGCTGTTAGACACTTTTTCCGTACAAACTCCCTTTGGAATTCTTTTCGGAACAAAAGATAAGAGGAGTTAATCAAAGTTCCAAAGAAGTAGCGTAAGAACATTTCTCCTAGCACCACTTTTCCTATAATAGTCAGGGTGGGCTAAATATGAATCCTCTCATGGCAACAGTGTAGTTCTAATCTCCATCAAGAGAAGGGGCTTTCACTGAATCATAATATGTGACATATTCAGTGAAGTAAAGTAGCCTGCTGTTCAGCCTGTCAGGAGACAAATGTCTTCTTCACTAACAAATCTGTCAGTTACACTAGGTTGGCAGCGTACTAAATACAAACTATCTTATAAGTCTGCGCATACACTTCTAGGGATTCCCCTAGCGCTGAAGAGGATTGGCAATGGTGGTGGCAGCAGAGAAGAGCAGCTAAAAACAATCACTAATAATATTTAAACTGTAGAAGGAATGGTTAAATGTGCATCATTTCCTAACTCCATTACAATCTGTGTAAAGAAAAGAAAAGAAAAGAAAAGAAAAGAAAAAAGAGAATCCGTATAGTGCCGTTTTCTTGTTGAAGTTATTTTCGGGGGGTTGGGGGCGGATGGGGAGGGGAAGTTTTTGTGTAGGTTAGACTCAATGAAAGAAGGTTGTGTGCGGTCTGTTCTCAGCTGGAACGAAGCTCCTGGCAGTACCTGAAGCAGTAACAGGGCCCGAGACTGGGTCCCTCCACCCAACTTCGACCCAGACCAGATCAGGGGGCATGATGACTTATCCAGTACTCTCCCTAGCCACATGGGCTTGAGGGAGGTAACAGTAGTAGCTCAGAAGGTGCAACTAATATTGGGAGATAAATACAGCAGCAGGTGCCATAGCAGGAATAACTACCCGCAGGGAGGGTAGATCAATAAAAGCCTGTCTGCTTCCCTTTGCTGCTATGGTGAAGTTATTAGACTTTGCTAGTTTAGACTCTGGATAAGCATTTCTGTTTGCTGATTGGCTGTTGCACTATGCATGTGTTTCTCTCCATAAAGGCTGTTTCATGTCATCCTCCAATGGCTAGAAAAGATGCCCCCTTAAAATATAGCCAGGGTGCTTCCAGATAGTCTCTATGCTGTAAACAATGCTTTACAGATGTTATAGTCCAGACAAAAAATTGGAGCTAAAAGCAGGGGCTCTGGAGATGGTGACAAGAACTCCATCAGGCCATTTTTGTATTCAGGGGAAGATGAAACTCATGTTTCTTCTAGTTAGTGGTAGGGGTAGAGGAACCCATTTTCAAATTATCATAGGAAATCGCATGCATAAACTTTACCTCCTTTCCAGGAGACCTCCCAAAGGTTTCAACTCCCCTCACGCAGGATGAGAACCCTTTTCTAGTAAATGTAACAGGCTACCCCTACCTTTTCCAAATGCCATTCATGTGGGCCAGACCACAGTGAAAATGAAATGTAAAAGTGACATTTCTGGTAATGCAATGTCACAGTGCTCATTGGATCTGACTGTTGCTGAGAGCAATCTAGTTTAGTAACTTTAAAGTATGTGGGAGATTGTTCTTCTCAAAAATGTACCATATAAAATGATGCATAGGGTTCTGAAGCTGAGAATAGTTATTAATGGTGCAGTAACTGAGGAAAATGGATTATTCTGCGAGTTGGCAGAATGAGCAAATGACAGAAACTTCAATGGATACAAAAGAACAGAATTTCATACTTCACACACGTGACTGTTCCAGTTTCCATTTACCCATGAAGGTGGGGAAGGTCTGATTGTTGAAATTGAACATTACAATGACAAGAAACTGTGCCACAGATAGGCTGTCTGTAGCATCCTTTATTGCTGAGAAGAGCCCAGAATGATTTGTAGTGGAGGCAAAGGGGATTGATTATTCAGGATGCTGCACACACAGAGAGACATGGGGCCTCTGACTGGCTTCTCTAGTTTGAAAAGGCACTAACAGCTTGTACAAGCTGAACCTATAATCCAGACATTCCTTGTCCAGCAACATGTGTGGTGCAGCATCCATAGGTGCTCTGGGATTGGAGCACTCATGAGGAAAAGCCAGAGGCCCGGCTCAGCAACACTTCTTCTGCCCTCCGAGAGAGGATTTGCAGTGTTCAGGCTCAGGGAGGAATGGGAAGGAGCAGGGATGAGGGTGTGCTCTGGGGAAGAAGTGGGGTGTCGGTGGGGCCCTGTGGCTGGCAGTCAGGAGCCAGGAACACAACCTGATGGCTGCAGGGGTTCTCAGTCAGTCCACCTCTTCTCGCGAGCACCTCTCATCCCTGCTCCATCAATGGTGGCATAAGAAAGGCTGCCACTGACCTCCCTTGGGTCTGGCAAATTCCCTGGTTTGGGTCTGGTCAGATCCCGAGGGTGCTGGACTAAGGATGTTCTACCTGTACTACCCAGTGTGATCATATAGAGTCTGCCAAAATCATAGCTTGGATTAAAGAGCCTCGGAATGGATTGCTGACTACTGTTGTGTGATCCTACAGTCTCCTTATGGGTGATTAAGAGAGCCATACACAGTCCCTTGAACACAGCTAGTAGGACATTTTCTGCTGGCACTCATTTCTGTTGGAAAATTCCAAAAACCATTTTGTGAAAATGTGTCGATGTTGACAAATCTTCCATTGGCAGGTTTCAAATCATTTCTGAGAAGTGCATTTCTGGTCTTAGGCAACCCACCAAAGGATTGCCTCAGGGTCAGACACATCATGGCTTAAAGGGCTTGTGGTAGCGCCTAATGCAGACAGCTTGAGGATCAGGAATCTTCCAGCCTTCCAGGTTCACTGAATTGGATTCAAGAGCCTCTCAGAGTCATGACAAGGGAAGCAGCAGGAAACCTGGAAGGCCTGGGAACCACAGCTGAACTAGGAGATCTCAGGCAGAATTTCATTTAGAGAGGGTTGAAATTAAACCTTTCCATTTTTTCTAAAGTATTATGGGAAGAAATTCTGGTGGATAATTTTGAAATTTCTCCTGTTTATTCTGAAACGGAGTTGCTTTCAAAATTCATGAATTTCGCACAGAACAAAAATTCCTACTTATCACCAGCTCTGCCCTTGAATCACAATGGCATGAACTCAGTTTAACAGCATGTATTTGGTACTAAATGGTGGTACTGGTTTTCTCTCGCCTTGTCACAGGATGTCTGGCCCTTTAGCATTCAGCCTGTGATGGATCAGTTATCTCCCTCCGCCCCACACTCTGATTGATCTTGATCAATTGGAAATTGGGTGACTCAGTTTAATTATTAGACACAGCTGGGGGAAGAAAGTGGGGATTCTTACAATGAGCTGTGTGAGCCTGGAGGAGTATGGACAGCGCATGCTTTCTGGGAAGTAGCCAGAAAGGAGCTGGACAAGCAGAAAGTGAAGATATGGCATTTGAATGGGAAAGGCCCTACAAAATAGTCTGGCTGGAGGTCCAAGTCTCTTTTATGACTGAAAGACTGTGGGGCAAAAGGCAGCCAAAAGTTGTGTCGGCATCACAGCCAGCATAACTGTGACTTTGCTACTGGCACAGGAAGCACCCCCCTTGCCTTCCCAATTTCCTCTCAGAATTAGTTCTTCACACAGGGCTCCCTCCTTCAGAGGATTGCTTCCAGGTGTGCTGAGAAACAGACACTCACCCCCACCCCAGCCTGCACAGTAACTGTGATACCACCTTACAGATTATATTTAAAAGTGAGAATGGCAGTTGGCACCTTGCGACACCACTCCCTTCATCTCTGCCCGCCTTCTTTATTTTTTCAGTTTAAATTATGGACCTGTTGTCATTTATACGTAGGCCATTTTATATCACTCTGGCAAGATTAAGGAGCCTTGAAAAGTGAATGTATGCTCACTTTGTTTTCACTTTTAAGTCATTCTCACATCCCCAGAAAGGAATAAAGTTGTCTTACTATAAATGAAATGAGGTCCTATAGATACGTATCTATGTTTACTTCCACCCTGTGAAATGGCTATAGGTCTAGTATGCGAAGGAAGAAGATACATGTCAATCTCATCCAGACTATTTCAGTTGGCTTCTGTTGATATCAGGAGGCTGTTCTATAATGGAAAGGCATTTTAAATTCTGAGTAAGACTGAATTCTGGATGAGAAATAATTGTGAGCGAAATGCAGTTAGGTAATATCTTTATCCTGATTTAATGCAATATTTCAGTCACATTTCAAATCAAAATCCAAAACACACCCTGCACTTCTGAAATTCACTCCCTATAGGTTTACTACATTTTCCACCTAATTGGACACATTATTCCAGTGCATCAAAAATTATACCTTGATTAAATGTAATCACTGTAAACAACATGAATGCAAGAAAGTGGCATAATAATTTCTTGCAAGCAAACCAACCATCATTTCCATTGTTAGGACGAAGCCCTTTGATTTTCTTCTGTGTATCTGCCCTTTGCTATAATTGATAAATTCACAGAAAAAAATCAATACAGCAGCAATAGGTGATTAGATAGCACAGTAAAATTTGAATAACATTCAAAAACACAAAATCAATATATGCCAACATATTTGCTCCTTTTAAAAAATCCAGATTACTTGGTCTTGGAGACATATCTGCTGTTAACTAAGATTCTGGTACAACTGAGTTTTGTACACTGGTACAATACTTTCTGTCCATAATTTTCATAACCAAAGCCTGGTCTACACTAAAGGGGAAAGTTGACTTAAGATATGCAACTCTAGGTACGTAATTAACATAGCTGGAGTCAAAGTACCTTAAATCATGTTTTGATGCCATGCTCACAGCGGGAGATCAACAGGAGCACATGCTCCCATCGTCTTGCCTTACTCCTTGTGAGGAGCAGTGCCAATGACAATGCCCTGTCAGTTTGAATTAGCAGGTCTTCACTAGCCCCACTAATTCAAACACCAGAAGATTGACTGCGGCAGTGTTGATCTTCTCTGTAGTGTAGACAAGCCCGAAGGGACTAATTCTAGAAGATACATGCATAACACAATGAGAGAACAATGCTACCACTGGGCAAAAATGTTTATGGCAAAATCTTTCCAGAATAAAATAAATTTAGTCCACTTTTCCTTTAAAATGGAATAAACATCACATTTAAGCTGATAGTAAATTAGATATTTTCCATCTGGCCTATCACATAAGGACATTACCTCAAAGAATCAGAGAGAATGCTCAGTCTTCAACTGAAATAAACTGGAATGGCACCAGAGCTGGCCTTAGGGGCAACCACATTTTGGCCCTACCTCCTGAATCCTCCCCCAGGTTTCCCTGGTTACTCCTCAGCCTTTTTTTTTTTTCCGCTGCAAATTTTCCCCAGTGTTTTTTGGTTGGTTGGTTGGCTGGCTGGTTTTTAATTTTTTTTAAACCATCTGGCAACCCTACGGGTGAGCCCAGAGCCGCCAATTTATTACAACCAGCTCTGACTGGCACAGTTTCATTTAAGCCACTGGCCAGGATTCCTTTTTATCAAAGGGTCAAATCTACTTCTCCTGAATGAAACTCTTGTAGTCAGGTTGTATGTGGTAGAAGTTCAAATGAGATCTTTTTCCACCCTCAAAATTAGCCTTGGGTTAGGGAATGCATCTATGGTGCTGTGATTTCTCAATCACTTTGTGTCACTTATAACACCGGATCAGGATCAATGTGGATTTCTGGTTTGTTTCACAAAAAATAATTCAATAAATACCTTTTGCAAAAAAAAA
>JANRFK010006693.1:17804101-17814919 GCA_030068395.1 Apalone spinifera
GAAAAGCGGCTGATTTTCTGGAAAAACTGGCCAGTCTAGACACAGCCCTAGATTGAGTATTTCCAAATCACCTAAATGACTTTCGGTGGGAGTTGTGCTCCTAAATCATTTAGATGGTTTTGGAAATGACATCCCTAGTTTACTGACATATTCAGACTATTTGTTTCTGTGCTTTATGTACAACATGCAAAACAGAAAGGTTTTGATGATAAATTATTTAGTGATCGCCACAAAATACTCTAACTACTCCTATGCATTTATTTATCCTGGAAAAATTCAGATCCCACATCTGTTGTCCTACTTGTTTTACTATCTAATGATGAGTGCCCGTGAGACTTCCTTACAGCAGATTTTTTTTTTTTTGGTCCCCCTCACAAAGAAAATAGGGAGTGAGTTAAAAACACTATTAATATTTGAATGGTACATTGTGTTTGCTACCAATACATTGAGTAACTCCAGTGACTTCCATTATGCATGTTTTTAAGAGCATCACACTATTAGGAATATAAACAAGTAAGTAAGAAAAATAAATAAAGGTGGAAGTCAAATATATTTGTTTTGGAGTCCCCCGTCCATCCCACCTTAAATATTTTAATGGTTTTGAGACAGAGACTCTGGAACATTTCTTGAAGGGTCTGATCTTGCAAGTCCCTACTTTGGCAAAGGCCCCCAGTGGGAGTTTTGCTTGAATAAAGACAACATGATCACTCCCCAGATATTTTTAGAGTATGATTCTTTAATGGGGGGACTTGCTACCATGATAAATGAGTGTGTTTTCCGCATTCCTAACTGAATTTAAATCTGCTTTGAAAAAAATATTTCCCAGAAGGAACCTGGAGAATAGTCTGGAGACTTTTAGTCCTGGTCTACACTTTGCTACGCTACGCTACGCTACGCTATGCCTGGTCTACACTAGGGAGTTATTTAGAAATAACCCCCTTTATTTTGAAATAATAAGTGGAGTGTCTGCACTACCAAGCCCGTTATTTCAAAATAACAGGATGGTTATTTCAAAATCTGTACTCCTGCTTTTCTTGGGGAATAACGCTTATTTTGAAATAGCTATTTTGAAATAGCGGCTGCTATTTTGAACTAATTACTCCCTATTGTAATTCAAAGAAATTATTATCCAGGGCTTCCTGGGGCTCTAAGTCGAGGTAACACATCCACAATAATGGAAACTGCCTTGGACTAATTTTGAGGCCCTCCTATAGTGGGGACATGCTATTTTGATTTTGTTATTTTGGGAGGTATTTCAAATTTAGTTATTTCAAAATAATGTCCTACTATTGACATGCCCTTACAGGAGTTCTTCATAGGAGTTGCATGCTATGGCCTAATATGTTACCTTGTCTGTTTGTTACCCTTGTATAGGAGCCAGAACAATCTCAGGGAAGCATAGGGACTTCTCATTCATAATTTCCAGGGGACAGCAAGAACAAATCACTTTAAAGAGGATTAGTTCAGATGCGGAGATTAGGGCTCATCATGGCTCCTCTTTTCCCACATGAAAGGAAATCAGTAAAAGTTAGGAGCCTAACTACATCTGAACAATGGAAGCTAAGATCTTTGAGGATATGGCCCAGAAAGAAGAGCATCCTGAACCATTCAAAGGGAATGAAATTCACATAATTCCCTGGAATGACAGCTGTTTGTTCTGCTCTGAGCTGTTTGTTTACAGCTGTCCCTGAAGGTACAGCTAAACTCTAAAGATGTCAGACATTAATTTTTTGTTCTTCTGCACCTCCTACATCATAGGCATTACATCATAGGCCTGTACAGTCACCAGGCCATATCAGATCTGTTAGATTCAGAGGAGTAGCAGTTGACATTATACAATTGTTTTACAATGAACGAGGGCTAGACATATGGTATGGTTAATGCTGTCAATGTGAGTGGCTGTTGGGTCCATCTTTTTCAGTTAACTTTTTTCCTACATAATCTTCTGTTTGACTCATTGTTTTATGATAGTTACCTCTTGCTTTAGACTCCTCCTCTGCTGTTCATGACACAAATAAGCAGTGACCCTGGCTGAGGCTAGGCATACTAGTAGGGCTGGATTATGACATGCTGAGGCCCTAAACTATGTCAAATGTAAGAGGCCCCATAACATTGCCAAAATGTGTATTATTCTAATAGAAAGGACAATGAAAAGAAAGAACAATGAAAATAGAAATAATAACATTTTATATTTGCACATATATTGGTACAAAGGTGAGGATGCAACTAAAAGCTAGTAATTTTTTTTTTATTTGGAGACCCCTCATAATTTGAGGGCCTAAGCTATACATTACTTACCTTGTGTATAAATCCAGCACTGCTTACTGAATAGGAGATGATCCCTTTTGACTTGGTTTGCCTCTGCCTCATTATAAGTAACTAACCTACTAACTTTTATGAGCTTGTACACACTACTCTTCCTTACTTTGGGCATGTAACACCAAAAACATCATTATTAACCAGAACAAAAAAGGAATTACTCAATGATATATTCCATTACTCAGGAAAAGAATCAGCTTTTCCTGTCCTAGCTTGTAAAACCAACCGCATTCATGCTGTCCTATTTTTCACTTCTTTTCTTTAGGGTCCTCTCATCTGTGGCTGTCCCTCTTTTTCATTGAGTTTATCACCAAGTGGCGTTTTTTCACCTAGTGGGCCATAAATTGTCCATTAGGCACCTTTGAACTGTATTCCTTCAAAATATATTCAAATAGTCATTCTCTCTGCTCAAATAATTTGGGTCCTAAATGGCTGGGCTTCTTGTTTACTGTTTACAGGGCCTTTTTAATCTAGCACAGCTTTTTGTTCAATTCCCCCTCTCACCAATTACATTTTATTTCAGCTTTTTTTTTAATTCTCTGGAGTAGATTTTATTTCCCCCAACTTTCTTTCTCTTCAGACATATGGCACATGGTTAGTGGTGTCAATGTGAGTGGTTAACCATGCCATATGTCTGAAACTTCCTTTCTCTGATAATGTCTGCTCACACACTCAGTTCTGTTCTTTCTGCTTCTTCTGAAACATTTCCTATCTTCCTTCTCCTTCCTTCTTTTCGCATTCCAATCCTCTACTTTTTTTTCTACTGTTCTTTTTTCATTCAATGACTTCTCCTTCTGCCTGAGCTCTGTTTCATCCACCAAGGGTGCATCTACACAGCAGAGCTTACCTTGAAATAAGCTAGGCAAATTGAACTATGTCAATTGCGTAGCTTATTCCAAAATAGCTTATTTCAAAATTGGAAGCATCTACATAGCACTTATTTCAAAACAGAGCTCCCTTCCTCCAACTTCCCTTTCCTCTTGTACAATGAGGGATACAGAAGTTGGAGTAAGAAGTGGACAAAAGAGGGGCAAAGGAGGAAATATTAGTTGTTTATGCCAGGATTGTTATCAATGTTGTGATTACTGTGGACAGTGTATTGTGAATTAACCATCTGGATGTTGGATTTCCCGTTAATGCCAATGGGAATTCTATATACAGAGAATGCCAGAATATGCAACAGAAATATAGCCCAATGTATGTGACTGCTTCCATTTCCAATAGCCTCTGTGACAGAAGCCTTAAGAAGCATAAAAGGGCAAGGCAAAGATAATGTTCATACTGTGTGTTTGGTATTAGTCATTTTTGCAAAAATTGTTTTATATGTGCACTGTGTTTACAAAGGTAGAAGTATGTAGAACATATTGGCTGGAAAACAAGAAACCAATCTTGTGACACATTTTGAGGATTCACAACATATTTATTCTACAGCAGAAAAAAGTGGTCCCTTTCATTTTTTTCCTGAAATCACAGGAAAGAGAAACCCACTCCAGAATACCAAATGAATACGCTAAACAATTGGTTATGTGAGAGGCCAGAATCAATCTATCAGAGAACCTTCCAAAGCAGGCAGAGTAGGGAAGTGACCATAAGTCTTATACTCTGAGCACCTTACGCCACTGGGCTATTGATTATAATGATGGAGGTCTTTCTTTCTTTAGTTCTTGACCAGACATTCCTTAAAACTGAAATTTTTGGTGAATTTTTTTGATGGAACCAGCTCTTTAGGATAGAAGCATTTCAATGAAAACTTCCCAAGCCACAGTAGAAACATGTCCTCTAAATTAGGAAAAAATTATTTGCTTTTCTACTTCCTGCTGAATTCCTCTCTAAAAGAACAGTGATTTTTATGGATTCTTTATGACCAGATTGGTGAAGAGCATGTTACAGTGTGGTTTGCTTACAGTGTTAATACAGATTTAGCTTCCATTTTTTGGGCAGCAAGCTGTCTTCATGGCTTCCAGTCCTGCAAGGTCCTCCAAGAAAGAAGCCCCATTGATTTCATATTTAATCCTTCAGATTGAGTGACTGACAAAAATATTACCAGATGTAACTTTAAAAAATTGGCATTTTATGTAAGGAGCATCTATGCATTCCTAAAGGAGAATTTTTACCATGAAACTCCCTGTAATAGCAAATCAGTTAGAAAGTCTAAAGAGAGAACTCTTTAAACCACTGACAAATGCAATGAGATTCTCTGCAAATTAGGTTATTCACTGGTACAAGGACAGGACAAGCGCTTCACAATTCACTTCATTTTTAGTCATTGCAAAGACTCCAGATGAGATGTTAGGATTGTGAATCAAACCACTAAAACCCACATGATTATAGAGGGGAAAAGTTTTAAGAGGTTTCACGGGTTATTGTTGCTAGGGAAACCACTTCATGGTAGCCATATGTTCAAAATACCTATTTTCCATTGTTCTCAAGAAAATTTAAAAAGCATCTTGGTGCAGCATGGAAAAAATGTTATAGGGAAAAATATCTATATAAAATCTGATATATTAGAAATAAAGGTATTAAAGAACAAGCCAAAGTTACAAAAACAGTAATCTACCAACATTTATACTGTGTATAATCATCAGTGTGCATGATGTGTGTTTTCTTTTGCTTTAATACTAATGTTAATATTTATTTGTTTATTTGTATTATGTTAGTGATTAGAAACCTCATGTGGGATTGGGCTCCATATTGTTAGGTGCTGTAGAGATCATTGAGTAAAAGATGGTTATAGTAACTAACCTTTGGATCATCTTCCTCTCCTGTTTGTAGATTCTACTGTACAGGTTTTTCTGACTTTGAATGTTAGGTATTGCTGCTGAGAATAAGAAGCAAAATCCCCAACTATACACCTTTTGAAATATTCTTGCCTATCAATCTGTTGTACACCAGAATTCATTTAGATACCCCAGATTTATATTCATAGAATATAAAAAAATCTCTGCTATTTTTCTCATTCATGTTCTCATCCATCTTCCTGTTGAAGGAAAAGTCCTAGGTAGGCATCATCAAATTGTGGAGGTAAATACATGGTTGCACTTATGGTGTTGGAGAAAGAACTTTGGATTCTTTGACAATGGGATGTTGTTCCAGAAAGAAGGTTTACTAGGAAAAGATGGCGTCTATCTAACAAAGAGAGGGAAGAGTATCTTCACAGTCAGGTTTGCTTATCTTGTGAGGAGGGCTTTAAACTAGGTTCTCCAGGGATGGTGACCAAAGCCCTGTGGTAAGCAGAATAACCAGGAGGAAACACAAGGAAGAGGGTGCAATAGGGAAAGACTTCTGAGTCATACTAAGAAAGTCAAGCAATTAGCTAGTTATCTTAGGTGCCTGTACACAAATGCAAGAAGTCTGGGAAAACATCAAAGAACTGATGGGCATGATCCCCTGGGAGGTTAATATGAGGGGGGAAAGAGTTTGTGAATGCTGGCTGTATTTTAAGGAAGCCTTACTGAGGATGAAGAAACAAACCTTCCCAATGTTCAAAAGCAATAGCAAATATGGCAGGCAACCTGTGTTGCTTAACAGAGAAAATGTTGGCAAGCTTAAACAAGAAAAAGAAGCTTACATGAAGGGGAAAAGTCAACAGATGTCTAAGGAGGAATACAAAAACATTGCTTGAGCATGCAGAGGTATAATCAGGAAGGCCAAAGTGCAGTTGGAGTTGCAGCTAGCAAGAGATGTGAAGGATAATGAGAAGGTTTTCTACAGGTATGTTAGCAATAAGAAGGAAGTCTGGGAAAGTGTGTGACCTTTACTGAATGGGGAAGGCAGCCTAGTAACAGATGATGCGGAAAATACTGAAGTACCCAATGCATTTTTGCTTCTGTATTCACGGACAAGGTCATTTCTTGGCAATCAAGAGTGGTCCCTGACAATGGGTATATCTAGTGTGCAGAGTTTTTCCAGGATAACGGAGGTATCCCAGAAAAGCTCTGACACAGCCAAGTAATGCGTCTGCTTTTCTGAAAAAAAAAATTGGAAAAGCAGACGCATTTTTTCGGTATTCCTGTAAACCTAGTTCTACGAGGAAGAAGGGATGTTCTGAAAGAGGGTTTTTACCCAACATTTGGCTCAGTGTAGATGGGCCAAATGTCAGAAAAGCCTCTTATAGAAGAAAAGCGGAAAAACATACGCAAATTGCAAATTGCAGTTTGCAATTTTCATATCTTTTTCCGACTTTTCTTTGTAGTCTAGACACAGCCAATGGGAAAAAAGGCAAATGTAGTGCCCTTCTTTAAAAGTGGGAAGACGATGGATATGGGAAACAGTAGTCTGTTCAGCCTCATGTCAGTCCCTGGAAAAATCAAGGATCCTCAAGTACTGTAATCCACTTTGAAACAGTTGGAAGAAAGGAAGGTGATCAGGAACAGTTACATAGATTCGCCAAGAACAACACATGCCTGACCAACCTAATTGCCTTTTGTGATGAGATAATTGGCTTTGTGGATATGGGGAAAGCAGTAGCTATGATATACCTCGCCTTTAGCAAAGCTTTTGATATGGTTTCCCTCAGTATCCTTGCAGCACTTTAAAGAGGTATGGCTTGGGTGACTGGACTGTAAGATGGCTAGAAATCTGGCTACATCATCAGACTCAAGGGGTAGTGATCAAGGACTCAACATCTAGTTGGCAGCTGGCATCTAGTGGAGTATCCCAGGGGTTGGTTTGTCCTAATGCCTGTTTAGTTTAATATCTTCATTCATGATCTGGATGAGGGGATGGATGCACCCTTAACATGTTTGCCAATGGCACTAACCTGGGGAGAGGAGGGAAGGTAGATATGTTGGAGGATAGGGACAGGGTCCAGAGTGACTTAGACGAATTGGAGGATTGGGTCAACAAGATTCAACAAGGACAAGTGCAGAGTCCTACCCTTAGAACAGAAGAATCCCAAGTACTATTACAGGCTAGAGACAGGTTACGCAGCAGTTTTTCAGAAAAGAACATGGAGATTATGGTAGGTTTGAGGCTGGATATGAGTCAACAGTATGCCCTTGTTGCCAAGAAAAGTAATGCTATATTGGGCTGCATTAGAAGAAGCATTACCAGCAGATTGAGGGAAGTGATTATATATCCACATCTGTAGTACTGCATCCAGTTTTGGGGCTCCCACTACAGAAAAGATGTGGACAAATTGGAGAGTACAGTGGAGGGCAACAAAAATGATTAGGAGCTGGGACACCTGAATTTTGAGGAGAGGCCAAGGGAACTGGGCTTATTTAGTCTGCAGAAGAGAAGAGTGAGGGAAGATTTAATAGAAGCCTTCGTCTTCCTGGAGTGAGCTTGGCAATGGGTCAGAAAAAGAGCAGGGAAATGGTTTTCAGTTTTGTTTGGTCAAAAAGTTGGCAACCCTTGTTGTAAGTGATTATCCTATGAAGAAATTTTTGTTTCAAACTTTCATCAAGGGTCAGAAATTCCAAGGAAAAACAGAATATTTTAGAACTGTTTGGCTCTGCTCTACATGCACTATGTTTCCCGCTCAAGGTCACACAGAAGTCCAGGGTAGAGCAGTGTCTTGAACTCAGGTCTCCCAAAAACCTAAAAATTATTTTCCTAACCACTGGACCAGACAGTTTAAAATGACAAAGTGACAATTTTAATATGCTTTTAATTTTTATCTCACCTGAGACCCCAAACAGGCAATAAGGTCCCATTGCATTAAGCACAATACAAGAAATAACACAGTCCCTTCTTCAGAGACCTCAACATTTGACCATAGATAACAACGGATGATGCACTACATACCTACACTGTGTTATTTTGAAATATCTAATGTTATTTTGAAATAACAAGGTGAGCATCTACACAGCAAGCCTCTTATTTTGAAATAATTTTGAAATAACGGGCTTCTTATTCCAAAATCTGTAACCCTCATTTTATGAGGAATAATGCCTATTCCAAATAGCTATTTCAAAATAGGGCATGTGTAGACAGCAGAGCTGTGCTTATTTCAAAATAACTGGCCTCTGGGGAGTCTCACAGCTGCCCTAATGGCCACTCAGTCCACATTCATGAGAACTCTATAGTTCCCCTTCCCCTGCAGCCCTTAAAGCTGCAGCCACAGGGGGAAGGGCTTGTGGCACAAGGAAAGCCCTGCTAGCTCTGTGCCACACACCAGCAGCGATCACAGCTTTTGCTGCCATCATGAGCAACCCCCATGCTCCCACCAAGCCCTCCATGGCCTTCAACCAGCCCCCAAGCCCTGCCCAGGGGCCCCTTGCTGTTCTGGTGCGAAGATTCTGGATCTCTTCCAGGTCTGGGGAGAGGAGGCAAACCTCCAGGAACTCTGCAGCAGATGCAGGCTGATAGCCTGGGCCAGAAGGGACACAGCCGCACCCAGCAGCAGGTCAAGGAGCTGAGACAGGCCTACACAAAGGCCTCTCAAGAGAGGCACCCCAGATCTGCCCCTATTTTGACCAGTTCCACTGCATCTTGAGAGGGGGGCAGTCCCTTCCGCCCATACTGTTGTCAGTCTCCTGGAGGACATGGCTGTGGATGGGGAGGAAGAAGAGGGGAGGCACAGGAGGAGGAAGGTGAGGAGACCAGCCTAGACATGATGCCTGCCAACCAGGAGGTCATCCTTGCTCTGGATCTGGTCCCCCCCTCCTAGGATGTCAAGAAGCCAGGGAAGGCCCATCAGGTGAGTACCATTACTTTCCCTAGACACATATGGAGGTTCGGAGTTGCAGGGGGGTTGGGGTTGAATGCTCCTCACCTGGCCTTCTCGGCTTGGGAATCACACAAGAGTCTGTGCACGTGGGTGCACATGGAGCAACAGTCCAGAGCATGTAGCCATAATGATGCTGCCACAAAGGAACCTGGCACTCCTGCTCACAGTGTTCCTGCACATGCCTGCCTTACTACCGACCCCATGGTGGGACACCTTCTTATCACAAGCCACACACATAGCAGTGCCACACACAGTCATACCCACATGGTGAGGTGGAGGACACTGGTCCACTGCCAGGGGAGCTGCTGGGAGAGGGAAGAAGAGGAGGGGACCCAACAAGCGGCATCTGCCACTCACACACACATCCCTCAACACCTCCGCCTCTTCCAGAAGGCAGGGATACAAGTCCTCTACCTGTGGGATGCTGCCACTGCTAGACCCAGTGAGTGCAAGGCTCGGAGGGAAGCTGAGCCACCCTGTCACCTCCCTCCACCCATAGACTCCTGGCCTGACTGGCACCTTCCCATGCCTGCTTGTCTCCAGGGCATAGGGGTAGTGAGCCTCCCCTTGGGACATCTGTGCCCCTGTAGTAAAGGGCCCACTGTCTAGGCCTCAGATGGCCTTGCTCGAAGCACATCACTTTCATCTGACCCAAGACCTTTTGGTGTCAGCTTAGAGATGAGGACCAGGCTTCATGCACGGTGTCTCCTGGGATGACTGCCCTTCTCTTTGTTCTTCACAGCTTGACCAGCTGCGAGTGGGGCACAAACTACATCTCCCACGCCGGCCTCCCAACCCCGAAAGACCCGGAGAGGCCACCAACCCTGCAAGGACCTTGAGTGGGAACACATAGCCTGACTCTATTCCCTACAGTGGTCTCTGGAGTGGTGGGACTGGAAGTTGGACACAGACCTGGAAGACCATCTTGCTGACCAGGAGCTGCACTGCTCCACCTGGCAGGAGTTGTCCCAGGAGGCCCAGAGCATGTGCACAGCTTATAGCCCCACTGTCAACCACCTGGTTGCCGTGATTGAGCAGTCCAGCAGCCACCCCATCCCCCACTCACACATACAGCTGCTCCTTCCCAAGTCCTCCACTGTATCCGCTCCTGCTCTTGCTCCTCCATCTTCTCCCCTTAGCCCTCTCCCATGGCGACTGAGGGCCTTGCAGAAGAGGCAGTGGGACCACCCAAAGCAGGCACCAGTCCCAGCCCCAGCCCTGAGCCCTACCTCCCCCTTTCACCTCATGCATCCTCCCCCGCTCCCAGGTTCTTTCTTCGGTTCCTCCCCAGTTATATTTACCCCAATTAAAAATTACAGAGTTTATTATTCCAAAACAAAAGGTCTTGTTTATTTTTATCAGCAAAGGAGGGTATGTCTACACTACAGTGTTATTTTGAAATATCTTATTTTGAAATAGTTAATTCGAAATAGCTTATTTCGAAATAATGTGTCTACACACAAAATAGCGCATCCATACTGAGTGGACTCTGAATCACATTTAAGGCCACCTGGAACCAATTCCGACAGGGCACCAGGTTAGGACTTACTGTGTGGGGCTGCTGTCTGAGGCTATCTGAGGTCTGTGCTTAAAGGGGACCCTCCCCCCCAGACAGCCAGTTCTCAGGTTTCCCTGCTTGCTTGTCTACCTCGATGAGGGACAGCAAAGCATTTTGCCTCTCTGTGCTCCGGTTGCCCTCACTCGGGACACCACAGCACTCTGCAACATGGAGCCAGAGCTACCCCTGGGCACTCTGGTGCTTCTTTTGGACATGTTGCTGTGAGCCTGGCTGCACTTTCTGCAGGCTGCCATCCGAGAGGTCCATT
>JANRFK010006693.1:17821121-17848228 GCA_030068395.1 Apalone spinifera
TGCATGCTTCAAGCAAGTAAAAATGGATGTTACAGGGGGGTTCCTGTCTGGCTAAACTGCTTTGGAAAGTATAAAATCTTCTCTTTCTTCTTCACTCAATGCAGTTTTGACTCTTAAGAAATGGATGTTGTCTAGCTGGCAAGAGAGAAATAATTTGACTTGTTTTGTAGTAAATATTGGTGTCATAACTCTGTTTACTAGATCAGGCATTCAATTCATCCTTCAGACTCTTTCCGAATGTATTAACTATAATATAAAGCTATTCATAAACAATAGCTATTTTTTAGTTAGCATCATACACAATTAATGGGAATGTAGGATAATAAACTTGCATCTTGGCACCCCAAAAATATCTGATACCTTGAGCCCAACCTGGCTACAACAACACTGCATGTAACCCCAAAAATCATCATGTTCATGTGCTACAATGTGACACATATCAAAGGAAAAATAACTTTGACACAGTGAGTTAGACATTATGAGTTGTCTTTATGTATGGATGTATATCTTATCTCATTGATGATACCGTGGGCACTGAGGTAAAAATTTCAGAATCCTCTCAGCCATTGGTGTTTGCCAAGAGACACCCATGTCATATGGAATTCCAGCTTTGTTATGAAAGTTCTAAAACAAAATGCTTAGTCAGACTCAATTTTACTAAAACTACTCTCCCAAGATGCTGTAATTGATAGCTCACAAACCACTTTATTCAGATGGGCACGCTGCCTTGTACCTGGAACATTCCCAAAAGCATTGTCTGTGGTAAGACCTTATTATTATAATTTCAAAGTTACATTAGACTGTGTGGAGTCTGTGCAGCAACATTAAATTAAATTTCTCATTGGCTTCAAGGCTCACTATCTGTAATTAGTGGCTTCTGTTCTTTATTACACTGATCAGTAGTGCAGTGCTATTCATCACTACAGTCTTAGTTAATTATCCTTGTTAATGATTTCCACCGTGAAAAAAATCTACAGGCTCCATTTGGAAATAATGTTTTGTGTTAAAATTATTTGATGGTAAGGCACCATAGTGAGCTGACAAGCTGTGGGAGGGAGGTTACTTACCCTGTGACATGGAAGCTTAGGGCTTTTTATTTCTGAAATGCTCAAAAAGTAGAAAGTACTATAATTCTGCATTTTGGTAGGAGGTCATGATTACAATATTCCAGGTGTGTGAGGGGGTGAAAGTGAGTCATGATAACAACATGTTGAGAAGAATTGCCACATAGATGAACCCTAGCAATACAGACTCCTTCAGACATGCAAAGAAATTCTAATTCTCCCTTTCTGTTATTGTTTTCCCCCCTATTAGTAGAAGACTAATGTGATTTTCTCTAATAAGCAGGAGGCACATTTATGGCTGAACTTTGCTTGTTAGACATGATAAGAATTGAAGCTTTTACCCTAAACTTTAGTGGGAGAAGAATTAAGCCAATACTGATTGCTTTTGAAAATCCTGTGTACATACAGCGTTGGTCAATCAAGCATCTTAAAGGCAGTTCTGAGTCCTTCTGTATAGGAGATCTGGGTGCACGGCCTTGGTTTCAAAGATCTGAGAGTATTGTGCAATCACTGAATAAGCACGTGAATTTAAGAAAAAAACAAACAGAAACAATGATTTGAGAAATGTCCAAGGGTAGTCTCTACTGTGAACAAAGCTAAGCACATTTTCATGCTGCATTCAGTGTCTGTATACTAGCAGATGTGTGAGCTTACATATGGGGTGGGATATACATCAGATAGGTAGAAAGTGAGGCATGGAAAAAGTTGAAGAGTGGCTTGTCCTGCCCTTCCCAGCCAAAAAGGTAATGATGACTTGACCAGAGGGGATAAAGTCACTAGAGGGATTACAAGCAGGAAAAAATTGGGGAATTCATTTTTATCTGCCTCAGAGTTATACAGGATCCTTAGGTGAGAGAAAAATAACAACTTATCTCTTTCCTGACAAATCGGAGATTATATATCAAAACTGCCTGCTAATTACTTATTTCATGTGTTCTTACATAATGAGAAATGATTACAAGAGAAGGCAAGAAGCAAGTACCAAAAATAAATCATTTAGAACAGGATGTCACTGAGATGTCAGAATCAAACAAATTTTGATTAACAGTTGATTTTGATTACCTAAAGTGCTTAATAACTGTAAAAATCCGAGGATGAAATTCCTCATGCAATGAAAATACCAGACTGTGAAATTAAACAACAAGAGCCTGCCACCTGCCTTCTGAGCTCAGGATTTAAAGATATATTTTTCCTTCATTTCTCAATGCACCGGCATGTGTTCTGTCCTCAAATAATCAAATTAGTGCAGTCAGAAAACAGACAAAAGGCTGTAAAACATTACAGTCTATTATTGCAGGGCTTACAGAAATCCCCTTCATTTCAATAAAGATGGTAGAGAAAAGACCTGCTACAAAAACCAAACCAAAACCAACAAAAAGACCTTTCCAAAATGGCAAAGCTTCATGACAGGTGCTTTTCAGATAGTTGGTGTCTCTTGTGACTGTTTTGGATGAATGTAAAATCATCTGTAAAAATATAGGTATGAGAATGAGACCGGTGAACAACTCTAGCCCTACCTGCCTCTGTCAAATCAGAATCTTGGATATTTTTTGATTCTTCTCACAAAGATGCCCATGGGCATTGTCAATCTAGAAACCGTGATTTGGATCTTTGTCAGGTATCACATATTATTCAGTAATAGGAAGGATCCTGCTGACTGTAAAACTTGTAGCCACCAAGCAGACATTCCCAGAGCAGCCGTTTTCCTATTTTAATAGCAGAAAATGACACATTCTCGGGAAATAGTTTCAGAGCCACAAAATAGATAACCACACTCAGGTTTAAAAGCAAATGTAGCAAGAAGCACTTACTATTTATCATTATGATTAACCCACCCCATAGAACAACTTTCTGAGAGCCAAAGCTTCAAATCATTTGCTTTCTCTTATTATCCTTCATTTCAGTTTCAATGGCAACTAACATTTAATTCATCTCTGTGTGTGAATATCTTTGTGTACAATTGCCATTTTCACTCAGTACACGTGCTGCTTGCAAATCAGGACCCTGCAAACATCATGCCAAACCAGGAAACAAGTTTTGTAGGCTTATGGAGAGGCAGGACTTGAGTTGCCCTTCCTAATGTTTAATGCTAAGCCAGCTTGAAATAAAACAGCTGAATGTTACAGAGTATGTCACTGGTACGGAGCTGGGAAATACTTAAAACCAGACATTTTGTGTACTACACGTCAGTTCAAGGCAACTCTATCAGTACTCACCCTCAGGCACATTACTCATAGTCAAAAAGGTATGGTTCTAACATGCAGGGGGGCTTGTGTGATTACATAGGGGTAAGCAGCCCAGGCCCGGCAAGGAGATAACTATAATGTCCTATCCTTCCTTCCCCAAAGGGGTATATTAAGGGGGCAGGAGTGAAAACGTTTTGAGTGGAGTGACTCTACAGTCATTCCAGTCTGAGATGAGGATTGCTTTTCTGCTACGCATCCCACAGTGAAACACTATTAAACCCTTATGAGAAAATACACTCAAAATCTATTTATCCATGTTTGCCCTTGGGGTGCAACCTTGCTTACTGGATTCTGTGCATAACACCCACAAAACAGATATTTCCACATTCAATGATAGCATTAGTACAGTGCGATTCCTGAAGACTCTCCAGAGTCTTTATCACCCTGGTAAACTGGTTATTGTATGACTATGGGAAAGTATTCATTTTTCTGTATCTAAGAGCTATATTGTGTTTTACTGTATTCGAGGGCGCAAGTGGTCCAGAATCTGCTTCCCCACTATGGGCCACTGTACAGAGACCAGAGACGATGTCATTTCTCACACTCGGAGCACAAAGACTATCCCCCAAACTGGTATTGGTTGTTTTTAGAGTGTAGACCAGCACAGGCTTTAACTTGGATAAGGTAGCTTGTATGAATTGCATACTGCCTTGTGTGCACTACGCTTTCAGAATGTGTGTCAGACCATGTTAGCTAACCTGGTCTAACAATGCACCTTTAAATCACAGCTATGGTAAGGCCAACAAGACTATTGCCAACCCCCCAGCACCAGCCAGCAGAGCTGACATAGCATGTCCTGAATCCTACAAAAAGCTGTAGAAGAAGCCACTTGTCCCATGGAGCCCTAGGGAGAATTCGGCTTTCTTAAGGCCCAATGTCTCTGCAAGGTCCTACTGGGGCAGAACACTTATTCAGGCCAATATGGAGCAGTATTCTTTGAAACTACAACAAAACAATACATATTTTTACACTCATATTTTCTTTATTTTTCTTACTTTTGTGAATCCTGGGCAATCGGTTACAGCAAATAGTCCTAAAGTACAGTGGTACATAATAAGCAGGTAGTAAATGGTGATGGCCCACTGCAAACCTGGAAACAAGCCATTCCAAGAGTAAAGTATATCAGCAGTAGTAATACCAGCATGGCCACTCTTCCTCAGTTATGAATTCTAAACATGAAACACATACTATCCTAAAGATTTCAGTTCAGTAGTTGGAGTTGACAGGAAACCAAACTTTGTCTGACCCTGGGGAACAATTAGCCATCTAATTGCACAGCAGATCTGTAAAGTATCAGGAACAAGTCAGTGCTCTGCTTTGAGGGTCAATATGGCAATTTTGTGTATATGATTTAATGGGCAATCACTGAAGAATTCTAAACCACGAGTAAAGCATTGTGAGAACCTTTAGTTGCAGAGTTCTATGACAGCTGATACCAGTGCTTCAGCCTTTTTAATTACCTGCCCTAAATCTGTTGTTTTGTGCAACTTGCAAAACTGAAAATAGATCCAAAATATGGAGGTTTGGATAAATGTCCAGCAATTCATTTGTTAATCTCTATATCAAGCTCCCAATTTGACTTCATGGCAGCTGCACATC
Organism: Apalone spinifera; assembly: GCA_030068395.1. Classification (NCBI taxonomy): domain Eukaryota; kingdom Metazoa; phylum Chordata; order Testudines; family Trionychidae; genus Apalone; species Apalone spinifera. Next base: position 17,826,031 of record JANRFK010006693.1, read on the forward strand.
TAGAAATGAAGAAATGTTTTGTCCACACCTTGGTTTAAACTTGAATTTCAAAAATATTTGCATAAAAATTTTGTTCTATTTTTTTCTTGGTTCTTTCCTGGGCCAGAAATGTTGAAACACAAGAATTTTAACTTCACAATATGTTTTTACCACCCTTAAGACTTTTTGCTTTAAATGTTATATTTATCTTCTGAACTTCAAACAATGACAACACTGCTGGAATATAGCTAAACTGATTTGATTCCACCCAGAGCACATCTTACTATTTTAGAAATGTGCATTTTTCTGTCTGTCGGTGAGTCTGTTTGTTCAAGAACTCCCCCTAAATGGCAACAGCTAAGTCTACCAAATTTGGTATGCAGTTTCCTCTTATCATAACTTAAGGTTAAACAAGGAAAGGACAATGAGATGTGCCTGGAATTTGATTGTTTCTCATAAAATGGAAAGGTAGGGGTCTGGGAGATGAGATAGTAATACTGTGGAATGACCACATGGGGGCAGCAAGAGGCCAGAGATGGGGACTGGGACTGCTGTAACTCCATTGAACCAGTAGGAGTCATGGGTGGAGAAAGCTACCTACTTTATATTTGAGAGTGTCTGTCTATTTATGTGTGTGTCTATCCCATAGACAGGGGACATGTGTCCCTGGCTGTGCTTGCTGCAGCTGCCATAGCCATGGACAGATGCTTCTCACCTGGGCCCAAGCTACTATGGTGAGAGGGCTGGTGTAGTCCTCTCTGACCCTGTCATCTCCAGTCCCACCCCAGAACAATTATTTAAATGAAGAAAAACAAAATTTATTTGAGTTAAGGACCCGAGCAATGCCAGGTAAATCTTCTAGTACACTCTAAGTCATACATTTAAATGTTTATATGTCATGTCAGTCCTAGTACCATATAATTTTTCTTGTGTTACCTTCTTTTTAATGCTACATATTGCTGTTTTTCCACTAGTCAATATTTCATTTTTTCACTGAGCACTATCTATGCATCCCCCATATTTTCTAACAACTTTTCAGTGTTGCCAGGTATCATGCTATTAGTGAAGGGATGATGGTACCTAAAATGTGTCTGTTATTTGCAACTTTGTAATTTATCAATAAATGGCCAGGGTGGGCAAATAAACAGAGTTTAGTATTTCCAGTGACAGCTAACTAGTGGTTGCCATTGCTGGTTTCCATTACTGACAAATGAAATGAAAAGGATTCTCTGTGTGAAAATCTATGATATATTGGTCTAGAAAGTTAGTAGCTTTCCTTCTCTTAGTAAGTCATGAAATGAGGCTGCCAATGACAAAACAGCACAGGAAAACATACTAAAGGTGACAAGGTAGAGAAGCCGTGAGCAGTCAACAAACAATCAATTTACTGCAGGGGGACTACTGACTGTAACAGTGTCACACATCAACACACCTAATAAAATCAGCTTCCACCTAGCTGCAGGGAGATGATAACCTTCTTTCTCTCCTTTTTTAGATCTGGTGATGTGGATAGAATGTAAGATTAAAAGAAAGACTACAGAAAACAGTTCATATTAAAACAGAAGCAAAATAATCACTGAATACTACTGCAGGCAGACAGAGCCCTGCCTTTGTCATTTACAAGATCAAAAATAGATGGGTCTTCAATACATTCAGACAAAAACCAACCAAACAACACTATAGGCTTGTTTGCCGGCATTTAAACAAGTGTAAATCAAAGCCCTATATTAGCTCTATATCTTAGAATATGCTCCTTTGTGAATCTTTTCCCAACAAGTCGAGAAATGCCTTTGTCCTGAATGATTAAAGAACCGAGGAAAAGTAGAGATGAAATCATCATTGTAGACAGCTGTTTTCTAGTGAATGTCAGTCTCTGTCGCTGCAATTGGCTCAGAAACACGCTGCATTAGGACCCGGGCAGAATCCAGGGATCTGTGCTCCACAAGGTGAATGATCTGAGTAGGGTCCTTTGGGGTTACTTGACTTGGACTGAGGGGTGAGTTAGAGCCATGAGATCTGCTGTAGGTGAGATCCAACAGACCTGACACCCATCATAGGAGCGACGGTGGTTACAACTTTGTAGCCGTGTCTTGGTTGCTCCAGTAGCTGGCAGGAGGATTTTTCCCCCTCACTTCCCCCATATTCCTGCAGGTTGGAACACTGAGACAGTGTACTGATTCCAGGATGAATCCCTTGTGACAACTGGCTTCACACTCAGGCTCCTGTGCTGAAGAAAAGCAAATTAATGCTCCTGCTATACATCCTCACTAAAGCATTTGTGGATCGGGCCAAGTTAAGATAAACAGTGGAAATAGATGAATGTAGAGAAGCAGCAGTTAGCTTTGAGGAAGATCTAGAAGGAATAGATTTGTATTTTTAAAACACGAAAATATGTGTGTGCCAACAATGAAGGGAAAAAGAGGTTTGGGATATGGAAATACACCTGGGAGAAGGAGGGGAAAGAGAGTAAAAGATAACTTACCTATTTTATTTTTCATATGTGTGTTAATTGGTACTGGGGGAATTCAACAGCAAAGAGAAGGGAAGTTTTACTTTAATAAACTTTTTGACAAGAAACAGTGTGATTATGCAGATGTAAAAACAAGGATTGTTATTTTTGAGCAAGTTCACTTTAAAGTGAGCTATAAAGAGTGGAAAGCGTCTCTTATGCTTAGGGTTATTCTCTGATTTGCTGCACATGTCAAATTCCTATGGATATTAGTGAAAATTATATCCCATGTACATCTAATAGAACAGAACATCAGGCTTTGTCCTACTCTACTGAATAGTGGGCTCTCTCAGAGCCAAGTTGGCATCATTGCTCTTTAAAATTTATTTCAATGACAAGATAAAGGCTAGAAAAAATATAATTCATAAACTACCCAGGACCAGTTCGGTAGCTGCCACTTATACCTTTGGACAGACACTTCAGGTGCATCTACACAGCACCTGAAACTCGAAATAAGATACACAATTTGCACTACACAAATTGTGTAGCTTATTTCAAGTCTATTTTGAAATCGCTTATTTCATCATTTGGTGCTGTCTACACAGTGCCAAATTTTGAAATAAAGCACTATTTCAAGCCATCCTTTACTCCTCATAGAGTGAGGTTTACAGGAATGGCGAAATAGCACATCCCGTATATTTCGCAATTGCGGAGGCATTCATAAGACACGGGGTAACTATTTCAGGATACCTCTGGTATCCCGAAATAACTTTGCTGTGAAGACATACCCTTTGACTCTCATTTTCTCAGTGAATGAATACTGCCCATCAGTATAGGTAGGCAGCACACATGTAACATGCAATTCAATGTTACAGTGAGAATTGTCACAGGAATGTGGAAGGCAGCGCTGAGAATCTGGCTTCCCATCCTGCATATCTGTCCACCATCTTGCCATAGAGAAGCAGCAGTAATACGAAAATACAAGCATGTGATAACAACCCTAGACTTGCCCCTAAATGAAGTTCTCCAAACTGTGCCTTCTTCCCCCCACCAAATGCCATGGTAGAACCTTTATTAGCAGCTAAAGCTCTCAGGATCCCAGTCATCAAAAGACTGGGGCAGAGCAGCAGCTGTGGGAAACAGTGGGTACCAGAATCAAGACCTAATCATAGATCCCACATGGCTTCACCATGCCACTTAAGATATAGATCACAATGAAACATAATGGTGTTGCAGCTACCTCGTAGACAAATGGAAAGTGAAGGACATCTCAATATGTGAATGTGGAAAAGACATCTAGACCATGGAGTAACTATGAAATTCTCTTTTTCAGAGGGACAGCTTTGATTCTCTCAGTGTCACTGGAATCCATAGAGTGGACATGAACAATTTACACTGCTTTTCAAGTTGCCGCATGAAATAAAAGGATTGATATTATGGATAATAACCTCCTTCCTGTGTTTGGAGGCACCATTTCCTCAATATGCATAATCATATTAATATAAATAGTTTATTGTTCATGATTTTTAGAGAGTAAGCATATTTTTGTTATCTTATTTGTATGAATAGTAAATGTAATTGCACTTCCATTTACATATACCTCTAAATGATAAATAAAAACAAATTATTATTATTATTCCTATCATTAATTACTTTTGCAAACAGCACCATTTCTGACAGCTCCTCAGATGTCCCACCTGAATGTTTATGCTCTTTTAGCCTGTTTGTCAATTTCATAGACTCATGGAACTGGAAGGGACCTCAAGAGGTCATTGAGTCCAGTCCCCGGCCCTCACGGCAGACCAAGCACCATCTAGACTAGGGCTACTCAACATGTGTCCGATGCAGCCTGCAGTCCATTTGTTTGTGGCCCGCGGTGTAATTTGGGTTTACACAGGTATCAATACATGGTCTGCAGGTAGGAAGCAAAACAAAAAAGTAATCAATATAATGGTCTTCTGTTGATATGCATTTTAGTAGTTAAATTCCTGGACTGTCATTGCTCAATAAAAGTGCTGTCATTTGGGTGGAAAGCAGGTAAATATTGCATTTTATTAATATCAGCAGAACTTAAAGCAACATAAGGGTTTGGTTGTGCCAGGAAAACAGGATGAGCTTGTAATGGGATTGCTTCTCATAAAACCAAATAGGGGGTCTGCTGCAGGCTGCCGCACTAAGCAGATGGAAGCCAGGCATGTGAAAGGGGCTTGTTGGAAGAATCCCCCATCCCTCCACATCCAGGACTGCTTCAGCCTTGAGCCTCTCCTCTCCCAGGTGGCTTTAGGAGGTCAGGGGGCTGAAAACCTTCCCCCCAGATTTGTACAGGCTGTTGTTTGCTATTCCTCTTCATCTTTATAAGTGAGCAATGGGAAAGTGCAGTTTGCTGAATTCCTCTCCATCTGGCTGCGGAGGACAGGGGGCAGACAAGTTGTGCACTTTGCTCTTGCTCCTTGACGGGGACAGGAAGAGGAACAGCAAGCTCCGAGATCTCTCCCAACCTTATGATACTATGATTCTATGACATGTCTGGTGGAAACAAAAGACTGGGGAATGGAAAGATGATCAGATGCCTTATAAAATCTCATAGCTGTCAAAGGGAGTCTGTCCACAATGATTGCAGAGTGACTTTGGGCTCCAAAACCACCAGGGGAGCCAAAACCAGCGCTGAGAGGACTGATGGCCAAAGAGAAATCTTGATTTAGTAGTTTGACAAGATGAGAGAGTTTTGCAACATTGATTCTGAGCATTAAAATGTAATATCCATATTACTTTATTACAACAGGTTAGTGAAAAGGAGAGCATAGCTCTGTTATCTACTAAGAGGAAAAACATCCATCCTCTTTCCTGATTCAGCTAAGCAGCTCACCCCTCATCCTTGGCGGGTGTGGTTATTTACTTTAACCACTGATTATTAACATTCATCAGACCAGTGGCATGTTTGCCCAAATTACTAATGGTTTGACGGCAATAACAATCACTTTTATTCCCTGCTGTTGACCATTGATCTATAATGGTATTCTCAGGGGACAATTTCCTCCCTGGATGGAAGGCTCCTGTCAGTCAAGCTGTCTGAAGTTGGGTCACAGTAGCATAACCTATTTGCAGCTTCCTCTTTGGTTCAGTTTCAAAGGTGGGGGAAGGGGGAAGGAACCAGTGCAGAAGAGACATGTCATCTCTTCTGTATATCCGTGGAGCCCATCCTGAGGTTAAGTCTGTTCTGTTCCTAGGGAATACCTTAGGAGTGCACAACTGTGATACTATTGTCCATCTCCCATGGGAAGCCACCTCCACCTCCCACCCCCCACGCTCTGCTTCAGTGTAGACACAGCCTCAATTTTCCAGGTCACTTTCCTTTTATTCTGAATTAACAACATAGGAGGCAATCTGTGCAGAACAGCACATGATCATAATAGTGCCCATCTATGTACTGAAAAATATTGGTTTATGGTTACATATCCATCTTCTGGATCTACCTGGGGTCAGAATTTGCTTCCAAACCCCAAAAGAAATAAAATACACTGGTAAAAGCCCCTTGTTCTTTGCTCATCTGTTGAAGATACATGCCTTGATTCTGTGAACTCTGCACACCAGGTTTTCTGTGACCACTGCACAACATTCACAAAACTGCATGTTGTAATTCTTCTGAAAGTGTGGTGGTGTCTACCTTTCCCTGTGTGTAACTTTCTATGCCATCAAGGTATATCCTCTATTGGGGAAAAGGAGGAGTACACGGATCAGAAAAAAAGGTCATTTTAAGTGGCATATTACTCTTATAAAGCATCATAACTTGTGCTGCATCATGTATAATTTTCCATTGCTCGCGGTACCATTGGAACACTACTAAAGGGGACCATATGTGCTGACCCTCAGAAGGCGATGAAGACACAAGAGCTGCTCATTCTGGCAGTGTCACAAAGTGTAAGAAGAACAGATGTTAGGAGAAAACATGCATACAGTCAGTGGACCTGTTGTAACTTGAATCCTCTCCTCCACAGAAGATAAACAGAGTTCAAGAGTTACAGACTCTACTCCAGGGCTGAAGGTCAAGTGGGAAGCTTTTACTCCAACATCCTGTGAAATTCCCAAGTGTGTCACCTAATTATTTGGCCTGGGCGCTGAGGAGAGACTGAAGCTTTAAATGCATTGTGATGCTTGTTTTTTCCAGGAGTTTACACTGGCCAGGGTGAAGGTGTTCTGTGCAAAAAGTCTAAAATGGGGTAAAAAATGGGTACAACTTTTAAAAATGTGTATTTAAATTAATTGTGAGCCTACAAATCAGTTTAGATTATCCATAGTTAGACTGCTTCTGTTGCTATTCTGTGTTTTATTAATATGTATGGACATGTCTACACTAGAAAATTATTTCAGTATAACTTATTTCGAAATAATAACTCCCAAAATAACTATTTCAAAATAGTGTGTCCACATTACTGGGAAGACTCAAAATCAGTCCGAGGCAGGCTCCCTTAATGTGGATGCATTACCTTGACTTAGCGGTAGAGTGGATGCTGCACTGCTGCTATAACTACTCCCCAGTGCTTCCTGGGGCTCTATTTCGAAACAACTCTTTCAAAATAAACATAATTCCTTGTGGAAATCAGGAATTATTATTTCAAAATAACAGGCTTGATAGTGTGGACGCTCTGCTTGTTATTTTGAAATACAGGGAATTATTTTGCAATAACTCCCTAGTGCATACTAGGGCCAAGTGTCACATGCTTCAGAAATTATGCAGTCATTTTGTCCACCCTAATTAGTAGTCTGACTGAATTCAATGGAATGATTCATATGATGAAGGGAGCAGGATTTCATCTGGTTATTGCTCCCCAGATGGATGCTCCTATTTCAGTACAAAATTAGGCAAAACTATAATTGACCTCAATAGAACAGGAACAGACTCATGCTAGGAGATCCAGTTGGTTCTGGACACATTGCTACCATTGAGCTATGATCAAGAATCTGCATTATTTTACATGCCTATTTATTTTCTCTCAGCAGGTTGTCTGTAAAGTGAAGAGGGAGAAAATGTGTCTTGCTGCAAATAGTATTTCTGAGCCTCACAAGAAAGATAATTAATGGATGTTTTCAGTTATGTACATTTATTAATAGCAAGCTCTATCCCCAAAAGAAGTTTGTTCAATAAAACCCACCTTGTCATTCTGATATCCTGGGATGACGTGGCTTCAACATCACTATATAGGTGCTCAGGCATAATGAATAGGTTCATTATAATGGAGAAAGCACAAATGCTGAATGCTTTTGATGTAGTTGTCCACTTGGAAAAGCTGCAACCTCAGTGAATACCAGCTTTCCCCTGCTCCTAATTGGTTTTTATTGCATCCAAAGTTTAATGGAAGTCTGTCACGCTATTAGACTGTACATCTTACCATGGACTCTGTAATGGAGTTAAATGATAAATGATAATAGAGTTAAATATGCCACCAATATTTTGTGCAGAGGCTCTGGGTGTGTCTAGACTACAGGGTTTTGTTGACAAAAGTGGACTTTTGTCGACAAAACTATTCCTGCATCTACACTACCACCGAGTTCTGTTGACATAACGTTGACAGAACCCAGCAGTTTTGTCGACGGCGGTAAACCTCATTCTCCAAGGAATAATGCCTTCTGTCGACAGAGTTCTGTCGACAGAAGGCGTTATTGCATCTACGCTGTCCTTTGCATCTAACTCTCATGTCGATGAAGTGGCTTGCTTTGTCGACAGAACTGGATGTAGTCTAGATGCTCTTTATTGACAGAAACTTTATTGACAGTATCTGTCGACAAAGCCTCTTAGGACAAAAGCCTGTAGTCTAGACATACCCTAAGTCTCACCTGGAAACCATTTTTATTCCTACAAAGCAATTCTACAGGACAGCAAAATGAAGGGCCAAGTGGACTCACTGTCTGTGTCAATAGTTCAGTCTCACATTTCTGCCTACTTACGTTTTCAGATTTACAGCATTACCTGCAACCCTCTGACTTTTTTATAAGCACCATTCCTGCAGCTTATGATGTGACAGAAGTAGCTGAACTTTACATAAGTGTATTGGTGCTGCAAATTTCAGTGTGCTCTAACCAAAGAATGAAGTCTCTTTGGAGGGAGTTACTGGACAACTTGAAAACAAAGTGCAAATGGGGCTCATCCAATAAAAGTTTGTAATAGCCTGTGAGAGTTCTCACTCAGTCCTGAGCCCCTGCCAAGTGCTCGGGCCTGTACTTCCCAGCCTGGCGGCCCCTCTAAGACCAGGGGCCTGAGGGCAAGCTGGCAAACAACAGCTTTCAAAGTCAAATGGTAGCCCTGTCCCTGGTTCAGGGTGGGACGGGCAACCAAACAGTTCCCCAAAGTCAAATGGCAGCCCGGGCCCTGGTTCAGGATGGGGCAGGCAAACAAACAGTTTTCACAGCACAAGTGGGAAGGGGGAGACTGTCACTCAGTATGGGGATGGTGGGGAGGACACGAGCCCTCCCTACTTCACTTCGTCCCAGCCCAGGGCACTGGGAGTGGCAGCCTTGGCATCCACTGGGGTCAGCAGGGAATCTATTCCGAAGCCTGCTGATACACCTTAAAGGGTGATCAGGTCTACCTGACCATTCCCTACTTCCCCTGGACCACTTTCAGACTTCCCCTCCGCCTACACCTGGCTCCCAGGCAGTGGCAGGTTCACAGGGTCTGTATAGTCCAAGTTTAGGTGTAGGGAAAAAAGGGTCTCCTCCTCAGTCATCCACCTTGGCCAGCTCCTCAGTGTCTTTAGGGTAGGCCTCTGCTCCCTCTGACATCTGGCCCGCTACTGAGCTTCTGGGCTGAGATTTTATACTTCCTACCCCTCCCCTACACCTCTGTGGACTTAAAGGGGCAGGCTCCGTCTCTGCCCACCCAAGCTCAGGGAGGGGTTCTTCCTTCTCGGGCTCAGTGAGCGGCCAACCCTGTTCACTACATAGCCAATTAACAACAGGGACATTCCATAGATTTTTACAAATTAGGAACTCTTCCTGAAGACTAGGAAAATTCCCCACTCGTGATTATATTCTAAAAAGAACAGACAAGGGATATCACAGGAACTGTTGGTGAGTGAGCCTCATGTTTACACTTGTGAAACTCACTGAATAACTAGTCAAAGCTAATGTAATGCAACAAAGAGCTGGACTAGTATAATCTGATGACGTCAAAAATACCCTAGCTTCATGTCCTATAAACTGCCTGGTTCCTTTTTTGTGAGGAGGCAGCATAAGAAAAGATAAGGAAGATAAGATCTAGTAAACACAATTTACTTGCATTTTCAAAAAAAATTGCTAAATTGTGAATAGGAAATAAATAAGGATAATGATCTATGTATATGCATAAAATAGCACAGAGAAAACTGCATATTTGAGGGACAGAAAACACTTCTCCCTTGCTCATGTCTGAAATGGTCATAGTTGAATATAAGAAATCTGCAGTTCATGAAAGAGTTTTCTGGTATTTAGAAAGTGCTGGTCGTTTATTTTTTGTGCTTGATTAAGACCTTGCTGTGCCTCACAGAAATAAATAAATAAATATAATGATAGGGATTTCTTTTATCTGAGTGGATCAGTATAAAATTATCAGAAACATTTAAAAATCCCATTAAGCCCCTAAAAAGAATTCAGAAAAGCGGCAGCAATAAGGAAAACACAGATGTCCCTGGCTAGTAAAGTGTTTTTGACTGATTCTAACTAACATCCTTTGAATGATGAGGTTCTACACACCAAGATGTGAAAAAAGAGCTGATAATGAGATGTATTTTTCAGAGATGAAAGAACAAAAATGTAAAGTAAGAAATATCAAATAAAGCAGAACACCACAATAAACAAGTGTTGCTTAGCAATGATGTCTATGTCTGACACAAATGTTGGCCACATTGGCTGATAATACCGGATTCATGCTTATGTGGTAAGACATCTGAAACCCCATCTTCATTAGAAAACAGAAACATTGCTGACTGTGTTACAGCAATTGTTCCCCTAAACCAGTAGCTGAAAAAGCATTTAAGTGTTCGCAGGATGAAGCTTAATTTTCAATAACAGTGGATCTGCTACTGAACACTATTGCCAATGTGGTTTGTTTTCCTCTTGTAGAGAGGATTTAAGTGCACCAATGATATAGTAGCAGTATCTTGGGGTCATCTTATAGCTCTATTTGGGGGCTAAATTCTCTATTGATGTAAATGTGTGCTACTACATTGACTTCAGTAGTATTTCAGAAATTTACACAGGCAGAGAATTTGGCCCCAAACATCTAGAAATGGTTTAGTTCTGAGCAAGAATGGATCAAGTAATCAGTGTTAGACATCTGCAGTACTTGCTTGTGAACATTTTGCCTGTGTGCATTTTTCAAAAGTAACATATTAGAAAGAAAAGTTGAATAACAACAGATTATCCCAAAATACAACTCAGCCAGCAAACTCCACAATCCACTTCCCAAGGTTCAGCTATCACCAAGCATGGTTGCCAGGAAACCCTTAACATTATAACAAGAGTTTGATATTTCTGTAAAATTAAACTATAGTAAAAAATAGTGACAAAGACAAACGAGGGAGTTAAACAGAACAAGAGAACCAATTTTATGGGCAAAATGAGGGATTTGTTTATTTCTCACAAAGTAGTATTTATGTTTATGTAACCTTTTTTTAATAATGACCAGGGAAATATTTTTATGTTGGGTATCCCATCCTTCCTCTCATTAGCTAGTACCTAGTGTTTCATAGTTTTAGTCTTCTTTCTCTCCATATTATCAAACTTGTCTTCTACTTAGTGAAGAAACAGACCATGACATGAAGCACTGATATTTCTGTTTTCCATGTGTGGTACCTTTACATTTCTAAGCACTTTCTCTGTGTGCATTGTTCAGCAGCCATCATTGTATGACTGTGACTGCAGCCAGTAACATCACACACACACACACACACACACACACACACACAATTTGGTTCAATGCAACAAAACTTTATCGGCATGACAATCTATAAGAAGCTGCTGAAGTGTAAAAGGAGACAGACCATTTCAGGTATTAGTCAGAGATAGGTAAGATCTATTCAGAATGGGGTAATACTCTGCTTGGGATTTGATCCTGTGTCCATTTGTCATTACACCGACACCCACACACCCTCTCACTCAGTAAGTATGCTTTTTTTTTTCATCTATGGAAATAGCAAAAACTGTCAGGCCTGTTTAGAAAGCAAGACAAATATAGTAGGACAAATTCTTCTCTCATTTACACCAGTGTAAAAGAGTGAATCTGGATTTACACTGGGGTAGCTGACAGCAAAATGTAGCCCACTATCATTAAATTTAATAAGAGAAAAACTTGTATTGGTCCTTCCAGAACTAAATATTGGGCTTCGCTTGAATTTTTCTGTGAATTTGTAAGCTTAAAGCACTTCATACAGAAAATGTACTGAAAAGAATCACAACCATGTCCAGCTAAACATGTCCATGCGGAGTTACTATGAGCAAAGAAAATCCAGGACTCAGTCACTGTGGAGTGCCAAATGGGCAGAATGTGCATGATTCACCAAGAAACACATTCACTGACATTTAAACACAAATGCTGGACTCAGCTAGTGTATCAATGCATTGCTGAAAACATATGCAGACCCACTCACTGGTATTAGATTTGTAACTGTCATAAAAAGAAAGTGTTACATTCAATCACAGTTATAAGCCAATGGCAGTTTTAAAGGAAACAACTTCCATTATCAGTTCAGTAAAAGTTCCATATGATAGCCATGCCATAATCTGTCCTATAATGCCCATTTCAGATTGTCCCTGGCTGCAGGACAAATATTTTACTATCCTTTTTATTAATGAAAAATAGCTCTATTTTCACTTGTAGGTTCATGCCAACAAATGTAACCTATCCTTCTAGTTTGTGCATTAAATTAATTGCATAGCTGTTGACAGAATAACCTAACCAGATTCATCAGTTCCCTGCAAGTCCACAAGTCAGACAAACTCATCCAACAGGCAGCATTTTTTGCTACTGTGGCCTAGAAAGATATATCTGACCCTTATTCTGTGTTGGAAATCACTTTCTGCTGGCTGCATTTTTCCAGCCATTCAGACAGTGTGATGATGATGCCAAATAGTTTTCTCAAACTAAAAATCTTAGTTATTCAGAAGGCTTGTTAAAATTATGGAACTATGCAAATATGGTTATAATATCCAATAGATATTATATTGGCTAATTATTAGGTATTTCTCTCTCTCTCTAGATTCCTGTATTGTATCCCTATACCTGGCATATTAGAGCATGACCTTGGGGTTTTAGTAGATATAAAAATCTCATTATGAAAGAATTAATTCTGGTGAAATCCCACATGTTCTGTGCATTGTTCTATTACTAACTGATGCTTCCCTCCTTTAGAAAGTTGCATTTGACTTTCCCTGGTACTTAGATATAGAGTGGTCAGACCACTCAAGCACCAAATTAAACTTAAAATAATGAAGAAATGAGGGACAGAGATTTCTTGTTTTCCTCAATATGTTCCACAGTCGTCTCATGACTCCCACTTAATTATACCTTCTTTCCCTGTGCATTTTTCTTCTTTTCTCCTCAATAGCCCCTCTTGTCTCTTGTTGGAATCAATTGCTGTTGTTCCAAACAGTTGGGTTGATGGTGGCAGTGAGTTGTTGTCTCTCCCTCTAAATGTGGGGCAGTTAGCATGCACTCTATATGGGTTACAATATGCTCTTTAGTCACACCATCATTTCTTTTTTCAGGACCATGGACAGAGATGAACTTTAGAGCATTAGGGAGAACAGTGAAAGAGTTTCATCTAAGGGTATGTCTAGACAGTGGGGCCATTTTGGTATACTGGAGGTATCCCAAAATTGCTACCCACATCTTTTAAGTGCATCCATTATTTCAAAATATTTTTCGAAATAACGAGCTTGTTATTTTGGCATTCTGGTAACTCTTATTCCAGAATGGTTAAAGGATGTCTCGAAATAGCAAGTTATTTCAAAATTTGGCTCAGTGTAGATGTGCCAGATTTCAAAATAAGCTATTTTGAAATACAATCGAAATAAGATACTCAATTTGCGTATCACAAATTTTGAGTTTAGGGTACTATATGCCTACACAGCAAGGCTTAACTCAAAATAAGCTATGAAAATTGAGCCACATCAGTTGCATAGCTTATTTCAAAATAGCTTATTTCAAATTTGGGAGCATCTACACAGCACTTAGTTTGAAATGGAGCACTCTTCTTCCGACTTCCCTTACTCCTTGTACAATGAGGGTTACAGGAGTCAGAGTAAGAAGTCCTCCAGCTTGACAGTACTTCAACATTATTTTGAAATAACTGCAGCTGTGTAGACATATCCTAAAGGAACAGAAGCGTATGATATATAAAATGGTCACTTCTGCTATTCTAAAGAGACACATATTCTCACTAATTATTATGTGCCAGTGTTTGCTTGTTTATCTGTTATTCTTTTGTCTTTCACTGTTTTGGGGAGGGGGGAGTTTGCTAGTGACAAAAAATCAACAGCCCATGAGAGGTGCACCCACCCCAATTTTAGGGTGAGTATACTTTCTTTTCCTCAAGCCAAGCTTAGTAAGGAAATGAATTTATCAACAAATATTTCAGTTTTCATAAGCCAGTGCACTGGTTACTGCATCCTTTTACCAGCATATTTACCAGATGTGCCAGTAACATTCATAATAGGGAAGGATATAGAAGGTACTATTTTGGCTAAATCCAGGTTTATCAAGAGGCAGTGGGCTTAACAGGTATGATTGAGGAATTAGTCCTAATACTAAAAGCTTTTTTACATAAGGACTGTCTAATTATTTGTCAGCATGTAAAGATATTGACAAGATTGTTTCTATGGAATGTCTTTTCACATTGCTTCAGTCATGCTTATAAACACATGCTAATGGATGTTTCTTCTAAAATGAGCAATAAGAAACTAGCTAAGAAATGTTGACATCTAAATTGTCATCATTAGGGATGAGAGTCAACACTCTTTGGAGATTAATCATCAGTTTGCACCTCGCAGAGCTTCAGTTTGTTAGACATTTTAGGAAGCTAGCATTGCACTGATTTATATCCAGAATGTTAGATTCATTACTAAAAGTGCAGAAACATTCTGATTTTTAAAGAAAGCTTAAATTATGGAGAAACTGAATACACCAGAAATAGTCAGAGCTCTTATTACATACAATTGAAGAATATCACAAAACCTATTCATTGAAAGGCCTTCGGTATGACCTTTTTGTCTTCACTGTTCACAGACAAGTCAACAAAATGAAAATCCACTCATTGTGGGAGCAATTTAATAATCTGAGTAAATGTATGAAAGTAAAAAATATACAAACAGAACCTTCAGTAATGAATTAACCTATAAACAATCACTCTGATTCAGCAAGCCCTTTGTCATGTACTTAACTTCATGCCTGGGAGTCACTATGGGAGTGACTTGGCAGTATGTGTTAAGCATATATGTGTATGCTTATTTTAATATTATTTAAAAAAGTTTAATTTCATGTAAATAAGCTAGGTGGGTCAATTAAGTAGGTCTCCTCATATCTAGCTTAAATAGAATCCTATTTTAATGTTGGCCTTGAAAATATTAGCCTTGAAACTCTCATTAACACTAAAAAATTATTTGGAGTGGAAATTATGTACTTTCGAGGCTGAACAAGTACCCCTTCTTGTTTTGCAAACTGTGCTGTAGTAATGTTCAGCCTCTCTACAAAGTTAGTTTTGTCTCAACATGACTCGCAGCCACTGAATTGCTGTAACAGGACAGAAATTTAATTATTTAAAGAAAGTCTTTAACCAATTTAAAAAGAAGCTGAAAATAACACAATAAAGAAAATCAAAACTCATTAACATTTTGTAATCCCTTCCAAATGAAGTCTTTTGTGAAGACAAGGATAATCCAGTAACATTCTCAGATCAAAAGAAGTTGCTTCCTTTTGAACTCTTAATGCCCCATTTTCACACCTAAACTTAACACGCTCTAGTTTGTCACTTCAGAGTTCATTTCAAATCTGTATCAAAATCTTTTTTCCTCTAAATGACTTTAAATCTTGCTATTATGCTTCCTTTTTCATTATTCAGACATTCTCTGATTTTCAACCTCTTTGTGTGCCTAAAACATATTTTGAATTTAATCATATTCTTCACAAATAATTCACAGATGCAAAATGTTTTCAAAGCTTTTTAGCTTATCCCTGCAGTATGAAACCAGAAAATGTATGGAACTAATACAGAACAAATGCTATGACCCTGGCACAGCTATTGTAATAAACAGCAGTCTACTAAAGTTAAGACAGTCCCTTGATCCATTAAGTTAATGGAAGTTATGACATTGGCTTTTATGGGTACATCTACACTGCAAAACTATTTTGAAATAACTAGTGCTATTCCAAAATAACTTAGTCTGTGTCTACACAGCAGGCTGTTATTCCGAAATAGTGTCAAAATACTGTTATGCTGGATGGCTTCTTACTCTGACTCCTATAACCCTCATTGTACGAGGAATAAGGGAAGTCAGAGGAAGAGTGCTCCATTTCAAACTAAGTGCTGTGTAGATGCTCCCAAATTTGAAATAAGCTATTTTGAAATAAGCTATGCAATTGACGTAGCTCAATTTGCATAGCTTATTTTGAGTGAAGCCCTGCTGTATAGATGCACCCATAGAAGGAGCAAGCCCTTAGGGCATGTCTATAGAGCTGGACAAAAGTAGAATTAAGATACGCAACTTCAGCTACGTCAATTGCATAGCTGAAGTCAAAATAGCTTAATTCGGTTTTTGACACCGTCTTCCTTCGACTTCCCTTACTCCTCATGAAATGGGGTAAGAAGTAAGTACGAATAATTGAGAGTAAGTTGGAGTAATAAGTCCTCCAGTTTGACATTATTTCAAAATAATGGCTTACTGTGTAGACATGCATTTTGTTATTTCAAAATAATGTCAGTTATTCTGAAATAATGCTGTTGTGTAGATGTACCCTTACTGAGTAAGGGGCTCATCCAAAGCCTGCTGAAATCAATAGTTTTTCCAGTGATTTCAGTGAGCTTGTGATCATGCCTAGTATATACTCATATAACCACGGTGAAGATCTTCTTTCTATAGTCACATTAATAGTGAAGCTTCTTGGAAAGAGGTGGGCTAGGCCCTAACCTGGTTCTCTATAATATCCTTACATTGGTGACTATGTTAGATTCTGGCCACACAAGCATTTTTTCAATTAAGTATACTACAAAATTTGTGCTGGGGTATCACTGAGAGTTCCTGAATATTTAGCAGCATCTTAGTAACAAATACACATCTAGTATGCTGTGCATCCCAACTCCCCATCATCACAAAATACCTATGGGAAGGTAATGCTGGTGTGAGGGAAAAAAACAAAGCAAAACTACTGTGACAGCCCCAAGTGTCATTTAAGATGAATGGAATTTTCCCAGAGCTTGAGAAACCAGCATTTCAGTTAGAAGTATGAGCTGCCATGGGGAAAGCAGGCTGTCCTAATGAACTGGATTCTATAGCAACCAAATATCCAAACAAACCTAATGAGTTCTGCTGTAGTCTTTGTAGATTCTTTATTGTGTAAGCTAAGTGTTTTGCTTGTATTGAGCTCTGGCTATACCCCATGAATAAACTATTTGAAAAGCAAGAGTTTTTAGTCCCAGAGCTAGTGGACAGGTTTCCAGCACAACTCCTCCTTACCATTATACCTTAACCCACCCCCCGTCATAAAGGGATGAAAGGCCAGGACTCAACTGCCAAATAAACTGACACTGGTTTAGATTTCCTTCCCCTTCAGGATTGAGGCACATGAAGGCAGGGGATGGTACTTGATGACCTCTCAAGGTCCCTTCCAGTTCTAGGATTCTAGGATTCTAGGATTCTATGGGTATGTCTACAACTAGAGACCCACAGCTGGCCCAGCTCAGTTGTATCAGGTGCAGGGACTCAGGTTGAGGTGCTGTTTAATGGCAATGTGTATGTTCAGGCTTAAGGCTGGAGCCTGCACCCTGGGACAATCTCTCTCTCTCTGGGGACTGGGGTTTTGGAGGTCCCAAGGAGGCCTCAGACTGAATGACTATACTTTAGTCTAGGCCACATGATGCTGAGCTGTGGGTTTTTAAATGCGATGTAAACAGACCCTGTGACGGACCCTCCCCCATGCTTCATGAAATAGACTCATGGACACAAATATACATAATTCAAAGATGCTTGGGACAAATTGCTTCATGTAACCTATCAATCTTCATGTCGTAATCCGCTGGATCTGTTTATCTTATTTTGGTATATGTATCATTAAAATTAGACATATGGAGTGTGGAGTTGCTTTATGGTACTTAAAAGTGAATGAAAGCTATCACAGGTGTTACTCTCAATGTCTTGATAACCAACTGTTAAACAATCTCTTTTGTCCTTTAGTCTTGGCAGTGGTTGGTCTGGGGACATCCCATGTCCATCCCAGCTGGCCAGGTGACTTCCCATGCAAAAAAGGGAATCTTTAAAAACAATAGGACAGTAGGAGCGTTTGGTCTTTGGCTGGCATACCCATGAGAGTAAACCAGAAACCCCAGGGCAAGTGGAGATTTCCCTGGTTTGAAGGTGCAGCTGGAACAAAAACCGTTTTAGGGTGAGTTTGTAATAAGTTCAGACTGAGATTTTAGTATTAGAATTAGCTAAGTGTTTTCTGTTTCTTTTAATTTGTAATCTACATTGCTCTGCCTGTTCTCACTTATAACCACTTAAATCCTACAGTTTGTACTTAATAAAATCACTTTTACTTATTATCAAGCCCAGTGTAAATAACTGTTACCTGGGGGAGCAATCAGTGTGCACATTCCCCCTTTCAGTGTTAAAGGGAACTTACCCATATAATTCATTGGGGGTTTTGATCCTATTTGGGGAGTGGTAGCCTAGGAAGCTCGGCCCAAAACTCCACTCTCCTCAGACCTAAAGAGGTCCAGTGTCTTTACAGCTTCTCAGGGGGGCAGTGATCCTTGGTGCCTTGGATTGGGGGAGGCAAGACTGAATGGTGAGAAGCCCCAGAGAATGGGAAGATGAGTGGTGGTGGCTTTGTCAGCACTCTGGGAAGCCCCCACAAGGGGTCTTCTGTGACCTCACCCCATCACATACCCTCTGTGGAAACCTGACAAAATTCACACTAGAAATGAGGCATACATTTGTAACTGTGAGAGTGATTAACCAGTAGGCCAGCTTACTTAAACTCTCTGTCACTTGAGCTCTTTAAACTAGGATTGGATGTCTTTTAAAAGACATTCTGCAGCTTAATCAAATGTAATGGGCCTTATATAGGAATTACTGGGTGAAATTCTATCATCCGTGTAATGCAGGAAGTCAGATTTGATGGACAGAATGACCCATTTTATCCTTAAATTTTATACACCTCTAAATCTGCATAGTCAGTGCTCATGTTGCATATGTCACATTGGTAAATACAGGGATTCAGTCTCTAGCCTTTTCAACAAACAGGCACTTTTCCTTATCACTTTAAAAAAAATAAAGGGTAGCAGTTCTCTACAATGGGGTGTATGAAAAGTTTTATTTTACTGATACCACCAGAGCTGAGAAATCTGGGCATATAGTAGCTGCTGTCAGTTCAAAGTCAAAGCCATGAAGCTTGATAATGTGGCTCTTGATTCCATGTTCATGAAAATAATTGTGATATTAAGGTGTATAATTGCATCCTTTGCATTTGTTGTAGCGAGAAATGTACACAATTATTTTAGATTCTTCTCCCCTCTTGTCATCCTCCCATAAGTGTTTAGTAATCTTATATGAGTAGGAATGTATAAACACTCATTTCAGTATAGACCACAATGCACTTGGCCTTGGAGAGGTCTACAAGAGAAGCAGAGGACACGGGAAAGGAACTTTCCATCTTAGTTGCCTCTCCAATACTAGGGGTGGAATACTGGGGCAGGTCAGACAGGAGACATTCATAATAGCCCAGAAGTGGAGGAACCTCAATATGAGTTGGACAGAGGGCTAAGCCACAAAGAGGAAAGCTTTGTAGCTCCAGGAGCATGTGTCACCTCACCTCTTAACTAAGTGATTGAGGATTGAGGGGACTGAACAGCTGAAGAAAGGAGCATTGGACCTCATGGTGAACCAATCCAACGAGGTGCTAGAGCAGTTGGAGAGCGCACTTAGGGTGTGTCTACAGGTTTTTTTCGAAAAAAGTGGCCTTTTTTCGGAAAAAAACTTCCCCTGCGTCTAGCCTGCTGCTGCGTTCTTTCGAAAATAAATCAAAAGACCGCGGCAGTTTTTTCAACCACGGAAAACCTCGTTTTACGAGGAATAACGTCTTTTTTTGAAAGTGCTCTTTCGGAAAAAGGCGCTATGTAATACAAACTGTGCTTTTTCGAAAGTACTGGTTGTAGTATAGATGCTCTTTTTTGAAAGAGGCTTGTAGTCTAGACATAGCCTTTGTTACTGGCCCCAATGCACCATGACTGTTCTTCCCTGCTTCCCTGCAAACTGGACAGTGGCTTAACAGCCACAATATTCTATTTTCTGTTCTAATGATACTGTTCACCTTGGATCTTCAACACTCGCATTTTCTTTCCTCAAAAGCTAAAAAGGCTTTTTTTCTTATAACAGTTTTCAATCACTTGCACTCCTGGTAAATAGGCAATAATGCACAATATTGTTTGTTTGTTTAAGGCTCTACCTTCAAAGACATGGCCTTTATAGGCCTGGAGGGAGAAATATTAAATTCCTCTCATTACTCTGCATGCCTGGCCAAGGTAGAGTACATTGGTTCCAAAAGGTCTCCTCTCCAGCTCCACGAGCAGCATGTGTTCCAACATGCATTTCAGCTCCACAATCTGGGCATCATAAAGACATTTTAAATACCCAGTTTACTACCAAATTGCAATGTGACCTTCGCATAACAAGACTTGGCATTTTTACTTTGAACACAGATGTAAGAAATTATTACAAAGCCATTGTTTATACTTCTCGTGCCGGCACGCTCTGCAGCTGAACTGAGTTCATGCAGTAAATTCAGACTCCCAAATGATTAGGTTCTGAAATAATCATATGTACCTTCTTGCTTGAGAGTGCAAAAGCTGTGACACACACCTTGCTATTTCACAAAAGTGTTAATGAAAAGATTTCCATTGTACTGGGTGGGGTTCACTCTTCAGGAGAAGGTGGCCCAGGAGACTACAGCAATTATCTGCTGAGATACTAATTTATCATTATAGCAGTTTTAGTAATAGCAGAGCCTCTCTCTTAATGCCACTTCTGCTGCATTACTTTTCTTTCAGTGCACAAAAAAGGTTAATTGTTAAAATTACACATTAGGAATAGAAAATAAGTTTAAAGATGATATGCAGCTCTTGCAAGGCTCTGTTTAACAACCAACACAAGCTAGTAGAGTTCCATAAAGCAAGAGTGAAGAGAAGCTGGGGAGAGAAAGACTGAAAACTGAAAAAAGGAAAAGAAGGTGGGGGGGGGGAAGGAGGAAGGAGAGAAGATAGAGTGAAAAATTATGTGGTAAATGGGACAATTGACAGGAAATTTAAATTGAAAAGGATAATATCATAATAAGCAAAACACAGAGCTGGTTCCAAACCAATTAGAAGTAGAAATAGCTACAAACTATTGTTTCCCATTTGTTTGAACAGAAGCCTGATAGCAATAATCTTGATTTCTCACTTTGTATCATGAAAAACACTAAAGCAAATCATTTGGGAAAATGACCACCCTGCACCTTTAAGCAGGGGTATTTGGGTGTATGGCTGAATGAAGGGATCAGTGCCTTATGGCAGGCATTGGGGAGCAGATGTAGAGGGAAACAGCGGCCAAAGGGTTAGTGTGGTCCTTGACTCATCCTCTAAGAATGCAGGATTTAAAAGAGGCAGCTCTGCATCCTGGAGTCTCACTTTTACACACAGTAGGTTGAAGCAGAACCCATCCTCCCTCCATCCCAGGGGGCCCAACAGACTTGTTGGACTCCTGGGCAAGGTGTGTGTGGGGGCCCAATTCTGTACTCCCAGAAGGGGCGGGGCCTAAGAAGGAAGGGATCAGGCAGGGAACAGCCAGGCCTCAGTGCACTGCACCCGCCCCTCTCAGGCCAAGATCAGAGCCGCTCAGAATGCAATGTGCTGCACTCAAGTGGCAATTTAAAGGGTCCCAGTAGTAGCAGCTATGGTGCCTGGGAATCCTGGGCCCTTTTGAATCATTGGGCCCCCAGGGCAGTTGGCCCCTTCATCCTCACGTTGGTGGGCCTGCTCCCTTCCCTTTAGGTCTACAATTCTAGGCTTTGTTAAGACCTGCTGTGGGTATCATGCCAGGAAGGAATTTTCCCCTTATGAAGGGCTTGGATGCAGCTGCAGGTTTTTTCATGTTCCAGAAAGCAAATTTCATGGAGGCATAAAGGGCAGCAGGGCATATGTCACAACTCACTGTGTAAGTGTGAGTTAAAGTCCAATGCCGGCATGCCATAGGAAAGGTATATAGTGACTGAATAAATGGCTTGAAAAAGAACTTGAAGGATGTGTTTGTTAAAGGAATGAATGGGGGACAGTTGGGAACTCCTATGATTGTTGTGGCAGGGAGCCAACCCCCCATTTTTAGAGCCCACCTTAACACACCTATGAGGAGTGGATGGTAAAGTCCTGGTGATGGGGGGGCCTGGATGGAATAAACATGGGGTTACCTGCACTGTATACGCGTCTTTGCCACGTAGTCCCAGATATCATAAAATAAAGTTGCAGACTAATGAAACCTATGTCAATGTCTCCTGTT
>JANRFK010006693.1:17852065-17865575 GCA_030068395.1 Apalone spinifera
CTCTGAAGTTTCATAAGACATGTTTTCCAGACCTTTAACTATTTTTGTTGCTAATCACTGTACCTCGTCCAATTTGTACCTTGTATCTTTCCTGAAATGTGGAGCTTAGAACTGGACACAGTGCTCAAGTTGAGACCTAATCAGTGTTCCCTCTAAGCTTTATGGCGGTACAGCTTCACAGGTGATTAATCAGCCCTGCCTAGTCAGAGACTCAGGGCTCCATGCAGGGAGCTGACTGATTGGGTGGGGCTGATTAATCACCTGTGAAGCTGTGCTGCCACCCAGTTTAGAGGGAACCCTGGGCCTAATCTGTGTGGAGTAGAGCAGAAGAATTATTTCTTGTGTTTTGCTTACAACACTCATGTTAACACATTCCACAAATATGTTTGCTTTTCCCAATAGTGTCACGTTGTCTCATAATACTGATTTCTATGGGGGTTTATATTTTTGTAAATATGATATCTTTAGTTTGTAAAGCTTTTCAGAGAGATCCCTTCTGATGAGGGTTTGTGGAGACATGTTTACTGCTTTGGGCAAAGTGAAATGAAGCACCATGGTATATAATAATAACAAAACACCAGCTTTTTTCAGTCTGACTTTCAGTAATCTTTACTACTAGTAACAATTCTTTGTCCTTTCCGAGATAACTATAAAGAAGTCTTAAAATTAGGTTCAATTTTAGATGAATTTGAACTTCAGGATTCAGCACAGAATTCATAGCATGATGCTAACAGATTCTAAAGACATTTCTTATTGAGACAGGACATGTCTGCAGTAGGAAATTATTTTGAAATAATAACTCCTGAAATAACTATTTCGAAATAGCATGTTCACAGTACAGGGAAGCCTCAAAATTAGTCCAAAGCAGGCTCCCTTAATGTGGACTCAAGTTAGAGCCCAGGAAGCACTTTGGAGAGTAATTACTTTGAATGATTCTAGGGAGTAGTTATTTTGAAATAGCAGCAGTTGAGCATCCACACTACCACTATTTCAAAGTAACTATTTTAAAATATTTTCAGAGAGGGAGCTGAGTTAGTCTGTAACAAGAAAAACTTAAAAAACACAACTAACTAACTAACAAAACTTGTAGATGGTATCATGCACTTTTGTGGGTAAAATCTACTTCTTCAGATGTTATTCCTCATAGAAAGCAGGAGTTATTATTTCAAAATAACCAGCTCCTAATTTTGAAGTAACGAGCTTGGTAGTGTGGACATTCCGCTTGTTATTTTGAAATAACTCCTTAGTATAGACTAGGGCTCAGAGAATAGAGATAGGCAAATTAATTTGGACAAAGTAAAACCAATATGAACTTTTGTCAAAACTCAAAACAAGCCCAACCTTTTAAATATTCAACTTTTTGCTGACTATATTTGATTTGTTTAAAAAATATGTTCCTCTAGCTGGGATTAGGAGAGGATTTTTGCCCTTTTGACAGCAAAGACAGCAGTGCTAATTTAAATTTCCTGTCAATTGTCCATTTACCACATAATTTCTCACTCTCCCTTCCCTCCCTTCTCCTCCCTCCCCGTCTTTTCCTTTTTTCAGTTTTCACTCTTTCCCTCCCCAGCTTCTCTTCACTCTTGCCTTATAGAACTCTACTAGCTTGTGTTGGTTGTTAAACAGAGCCTTGCAAGAGCTGCATATCATCTTTAAACTTATTTTCTATTCCTAATGTGCTAATTTACAAAACAGATTCTGAGAAGCCTCCACAGGTTCAGGCGATTATGTGATCTTACCTATCACAACGCTCAGAACTATTTTGAGGTTGCCTCAGTAGTGATTGCCATACATACAAACTAAAGTATAACTATACTAAATAGCTCTGAGCACTTTTAAAGGAGCTATCTTCCCAAATCCTTTGAGAAAATGAAGGAGACCTTTTGGGAAAATCCTTCTATAGCACTGAGTCATTTTAATGATCTCAGACATCCATGATATCACTTCCCAGAAGAACCATACTGGCAGCTTGTAAACGGTGGGGGAGGGAGGCGGGGAGGAAAGGCCTATCTCAGTGTCTCTGCATTATTGCTGCTTGGAAAGTTTCTTTACATAAAAAAGAAAAAAAAGTTACACGTATTTTCATTAGAAAATGTTTTCACATTCCTCTCCTGCTCCAGTTTTTTAACTTGCTCTTCTTTGAATTTAATTTATTGGACTATAACTTCGGACCTTGTTCTGGCTGCCTTATGTTTCTGAGGAAGTGCAAAGCAGCAATGAAGATGACTTTAAGGGGCACCTAGGTATTGTGTGGCAGAGATGTTTTTATGTTACCCACTCCTCCATCTCCACAGGTGGAAACAGGGCCAGAACTTGCTTCACTCTAGCTGGTTTAACTCAGAGCAATTGACTCTTAGGGCCCCCAGGAGCAGGTGAATGTAATGATTACAGAGCTCGGTGCATTGTGATTGGCCTCACGGTCCTAGATTTTTTGCTTTTGTTAACCTAATCAAGCCAGTATATTTTTCATTATGATGCCATTTCTACATGCTTGTTGCTTCCCCCCTTGCATTTTGATTCTCAGTCAAGCCAAAGTATTCTTTAGCTCTTTTAATAATCTTCTGTGCTAGGATGGTTGTGATTCCCTCCACATTGTAGATTTTTGCCAGTGAATCTGTCTCAAGTCTACTTTTTCATTGTCAGAAACATGCACACTACCTAACCCCATTCAATTTTCAATCAACAATTGTTAAGCGCACCCATCACAAACACTCCGGAAGTCAAGCCTCAGTATAGAATTTTGAAATTTCATACCAAGAGAACTTCATAAACTTTTTAAGCTGAGGTAAAATGCGTTAGCAATATTTATGAGTTAGCAATAAGCTGAGGTAAAATGAGTTAGCAATAAGTAGGGCATTAACTTGTATTGGGTGTCCACGCCTTGACATTTCTAAAAGGTGAAACCTGATTTTCCCTAATTCATGTCTTAGTTTGAACCCAAAGGCAAGGTTCAAGTTCACATGGGTTTAATGCAGTTTGTTCTTTCATCCACTTCACTGGAAATCAGAGAGCAAATATCAGCTTATCAGAGCCAGAAAAGAAAATGCTGCATGCTCTTTTTTCAGCAAGCCCAGAGTGAAATTGGAATGCATGAGGGAACAGTCATCTCAAAATTTTCAGCCAAGGCAAAATCCACTCAGATGAAGAGAGAAGTTATAATGTCCTTGGCTAGCATTTAAGCCTGTGGGATTGCACACAAGTGGGGAAAATCTACTGTCTGATGGATAGTGCAAGAGTGCTTCCCCATCCCCTTGTATCACAGCAACAATTTCCTTATACATTGTCATGGAAAAGCACATTTGCTGCCAAACCAGGAGAAGGGAATTTGTGTAGCTCTAGGACAAAATCAACTGTACAAATTGAGTTGAAGCAGAGGATCTGTGGCCTATCTGCTAAAATGCATGTTTGGGGAGAGGCAGAAGGAAAGTGATTTGCAACATGCTATACTTTGAACTAAGGGTGTGAATTTCACTTCCACAGCACTCCATGCACACAATGCAAATACATTTATATCTAAGTTTTAGCTATAAGCTTGTGGATACAAAAATAAGATATCAGTAAACTATTGGGCTACATCTAGACTGGCATGATTTTCCGCAAATGCTTTTAACGGAAAAGTTTTCTGTTAAAAGCATTTTTGGAAAAAGAGTGTCTAGATTGGCACGGACGCTTTTGCGCAAAAGCACTTTTTGCGGAAAAGCGTCCGTGCCAATCTAGATGTGCTTTTGCGCAAGAAAGCCCCGATCGCCGTTTTAGCCATCGGGGCTTTTTTGCGCAAAACAAATCTCAGCTGTCTACACTGGCCCTTTTGCGCAAAAGTTTTGTGCAAAAGGGACTTTTGCCCAAACGGGAGTGTCAAAGCTTTTCCGCAAGAAGCACTGATTTCATACAGTAGGAAGTCAGTGCTTTTGTGGAAAATCAAGCGGCCAGTGTAGACAGCTGGAAAGTTTTTGCGCAAAAGCGGGTGATTTTCTGCAAAAACTGGCCAATCTAGACACAGCCTTGTTGATTTGTGCACTTAGACCCACCTACAATGATGGCTGATGTTGATATTCATCAAATTTGAACTGAACCTATTCTCTCTGGAGTTCTAGGAGTTACCAGTGAAATGACATCTCTTTGTTTTTAATGGATAGGGGCCAGACTGTGTAATCTGCACACTGGTGATCACTTACTCCGAGGAGTCATCCTACTGAAGTTAATAGGTCTACTTGTTTGTTTTGTTAATAGGTCTAACATGAGCAAGGTTCGTATAACTGTAAAGTGGAACAGAAGATCTGATAAAGTTCTGACATCTATATAGTCTAGAGGAAGTGACATGTAGTCATACATCAGAGCATACAGTGCTCTGGTATATGAAAAACTGTTTCTAGTGTCAATGGGCCAAATTCTGCTACCCTAACTAGGGCCTGGTCTACAATAGGATCTTAGTCTGAAATACCCCCCCTCCCAAGTTTGAATTCATAAGTGGTGTGTCCACAATACCAAGCCTGTTATTTCTGAATAATGGGCCACAGAATTCAAACTCTGTATTCCTGATTTTAATCAGGAATAATGCTAATTATGAATTTATAAATCCAAAATAACGTTAGTGCGGATGCGCCAGTGCTGCTAAATGACCTCAAAATAATTGGCCTCTGGAGGCTTCCCTCAGCTGTCAGCTTTGACCTCTCTGGACACACCTGGCATCTCTCCTCCTCCCACAGAGCTCTAAGGGTGTGTCTACACTGCACCCGAAACTCGAAATTGCTTATTTTGTCACTTGGCACAGTCTACACAGCACCAAATTTTGAAATAAAGTACTATTTCGAGCCAGCCCTTATGCCTCATAGAATGAGATTTACAGGGATGGCAAAATAACGCATCCGCTATATTTTGAAATAGCTGACACATTCAAAAGATGCAGGGTAGCTATTTTGGGATACCTCTGGTATCCTGAAATAACTTTGCTGTGTGGACATACCCTAAAAGTCCCGGGAAATGGAAAAGGTCACATGGCCAGCTGTGCGAGCAAGCACCACTGCAAGACATGAACTCCCCAATGCTCCCTTGGACTCTCCAATGGCTGCCAGAACTTCTGCTGCTCCCATGGCCTCCACTGCTCAGGGACACAGAACGGCTCCAGCCTGGACTGGTATGGACATCCTGGAAATCATCCTGGTGTGAGAGGAGGAGTCCAACCTCCAGGATCTCCATACCACGAATAGGAACACCGACAACTATGGCAGGAACACCACCAGCCTGGCAGAGAAAGGCCACAGCAGGAACCTGAAGCAGTGCAGGCTCAAAATAACAGAACTGAACTAGGCCAACCAAAAGGCCAGAGAGCAGAGAGGACACTCTGGAATGGCACTTCACACCTTCCCCTAATAAGAACAGATGGCTATCATCCTGGGAGGGAGGCTGGTCACCTCCTCTGCCATGGTCATTGAGTCCAGCCAAGACACACCTGGCATCAGCCTGCAGGAGAGCAGAGTGGCAGAGGAGGAGGACTACAATGTGCAGGAGGAGAAGGCCAGCTAGGCAACAATGCCCGGGAGCCAGGAGCTGCTCCTCACCTTGGATCCAGTCCTCCTTGCGAGAATATCTCCCAGGCTTCCAATGAACCTGGGGAGGTCACTTCTGGTGAGTTCTCTAACTTTCCCTCTCTACAAGTGGGTTCATGCTGTGAGAGGCTGTGTGTGCTCCTCACACAGCCTACTCGGCCATGGGGGTCGTACAACAACTTGTTCACATGTCTAAAGATAGAGAGCCAGTCCAGAGCACTCAGCTCCATGGTGCTCTCACAAAAGAAGCCCTCGATCCATCTCATAAGGTCCTGGAGAGGCCTGCCTTACTCCACCCTCTATGGTAGGACACTTTCCCACGCCAAGCCACCACTAAATAGTCTGGGATCATGGAACCATACAGCAATGCCGTACACAGCACAGGGTCATGTCCACACTTAGGGTATGTCTAGACTATATGCCTCTGCCGATAGAGGCATGTAAACTAGACTACCCGACATAGTCAAAGAAGCTGAGATTTAAATATTCTTGGCTTCATTAAAATGAAAATGGCCGCTGCGCTGTGCCAACGCAGCTAATCATTGGCACAGTGCGCGAGTCAAGACGCGGTTCGGTCGACAGGGGAAGCCTTTGTCGATTGCTCCCTTATGCCTCATGAAATGAGGTTTACAGGAGTGGTCGACAAAGGGTTCCTGCCAGCCTGGATGGCAGAGGCCGAGCACTTGGCCAGCCTGTACATGCAGCCCTGCATGGCTGCCAGCTGGGAGGCCTATTGGGAGGCTGTCCGTATCCTGGAGGCCCTGCGGGAGAGCTTCCACCTGGAGGAGGACTGAAGTCTCCCTGGCGTGCCCCGCTGGGGCCTTGTGCCTTATTCCACCCTCACTTCCTTCCACTTTCCCCTCCCTAACCCCCCTTCCTGATTTAAAATAAAAACACGTGTTGCGAAAAACAAACTCTGTTTATTGAACAAAACTGGAGTGGGGCAGGGGAATGAAACACAGGTGAGACTGGGGAAAGAAAGCGGGAGAGGGGAGGAGGGAACTGGAAGGGGGAGGCCAGGGGAAGAAGGGGAGGAGAAGCTCAGGGCTCAGGGTCTCGCCAGCCCACCTTTCTCTCAGCACTGCAGGTGCAGGGTCTTCAGCATCCCCAGGGGAGGAGGGTATTGAAGGTGGGGAGGGTGTGGAGGGTCTATACCCTCGATACCCTCCCCTCTATACCTCGTCTACATAGCGCTTATTTCGAAATAGCAATTTTGAAATCAGCACTATTCCTCGTGGAATGAGGTTTACCAAGTTCGAAATAAGTCCTCCGCTATTTCGATTTAATTTCGAAATAGTGGTTGGCTTGTGTAGACTCCAGTAAAGTTATTACAAAATAACAGCTGTTATTTCTAAATAACTTTGCTGTGTAGACATATTATCTGCCTATTCTTTTTGTGCAAGAGGTTTTTGCTCAAAAAGAAAGCAGTGTAGCTGCTTCCATATTGCTCAAAAACCCTTTTTGTGCAAGATCCTTATGGCTCTCTGTTTTTTGCACAAAACGGCCTTACTGTAGTACTCTAGCATATTGCACTACATTACTGCCTAATTGACATTTGTAGAAAAATGTTTATAGGTATTTTTAACCTTCTAAAATCAATATTTCATTGCCATCAACAATAGCTTGGAACAGATTTGTGTTTATTTCTACTATACTACCCAGAACTTGGTGACACAGAGTAATCAAATGCTTCCAGGATTTCTCTGCAGGGTCAACATTAGCATGTCAACCTGTGTACTTGTGGTAGCACTCAGCTTTTTATAACCTCCATTAGACAGCATTGGTTGCACTGAAGGAGCCAAAGAGGCAACTGAAAATGATAATGACCATTTTTTTCCCAGCTGAGCCAGGCAGAGAGTTTGCCATTTCAGGAATTTTAGCATTCTGCTCTGAATGGACTTTTCAAAAAGAACCTGATTCAAAACCTACTGAAGACAATGGAAAGATTGACATGATGTCAGTAAACTTCGGAGCAAAACCAACATGAAAATACAGTTTTGCTTAGAATTCATAAAGATATGACATGAAATCAGCTATGGTGTGTTATATTTCTTATGCTTTAGTTTAAATAATTTTTACTGAAAAAATAACATTTTAACTGTAGTGATATACTGCTAATTATTGTAATTCGTGAGCGATACAGTGAAACCATTCCAGTATTCCATGGTAACGTCATGTAACAGCAGACTGTTGTCTCACCACCACATTTAAGTTTTGTTCCACACTTCACCTCCATAATTATGCTTTAAATCCATCATGGATTATTTATAAGGTGCTCTTTTTCTCCCATTTTTATATGGGATATGTTGATAGCCAATTATGAGGAGTATGTCTAGTGAGAATTCATTGCCTCTGCTAGAGCACACTGGTAGTTTTTGCCTTCTAAAATGAATTATGTTGTACTTTTCTTCTTCAGATTCATTTAGGGTTTGGATTTGCCAACCTTACTTAGAATGATTAATATCATAATCATCCAGTAGAAGTTTAGAGTGTGAAACTGTTTTGAGTGTAATATAGCATATCTTTTAAGAGAGTTTAAAAAAAATACATCACACTTAAATGATATGTTTCATTAAAGATAAAAAACAACTAGAAAAAAACACTGTCAATATAAATTCCTATACTACCCTGGTGTTGTGGGAAAATATTTTATACCTATTTTACTGATAAGTAAACTGAGATCCAGGTTAGAATTTGGGATAGAAACAGGAATTCTAACAACCAGTTTCTTGCCATCACCACTGGTAAAAAACTGCACCTCCGAGACTTTTCTGACTGTGTTGTATATGGTTATATAAGTGTTCTCTACACTGTTGGTCTCTGGATATTAGAGAGACAAGATGGGTGAAGTAATATCTTTTATTGGATCCACTTCTGTTGGTGAGGGAGACAAGGTTTTGAGGATACTAAAAAGTGAAAGCTTATCTCTCTCCCAAACAGCAGCTTCATATCATTACATCATTCTATTTTACCTTGCAACCTTCTTTAATGTTTTCTTTTTCATAGTGTTCTCCTTAATTTTCTCTGGTTTTCATCAAAAAAATTGCTTGTGACCAACTCCACTGTCACTGAAGGATAATACACTATTCTCTGCTATTTCCTGGTTCTTAAACAGTCTATCTGCTAGGATCACTTCATGAAATAAAACTGAAATAAGCAGCAAAGCCTTAGATCTTTCTAAGCACTGCCAGTTTCTGCTGACTAAAGGAGTCCAAAATCAAGACCCAAGGCAGTTTACTCATCACCATATACCTCTTTCTTCTTCTTAAGGTGACCACACATTGAAATAATGTTCCATGTCAAATTAAGAAACTTGGTCTTTTATTCTGCTTGCACAAATGAACAGTTCTTTGCAAGCAAAGACCTATCTAATTATAACAGCACCTGGTAGCATCACTGGCTATAGGAGTCTGCCAGTAGTTTTCCTCCAAACCCTCTTTCATAGAAATTTGTAGCTCAGTAATTTGAATTCACTTCAGATTAATAATTGATATGGTATTCTCAGTAGTACTTTTTTTCAAATATGATTTGAACTGGTAAGGTCACTCTTTGTTTTAGAGCAAGGATTCCTCAATTTTATAACAGTAGGCACTTTTTGACAAATTCTCCGTATAAAATGTTGATTTAAATACAGTTGCACAAACATGGTGTAGTTGGGATCCATTGTCTTCTGATTTGTAAACACTGAAAACAGATAATTTATTTGTTTGAAAAGTGTTCTTTGAATATGTATAGCTTTCAACCAGATACTTTTTAAACCATTTTTAATATGGTATGTTTATAGGATAATTATATTGGAATGGCAAAATATACTTTAAAGAAAATTATATATAGGAAAAAACTTTAATACATATTTTAATCTGGGCCAAAGTGTGCAATGGTGGCAGAATGGGGCTTTTATTGATTAAAACAAATGAGACATAGTAAATTCAATTATCTCATCTATTTTCTTTTCCACTTTGATAAACCATAAGCAATTAAGCCTCTAATCTTCAAGAGAGCTTGTGGTCATTCAACTGTGTTCTTTCATGTAGTCCTCTCCATAGGCAGAGAGAATTTGTAACACTACAGAAATAGTTTGCAAAGGCCAAATGAGGATTCCACTTTTCATCTAGTGAAATCTTAAATGCTTGTTTATCCAACTAATTAGTTACTGTCATTAAGTGTACGGACATCTAGGTCTTATTGATCTAATTGGATTCTAGCACTATTTAACTGCTCCTTAGTAAAAACAAAACCCAAGCATCAAATCCAAAACCCCCGCAAAACAGGCCCGTCTTTAAAATTCATGAGTTATAGCATGGTAAAGGTTAAAACATACTGATTGATGGGGCTTATTTCCTTTATATGATTAACCTTCATCTAAGCCACTGTCCTAGTACTTATCTGACAGTTGCCACTTGTGTAACCCTTAAACCCAGCTATGCAGAGACTGAATAGCAACTATAAATCAAACAGGAAAAATATATGTAAGGGGGAAGAAGCAGGGGATTCATCATAAGAGCCAAATTTATCTTCCACATAAGTATGCATGTTGCTCAATTTCCTTCCTCTGCTCCTCCCCCAATCCAAGGCAGGCATATTCTTTGGCACAGTAATTGAAAAATATATTGTAATTTCTTCTGCTTCATGGCATCCAGGGGGAAAGCAAAGAAAACAAAATTCTACTGGACAGTACAGTGGTTAGCTCTCTAATGAAAGAAAGGCCAAGAATTTATTTGTGATACAAAAGTACAAATCTCTGCTGCTTCTAAGATTTTTTTCCTCAGAATCACTTCAGAATAACATATTAGCTTGTGCCATTACTTACCTCCCAATGCTTAAAGAAGTATCAGTAGATGCTGAAGTACAGCCCTCCTACTGGCACTGCACTTTTGATGACTAAAAGGCTAATGTGAGATAGTTCTAGCACAAATGGCTGCCCCTCTTAACTAACCTTCCATGTGTAATAGTATATTCATATAATTCACTGCAGAGAGAGCAGAACTATGGGTAGCATCCAAGAAAAAATGAATACATCTATATTAGCTTGATGATTTATATTACGAACAACATATTAATCTGCTTACAGAAGCAGGAAACACAGTTTACAAACAGTTACAATATAGAGAAAGTTAGTTATCAAAAAGAGAGCAATGGAAATATTGCTGTATCAAGAGCACACTAAATGAGTTTACATTACATATGTAATCACTATGATCGCCCTTTCTAAATTATTTGGATTCTGGTGTGAGGTGCTGTCCACACACAGGAAGATATACTCCCTGTCCTGAATATCTTCCAATGAGCCATATCCAAGCTAAACTGTCTCAATGAGAGTACTGACATTGATATCAGTGAGAGGTGTGGCAAATACTAAGAGCTTTTATTGTTACAAACATAAGACCATAAGAATGGCCATAGTAGGGCCATAGTAGGGCTACGGAAAAACTCCGCCACATCCAGGGAATGCGTCTGCTCTTCCGCTTTTTTTTTGTGTGTGTGGAAGAGCAGATGCACTCTTTCAGAAGCCTTGTCTTCCTCCTTCCTCGAGGAAGAAGGGCTCTTCCAGAAGAGGAGAATTTTCTCGAATTTGGCCCAGTGTAGACAGGCCAGATTTCGAAAAAGCCTCTTCCGAAAAAACTATCGGAAAAAGATACGCAAATTGTCGAGCGCATTTTGCATACCTTTTTCTGATAGATCATTGTAGTCTAGACATAGCCTCGGTCAGACCAAAGGTCCATCTAGCTCAATATCCTGTCTTCCGACAGTGGCAAATGCCAGGTGCCCCAGAGAGAATGAAAAGAACAGGTAATCAAGTGATACCTCTCCTGTCATCCATCTCAGTAATGACAAACAGGCTATGGACACCATTCCTACCAAACCTGGCTAATAAACATTGATGGACCTATCCTTCTTGAATGTATCTAGTTATTTTAAACTGTGTTAAAGTCCTGATCCTTACAACAATCTCTGGCAAAGTGTTCCACAGGTTGACTGTGTGCTATATGGAGAAATACTTCCCTTTGTTTGCTTTAAATCTGCTACCTATTAATAACTTACTTGATGATTAGATATTAAGAATTACAAAGTCCTCCATATGGCTGGATATTGTCTTCCCCCATAAGAGAGGCAATTATATTTCACTAGGAGGACATTTCTGCTCATTTCATGGATAAAATTAATTGCATTTGGACCAGTGGTTGTTGTGCCTCCCATCATACATAGGATGCAGCCTCACTCTTTACCTTTGAATCCCTGCTCAAACCTCATTTCTTCCTCTTAGCCACTCCTCTTCCAGAGCTAACCTCTGCCCCTGAATTCCTCCTTAGTTTTTTCCTTTGTAAATTCTTCAGGTTTTATTCACTTTTGAATTAATAAATTAAATTTCAAACAGCTCATATGGGCATAAAAACCTACATATTGAATTATTTTTCTTGTAACCCTCATTGTTTTCATGATCTAGCTTATGTGTTCCTTTAGGTTTGGTATGGGCAAATGGAGGGAGGGGCCATGTAAAAATATTTATGCAGGCAATCCCTTGGTTTGATATTAATAAGATTTTAAATAGTGTGTACATGTGCTCAGAGATAGATTGTGTTGATTAATTTAACGAATGTGCTTCACTAAGAAATAAATACACTTTAAGGACAGAATTACAGCTGCAGCCAGAATGCAGGGTGCCAAAGTCTATATGAGCAATAAAGCAGAACTATTGCTACTTCACTAAGATTCTGTCTACATTACAAAGATAAATCGGAAAAAGAAACATCATTTGCAGTACACAGTTTGCGTATCTTTTTCTGATTTACTTCCAAAAGAGGCTTTTCTGAAATTTGGCGCATCTACATGGGGCCAAATTTCAGAAAAAAGCCCTCTTTCAGAATATCCCTTCTTCCTCATAAAACGAGGTTTATAGGATGCCAACAAAATGTGTCCACTTTTCCAACCTTTTTTTCAGAAAAGCGGACGCGTTTCTTGGATGCAGCAGAGCTCTGCAGTCTAGACATAGCCTAACAGATGCTTCAGCAAGGGTTTATAAAAAGGCTTTGTGTGAATCCATGTAAGCATGCAAACTATGCCCAGCAATTTCAGCAAGTTGTAAATAAGATACATCCTCCAAAGCTTTCGTCATATTTAAATAGCATCAAAGCCCAGTCCTTCACCTTCAAAGATCCAAGAGCCAATTTCTTTCCTTTGAAGTTCAAAAGTCTAATCAGTCCTGAAGTTTGTACAAAGTTTTAAATCTTTGCTTTGCTCTGCTGTGAGAATAGCAACTCTCCAATGTATGCTATTGCTGTCATTTTTAAAAAAATTCCAGGAATTGGTGTTGTTTGTCTTGTTCTATTAGTATAATATTTATAAAGTTCAGAGG
Source organism: Apalone spinifera (assembly GCA_030068395.1). Taxonomy (NCBI): domain Eukaryota; kingdom Metazoa; phylum Chordata; order Testudines; family Trionychidae; genus Apalone; species Apalone spinifera. Next base: position 17,864,966 of record JANRFK010006693.1, read on the forward strand.
AAGCAAAATATATTGCATGTTCCTGAGAGACAAATTAGGAACCTGGCCACAGTGAAGTCAGATTTACATCACTATTATAGAGATCAGAATCAGGCCCAGAGATTGTAGAAGATGCAATACACATGACTGTACTATGTTTTGCAAAATTTATTTAGTAAAGATTTTGAGGCCAAACTGTCCCCGGTGTAACTCCACTGACCGCAAGTGATTTATTCAGGGATCAATTTGGCCCTCCAAACATTACATCTGTCAGATGTCTCTGAAATAGAATAAGTAGGTCTGGGCGATCCACAAGTCATGCTCTTTGCTTCTCATGAACATGTGGAAGAGCACAGAAAAATGTTTATGTGTACCATAAATCTCGTGAATTGTAAATGAATGTGTCTGATAGAAAAATATGCAATATATTAAATATTTAATATTAATTGTAAGAGGAGATGACAATTAAGTTATGAAAATGCCTTCACCCAAACCAGAGATAGGACACATTAACATAGTTAATCAGATTAGACTGCCATGTCTACATGACTGTACCTTTTGCCAGTAGGACTGTACAAATAAATAAGAACATAAGAATGGCCGTACCGGGTCAGACCAAAGGTCCATCTAG
>JANRFK010006693.1:17917399-17943397 GCA_030068395.1 Apalone spinifera
AGCCTCTTTTAACTATTTAGTCTTTAAGATGCTAATAGACTATTTGTTGTTTTTAAAGTTTTTCCTGTTTCAGACTGGCTCCGCTATCCCTCTGAAACTAGTGGTATTGATGTCTCTATTGCTGCAGTTTTCACTAATTAAGACTTAACAGAAAAGAGCTCAACACCACTACACTCACCATTATCATCATACAATAGTGAGACAACAAGAAATTTTCCCTTTTCCATATTCTCAGTGCAAGCTGGCTTAACTGGTGATAAATTAACATGAAAAGGTTTGAAGGGTTATATAAATCATACTGGAACAAAGACAAATTTCTAGGCAATATTTTCTGGTTTGGATTAGGTTAAAAATATCATGGGAAGAGTCCAGGACATGCATAGCCAATGGGGTTGATCATCTTATATAAAGTTGCTTGATACCAGAGCCCTGCATTTGCTTTGAACATGTACTCAACATGTAGCCTAGAGATCCTCAGGCAGATAGTATGGTATGAAGTCAGTGGAACTAACGCATGAGCTTAATGTTGAGCATATACAAATGGGATTATCCACACACTTAAAGTTGAGCATCTGTTAAACCATTTTGTTGGTTGGAGTCCAAAAGTAGGATCTAATTAATATTACCTCCCTTTAAGAAATGCAAAATTTCCTGTGGGAGTTACAGTCCTGATAGTTTATGAAACTCTCCTGCCTACGAATTAAGTTGTGACAGCAATGTGAAAGATGGAGACCTTCCAAGGTTTAGACTAGCTAAATAGCATGTTCTTTGAAGTATTGGATTAGTTTCACAGCAGTTAAACAAATATTGTGTACCCGGGGCTTTAATTTGGTATTGTTTAATGATATTTTATTGTGCCAGGTTTGGCTTGGACATTTATTTTCATGCCTCTGGAGAAAGTGAATTCATTTATTATTTCAGACAATCTAAAAATACATTCCAGGTCCACTGCTGATGACAGTAATGTGAAATAATTATATATTCTATGTAATAAGGGGAGAGGTTCAGTCATTTGTAAATGGACACTGGGATGTACCTCACATTTGTCCTTGAACTCTTGGATGTTTTTCACACATCTAATGATACGTGATTATGAATAGTACTTACTTGTATGCTAAGAAAAAAGTGTTGTTAGAGTGCAAACATCTCTGGATGGGAATTTAATAGGCAATATTTTAACTGTGTTTTCATTGTTTCATGTGCCACCATTTCATTGTGTGCTAGTAATGCAGGAAGTTGGTTTTGAACTTTCATTGTATGTAATAGCAAGGGAAAAAATCTAACTTGGAGTGATCTTAAGTGAAGAATCTATTCTAATATTTGTTACAAGAATTATGGATTTATTCTGTTCAGACTATACAAATAAGGGATAGTCTTATTTGTTTTATAGGCTTCCAGGTTTTATAGGTTTCAATTTATGCATCTCTAGTACCTCCTTAAATTCATATTTGTTCCAAGGGACACTAGCATGTCCTAGGGAAATGTACCCATGGTTTGTTCCTTTATGTATATAATACTTGTAAATAGTGCTGACTGATAAATATCTCAGACACATATAATGAAACATGAAATGCCCATAGGAAACATTAACATGAGACTAAAGAAGCTATCAGTACAAGCATACAACTAACTTCAGGAAAAGGTTCTGAGAAAAGCTTTAACACCTGGGAAGAAAGAATCAATTTCCAATTACTAATTCTAAATAGTGATGAAGACTGGGCAGCAAATACAATGAACATTGTCTAAAAGCTGTGTTCTTTCAACTTCCTCCTCTTGCATTGTGTTGCCAAAGGACTGTATTGTCTAGTGGACAGAACACTGTTCTGGGATTCAGGAAATCTGGGTTTTATTCCTAGGTCTTCTGGGGGACCATGGGCCATTCACTTTCTCCTTTCTGTTCCTCAGTTTTGCCATCTGTAAAATGGGGAAAGTGATAGTCTCCTCCTTGTAAAGTGCTTTGAGTTATCCTGATTAAAATGCTATATGAAATGGAAGTGGTATTCACAATAAGGATTATTATCAGACTCTAGAAGGAGGCCTAGTATGTGCACAGCCTAAATACGGTGTGTATGTTATGGGAACTTGAATTGCACTGGAACTGATCTCTCCTTTATGACCGTGGTATGAACATCTCAGTCCTGGAGCAATCTTTGCATCTCAACATCTCTTTCGCAGTTTGCCTACAGCTTTTAGTGGACTGAGTAGTCCATGGAAGCCTGACCCTACCAGAGGCACTGGCCATGGGTGTCTTGGCTGGTCCCACCAATTGGTCCAGCTGTACTATTAAAGTCACAAGGCACAGGAATTTATCCATGCAACTAGGTAAATTCCTGGCTAGTTGCAATATCACACCCCCAACTTCTTGCCTGATTTCTGAGTCCTGCTCTTTTGACTGGTCTCTTGTTCCTGCTTCCCTGCTTTGCTCCTGGTTCTCACCTTGGTCCATGCTGGCCCTGGTCTCTGTCTTTGGTTCTTAACCCAACTTTGACTGTAATTCTGACTCTGACTCTTGGCTCAGCTCTTGACTCCCACTCCTGCTCCAACCACTAGGACTGATCCCAGCTCCCCCGTCCCCACCAACCAGTCCTTTCATGACATGTGGAAGCTCCCAAGCAACTGTAATGTGGTTCTGAGGCACCACTTGCATGGTAGCATATATGGGCAGACCACAGCTATACCTGTCTTCCCCTTGGTAAAGGGGGTATCTGCATAAAGGTCCATAGAAACTAGTCCAACAGATAGGCTAAAGTAGTGGTTCTGAAATGTTCCTCCTGTTAGCCAGTTCCTCACACTGGACATTAGGCATAGGATCTGCCCAGTTGCATCAGCTGTTATGCCTTGTTTTACTTACCTAGAGAATGACTCTGGAGATCAATCATCCGGAGTTCAATTTAGCAGGTCCTTATTAGATCCACTAAATTGACCACTTATGGTGCCCATATTGACCCCAGTACTCCATGGGTCAAGAGGAGTAAGGGAAGTTGATGGGAAAGTTTCTCCCTTCGCCCTCCCACAATGGGGGACACCACAGGATTTCGACTTAAGGTACGTTGACTCCAGCTACGCTATTCTGATAGCTGGAATTGCTTATCTTAAGTCGACTTTTTCCTCTAGTATAGACCTAGCCTCAAAATAGTTGATTAATCTTGCACTGCTCCAGAATGTGCTCCTCAGGCCACAAGATCACTGGTTTAATTGAATTTCAAGTCATTTCACAAATATTAATGATAGAGTCAAAATGAGTTCTTAGAAGGTAATCGGGGGTTAAGAGTGTTTCCATTTTTTGTTAAAATTTCTCTGGTTAGCCATAAAGCAAAATTATTGTCAATGGGAATCAGTGACCTACTTCCTGATCTTCATTATGTGCGCTATATAATATCCACTCTTCTTTTTCATGGTTATTTCTTTTTCTTGCAGAGGAGACTGATAAAAACAGTGTATCTCTCCAGTGACCTGGACCAAGAAAGATGCAGTACAAATATCTGTAATTGGAAGAAGATGGAGCTGGATACTATTTTTTTAAATTAGTTGCTAACCTTGAAAATAAATTCTATTTAACTCCTTAGCAATCAGTTACCTAAATACCTACCGAGAGAGAAGTAGTGTCATTTTCTTGTCTGTCATTTCTTCTGAAAACTATGAGATATGCGGATGTCACCAAAAACAAGAGAAATTTTTTATTATTTCACATCCAAGGCTACTAGGCAGCACTGAAAATACAAAAAATACTACTAATAATTAGTAGCTCAACAATCTGAGGAAAGATGGGTAAAATGGGATGAACTCATAAAAATAGCTAACTCTCTCTCATATATATATATCACACAGGTTACTACTGCAATTCATAACCTGTATTACTGTATCACTGCTATAGTTCTCTGTCTCTTCATATTTGGATAAGAAAATCATTTGTAACCTCAATGATTTTCTTCATCTTTAACAAAAGCTAATATCTTGAAGAAAAAAAAAGACCTGCATTTGCAAATTCTGTGATAGAACAACTGGGTACAGAAAGGTATATAAAATATATTTGTAGTTACCAATAAACCATGAATCTTTCTTATTTCAGGAAGTAGACATTTTTCTATTGCCTTTACTGATAAAATGACTGCCATGTTGAAGAAGGCTCAGGTGGCTAATTAAAGTTACTTGAGTATAAGATTAACATTGTTTTTCCGGTTGGCAGAGGTTTCGCAATATATGTGTTTATTTTTTCTGACTCACTAGTTAGTTCTGTAACAGAAATTCATGTGATGGGAAATTTTAAAGCCTGTGTATCATCATAGTTTAACTTACTGCATGCACATGACCATGAACAAGAGCCACAAAATTGGATCAGAACTGACTGCTTTAGAATTTGCTGCAAACATGGGCTGTGACTTTCAAAAGAGCTTAAAGGAGTTGTGAAAAGTCTTCCGATACTCTCACATTTACCACAGCAGTATTATATAGAGGCTGACACTGAAGAACAGCCCCTTTCAGACTTTTTGGTCTGACTTTGACATTGGAAGCAGAAAGCTGCACCCTGTAGTGGCGCACTGCCCATTATGAAGGAATAATGCATGTGGCAATCAAGACAATACAAACAAACAATCATCACAACTGTTACAAACTGAGTACAGTATATGGAGAATGAAGACATCCAGAAATCTCCCTTGCTAAATCAACAGAAGGAGACTACGTTCCAACAATAACAACCAACACATGGATTAACAAATAGCATAAATGAGAATTATGAGCAGTTTTCCTCTCTCTTCAGTATACCTCTGATTTTTTTTCTGTTAATTAGGACAGTCTCCCTACTTAATTTTAATTGTATTAACAGGTGTTTTGACTTCGAGGTCATCATTAGCCAGCAAACATCATGGAAAAAGAAAACTGAATGGGAATGTTGCCTGGGTATGTTGATGAGGCAAAGCTTTCAGAAATAACCTTCTGCTTCTTACTACTGAAAAAAAAGTGGGTGTTATTCTGAATTATAGTGCTAGGTAGGAAATACTTTAGCAGAAGTTGTTGCGCAATTTTAACGCTTCCCTTTCTTCCTCTCCCACCCACCCCCCTCTTCTGGACACATTGTTGAAACTTTTTTTTTAATAGCACCTAGAAATTTCAGATTTCTACATAAACTGAAATCGACTGAAAAAAAAACCCCTCACAGTCAATGTTCCCTCTAATCTTTTCCATCCATGTGCATTTTTTTTCCATCCATGGGGGGAATAACTTTTTTATGGCACTAAGCATGTGTGAATGTGCATCACCAGCAAAAACAAAACAAATCAAATCAAAACAAAACAAAACAGCTGTGGGCACTCTGTTAATCAGTTGGACAACATTTGAATTTCTTCCAAGAGGCCGCAGAAGGGCACAGCTTACAAGGAACTCTGCTCCGGTCCCAATTTCCTTTGTGTACTTCATGTAACGTGATCACTAGTACCTTATTGACAGTCAATACTTAGTGATACATCTTGGAAGTGTTCTGCCTGAAGAACTTTCACCATTTGTGTTTTTTTAGAACTTGCACGGTGCTTAATACCACAGTGATGAATGTGGACTAAATACTGATACTATAAGATTTTGGGAAAGTTCCTCAGTTGAATCAGAGGAGTGCTTTCTGCACCTTTTTGCCTTCCAATTCTGGAAGCTGCTGGAGGCTGAACCAATCCCCACCCATTCTAGAGTAGCACTGAGGTTGCTCTTTCTTTAGATAACTTTATAGGAAAAACTTCACCAGCATTATTACCAGAAGACATTCAAATATGATTGCATTTCCTCCTGTCCCTGAGCCACAGTGGAATACCCCTTCAAGAGGCCAGGAAGGAACTAGTATAGGGCCATCTTATATGAAACTGTAGTTCTCAGTAATGTTGTGAGTATGCAATCAGATGGTACATGAAAGCTTCGTAAATAAAGCTATGTTATTACAATACATCAGGCCTAAAAAGCAACTGTGGTGGCATGGACATACTAGTGTCCCTTGGAACAAATATGAATTTAAGGACGTACTAGAGATGCATAAATGGAAACCTATAAAACCTGAACTACATATTACCTGTCTAATTGTTACTGGGGCATCCAAGCTGTTTGTATCTGTTATCAATGCTTTTTATTTCTATGACATCTGGAACAGATGGAATCCCTTAGTTACCTCCTAATGGGTTCTTTCAGAGCAGCAATCTACCAAGGAGCTGGCATGTATTGTTCAAACATGTTATTCACCTAGACATCTTTTCTAAGTAGCAGTATAATAGGTTACTGCCTGTTTATGAATCAAGGAGAAGAATAAAGGCTTCTTATGCCCAAACTTTTTAACTATGATGAATCATATTTGATCAATAAGTTTAAATCAGAGACCAGAAACACTTTATTTTCTCTTTTGTCCCCCCACTTTTTTTCAGTTATGTCTGAGACCTTCAAAGGGACTTTATTATGATATTGTGCAATGACTTGGGGTCAGACACAAAGAAAGAGATTGCCAGATTTTAACTTTTATATCCAATGTGTTGCTATAAAAGACATTGCCGTTATTGTGAGATACTGCAGAGTTGTGCGTGAACTTTAGAAAACTCATATTTTTATTATCAGCCTATAAACAAACACAGGCTTTTCATCTGTTACCGCCTGCCTTAGCTGACACTTTTCATGCCCAGTCAAGCTGCATTTTTTTCATCTTTAGGTACCCTCTCATAAATGCATCAGCTCTATATTTTTAGATTTCCCTGTTTCTTCTCAGGGAGACAACGCAGATCTGGAGAAAATAAGTAAGATGAGTGGGTTGGTATTAGCAAGAGCCATATTTCTGTAGATTTAGTTAATCTAGCATCAGAATTCATGAGCTAATATTTTTCAGGCATTTACTAGTGGTAAGAATGGGTGATCTTGTCAAAGGAAATTAGTCTTGTGGCTGAAGAGCTGGACTATAACTCAAGAGATCAGGGTTTAATTTCTGGATGCCACTGGTTTCATGTGTGACTTTGTACAAGTCACTTTTGCACTGAATCAGAAAAACTTTAGGCATCTGCATAATTTCAAGCATATGAATAATCAGCAATGCTCTTTAAGAGTATATCTACACAGCAGCATTATTTCAGACTAACAGACATTATTCCGAAATAACTTTGTGAAAGTCTACACAGCTAGCCTGTTATTTTGAAATAATTTTGAAATAGTGGATGGCTTATTTCAGCATTTGTAAACCTCATTCCATGAGGAATAATGCCTCCTCTGAAATAGCTATTTTGGAATGGTGCCAGTGCCCCCCAGCCCTTCTCACAGTCCTCTCCTGGCCACTCAGTCTACACTCATCAAAACTCTGTAGTTCCCCCCCCTCCCCTTTTCTCTGGACCTTAAAGCTGCAGCCTCGGGGGAAAGGACAATCAACCTCCTCACGCCAAACTTGTTTCCCTTCAGATCGGATCAGCCAGCTTTCACAGGGCGATGGTGACCCACTTCTGGAGGGGTATGGTGGGTCTCATGTGAGTGTTCTGTTGCCTGAGGGCAAGGGGACGCCACTCATAGAGCTCCAGAAAGGTGTCCTTCCTCATCTGGAAATTCTGGAGCCACTGTTGGTCATCCCAGTGCTCCATGACGAGCTGGTCCCACCAGTTGGAACTGATGTCCAGACACCAGAAGCGGCAGTGCACAGTATGCAAGGGAGGACGGGTGGGATCCAGAAGCATGAGCAGCGCCTGCAGAGAGCCAGTGAGGGTCTCCAAGATGAGAAGGGGCTTGAGTTCCTGCAGGGCCTGGGAGGCAGCCTGCAGAAACTGCTGCATGAGGTGCAGCACAAGCTGCAATGGCCATCGACTGCCCAGAGGCTCCGTAGTTGGATAGCTGAGGTATCTGCAAGGACAACCACAGCAAGCAAAGGAATGGGTTTGTTGTCTTTCAATGAGGTAAGCGAAAGAGAAAAGCCTGAGACACGGCTGTATAGGGGATTCCCATTAAGCAGGAGCCTCAGATAGCCTCAGGCAGCAGCCACAGGAAGTGAACGCTGTCCTGATGCCCTGCCCGGAGTGCTTCCAGGCGTCCTTAAATGCGATTCAGCGTCCAATGAATGTGGAGGCTCTATTTCGAAATAACTAAGCACTATTTGTATGAGCATTTGCTGTGTAGATGCGTTATTTCGAAATACTCTATTTCAGAGTATTTCTTCTGGAATAGCTTATTACGAAATAATCGTGCAGTGTAGACAGCCTAACATGGGACTTAAGCATAGGCCTGACTTCTTTGCTGAATAGGGGATATAATTACTTCCATACTTAACAGCTTAATTGAATTGGGTATTCTTTGTGCCTCAGTTTCTCATCAATAAATGGTGATAATTCCTTGCTCTGTCTTATCTGTTTAGACTGAAAACTCCTTAAAATTTGTTTGTTCACTGCATACCACAATGGGGCCAACTTCTCAAGTCACTTCTGTGGTAATACAATACAAATAACTAGTAATAATAGCACTTATATAAGCTAATTGCTTTATCTTACATATAAAATCATTTCCACGGCCTTTCAAAACAGAGCACAAAATGCACCATTGTTCATGAATTCTCATAATGACTTTCATGATGAACAACAAATCTGTCCTAATTAACATGATTACATGAGAAAGTGAAATAGATTCTTTTAAACTGATCTGTAATTACTGGAGACAAATCTCTAATGTACATATTATGCATATTTTAGCTTGCCATGTAATCTGTTCCTTTATTTCATTTGATGCCAAAGTTTTCTACTTACTCAAGTTTTACAAAATAAATAAATCATACACAAAAGTTGGAAAGGATTGAAAGATTTCGTTCTATTCAAGGCACCCCTTAGGGGCTAAGGGTATTTTCAGAAATGTAATAGAAAAGAAACAGACAAATTAGTACAATCATAGAGACGTAGGCCTCTATCTAGAAATATATTTAATAATATGGTTCACTTTAAGCATGTCAGTAGGCCCATTGACTTAAATGAGATTACACCTTTGCTTATAGCTAAGTGTTTATATCTTAAATACTTTCCTGGTTTTGAGACAGTGTATTTCTGTTCAATTCACAAAGAGGTTTCCAAACAAACATAGGATGGCTGAGGACTTCATACCAAAGTCTCTCTGATTGGCTGCTTTAGAATACTCCCCATTTCATTCCTTCACTCCTTCAAAGCTGCCTGGCTAAGGACTTCCTGTGTGTCATTTTTTTTAGTCTCATCTATATTCCTTGTTTCATTGCTGGAGGGAGACAGTGGGTATAGAAGGGACCAGTACCTTCACTTCATCAACTACAGGGTCTGCAACTGTGGATAACCCTTACATAGACTGTGCATGTGTAACCCACACACCTACACTACATCTATATAGCTTTCCTCTTCCGCAAAAGCCTATGCAAATGAAGCATGGATTAACATATTGCCACCTTTCATTTGCATAAATAATTAGGAGCCGTTTTTGCGCAAGAGGTTTTTGCCGTCTACATAGCGCCTTTTTGCGCAAAAAAACCCTCTTGAGCAAGAGCTTGCACAAAAGCCTCTTGCGCAAAATAGGCTCCTAATTACTTATGCAAATGAAGCACACTAATATGCTAATCCATGCTTCATTTGCATAGGCTTTTGCAGACGAGGGAAGCTGTGTAGATGTAGCCCTAGTGTGGTTCACTGTCCCATGTAGTGGCACTTAGAACACTTACAGTGAGAGATAAGAACAAGAGATCTCTACAACCTAAACTGACAGCCAGCTGCCTTTTAGCTCAAGCTGTAGAGCAGGGCTCAAGGGTGGATATAGGGCAGGGTGAGCGGGGTGGCTGCCCCGGGCCCCGCGCTTCGAGAAGCCCCGCGCATGCGCCGTGGCAAAGGGGGGGCCCCGCAAAATTGGGCTTCCCTGTGCCCCGCAAAACGGTCATCTGCCCTTGGCAGGGCTACTCCACTCCCCCAGGGGCCACAATGAAACTTACAGCACATGCTGAGTGCTGCAATTTTAGGGTGGTTGCATATATATGCAAATATATGCAAATAGCTTTTTTCACACGGAAGGGCATGAATACAACGATTAAGGCAAGACTACATAACACTCAGGCCCCATTTACATCAGTTCTGCTGATTTTAATAAAATGCAATATTTACCTGATTTCCACCCATATGACAGCACTTTTAATGAGCAATGACAATCCAGGAATTGAACTACTAAAACGCATATCTACAGAAGACCATTACATTGACTATTTTTTTGTTTTGGCTTCCAGCTGCAGGCAACATGTGAAGCCTCATGTAAACCTAAACTGCACTGCAGGTTACATGAATGAGTAGCCCTGCTATGGAGGCTCCTATACTAAGCTCCAGAGATCCCAGATTCAAATCTGTCCTGTGGTAGTTACATGTGCATGACAGAAGTCTGTCTTACCTCCTCTTTCATCTCCATTCCTCTCTGCCTACAGAACATAGACCAGGCACCTGAATAAAAGTCCACTATATTCTGATCTTTACTATTTCTAAAGCATTGTGAGGTCCTTTTAGTAAAGATGATATAGAAGAACAAAACATTATAGTTAAAAAAGCTCACAGCTACTAACTTCAACAAAAGATCACATATTGCAAGTGTGTGGGAAAAAAAGCGAATAAGTTTTCTTTCTGATTTTGTTTATTTGGTAAATAAGAGAGGCAGTTTCTAAATTTTAACTATCGAACTGGTTCTCATTAGTAGCAGTGATGGGAAAGGGTGGGAACTCAGCAAATTCCTTTATCTTGCATTTGCCCCATTATTATAATGCCTGTGAAATACAGATGGTTAGAAAAATGAGGGGAAAAAGACAGCAAAAGCAAGGGAGGTTGAACACAATGTAAAACCAGGCAAGAGAAAGTCTGTTTTTATTTATTTGTGTTTTGTTGCAGTTTCTCAATCTTCTTTATCCCACATCCACTCCTCTATCTAGTGTATGTGGCTTTGCGTTAGCTAAAAGAATGCTTTTGTTTTAATTTGCTTCAGACATAGAGTATCTCAGCAGAAAGGCTGAATGATCAAAATAAAAGAAATCCTAAGGCCCAACACATGGCTAAAAATATCCAACAAAAAAGTCATTTCACTAAATTACATTTGGAAAAAAACTACTTTCCGATTGAGAATAACCGATTCCATCCTCACTTGGGTGCTTTTCCTTCCATGATTCACTGTAATCCATCTGATTCACACAGTAAATGTGATTCACAAAGATAAATGTTTTACATAAACCTGTACGGATGAAGATTTAAGTAAGTGAAGATTTCTATCAAATATTATCTGGGAACTGGGAAAATATATTCTTACGTCCATAAAAATGCAGTCAGTTGGGATACATTTTGGAATTTTGATGGCTAGATAATCAAAAGAGTTTCACAATAACAGCACAAAGCCTGGTTTGTTGATTTTTCTCCCTGCGTAGCAACACTGTTGCTGCATCTTTGTCAAACATAATTCTTTTCTTCTTTTTATGCAATTTGCAGAGTGTGCTGTTGAGACTGGAATAAAATATCTATGCATAAATGTCAAAAGTACTGTGAAACAAACAAAAATAGCCACAATGTTAATAATTGATGGAGATTATTCAATGCTGGAATAGAATAGAAAACTCATAGGGTGATACTTAGGATAATAGGACTGAACACCGGGGCAGAGTGAAAATGGAGAAAATATATTATTGGCATTTCCTGGAAATCAGTGTCATGTTCTGACATCAGTGGTGCCTTTCTGGCGAATGTCAACAGATGCTTTGGTTGGCTTCCCAGTAGGGAGGAAATCAGTGGCACAGCAGAGTCTGGTCTATTGCATGTTTGTAAGTAAAGTATGTTACATTTACAAGTTCTCTTTTTCCAGGAATTCCAGGCCAAGAAGCAGGGTCCCAATGATTAAACAATTAGACCCAAGGCAGGGAGCAAACTCTGCAACTGATCACATAACACACTCTGACCAGAACCTTGAACACCCAATAACAAGCTTAAGTATCTTTTTGGGCTAAACCTTTCTTAGGTGATAAAAAAGTCACATAAATGAGGTGCAGGCTGCCAGTGGGCAAGGGGCAATGGAGGCCTGGTGATTCTGTTGCAGTGGTGGCACTCGGAGCTGTGGGCCCTTTAAATTGCTGCTGGAGCACCACATAGTGCGCTCCAGGAAGCTCTGAGGGCTGGTGGGATGCCAAACTCTGGGCGGCACTGAGGGCCATGGGAGGACTGGTGCAGCATGCTTGCTGTTTCCAGTCCCACCCCTTCCACTTGAGCCACACCCCCCACCCCACCTTAGTGCTGGCGCCCATGTCAAGGTGGTTTTTTTTTTTTCTGGGCCAGGATGTAAAAGAAAACCCTTGGATCTTGTAAGGGTTATGCCATCTCCATCTCTCCTCATGCACTTGAAATGGGTGGAGGCGGTGTGGCTGATTTGGCTGAACAGCAGGATGCCGTACAAGCTGATTGGCTCCCTCTCACTGAGTTTTTAAGCCCTTTCCACTGCCTAGTCGTGCCTTCTGTGCCAGAAAGAAAATTCCCTCCTCTTCATGATTAGAACAGAAATAGTTTATTTCAGCGGAAATAAACTATAATATTTCTATTAGCTTCGATGGAGCTGTGCTGATTCACACAAGCAGAGACTCTGACCCCCAAGGTTTAGCTATTCTAGTTCTTCTATTTTCTTTAACTGATTATAATTGCAGAGAAAGGCAGGCATGTCTTACAGGTCTGAACTGAACATTTTATATATCTTTTTCCAATACTTTTGTCAGAAGAGGCTTTTCTGAAATTTGGCCAATCTAGACTGGGCCAAATTTTGGAAAAAAAACCCTCCGTTGAAAGCCCCCTTCTTCATGGAATGAAGATTACAGGGGCTTCTGAAAGAGTGTGTTTGCTCCTTCCCAAAAAAAAGCGGAAGATCAAATGCATTCCCTGGACGAAGTGGAGTTTTTTCGGGATAGTTCCGGTATCCCAAACCGTCCCCCCACCCCCCGCAGTCTAGCCATACCCTAAAAGTCCTTTCTTTGACTCTGGAGAATCCAGTTTGAAAAAATATATGTGACACCCTCATCCCAGGTGTTGCATCTTTTATAACCTGGTTGATTTACCTTTTGCACCTGTGGGAGAAAGTTAGTGGGTGCTGACCCCAATTGGCAACCAAGCTCACCAGACCTTATAGCATCTCTTGACCACCAGCAGCCCCGCTGCTCAATTCCTCCCTTTCTCTGGCAGTGCCTCCCACCCATTGTGAACAGCTGTTTCACAGCATTTGGGAGTGGGGGGAAGAGTGGGGATGGGACACACTCTGTAGAGGATGCAGGGAAGAGGCGGGTTGGAGTCTGGATCTTAGAGAAAGGGACAGAATGGGGGCAGCGTTAAACAGGGGCAGGGAATTGGGGGAAGAGGATAAAATAGGGGCGGGGCCTGGGACAGATGTGGGGGGAGGGGGGTCAAGCACCCTCCCCCCAGCTAGAAGTTATCATCCATGCCTCCCACTGATTTTAGTTCCTGGAGATGGTTGGGTGGCAGTCTTACTTCACTGCTGCTGGCAGTGAATTGCGTTCTTTGCTGAGTGCTTAGACAGCAGCCATTGCTCTCCGGCCATCTAGCTCTGACAGCAATGCATAAGTAAGGGCGGCAATACCATGCCCTCCCTACAAAGGCCAGATTCCATAGGAGAGATGAGATTTCACAGTCCATTGAGTTTTTTTCAGTCATAAATTTGGTACAGCCTAAGACAGACAATTCCTCTTTCTCTCTTCCATCTGGGGACCTCAGTACCCTAATCTTAACTTCTTTGGGGATGAAGAGGGGAAGTCTTGACTTCCTATCCCAGTGGGGTGGCCCTTTGAGCCCCACATATGTAGACAAGCTGAAAAGCAATTCTTCCCCTACCTGGATTAGGTCCATTACATTTTCACAGACCATTAGGCAGTCATAGACTGGAGGAACAAGTCCACCCTCCTTCCTGCTGTATTAACTTGTCACCTCCCCTGCAGCTGCTATTCATTGTACCTGAGAATTTTCCTCCCCATTTTTTTTTTTTTTTTTTTTTTGCGGGGTGGAGAGAGGAGAGAGAGAGGAAATGTACCTTATTTTATAGGAAAGGTAAGTATTCATGATTGTAGGCCCAGGATCAGATTTTTATTTTGTGTGATAACCTATTTTTCCAGTCTCTCTTATTTCTAGTTCCTTACTTTAATAAACTTAATTTTGTTTTTTTATAAGCTCTCACAAGTGCTGTAGTTTAATGTCATCCTCGTAAATTGGGGGGTGTATTGCACCTTAAGGGGCAGAGGATCTGGAATATCTATGAGTAGCTAGTGTCAAGAACTGAATATCACAGTTGGATGATTCAAAGGGATTGGGATATTGCGGTGCACCAATAGGTAAATTTAGGGCTCACATAAATCCAGAGGACAATATCTGAGTCACTGAACAGCTGGTAGCATCACTCAAGAAAGTTTCCCTTGTGACATTGTCAGAGTCGTAACAAGGTGACTCCCAGTCCTGGATACCCCACTAACCATCACAGAGAGTTGTAAGATCTTAGTAAATTGACATTTGTGAAGTGCCCAGATAAAATGGTATAATACCTGAAAGAAATCTTAATAGTGCTAGGTTAGTATATGTGTTACTAATATGTAAACAGAGGGAAAGATCTGTCTTCTTGCTTCATCATTCTCCCATGCTATTTAAAAACCTGCCATATATCTTTCAGTTCTGGATGGGTATTCAAGTTTCTTTCTGTGTAGAAAAGCAGCATGGTGAGACATTTCCCATTTTTGTCCCCATTATTGGCACAGCACTGGTTTTCCTGCGAGAAAATTTGTTCCTATAATGGACTTGAGCTTATAAACAATAAGATTTTCATTTATAAAAATAGGGATTCACATGAACTCACAAAACCTTAAACACTATGGGTCTCATTTACCTTTAATATCAACATCCTGGACAATTTTGTACCATTTTTTATTATACTATCTTATATTATCAACAGCAGAACATTCTAACCGGTTAAATGGAAGTTAATACTTCTGAAGGCAAAAAAGGCAGAAGACCCCAATTAACTTAAAAACTACAAAGATGTCCTTACAATGGCAATTTCAGTCCCAGTGACACTAATTTCTGTTTTACCAATTATAATTGAAGAGCTTTCTAAGAAAGAAATATTAGATAATGATTGTCTTCATTTACTTCTCATTCCTCTCCAAGGCTTATGTTGAATGATGATTGTCCAAAAAAAAGTAATGGTCATAAGGAAGTTCCTTGAAATTTACAGACTTTTTAGATGGTTTTCATTGGGAGGCCTGGTAGCATTTTACATGCAATCAGACTAGATGGTACTTAACATTTAATCAATTCTCATTCCAAATGAAAGATAATTATGTAGTTCCTGCCCCCTTACCAACACAACTGATGACTATTAAGTAATTAACTTTGTAATTTAAATTGCATGTTTATTTTTTGCATTGGTTTTATGTACTCTAGTTGATTTCTTTTTGTAGAGAGTGGCTGATCTTTTTAGCTAATATATTTATATATACTCCTATATTTTTCAGATATTCTAAAATAAAATATATATTTATGGTTCTGGAAAATTAGATAGAGCACAGCTTTCCAATGCTGAATTCTCCAGAGAATGAATTTCTTGTTTACTTTTTTCAAATACAGTTAAAATACACAGTAAATAACAGCATTAAAAAGCTTTGGTCCTCTGTGTATAGTATTGCTAAAGTATATATGCAAATGTTTTCACTGTCTTAGGTCCTGATTATGCAAACACTGAATTTAATGGACTAATCATTAGATTTGCCTTGGAAATTATATATATTTTTGTGTTTGTCCATGTTTTTCTTTAAATGTTCTTAGGTTTTTGAGTCCTGAAAACAATACAAAACATGGTTTCCTAATTTCCCAACAAAAGCCTAAAAAAGTTTGAAAAAAATTAACCATTTTTTTCTGAAAATTTGCATTTCTTTGAAAAGCCATTTTCTGTCAGCCCTTTCCCCTCCGAAACATTATATTGGAATGGTAAATGTTTGATAAATCCATTACTCATGAGCAGGGCTTGACAAACCCTGGCAAGAGCTACTCGCCAGCCCCACATCATGCATGTGCCAGACCGGCACTGCACATGCACGAAGCGCCGGTGAATGGGGCGCATGGAGCGACCGGCTGAAATCTACTCGCCATGGGAGAGGAGATTCAGTGGTTTGTTGAGCCCTGCTCATGAGCATAAACTTAGGGACATACATATGTTTGTGTAACCCACACACCTAGTGTGGTTACTGAGTACTGCAAGTGGCACCTAGACCACTGCAACAGTTAAGATCAAGAGACCTCTGCAGCATGGGCTGGGAGCCAGGTGGCTTTTAGCTCAGAGGGTAGCGGCTCCTTGAGTCAGCTCCCGAGGTTCAGATCTGCTGTGGTGGTGGTTATATTTGCATGCTTGTATCTATAACCTTTAGAATTCACAGTACATTATGGTCCAAATACACAAAGGGATTTCTTCAGTCCCTAGCAGTAGACAGTCTAACGAGAGATGTTTGTGGTGACACCCATTATATCTCCTTCCCCAGAGTCAGGCAGCAGATCCCAAAAAGTGGGTGGCAAGGGAGCCAAGGGTCCACTGATTCAGTGAAACTCGCAGCACATTCTGCTTTTATGGCTCCTAGAAAGTTTTGGGTAAAACTTAAGTTGCAGGAGTAATGCCAAGTTAAAGCTCTGTCTATCATGATTATTGAATTCAATGGGGCTGTTATAGTGTATAATGCTCTCACAGGATTCCTCAACAAGATTCTTAATACATGGGATTTTCAAAAAAGCCTAAATGACTTGAGAAGCATGTCTCATTGACTGTCAATGGAACACATGCTCTTAAGTCAGTAGATGAGGCTTTCTTCAGACAACTAAGAGAAGTTTCCAGATCACAGGTCCTAGTTCTCATGGGGTACTTTAATCACACTGACATCTTTTGGGAGACCAATATAGCAGTACACAGACAATCCAGTAAGTTTTTGGAGAATGTTGGGGACAACTTCCTGGTACAAGTGCTGAAGGAACTGTCCATGGGCCATGCTCACAAACAGGGAGGAGATAGTATGGAAAGTAGATGTGGGTGGCAATCTGGGAAGCAGTGATCATGAGATGGTAGATTTCAGGATTCTGACAAAAGGAAGAAAGAAGAGTACCAAAATACACACCCTGGACTTCAGAAAAGCAGACTTTGAGTCCCTCGAGAACTGATAGGCAGGATCCCCTGGGATGCTAACATGAAGGAGGAAAGGAGTCCAGGAGAGCTGGCAGTATTTTAAAGAAGACTTATTAAAGGCACAGGAAGAAACCATCCCAAGAAAAGCAAATATGGTAGGCGACCAGATTGGCTTACCGGGGAACTTGGTGAGCTTAAACACAAAAAGGAAGCTTATAAGAAGTGGAAACTTGGACAGATGCTTACGGAGGAGTATAAATATATTGCTTGAGAATGCAGGGGTGTAATCAGGAAGGCGATTGGAATTGCAGCTAGCAAGGGATGTGCAGAGTAACAAGAAAGGTTTCTACAGGCATGTTAGCAATATGGAGGTAATCTAATGACAGATGATGTGGTAAAAGCTGAAGTAGTCAATGCTTTTTTTGTGTCTGTTTTCACAGACAAGGTCAGCTCCCAGACAAATGCACTAGGCAACACAGTATGGGAAGTAGGTGGGCAGCCCTCAGTGGAAAAAGAACAGGTTAAGAACTATTTAGAAAAGCTAGAAATACATAAATCCATGGGGCTGGATTTAATACATCCGAGGGTACTGAGGAAGTTGGCAAATGTCATTGCAGAGCCTTTGGCCATTATCTTTGAAAACTCATGAAGACTGGAGACTGGAAAAAGGCAAATGTAGTGCCCGTCTTTAAAAAAGGGAAGAAGGACAATCCAGGGAACTACAGACCAGTCAGCCTTACCTCAGTCCCCAGAAAAATCGTGAAGGGGATCCTCAAGGAATCCATTTTGAAGCACTTGGAAGACAGGAAAGTTATCAGGCATAGTCAACATGGATTCACCAATCTGATTAGCTTCTATGATGAGGTAACTGGCTCTGTCGACATGGGGAAGTCAATGGATGTGATATATCTTGACTTTAGCAAAGCTTTTGATATGGTCTCCCACAATATTCTTGCCAGCAAGTTAAGGAAATATGGATTGGATAAATGGACTGTACGGTAGATGGAAAGCTGGCTACATTGTTGCACCCAACAGGTAGTGATCAATGGCTCGATGTCAGGTTGGAGGTCAGTTTCAAGTGGAGTGCCGCAAGGATTGGTTCTAGGGCCGGTTTTGTTCAACTTCTTTATTAATGACCTGGATGAGGAGATGGATTGCACCCTCAGCAAGTTTGCGGATGACACTAAGCTAGGGGGAGAGGTAGATATGTTGGAGGGCAGGGATAAGGTCCAGAATGACCTAGACAGATTGAGGATCAGGCCAAAAGAAATCTGATGAGGTTCAATAAGGACAAGTACGGAGTCCTGTACTTGGGATGGAAGAATCCTAAACATTGTTACGGGCTAGGGACTGACTGGCTAAGTAGCAATTCTGCAGAAAAGGACCTGGGGATTACAGTGGATGAGAAGCTGGATATGAATCAACAGTGTGCCCTTGTAGCCAAGAAGGCTAATGGCATATTAGGTTGCATTTGAAGTAGCATTGTCAGTAGATCTAAAGAAGTGATTATTCCCCTTTATTCGGCACTGGTGAGGCCATATCTGGAGTGTTGCATCTAGTTCTGGGCCCCCCAGTACAGAAAGGATGTAAACGCATTGGAGAGAGTCCAGCACAGATGATTAGGGGGCTGAAGCAACCAAAATGATTAGGGGGCTGAAGCACATGACCTATGAGAAGAGACTGAGGTATTTGGGCTTAGTTAATCTGCAGAAGAGAAGAGTGAGGGAGCATTTTATAGCAGCCTTCAACTTCCTGAAGGGAGGTTCCAAAGAGGATGGAGAGAGGCTGTTCTCAGTAGTGACAGATGGCAGAACAAGGAGCAATGGTGTCAAGTTGCAGTGGGGGAGGTCTAGGTTGGATATTAGGAAAAAATATGTCATTATGAGTTTGGGGAAGCACTGGAATGGGTTACTAGGGAGGTGGTGGAATCTTCATCCCTAGAAGTTTTTAAGTCTCAGCTTGACAAAGACCTGGCTGGGATGATTTAGTTGGAATTGGTACTGCTTTGGGCAGAGGGCTGGACTTGATGACCTCCTGAGGTCTCTTCCAGCTCTATGATAAGTCACTTTTGAGTATCCCATCCAGTGTGTTTATTTTTTCCACTGAGCTTCTGCAATTAGAACCATATAGACTGAGGAGGCCAAACATCTTCTCTTAGCCACAGTTTGGAAGTTTTATTATGGATGTGCCATATTTGTTTCAATTCTGTTCAATTACCGATATTTGCATGGAGATTTCTTAAGACCACACTTTTTCTTACATGGTGAAGAAGGAAGCAGATGCCCTCACAAAATAATTAACCTGTGGAAATTATTCTCTTTTAAATCAAATTTTACTCTGGAACTTCCTTACTAAGCTAAAAATGTTATTCCTGTTGCTCTTCTCATTTTCAGTTTTAATCCTCAGGTTTTTTCTGAATATAAATGTTTATGAATATATGTGTTAAATGCCTTCTTTTGCATGTTTTTGTTGCATTTTCAACTTTCATCCATTATAGCAAGCTTCATTCTTTTAATCAAAGTAAGTGTCCAGTAAATTCTATGAAAAATCTTGTACTGCAAGATACTAAAAATATTTCTATATATTTCACAGGATTATCTTCTATGGCTGAGATGTAATGCTTTTACCAATTTCATGTTTCCAAATAATCCTAAAACCCATGTTGGGATTTCTTTGCTTATTTTGCAGTTTATAAAAGTTTGAAGCAATATGCTTAGATTTTTATAGGGAGGAAATTACATCCCAAGGTGGCTGAATAGTGAGATTTCCTTACAACTTCTGTATATCTTCCTCAACAGATGTCTTACTTTACAGGTGAGATTTTAAAAATCATTTAGAGTTGATCTAAATAATTGTTGGAGTCAATGGTAGTTTCACCATTGATTTAAATGGTAGCAGAGTTAGTTTAAAGCCGACTCTATATGCTTCCAGAGTTGATCCTAAAGATTCCTAAACAACATAATTATGCTTCTGTCAAACACAGCTATGGAGCATTTAGTCTCATGAGTTCTTCCATGCATATAGATTATTTGTGATACAGAAAAAGTGTTAAAATAGTAGTGAACCAATGCATTCTTGCTTTTTATTGCTTGTTAAGTCCTGGCACTGAGTTTGGCATTGTGAATGCAAGTATTGTAAATGCCATATTCTGACTGTTCAGTTTAATCAGATTCCTGTATTTTGTTGAGAGATACAATCCATCATGAAGGATATGGTGTGTACAAACCAGAAGCAAAGGACCCAATTAAATTATGAACAGGCTTAACCTTAAACTCCCTGAAGTCCTTCATGTTTAAAGTTGTCCAAATCCTGAAGTCTTTCTGCATGTCTTGCTCATTTTTTATTTAGTTATGGGCAAAAAGGGAACAAGTTTGTCTCTCTCAGATTGGGCACAAGGGGTGAGTGTCAGAGGAAGAAAGCAAACAGCTTATTGCTCATTTTCTGTGCACTTTTGCTATGGAATCATAAAGACAAAATGAACACAGAACCCCCATAGTGACATTATTACACAGTCAGTTTTCAGACTGGTACTGCACTTTCAGGGCACATCTACACAGCAAGGCTAAAGTCAAATTAACCTACACAACTTCAGCTATGTCAATTGCGTAGCTTACGTAGAAATAGCTTAATTTAGCTTTAGATGCTATCTATGCAGGAGGAAGTCGAAGGAAGAACCTCATGAAATAAGGGTTACCATGAGTTGGATTAAGAAATCCTCCAGCTCAACATTATTTCAAAATAATGACTTGTAGTGTAGATGCACACTATGTTATTTCGGAATAACATTAGTTAGTCTGAATTAACACTGCTGTGTAGCCTAAGGGAGATTGTGATTGTTCTTTCCAGAGGCTGTGAGATGGATAGTGGATTTCAGAGCTATTTAAGGTCTGAGTCTACAAACTATAAAACAGATCCATTATGAAAAGCTAATTGTCCTCAATACTCAGTACTGTCAATTAAAATGGAAGGCATTCAGCAACAGATGTTCAGTACTCTGAGGGCCCAGGCTCTGCATTTCTTGATCTGGTCATTCCCTCTTTTAATTCTGACTTTGTGTTTTAAAGCTTCAGAGGGGTAGCTGAGTTAGTCTGTAACAGCTTAAGGTAAACCAAATCCAGGCAAGCATTTTACATAGCCGTTTGGTGAACCTTAAGCCAGACCAATCCTTATTGATTTCAATGGGCATAAGATCCATTTTGAAGTTACTTCATCTTATTCATGCTACATAAGCTACCACTACTTATGGACACTCTGCTGCAAATGTTCTTAACTTCCATGGAAGACAAAGGGAATTAAAAGGTTATTCACATCTTGCACATCATACCTGGCCAATGGTAGCTGTGGGAAATGGTGTCCTGTTCCATGGAGCTTCCCACAGCTTCCATTGTCCAGGAACAGAAAAGTGCAGTCAACGGGAGCTGCAAGCTGCAACCCATACCCTATGAGTGCTGAGGAAATTAAAGCACCAGTGGCTAACCTTGATGAACCATACCCACCTCTGGTCTAATCCAACAAGGTGAAGAGTATCTTAGGCAAAATGATAATTCCCCACCTCAGGCCTAACTTCAAATCAATTTCATAGAGTCTATTGAAAAGGTGTCTTGTTTCATAATTCATTACTTTTTCATATGATAAGTGACAGTTTTACACAGAGCACTTTTTTTCTACAAATTCATAGTAAAAAACATGAGAGTGACATTTAGCCCCACTGAAGACTAGAGGAGTTTTGATCTCTGACAAATTTATGGAAAAGACTTCTTTTGAATTTGAATAAAAACAATGTATCTCTAACTTTGTGGAATACAGATGAAGTAGAAATGAATACAAACAGATTTCCTTTTCTAACGCAGGAAAGGGTTTGTAAAGAATGACCCTGTTGTGACACAAATCAGCAAGTTTGTCAGTATGACAACTACTTCTTTGTCATACATAAAAATGGAACTATTGTAAGAACCATTCACCTATTTTTCGCAACAATAAATGTAAGATCAGTTGACAAAGAAAATCTTTCTTCTTGTTGTGTTTTCCTCTTTTCATTTACAGTGTCACACAAGTCTTGAAGTTCAAAATGAGCATTTATCAGTGTCCATTTCGGTGAATAGATATACTATAATGGGATTCTTGAAAACTAATTTAGAATGCAGCAGTTTACATGGATCTTGTTTTCACAGTGAGTCTTTTTTAAATATATGCCTGATAAGGCTAAGGAAATGAATAATGAATTGGTGTTAAATGAACTTTTAAAATCTGCTAAGCATACAGCAAAATATATTTGAGGAGGTAGTGAGGAGTCACCCAACCCCTCCTATAATGATATATGCTAACAAATAATGAAGTTGTACAATATATAATATGTTAATAGAACATAAGGGAATACATGACTCAGTGACAGAATAAGAATGCCTCTGTGCCTTTTTTCCTTATGGGCAACAATGATTATAAAGTAAGGTTAAGCAGAGCCATTCCAGTAGATGTAGTTTCTATATAAGGAATTTCTTATGTGTTCAGTGTTCTACCAGCAAGAGATGTGTTGGATATTTTTATATGTATTGTGTCCTGGTCGTGTACGGGGAGATTTCGGCAAATCCAGTAATGTGCCTGCACCACTATTGCTTACTGCTTAAACTTTAGCAACCAAGCTAACAGACCCAAAATAGGCCTAGACAGCCTGACCAAGTCAGGGAGAGGGAAGAAGGGGAGTTTGGGTGCCACAGAGAGGGCAGCTTGACCCCAAGTCCTTCCTGAGGCCCAAATCTCTAGTGAAATCACTGAGCTATACATTAAGAAAAACAGGAAGTTTGTCTAAATGCCCAAAGACATATATCTATCAGGGCCCCCCAAGCATGAAGTCTCTGAAAAAGAAAAAAATGCATCTGGTGAAAGTGATGATCAGAAGAAAACCTCTTGCCTAACCTTTAAAAAATGCTTGCCTAACAAGTTTTTGAGTGACATGTTATTGTAATACTAATGGATAAATAGGGAAGGAAAGTTTGAGTTAGGGGGGACAATTTGGGGAACACTTGGAGGGATGCCTTGAGGACTCCTTGAGGACTCTTCACTTCTGGACACATCTTCATCCCCACTGGCAGATGGATGACTGGCCATCGGAAGCCTGCTTGCTGTCACTCGAGAGCCACACTCGGTAATTATCGAGGGTGGAGGTGTTTTACTAACCTGTTGCAGATGTGTGTAAGTGCTTGAGACTAAGTAAAGTTTAGTTTTAAGTGAAAGCACTCTTGTGTTGTCCTGTTTGTACCGTCCATCTATTGGTCAGACAACCGTATCTCCCCTGAATTATTTCCTGACACCACCCCACAGAGAGTAAAAGTTACCAAGAGGTTTGGGTTGAAAGAACCCCAGGTTACAGTGGACAAATGAAAAGTTTGTGATATACACATAAAGAGGGTGTAATGGAAAGGAGGAGTGCTGACCTGCACCTGGTGACTAAAGGTTAAACTCAGGTACCTAGCAAATGTGTTGGCCAGGGGGCTGGGAAAACCAATCGCGATAGAGGATTGAAATTTGAATTGGATATAGGTTCCCTGCCTGCTTTCTTTGGGTGGGAGAGAAAAACCAGGAGTTTATGATTTAAACCTGTCAGGACTACCTCATAGAAAGAGGTTTACCAATGTCAGAAAAACCCCTCTGTTCTTTTGATTTTCTTTCAAAGAACGCGACTGCAGTGTGGATGTAATTGAAATTTTTCGGAAAAACAGACATTTTCCCGAAAAACTCTGTAGTGTAGACATACCCTCAGAGTGCCAGAGTGGGGAACTACAGCCCTGACAGAGGGATACAACATAAAGAGGGATTTTTAAAATCTTGCAGCACAGACCTATATATGCCCTATCCTATTCAGGCTCTTCTGTGACAAATTTGGGAGACATACAGAACAATGCACTTTCTACTTCCATGCCTCTTGTCCCCTGGCTGGGAATATATCACTCTAGCTATATGGTTAGAACCCTTTAAACCCTCAGAAGTCAGAAAAACAATTTAAACACGTTTTTGTTGGGTTTTTTCTTTGTTTTGTTTGCAAAATGCTCCTGTAATGGTCAAAAATGCTTTTAAAATTCCTTGTAATGATAGAGCTCTACATGCACAATTAGGCCCTTTTGCCCTACACCTGGAACAATAGGTCCAATTTAACCAGCTCTTTTCTTGTTAATTAGTCAAAATTACTGAAAAATTGAAAGAATATTTTGAAAAAGTATTTGCAAAGGTTGCCATTATCATCAGCAATTTGCAATCATCTCTAGTTCCAGATGTCCTGACTCATACTGATGCATACCTTAATCCCCAGGTAGCCCCACTGAAGTACCAAAGCTACCTTTGCAGTAGGCAGTTATTCATAATGGGCAAGGATTTCATAATCAAACCCTGTTGTTAAGAAGTTGTTCTGTATGAAAACCAAGTACTGATATTTTTGCATGTTGGAGATGTGTGCATAACTCATGGCTGTGGAGACAATGATTTAGGATATATTCATTGATGGTACATACATGGCTTTGATTTACAGAGCATAATCCATACTCGTAATTGCAAACTGCAGATGTCCGTTCACCAATTTAAACAAAAAACAAACAAACAAACAAAAACCAACAACCCAAAAACAAAAAAATCAAATGGTGCACTGGAGTAGGGCCAATAAATTGTGGGTTCCTATTCTCCTTTCTTTTATTTGTCTCCTATTCTCGATTTAATGGAAAGATGGTAAATTACTTTCAGCTTAGAACTGTTAAGCATGAATTTAAGGTTTCTGGTATTGTGATAGCCCAATTAAATTCTGCAAAATAACATAATAAAGTGTTATTAAAGATACACAGTGAAAATAACTTATGGCATAATCATGATATTAATAGAACACAGACAATATAATAATTATAAAGTCCTAAGTGGAACACTGAGATTTAAACAATAGTATTTGCTGTATGATCACAGCTAAACAAGTTACTTTTGCCACAGCGTTAACAGCATTTCAACTTAACATTCTGGCAAAAAACTTTTGAAAGAATCATGTTTTACATAGAATCATAGAAATATAGGGTGGGAAGGGACCTGAGGAGGTCATCAGATGGATCCAGCCTGCTGCATTGAGGTGGGACCAATAAACTTAAGCGTATCCCTGAAAGCTGTATTTCTAATCTGTTCTTAAAAACCTCCAGACATGGAGATGCCACAGCCTCGCTTATTCCAGAAAGAAGGTGTCCTTATAATTAGAAAGCTTTCCCTAATATCCAACCTAAATCTCCCTTGCTGCAAATTAAGCTAATTATTTCTTGCCCTATCTTTAGTGAACAAAGAGAACAATTGATCACTGTCCTCTTTATAACGGAATTTAACATATTTTTGAAAACTGTTATTAGTCCCCTGCCAGTCTTCTTGTTTCAGGAGTAACCTTCCCTGTTTTCTTTAAAGTTTTTCTACAGGGAGGGTTCCCCCGCTAAATCTTTTCTATAATTTGCACAGTTCGCCTATGTACTTTCTCCAGTTTATCCACATCTTTCTTAAAATGAGGTACCCAGAACTGGACACTTTACTCTAGCTGGAGCCTCATCAGTGCCAAGTAGAACCAAACAATTACTGCCAAGATTCCTTTTAATACATGCCAAAATTATACAGGAAGTCCCTGGGTTACGTACAAGATAGGGACTGTAAGTTTGTTCTTAAGTTGAATTTGTATGTAAGTCAGACCTGGTACATATTGTAGGGGAAACTTTAGCCCTAGGGGAAATCACGTTGCGAGAAGCAGGGGGAGCCGGGGCTCATGAGCCGCACGCCAGGGGACAGAGGGAGAGGGTTTCCCACCAGAGCAGGGACCATGTGTTGTGCTCAGCGAAA
>JANRFK010006693.1:17958082-17982061 GCA_030068395.1 Apalone spinifera
CGGGCAGGTGGGGGTGGGGTGGGTTAAAGGACCCTGGCTCCCAGGGAAGGGGAGTGAGAAGGGGGTCCAGGCTGGTGGGGTGGGGCAAGGAAGGAGAAGGGGGTCCTGGGTTGGCATAGTGGGGTGGGAAAATGGGCCTGATCTGATGCGGGGGGGAAAGAGGCCTGGGATGGTGCAGCCACAGCCTGGCCCTTGCTGATGACCGGGGGGTGAGGGCCGGGGGTTGCCTACCCCCTGCAGGCGGGGGAGGGGCGGAAGTGGTGAGCACAGTGAGCAGGGGGCACAGCCCCCTAGTTCTTTTTTAAAAATAACTGAAAACCAGGGGTTTGAAAGTCGTTTCCTCCATTTTAACATTTTCTGGATTATGTTCCTGCTCCCAAAGCTTGTTGCACATGGCCAGAATCCTTCACCCACTAATTTCAGATGGCTTTCATCATCAGGCTGTCTTAATCCCTAAGAATGATTTTTGGGGGTTTGGGAATATCACAAACATTTGGCAACTAAGAAACTTTGGTTATAAATTGAAGAAATCTGCTTCTCCCGATTTTAGGACTGACCAAGCATGCTTACACCACTTCCTGTCAGTCAGAATTTATCAAAGTACATTTTTGGGGAGTGCAGCATGAGGACCAAAAAGTCCAATTAATTTTTCTTTACTTTTTCATATACTTTATTAATTCCAGGATCTGGTTGTGATAGAAACAACTCAAATAAAACAAGAAAGCAAATTGTCACAATATTTCTGTCCTCACCAGAAGGAGAAAGGTATTGGAAGTTTAAAAGACCAGAGGCACAAATATTTGGATAAGCACTAAGAATTGTGGCTGTTTATCCAAATGGGACCAAAATATTTTAAATAAATAATGATAATAAACAAGAAAACCATGCTGGCTCACCTTGACAATACTTGACATTATTTTGATAGCTATGTAACTTCAGTACTGTTGTATTCTGTCTTCAGAGGGGTAGCCAAGTTAGTCTGTAACAGGAAAAAAATTAAAAAAAAAAACCAATTAGACTAGCAGCACTTTAAAGACTAACAAAACATGTAGAAGGTATCAAAGCTTTAATGGACACAACCCACTTCTTCAGAGCTTTGATACCATCTACATGTTTTGTTAGTCTTTAAAGTGCTACTAGTCAATTTGGTTTTTTTTGTTTGATTGTTTTCTGTGTGCTTCTCCTTTATACACATGAGGATTGTGCAGAAACAGATGTTTTGTGTTCAGTTCTATACAGAGAACTAGAGGAAACACATACCAATGCTGCTTTCTCAAGATGACTTTACTTCTGTCCTTTCTTGTTCTGTTCTTGTAATAAAAAGGTATAAGTTGAAACATCAATTTGCACTGTGTTTATGAAGAAACATAAATACCAAACTTGTTTAATTTTTGCAGGTATTCATCTATTTAGGGACTCCTCCAAAAATAATGAACAGTGATGTACACTTATGATCTTTATGCTAGAAGATTTTTAGTGGACAAAGCTGGCTTTGACAGTTTAGATGTCCTGGAGATTTTTAGAGAGCTATCGGCTTGTAGGATAAACATTCTCATCTCCATTGTTTATTTAGTTAAACAGGTAAACTTGTTCACCTCTACCTCTTGTGATGACTTTACAGCTAAGCAGACAAACAAATGATTATTCAGACGTGACCCAAATTGTAGCTCAGAAATAATCTCTGTGCATCAACCATCTTTGCTACTGAATATTTATTAATTATTACAAGGACACCTTTTAAATGTTGATTAAGGGGGTTATTGTTTTCTATCATTAGTTATGATTGAATCACAGTCTTGGATATTTCCTCCTCCTAAGACAATTGGCACCACTGGATAGATATTCCACTTGCTGTGATTTTGAGAGTCTCATTAAAAGGGAAATGTTCAGTGTCAGAGAGCTTGGGCTATTGAAATAGTTATGGACATGTAAGTGCAAATTATCTGATGTGCAAATGCTGAATGCTACTCATTATACAACATGCACTACATATTCAAGTTAAAAATATCTGAGCAAAGGAAGAGATGGAGGCAAACTTCACTGAATTTCTATGTGGTATATAATTCTGCCATATCTACAAAAGCAGATTTTAATTTTTATGGGGGGTTCCCTCTTTAATTTTCCCTTATAGGCTCCATGTTACTAAACCAATCTTTCCATCACAGAAAGTGGTTCCTGCATCCCTGCATCAGTTATACTGGCAAGCCCTATTGCTGGGAGAAGAAAGAGACTCCAACACTGGTCATAGATAGCTTTCAAAGGCTATGTCTAGAATACAAGCCTCTTTCAAAAAAGAGCATCTAGACTTTAACCACTTCTTTCGAAAAAGGGAGCCACTTTTTCGAAAGCGAGCACCCAGGAAGTCTGGATGCTCTCTTTCGAAAAAGCCGTGCTTGCATTCAAGAACGCCTTTTTTCGAAAGAGCACTTTTGAAAAAAAGAGTTCTTCCTCATAAAATGAGGTTTACCGTGGTCAAAAAACTATCACGTTGTTTCGATTTAATTTCGAAAGAATGCCTCAGTAGTCTAGATACAGGTGAAGTTTTTTCGAAAAAAAGGTTACTTTTTTTGAAAAAAAAAACCACCCCTGTAGTCTAGAGACATCCAAAAAGCATATACAAATTCTATAGTTCTTTTGTCATGCCAGGCTCAGCTTCATGAATAGTGCTTGCCTCAGCTATTCATCCGCTTACATGATCTACACCACAACACCCTAGTGTTTCCTGCCAGGCTGCCTCAGAGCCTGGGAGGAGCTCCCTGTAAACATCCTCCTCTGCCTTTAAATCCCTCCTTGAAACTCTGGTGATGCTGCTACCATGCCGCCTACCATGGTGACCAATACTGTCTTGTGGCTTCCTCCTATTCACTCATCTGTGTATATCCATGTGTTGCCTCTTGTTTTATACTGAGATTATAGATGCTTGGTGCATCATTTTGTCCTGTGCTTGTACACTGCCTAGCACAATGGAGTCCTAGTCCATGATGAGGGCTCCTACTCGCTACAGCAACGCAATGAATCAATAAATAAATGTTTCTGAGCACCTTTACCATGTAGGTGGTTTTGACACAGAGATTGCTCACTATATAGCAGTTTGTTGGAACATGCTTATATTTTTGAGGATTTAAGTGTCTCAATCACAGATCTATGTCATGTGGGAAGAAAATGTTTATTGGCTAATAATCTATACTACTATAAAAGGAGAGGTGTCCGTCACAGAGAACATTTGAGCAGGGGCAGCCCGTGAGCCTAGGCAAACTAGGCAGCTGCCTAAGGCACCTCTGGCCCGGGCGCCCCGTGATTACAGCATGGCCATTGATGGCTGTGCAGGCGGGGGGCGCCGATAGCGCCTTCCGCCTGGGGCGCCAGCTGCCACAGCCGGCCTCAGGCCGCGCCTGCATTTGAGAAGACTTGAGAAGTTTCTAGCAGGAGGCAGGCTCCCAGGCCCACTTTCAGCCCTGCCCCCTCTGCTGAAGCCCTGCCCCACCATGGGGAGGGGAGGAGGAGGAGCAGCATACCCGCCCACACAACGGGAAGGAGAACAGTGCACCCCCCCATTCCCAGGAGCAGCGAGGAGGGAAGAGGCCACACAGTCCAAGCCTCCCTGCCTCTGGAGCAGTGAGGAATGAGGAGGCCCCGCAGCCCGAGCTAGCCCAAGCCTACTCGGTCCCGGGAGCACTGCAGAGGGAGGAGGCCACATGAGTGTCCCGCCCCACACGGGGAGGGGAAGAGCATGTGTCCCAGCATCCCCAGGGCAGCGGGAAGGGAAGAGGACACACAGCCCCAACTTCTACCCCTCGTGTCCCCGGGAGAACCAGGGAGGGAGGAGGCCACTTGTATGCCTACTGTGACAACGGGATGGGTAATGCTAGTAATAATATATTCAAAACACACAATAATAAATGGTTTCCTTTGTCAATGAATAAGTCACTCCTGAAAAGGATAGTGCCCAAGAAAATGACAACATATCAACTTGGGAATTGACACACTGCAAGATATACACTAAGTATTAGCTACTCAAAATTCACACACACAAGATGATTAAACTAAATTAATCAGAATTTCTGTTATAATTTGTACCTACTTTTTATTTCTATTAATTTCTTGTGTTACAGATTAAAATAAAAGTATGAACTTAGAAAAAAAGATGGAGCAGATTTTCCACTGATATAAATCCCCGTGGTGCCACTAAGTCCAACAGGGTTGTGTTGCCTTGGCTGAGTGAGATGGCAAAGCACTCAGACCATGCTCCGCAATGGCAATAGTGCAGATTGCCCAGCAACTCTTCCAAAAGCAGGACCTGAACAGAAAATGTGCATTAACCATGCACAAAATAAGTTTGATTGGAGTTTGAAACCCAGGCCACCAGCAACCTATTAAAAATATCACATCAAAGTCAAAGATTAACAAAAATAAAATAAGGGGTGGAAGCAATAGTGTGTATAAAAGTCAATGTTGGACAGCAGGTAGTATTACTGGATTCATCACTTAGATCGTATTGCACTATGGTCAGTTCAGAATGTATCAGAGTATATCTTAGATTTGAATGAAGTATCTGAGGTAAGTAATAAAATGTTAATTAATTCAATTTTCTTTCGAGACCACACTAAAAACATCAAAATGAACAATTCTCCTTATATGGCATCCTTGTAAAATTAAATGTCACAAATGATTTCCTAGATTTTCCTAGATTTAGAAAGGACTTTTATTTGGTTCATTAAGTCCTCTGACTTTCTGAGTGCTCACAACTCCCATGTGGAGGGTGACTATACATGTTACTATAGGGCTCCTTTTGAAGAAACACTATTAATATTACTTGTGAAAAAGGATGGCTGCTTTACCAGGATATGTCTTATATTTCCTTTTTGTACTATACAAGCAAGCCATGACTAAATCATTAAAAATCTTAAAATCATTATGGTGATGTTAACATTGTAAAACATAACAAGTGTAGTAAGATGAAGGCCTAACATAAGCCAATGCAGCACAGGCCTGGTTTGAGGCCTGAGGCCTACCTAACAATGGACAAAACATGGCTAACACAAAGCAAAGCTAAGCTGTGAGCAAGAGGCAGGCCCTAGCTCACAGAACTTGGCATAAACAGGGCTGAGAGAGCAAAACACTAATTAGTAACAGGCCCAGGTGCAGAACAATAATTGATACTGGTCATAAGTTGAAATCACATAGTACCACCAGCTCATTAAAAAAGACCTTGGTCCCCACTCCTCACAGATACAGACCCAGGTTAAGGAAAAAGGTCTAAAATGACAGAATGATGGATAGAGATGATCTAATCAAACCACGAGGTACAGGGTGATGGATGGTATGTAAGTAGCTTCAGAGGGTAGCAACCTGACAATGTCAGTAGTAAGGTGTGATTTGTTTGTTCCTATATATAAGGTGGTGTCTTGGGGGGACAGCCTTTGTATGATCGGGGGGCAATGGAAATTTCCCACTGATTGAGTCATTCCATTGTGGCAAGTACATGTGAATAATGTTTCAGTAGAGTCTACTGACAACTATTACTGTACTCCACTTAACAATAAACCTAGCCTGGCACCTTCGATCCTTATCTGGTTTGTGGTCTTTGGGGGTCTCTCTTGGGGTTTGCTGTGGAGACTAAGTGCACAAGTCCACACGGCACACATCACTGAGCACACACAAAAACAGTCTTCTGGTTATTATCATCATCAACAGAGCCAGAGACCTGTGAGGACACCTTAGCAGTAAATCTCGACCACCCTCCTGAAGAACTACAACAGGAAGGAGACTTGAACCTTCAGATCTTACCTTGTTTTATGTTGATACCCATAATGCCAAGTGAGAGTTTCTTCCAAAGAGTAACTACAGTATAAACCCCAATGCACCAAACTGAGATCCTGTTTAAATGAGCCCATTTTTTGTTTCTAAATTCTAGAAACACACACACAGATCTATGTATCATTTAGGTGAATGAAAGGGAGAGGTAAGAGGGTAAGTGTGGGTGGTTGCCAACTATTTTTTTGGAGCAAACAGACCAACAGGTGTA
Organism: Apalone spinifera; assembly: GCA_030068395.1. Classification (NCBI taxonomy): domain Eukaryota; kingdom Metazoa; phylum Chordata; order Testudines; family Trionychidae; genus Apalone; species Apalone spinifera. Next base: position 17,964,108 of record JANRFK010006693.1, read on the forward strand.
GGCAGACCTACTCAGAGAGAGAGAGAGCCATGTCCGAGAGGTGAGCAAGTTATCGGCTGATCCTCAAACATTTTATGACCCACCAGTTGCCAATTGACATTTCTGATGTCATAATAAACATGCTTAATTTTCCCCTAGAATTCACTGTATTGATCAATATGGCATGTATCCCGAATGCATTTTCTGAGGTGAAGCTAGTTGCAGGCTCAACTAGTCTTTATAAAATCTAAAAGGAATGAGTATCTGAAAACACTGCCTAGACTTAGAGATGGACACATGATACTACCTGCAGGGCTGGGTTTGAGATCTGGAGCCAAATGCTTAACTGATGTAAATCAGGGACGCACCATTCACTTTTCAAGAGCCAAGCTGAAGATCTGGCCCCATGGTTTAGGGAGGCCCATTGTAGAGATATGGGAATCAGCCATGTCTGGGGTCTGTCACTATCAGCATTGTGTGTGATAATACAAATTGTTACTTGCCTGAATGCTTTAATACAGGGGTGGGGAACCTAAGGCCTGGGGGGGGGGGGGGGGGGGGGGGGGGGGGGCTGGATGCAGCCCTCAGCTTGCCTGGATCTGGCCCCCAAGGCTCAGGGCATTGGGAAGCCCAAGCTGGTGCTCCATGTCACCCTACTGTCCCCCCATGGGGCTGGAGCACACAAAATCTACTAGGCTGGCCCCCCTAGTCTCTGATATGTGAGGGGAATGAGGGGAGTGTCTTTCTCCTCTGTTGGGAGCCACATCAGTGAGGGTTTATTGTTTTGGTTTTTTGCTTCTCACTTGTGTGCAGCCCACTAACTGATTTTTCGGTGGGTGAGCGGCCCTCAACCCTAAAAAAGGGTCCCCATCCCTCCTTTAGTGGATTCTAGGCCCCAGCACCATTTTGGCTAGGCTTTGAGACAGATGTTTTTCTCCCTGATGACAGATTTTTTATTTATCTATTACTTTGCACTGGGTTTGTTTTGAGAGCATGATCAAAAATGGTCCCATGCTACAATTTTCAGCTGCAAAGTATTTATGCATCTCAGAGTTATTTATGAGCCGTTAATTGAAGAAGAACAAAGTGCAAACCCTTTTTCTCCCAAAGTCCAATGATTAGTTATGTTGTAAACAACAAATTATCTGTGCAACATAACATAAATGGTATATAGATTAATAATCAAAGATTTGACAATCTAATTGTATTGCCTGTGATTTCAGGTACTTGGTTTCCAATACAATTAAATATAAAAAGGTACCAATAACTGTCTGCAAGGCAGAATCTAAAACAAGGGTCGGCAATAAGTGGCCCAACCTGGGCCACTTCCTGCAGCTCCCATTTGTCAAACAAGCTTAATGTGACCTTTGCGAACTACAGAGCTTAATAGGAGAGAAGTAATCAAAAGAAAACTATTAGGAAACCATTTTAAGAATTGTGCTCTCTTAAAATCAATGCAAAACACCAGCTGTTGCTTTTAGTAGACTTTGAGTTACATTTATCATGTTCAAGGAAAGGGATTCTTTTATCAACCTGTCTGTAATACTAAATAACGATTGTTTTCTTAACTTATTCAGCACGATTTAATTACTAATTGGCAAGCCAAATAAATGGAACCATTGACTTATTGGCTGTATTTCATAGTGTTAATAACAATCTGACCACTGTAATCTTTTTCTTGTAAGTTAAGTCAAGAGAAATAAGTTCACCCACATAGTAACAATTTTTTGCTTAATCTTAACTTCAGGTTACAATTATCTTTTTGGTCTTTTAATAAGTTTATATAACACAGGACTGGTTTATTTCCCAATGCAGAGAAAGTAAACTACATATGAGAAAAAGGTAAAATATTCAATAGTCATTCCTTAGCCGATTCTATTTTTCAATCATTTAAAATATAGCCCTTCTTATTTTATGCAAGCATCGAATAGTGCTTCTCCCAGATAAATTAGACTAGATTATCTTTTATCAAAACATGGTAGTCAATGCATTTGATAGGGAGACAGAGAAAATGTCACAAGGAAATGGGTAGAATGTAGGACTAGAAAAATACAACTGTTTTAAATTATCCTTGAACGAAAAAGAGAAAGTAAGTTTTCAGAGTCAATCTCATTTGGTGAACCCAAATAATGTTTCAAACAGTTGAAAAAATCTTGACCTCTCTGAGGCTTGTCTAGCCATTTATCCAATGTATTTTTAATACAGGACATATTTGATGCTTCCATATTTTTCAACATTGGTAGCTTGGTAAGGACTGGTTGGCAAAGAACTTTTAATATTTCCATTGTCCAAATATACGTTCCTACCCATGTATATGATTGCATAGCTATTATTTTATTCCCCTCTCCCTGCCCCCAAATAAATTCTTGCACAATAGTGGCTCTGTGTTCACTTGACAGCTGTCCTAAAATGGAAATGATTTGTGATTGCCAGAAAACTTTCAATTGTCTTAAATTGTTGGAAGCAAAATGAAAAACAAAGGCTTGAAGTTGTAAGCAATTGTGATAGAGAGAGTTGGATTTCTACTTAAGATTTAAATTTACTGTCAACTTGGACTCTTGCAGACTTTATTAGATAGTCATTCAGAATGCATCAGAGCTGCCTGGTCACAGATTTTCCCCTTAAAGTATTAATGTCGTAATAAAAATATGGGCTGCTCTCCTGTATTTAATAGGAGTAGCCATGTAAGTCATATTATCAGGCATGTAGTTTAAGAGATTTTTTGGGTGTGACTATCTTTGACTTGGGCATTAACATGGAAAAGCTAAAGAATGGAAGCAGCTTCACACAGAAAGTAGCCTGCTATTTACTGGCTGTCTGCATCTTGATAGCCCTTCATGCTGCAATGCCCAGATTGCCTTGACACTTCTCTGCCATGCTGATGGAGTGATTGATTTGAATGAACATATCTTCCCATTTCTGAGTAAGCTGCAGATTGTAAGGGACATTTGTGCTACTGTTTGTTTGTTTTCCAAATGAACGTTTATTGCTTTAAAGACTTGGCACCTTAAAAAATATCCCAGGTGGCTCCTCAAGTGTCTCAAAGGTTATTTTAGTGTACCTGTGTATTTGTTACTCATCCCCTTTTCTCATAGTTAACCATTGTGGGTGAGACCCTCAGCGCGTATAATTCAGTATTGTTCCTTTGATGTCAGTGGGACGATATCAGCTTGCATCAGCTAAGGATCTGGAGCGTTGCTGTTTTCCATCTTTTCTGTACTGTGTCCCCGTCTACAAAAACAACAACAACAAAACCCAACCTAAAAACTACAACAACAACCCAATGCAAAGCAAAAGTTTCAGGACCTTTTTTATCCTAGGTGGGATTGGCAACAGACAGACTTGCCCCTGGGCAATATGCAGGGAGGGAGAAGCTGAGCTCTGGGTGCCTGGAAAGGTCAGGATTGGGACAACCTCCTACATGATGCCACGCCTCACCCAGTCAACCTTCTGTGCCACCGGGGCAGGGCCAAGTGGGGCTCTGGTGACAATTCATAGGGTCTGGCAAAGCAGCAGTAGGAGCCCAGAGCCTTGGTCTGTTTTAAATCACTGGGCCTCGGGACAACTGCCCCCTTCTCCCTCTTCCCTTCTCGTCACCTTGGAAGCCCTACATGTGGCCATAAAAAAAACAGGAAGATCATTGTAATTTATATGAAGGGACCCCAGGATGTTATTTTGGCTCTTATTCCATACATTTAGAATTTCAACTGCCTCTTCTGATACTATCTTTTATTTTTTTAAATGGGTATTTTGCCTCAAAAATACAATATAAGTAGAAATCTGTATTGAGTGGCTCATTTTTTGTGAAGGATTCTGGGAACAGATCTTCTTCTGCTGTAGGCTCATTTGCATAATTCGTGTTGTGCAAAACAGCACTGCAGATGGCTTATCTGGCCACTTATGGGTTCTCCCTTTCATTAGGTGAATGTTTTGCTAGGGTAGAGCTGCCATAGTGATTCTTATGCTATTTATCTGCTGGCTACCAGCACAGCGAGTGTGTTCTCAAAAACCAGATTTTGGCAATGATTTCCTTACACACCATTGATTTCCAGATCCTTATGACCATGTTCAGCTGAAGTAAAATACAACAGCTCTGAGGATCCTTACTTTCTTCTGGGGTAAGTTCTGGTAGCCCTTTTGGTCCAGAACTGGGGGGCAGGGAATAAAAAATGGTGTAAAGCTGCTTTGAACACTCCCATCTTGAGCTGTACTGAGCATATTAATTGCACGATAGGTCAGGTGTGAAAGCCTAAATCAAAACATCACTCTTTGAATGTGGCCACAAAACCCAAAAACTCCCTTTAATTTGGATTACTTGGTGCTTTATTCAAATCAGTGCCATTGTAAATGCCAGCAGTTAAAGAAGTCTCCCCAAAGGAGGGGTTATTATACAATTAACATACAAAACATTTTACTTATATAAGGATTCTTACACCCATTATTTCCCACCTTTTTGTGCCAAAAGTATAACGTGAATATGGTATCATGATACAATCCAACATGTGTCTTGTTAATTAGCCCTTTTTAAAGGGACTTGATAATGTTGTTTTCTGTAAACCACAAAGGCATAGGTTTGAGATATGGTAAAGAGCAGAATGCATACTTGAGTCAAAGTAACTAGATGGGAGAGTCTGTTAATTGGTAAAGTGCTCTGAGATAGATCTCTGACCACCATCTGGCAGACATAATAGTATCTCTTCCTGAAGGTGATATTTCACTTAAGATGTATCAAGTGGAGAGCATCTCTTAAAATGTTCCCGGATACTTAATGGAAACGTGAATTCCAGGAGCTGCACTTGGAGATTCTTTACTGCTAGGAAAGGTCTGTGCAAAGAAATTATTGTAGGGAAGTTCCTTAGCTGATGTAAATGACGTCAGCGGAGCCCTGACAATTTACACTAACCTGAGGATATAGCTCAGTATGTCTCTGAGAAACCTAACATTTCTCTTTCCTGTCTTCCCTTTCCTGTCTCAAAACTTTTCTTCTCTTTTCTTCATTTATGTGGCCCATCTCCAGCTGAAACTTATCTAGAAGTGCAGCTGAAGCCAGCCAGTGATAAAACTTGATGAAAATCCATCAGTCAGTGAGCATGGCAGAAAGAGTCTTCCTACCTGGGTATTAAACCGTGAAGGTCTGAGAAGAAGCAGACAACCAATAAATTGCTGTCTCCACTACAAGTTTAAAATGTTTCCTTTGTTTGTCTTCTATATGTTAATGTTTGATCCACAGCTGCCCACGCTTAGGACAATATTTTATTGAAAGTCAGAATGACTGACATGGAAAATCTCAAGAAATTCTCAAGATATGAATTTGCTGTATGAATACATGTTATCCACTTATGAGTCTTTTTAGTGTGTTTTATTATAGACAAGCACAGAAAGGTTTGAGAGCCATCACTTTTCCATGCATATTTTTCTAACAACCATCTGTGTAAATACCTTAGTTTTCTATGCTGCCGCTTCAGAATAGTAACTATTCTAAGAAGGAAAGAAACATACAGTAAATGTGTGAACCAGGAGTGTCTTCACTCTAAGTGAACTGTTTTTAAAGTACCTGTAGTAAACTGAAGGCTGTAATATGATTGTGCACCATTTTTTAAAAAACATATTTAAATCATTGTTTTTCACCTTCAGCATCTGTCAACTAATGCTATTTATTAAATTGCTTTCTTAACATATGTCTCTTAGAGCTGACAGAAATTAGAAGAGAGCTGATGAGTACAAAAGATTTATTTCTCCTCTGTTATAGTAAAGAATTTCAAATACAACATTTTATTATATTATTAAATAAAATAATACTATCAAACTGGAGGCCCTCAGCAGCTCAAAGCTATTTTAAAATTGTAAAAATGGGAGGAAAAATTAAATCAGTGGAGAGTACAGCAAATACAGCCAAAGGGCACTAAATAAAAAAAGGTGATATTGTGTGAAGGAGGATTGTCCTGTGTTCATAACAGTGCTTTGGGACTCCAGAAAGACTATGGGTTTGTTCATACCTACCACACTCGGTCTTTCATTTTAGTTCAGATCTCTAATTGCTGCTGAAGTTCATGCAAATAATGCAATTATTAATGCAAATAATAGGTGTATAAAAGACAGTTTCATACAGAAATTGCAGACTAATATGTCATACAGGAATGAATGGTCAGTTTTGAAATACCTCCGTTAGGATGACAAAAGATAACAGAAGAATCTGGTTGATTGTTCAACCCTCCTTTTTACAAGTACAAGATATGCTTCTACTATAAAGGGCATCTCAGGGTATGTCTACACTTGCACCCTATTTCAAAATAGGGATGCAAATGAAGACATTCGAAATTGCAAATGAAGCTGGGATTTAAATATCCCACGCTTCATTTGCATATTCGCGTTATGGCGCTATTTTGAAATAGCACTATTTCGAAATAACAGCCACTGTTAAGATGCGGTTATTTTGAGAGAAAACCCTTCTCTCAAAATAACTGGTAAACCTCACTGTATGAGGAACGAAGGTTATTTCGAGAGAAGGGCTTTCTCTCGAAATAACTGCATCTTAACAGCCTCTGTTATTTCGAAATAGCTCTATTTCGAAATAGCACCATAATGTGAATATGCAAAGGAAGTGCATAATATTTAAATGCTGGTTTCATTTGCAGTTTCAAATGTCTTCATTTGCATCCCTATTTTGAAATAGGGTATGTCTACACTTGCACCCTAAGACAGGGGTTCTTAACCAGTGAGGTGCACCTTCCCAGGGGAGGTATGAAGGGGATACAAGGGAGGTGTGAGGTGCCTCCCAGAAAATTTATTGCAATTGCCATCTCACTGGATAAACTTCTAAAGTTTAGATTTCTTCATAATTAATATTATGAATTAAAATTATAAACATTAATTTCTTATTAACTTCTAGAGAGCGGCACACTACAATAGCAGTGCGAATCAGTCAGGCCTATGTGACAAAACACTACAATAACAGTATGCGAGAATTGCTGACTTTCATCTTCAAATATTACATAAATTTGTTAGGAAAAGGTTCAAAGTAAAAAGCTTATATTATTCATTTAGGCATTGTAACGGGGTTCACTCACCCCACAGTGCCACCAGCCGTCGGACTTGGGAATTAGTTTGGATGGCTGCATCCAGCGTCCAGCTAGTTCACCAGGTCCCAGGGTTCAAGCAGGCCTCAGAGTTCGAGCCGGGCCTTCAGCTCAGGCCGGTCCTCTGAATCGCCAAGCACCAGTAGAGCCTTGGGTTCCTCTAGGTCAGAGGATAGCCCTGCTGTCCGGCTTAGCCAGGCCTCAGCGGCCCAGGCAGGGAAGCCTTTGCTGGCCTGAGGGAAGGCGGCTGTAGGAGGCCCGGGCCAGGTCTCAGCCTCATCAGCTAGGAGCTCTGGGCAGGCCTCTGTCTTCCTCAGAGGCTGGGCCCCGACTGAGCTCCCTGGCAGAGTTCTTATAGCCCTAGCGACGTCCCTTAGCTTCCTGTCAGGTGAGAGGACAGGGCTAGGCTGTGCACAAAATGGATCCCGGGGGGCATGAACATGAAGTTCACTTTCAGGGTAGGTGTGAAGGTAAAAAGGTTAAGAACCCCTGCCCTAAGATATAAGACACCAGACTAGAAGGTTATGGAGATTTTCTGGTTCAGTTATCCTTTATAGGAAGTGCCCTATATAATTCAATGGTGATGAAATCAATAGGGTTCTATCAAATTTAAACTGTCCTATAGAATTTAGCCATGTTGTAGATTAGATCATTTTTTTCAGTTAGATATTCAAAAGCCCACCTTCATCACAATCACCCCAACACAGAGGTTGTGTGTCAGGAAAGTGCAGCTCTAAATGCAGATTATGAGGTTCCATTTGCAAGGTAGATCTTCTACTGCCAAAATAAAATTTGTCTGGTATTAACTGTGGTGTGAGTGAGAGAGAAGTAGGTAACCATAAAGATGTACTAGTGCATATGAGAATGCAAAGCTTCTGGAACTCAAAATGGTGGAAAGCCAAAATATTGTGTCAATAACTTTATTTAGAACGTAAGAACGGCCATACTGGGTCAGACCAAAGGTCCATCCAGCCCAGTACCCTGTTTGCCGACAATGGCCAATGCCAGGTGTCCCAGAGGGAGTGAATCGAACAGATAATGATCAAATGATCTCTCTGCTGCCATCCATCTCCAACCTCTGACAAACAGAGTCTAGGGACACCATTTCTTTTATCCAGAACTAGGATTGTTACTATCTATAAACATATTTTTTGCTAAAAATAACATAAAAATTCAAGAAAGATAAAGAAAGTTGAGAAGTTAAAAGGAAATCATGAGGTGTTCCAGGAATTAGTTAGCGAACGGAGACACACTGTAATGTTTAAAGTCTGTTGTTTTAATGGATGAAAAAAGAAACAGGTGTTTTCAGGACAGCAAACAGGAGGCTCTAGAGATATCAGTGATAACTGGTGAGTATCTTGAGTAGGGGTATGATTGCTTCTACATTTCCATCATGACTCTGCAGGAATACCTGGAACAGTGATTATTGATGATCTAGGCCAATCTTAAGGACAAGGGGGCACAGATAGATAGACCTCCAGGAAGGAAACAAAGAAGTCTTTAGGAAAATGTGACCATGGGGAACGTTGGGAAGAGAAAAAATTCATTACTAACACAAATGGAAAGTGACTGGAGAAAAAATAAATTGCCCTTGATGCTTGCTAATTTTGATCTTTTGACCTAAAGGCAAAACCTTTGGTGTACATAATGATGCAATTACTAGCTAGGACATGGAATGTTTTGAATATCAACTGTGAAATGCTCTGCAATCTGCTTGAGTTAATTAGAGAGTGGAGGAATTGAGATTTCAGTAAATAAGTATCAAGTTTTCAGTAGACGAACTATGATATAAAAAAATCTATTTAAGCAATTGAAAGCTTTCTTTCCCCCCTTGCACTTATATGAAACATGATGTGCAATTGTAAATATTCTAATGATATACTGTAAATAAATCAACTACATAATGGAAATCCTCCTTTTTTTTAATTCCAAGGTTTTACAGTATTCATTCTTCATTTTTTTGCATGTCTAATCTTGTCAGTCACTCACTCCCAAGAAATGGATTACCAAGGTAATATACGGATAGGTGGGCATGGTTTCAATTTTGTAAGCATATTCGACCGAATGACAAGAGGCTACACAAGTGTGCAGTGTATGTGAGAAAAACTGATTTCTCTCTCAGTATAATTCATATTGCTGAATTAATGACCTGCCATTTGTGACTGGAGAATCTAGAGCGGTTCTGTCTCTTCTTAGCAAGAACTTGAAACATAAGGAGGCTATGATTGATGGGGATGTTTTATAAAATTGAAAATAGTGGTTTTCATGCAAAGAAAGTCCCCCTTCCTATTTTGCACCTTTCTTTGTAGATGGGGAATCTGACAATTCAAATCAAGTCAGGTATGCCTGGTCAATGCAAAAACTATATATATGTATTTAAATGCCAGTGCAGGTTGGTGGTGATGCCTGAAATAGAGGGATCTCTCTGAACTTAGCTGCAAAACTATAGATAATAATGGGAGTTTTGGGATGTGGTCATCTGAGCAGACATTTAGCTTGATCACCAACTTCTGGATTTGCAGTATTCATGATCCCAGACGCTGATCAATCGTGTTTTATAAATGAAAATCACGATCTTCTTGGAAATTACTTTCTTGGTGGATTTCACAATGAATGTCAGAATTCTGATGCCCTTTACATTGGTATAAATCACATGTAACTGCAGAAGGCCAAGGAGGTATATTAGCATGAGTGGAATCAGACTCAGGAATCCTTGCTTTTAAACTATATCTGCATGGCAAGTATGTGACTGTACCTATGCACACACAGAAGTCATTCTCACTGGGAGTAATTGTATAGACATTCTGCTGGCAGAGTGTTGAAACTTCCCTCTGTATATGTACTCTTTATTGGAAATGTTTTCTGCAAGGTCTTTTAAAATACTGTTCCATTCAGTTTTCCAAGCTGTTGGGACTTGAGAATGTTACTTCGTGTTGTATACAGGACTAAACATGAAAGCAGTAGTTCCAGATGAGTGAAAACACCAGATCCCCATCTTTAGGGCATGGGGTTTTGTTTTTTTTTTTTTATACCCAAGACTCGAACTGTTCTATAGTGATGGGAGATAATATAAAAGCATATAGTTAGATGTAATAGGTTTCACCCATCTATCTACAGAGCACCAGAAGAACTTAAAATGATGACGAATCTTGGCCACCTCACTGTTGCATATAAAACTGCACTCCAATACGACATCATGCAGAACACTGTTTTCAGAAGGTAAGAACACTCCACACATCTCAGCAGCATCTGGCTTTGGCATAAGTTTCACTGAATCGTCTCATTGTTTTTAATTTGTCTTTTTCATAATTTCTCTTTGCTTGTCATTTTCCTGTTGGTGAGATACTAATTACAGCTTTCATTTTATTACAACTTCCAAGCGTGGCCTTCCTGATACCCCATGTTAGGGCATGCATATCCTATATTTATTGTGCTATTAAGTATGTTCAACTTCCTGGAGGTAGCGTTGCACATTGTACATTAACATTTAGCAGTGGCTGTTTGTCAGCTCTTGTATTAACAAAATGCTAGATAAACATTACCCAATCTGAATGTACTCATTATGGTAACGATCAGATAGTCTATAATGGAATGTCTGTGTTGGGAAATTATGCAAATAGAAAAGGCAAGTTTGTCAATGGTTTGGCCATATGTGTGCACATTTATATGCCCCTTTGTAATGTTACCCTAGCTAGATGAATCATTCCAAAATCTTGTCAACTGTGTGACAGACGATAGTTCACAAAATAGTGTTTCCATGGATGACGACATATTCATGGACAAGGCCAAACTCTTGCCAAATGAAAAGCCACTGACTTCACTGCTCTTAGAATTGATGCCTATTGGTGCTTCTCAATAAATGATTCTTTTGCTGAGATGCAGCTGCAAAATGAATGACCAAAGTAAAGACAAGGATGAAGTTAAAAAAAAAGAGAAGAAAATAAGATGTGAATCACCAGGAAAGGGGAAAAAAATCCAGGCATTCACACGCGCCCTGAGATTACTTAGGGTGTATTGGCTCAGTACAAAATATGACCTTTTTTCTCTACCTTATTTTATTTTTTAGTACTAAAAATATTGCCAGTGCCTGAGGCTTAAGTCAGAGTAAACCTCCATTATCACTCCAGAGACTTGGCACTTTGCTCATTAGGCTCCTTAGGATCTGACTGAGTGACCTTGTTTGGTGGGAAGGCACAGATGGAATCTGTCAGTAAATCCTGTTAATGTAACAAGTATTCCTACTGTTAAATGAGTTTTGCACCTGATTCAAGCATTTCTTTCCCTCGTAAACAACCCCCTTCCAATGTCAGCTTCTTTGCCACATGCCATCCAGGTACTTCGGCATTTATTTTGACTGTGAATTATCAAAAAGAATACCTTGTTGTTCATGGAGGCTGCTCTGTATTTTTTTAAAAAGCAACCATAGGGCTGACTTCAGAAGGGACTGCAGTTCACATTAAAAATGAGAAAGATTTGCTGGCAAACAACAATTTTCTTCTGCAGTAAATCTTGGTCACAAGTCTCAAACCATTGTGAGCATATATGAATTTAAATGCTTTCCATTTTCTTGTGTGATGTAGTTAGCTAATATCTTGTAGGAAAGTCATTTAGAGGGTGTGTGTGAGAGAGAGAAAGAGAGAGAGAGGAACATTGGGGGGAATAAAGGGGAGACTAAATTATAGGACTTGACAAGCATTTTGGTGATGAAAGAAAATGAGAGGCAGATTTACAAGTGTAGTTCTATTATGAAAAGTGATGACATAAAAATGGCACCTTCTTAACTCAGCTGGTCTATTTTCTCTTGATGAAGTTCTCTCCAGTGCACAGTGCTAACACAAGACTACGGGTCAGTTCAATTGCACATCAGCCTTTGTGTTGTGTCTCTGCAGCTGGGTGAATTTACCCTGTGCATGTTACTAAGCAGAGATGATTCTATTAGTCATTCCTGTTAGCAAGACAGAACAAAACTCAGCACAATCAACTAAGGATTTCATTGCTCTTTTCTTTGCATCCTCAGCAGAATTGTTTACCAAGTTACTGGAGCTAATGCACCAGAGTCACACGGGACATAATTTGAAAACAATGGGTGTACAGGGTTATAACTGAAGACCTGTTTAGGTCTGCAGAGTCTTTATCACTAAGTAGATGCACAAGATGCAAAGAATCTGTCCTGACTCTCAGGGCATGTCTACTAGGCTGGCCTGGGTCAACTGGCTTAGGCTTGCTGGGCTCGGGCTGAGGGACGAAAAAGCACTGTGTGGACATTGGGCTTGTGCTGGATCCCAAGCTCTGGGACACCTCCATCACTCACAGCTCCCAGAACTCAAGGTCCACCACAAGCATGATCATTACACAGAGAATTTTCAGCCTTTCCTCTTCGAACCCAAACCCTACCAGCTCAAATCAGATAATCTGGGCCATCTGTGTGTTTTTCATCCCATGTAGCCATAGCCTCAGGCTACATCTAGACTGGCATGATTTTCCACAAATGCTTTTAACAGAAAAGTTTTCCGTTAAAAGCATTTGCGGAAAAGAGCGTCTAGATTGTCACGGACACTTTTTTGCAAAAGCACTTTTTGCAGAAAAGCGTCCGTGCCAATGTAGATGCGCTTTTGCGCAAAAAATCCCCGATCTCCATTTTCGCAATCGGGGCTTTTTTGCGCAAAACAAATCTGAGCTGTCTACACTGGCCCTTTTGCACAAAAGCTTTGCGCAAAAGGACTTTTGCTTGAACGGGAGTAGCATAGTATTTCCGCAAGAACACTGACAATCTTACATGAGATCGTCAGTGTTTTTGCAGAAATTCAAGCAGCCAGTGTAGACAGCTGGCAAGTTTTTCCGGAAAAGCGGCTGATTTTCCGGAAAAACTTGCCAGTCTAGACACAACCATTGAGGGGAAGAGGAGATTGTGTAGTATGGTTCTAGGAGGCTTTTTTTGTTTTTGTTTTAGTACATTAATCTCATTCTTGAAGGTGCTCATATTTGAGCTTGTGCCTACCCAGTAAACAAGTACTTGATCCTACAAGTATTACTTAAACATTAACTTTGGGACACCATAGGCATTTTCATCAAAAAAGATCACAGGCAGAGGGATATAACCTTGGAGTAGGTTCAAACATAATTAAAGCTACACTGAGACAGAGAATATGTTCTTATACAAGCACAAAATTCTTAATCATAGCAGGACTTACAGAAAATCCAAGTATGACCAGAATGTCATAATTGAAATCCTATTGCTGCCACCTCAAATGGTTATATTATAGTTCATGCCCATGCCCAACACATTTACAATGGTGTTCAGAAACCATTGTCAGCTAGACATAGACTAGTACTTGATTATTACAAGTACTTTAGATTATTTCAAGTACTTAGAGTACAAGTACTTAGATAACTACAATTATCTAAGAGACCAAAACCAAGCTTAGTTAGTTTATTAGATAAAGAAAAAATAGTATAGCACAAAAAGGAGATCCATGTAGCACCCTTTTGAGGAAGAAACGTCGCAGCATTCTTCTTGCATAAAATGTCTGCTTCAAAAATATGTATTTAAAACTACCTACATTTATAATAGACCTGCTTACAAGCTAGAAGTCACCTTATATGTCACCCAAGACTCAAGCCACCAATTCACGCTAACTGCTTATTTAGTTTTTCTGAACTGTCCTTATGTTTTAGGGGGGAAGGGCTGGTATATTATATTTCAGGTGACAATGGAGAATGGAGTCACCTGATAACTGCACTAGGACATACTATGCATGCATCTTATTTATGTGAGGTTTTGTATGTATCTGTGTCAAGAGCTAAATCCAACTGGTAGAAAGTGGAATATTCCTTTGTTTATTGTGAGTGAAGAAGATTTTTTGGAAAATCACAATGCAATCCACAATGATACAACTTAGCATAACTACCTATCCTTCATATATTCTATGTGTCCAATATTAATTCTGTGGGTGTCATACAAACTAGTGTGGCCCACTTCAAACAGTAGTAGCAATTGCTTGTTTAAAGGATAATTGCATATGAAGAGCTCTCATGGTTGTACGTTGCCATTTTCTGTAAAAGGGGCACAGATATTATGAGTGGGTTTATCCTCTTTAATGATCCTGGAAAGTCTGGATTGAAAGTCTGGACTTGGCTTGTTCCAGTTGGCTTGGGCTGTTCACTTTGTTGCAGCACCTCTGTACTGAAATGATCAGTATTTTCCCTGTGTCCTGTCTTATATTACTGTTGCAGGTGAACCACACCCACAAAGGTGAAATACCACTTGCCTTCTGCGATTATGTATTTTTACATTTAATTGAGAGAACTATGGACATGGAGCATAAAACTGCTTCTGCATCACTGCCAGATATGCATACATCCCAGAGACACAGCTGGTCCTTGGAAAACTCTGTTCACATCAACAGAGTGCCCAGAGGCAGCAGGAAGAAATGGAGCCTGAAATTCAGATTGTCCTCATTTTATCCAAGCAGGAGACTTACCTTTCCCCATAGGTATTTCATGTACCTATTGCCATTGCTAGGTGATTGCTGCCAACTGCTTTTTTAACCTTCAGATTGGGGGGAAAGGTTATTGACTCTCATTGTATTCAGATGTGCCTGGGTTTGTCTCTCTCTGAGTTATATATCTGTACAAATAACTTATTTTACTGAGGAGCCAAGCTTGCTATCTCTAAAGATTAAAAGAGTATTGGCTGCAAGTGAGATTGTAAACTCTTTAAGCAGGGACTGTATCTTGCTGTGCCTGTGGACAGAGTGTAAACTTTGTATATTTTTGGACAGCTTCGGACCTGAAGATTGACGTCTTGACTCCTTTGTAGTCAATGGAGGTTTTCTTAGTGACTTTAATGGAACCAGGATTTCACCTGGAATATGTACTTGCTTTGAAAAAATTGTTTATTTTAAATCTAACCAACAGAACTTCTATTGAGGAGTCAGGAATTCTAGGTTCTACTCATGAAATGTTATGTGAACTTGTCATCCACTGACTTGCTCTGTGAACTTTTCCTCCATACATGAAGGGGGAAGGGAGGGGGCTAATAATAAGGACCTGTGTCACTGCACTATTGTGTGACTCAATTAATGCTTATAAAGCATTTCCAAGTCTTCACAAAAAGCATTTCACAGTGCACAGGAAGTGAAAAGGTATAACCCTTGGTTCATTATTAGCTTTATAATGTGAATTATTGTTACACACCACTGCTACCAGCATGTAAGCAAGCTTTCAGATCATAGCCATACAATACATATGTTGGTCAGAGTAACATCACTGGAATCTATAGATTTATACTATATTTATATTTATACACAGAGATTTATACTATTCTTTTCAAAATTGATTTTCACCTGAAAATTAGGTTTTAGAATTTTTGTTTCGTAAAAATCATTTGGTTTCCATGGAATGAATATTCTTTTTATTCGGGGTTTTTCAGATGAAAATGTTTTGTTAAGTATTTCTGCCCCTTCCTCCAAAAATTTTTTTCAGATCAGTTCTAATTTACACTGCTGTAACTGATGTTTGAACCTAGACCTATGTGTCTGAGGGTACATCTACACTGCAACACTATTTTGAAATAACTAGCACTGTTCCGAAATAACTTAGTCCATGTCTACACAGCAGGCAGTTATTTTGAAATAGTGTCAAAATACTGTCAAGCTGGAGGACTTTTTACTCCGACTCCTGTAACCCCCATTGTATGAGAAATAAGGGAAGTTGGAGGAAGTATGCTCTATTTCAAAATAAGTGCTGTGTAGACGCTTCCTATTTCAAAATAAGATACACTATTGACATAGCTCAATTTGCATACCTTATTTCAAGTTAAGCCCTGCACCCTGAGATTCAAACTATAATGTATTTGAAAATGACCAAATTGCATGAACATTCTCCTTATAATCTAAAATACATTTAAAATTACATATTTATATTTACAAATATAGTGAAAGTGCGGATTATGGTTTGGGCCATCTATATAGATTTGCGTATCTATATTTTCATATTTATATTTGTAAATATAGTCAAAGTGAGGATTATGGTTTGGGCTATCAGACAAAGCATCTTTGTTAATGGTTACACTTGTTTTCTCATTATGAATGTGTGATTTTACGATGAAGTGTTAAAGTTATAAAATATTGTTACATACACAAAGAAACACAAAATAATTGCACTAGAAATATTGAGCACGATATTGATTGGCATCAAGCCTAATGTCATTGTGGGTGCCACAGCATCAGACTATCATTTCAATCAATATAAAGCAATTTCCAATCAAGGGAAACAGCTGCACACTGGTTTATTTTGATGCATTTACAGATAGGATTCTGCAACCTTCTATGGATATACCACTGCCACTCGCAGTCTAGTTCTATGACCTCCACGGAGTGTTATTGGGACAAAGTGACATTCAGAACAAAGCAAACATTTAGGCATGTATGCTTCAGATAGGAAAGTTAAAATGTACCTGTAAAATATGAAAGGGAAGAGACAAAACTATGATATGTGTGTTCCTTATAGCTTTAGAAATCCAAGTACAATTTTTATATTTATATAAAAACCCAAACCATGAAAAACTATCACAAAACAAGGAGGATAAAATCAGCCTTCAATGTAAACACATCCTTTATTTAACAAGACAGAACAGAAAACAAAACAAAACAACTGTGCTCTATAGTATATGTAGCAAGATTCCAGGAGGACCTTTTTGTTGTTACAAAACAAGCACCCATTTTCAAGTGCTAGCCCCCTAGAAGAGATCAAAGGTCATAAAGGAGGCCAAAAGGCCCAACTCAATCTTCTTGGCAGTTAACCTCTAACTTCAGGTATTATATCCTCCTAATATTCATCTTTTCAATTTATAGACGAGGTTGCTTAGTTTATTACTATAACCCTCAGTTTCTGTTAATGCACCACAGAACAAGTGTTGTTATATCAATAGCACCATATATAGCAGCACTTTCAGAGAGAAAGTGAACAATTTTTTTTGGCTATTGAAAGTAAAAGGAAAATACGAGTAGGCCACAGTAATTTCCCAAGTTGAAATTTTTTCTATTTCAGGGATTTATACTCCTACCTTAAAACAAAATGCTTTAGTGAACTCATATGCTAGGATATATATGTTTTATGCTTCATTAAAAAAAAGGATAGTGTGAAAGAAATGCCAAGTTTGCATATTAATTGGATAGTAACTAAAAAGAAAGCTGTTGAACCACTACCAACTTCCTACTACATTTCACAAAATATGGAGAAAATATATCCAATAAATTGTGGGGAATATTTTTTGCCATTCTTCCACAAACTTTATAGTTTAATTGAGTTGAGTTTAGTTTTCTGGCTAGTTCCACTTCTTACAACACCTGAGTTTTCCTGAAGAAGGCCAACTTTTACTGATAAACGCTGGCGTACACAGAAATATATGCTGGAAAAAAAAACATTAAAAGGGAAGGGAATCTATGATCACTTCATTTCTCAAGACCAGCTTTTCTCAAACTATGGGCCACAGCCAGGTATCAGGCCATGGGAAAAAAATACCGGGCCTCAGCATGGCTGCCGGGAGGAGAGCAGAGAAGGGCGGGCTGGGAGGAGGTGTGTGTGTGCGGGAAAACGGCCGTCGGATGCAGAGTTGGGGGCAGCGGGGCTGTCCCACGGATATCTGGGCAGATGGGCAGCAGAAGCAGGGTTGGAGGTAGCGGGGCTGTCCGGAGGAGATGGGGGGAGGCAGGCAGCCGGTGGAAGCAGGGTTGGGGGTAGCGGGGCTGTCCCGCGGAGATCTGGGCAGGCGGGCGGGCAGGCAGCGGAAGCAGGGTTGGAGGTAGTGAGGCTGTCCCAAGGAGATCTGGGTGGGCAGCCAGCAGAAGCAGGGTTGGGGGCAGCAGGGCTGTCCGGTGGAGATCGGGGAGGGCAGGC
>JANRFK010006693.1:17996409-18008206 GCA_030068395.1 Apalone spinifera
TATCATAAGGAAGGGGTTTCTGAAATGCAACATCTCTAATGCTATGGATGGCAGTGTGGATGATGCCCTGTGGATGGATCTGAGCGACGATGAATCATCTGAGGGCGAATTACCGGTATGCGAAGATGACAATGATTTGTATTACCTGGATGAAGATGTCGAGGGCTATACCCCGGAAGATATTGCTTGTCTGTTCGAGGAAGTTTCTAGCAAACGTGAATTTGAGGGCTTCGAAGATGACTAGAAGATCAATTAACATATGGTATTTGCTTGTTTGCGCTGCAGTGTTGATTTCATTTGTTTAACTTACCTTTTTGAAACTGTGTATATAGTTGCTTATAGATGCTAATAAAAATCAACTTAACCTCTGGTGTCCAGCGATTAATTAAGTGCCGCGGAACCGCCAAATGAAAACTTTAAAAAAAACCTCCTATGGATAATGCGCATCCCAACTTTGACGTTAAAAAACATGGGGAAAAAAGTGCGCACTATACGTGCAACTTTATGGTACATATAAATTCTGGAGGCAGAAAATGTTAATCAAAGCCCTTTTGTGCAATAACAATCTGGAGGAGATTTTCAAAAGCATTCAGAATTGGCCTCCTTCTGTTTCCATTTAAGTCAAGGGAATTTTAACCTTTGGTTTCAATGAGAGCAAATTTAGGTCAGCTCAGTGCTGTTGAAAATCTCTACCTTTTGTTTCCACTGTTAGCATGTGCTCAGATACGTGGCCTTCTTGATTCATGAATGTGGTCGGATTTGGGGAACAAATGAGAGTCGGCTTATGAGCTGCCAATGAACAAGGAGAGCAAATTCTTGTATCTTATGTATAGGGGGAAGAAGGTTCAGTTCCCTTCTCCCCTGGCCCGTTAGCACAGAAACCGGACATTGTTTTAGTCTATTGCTCAAATGTTAATATGAATAAATAACTAAGACCCTGATCCAGCAAAGCATTTACCCGTACCTTGCTTTAAGTACATGAGTAGTTCTATCTGCTTCAGCAGGATAACTTGGATGCTTAAGTGCTGTTGCAGAACTGAGTCCCAGCACACCTAATGGCATAGTATGGTCTGATTGCTTAGTTGGAGGTGGGAGGGGGTTGGTTATTCCATTAATCCCTCCATGCATATGTTCTCCCAATGGGAGCATGTACTGCCCCTTCTAATGGAGCAGATGGATGTATAGCAATGAATTCCTCCACTTCCCATTAACCATCCACAAACTAATGACTCAGGCTCATTTTGCAGAGCAAGTCCAGCTCCTTACCCGGTTATGTTCCTCAGTATATTAAGGACAGGATTTCTTGAGAATTTACTTTTTCTCACATAGAAATTCTTGCAGAAACAAGACAAAGCTTATTTTAATAAAACTTTATATTCACTACTGCAGGCATTAGAAAAGGTCACAGAGAGATGATTAATAGAATAATTTCAATTCTATGTTGTAGTTTCATCTGTTGTTCCTAGCAGAGTTGTGTAACTCCAGTTGCTAGGGCTGCCACTTCTCGTCCTTTCCCCTTAACTGGCACATATTTCCCTATTTTCAAGCTACAGGTATAAGAATATAAATGACTCTTCTTTCTACTAGTATATGATTTTCTTATTAATGGAGAAAGGTGCTAGTTAATAACCTGAAAACTGAATTTTCAATAAGCTGGAGCCTGCCAATCAATTGGTGAGAAGACCAGCAGATCAGGCAGCCAGATTGTCAGGTCTCTAGAAGCCATAAAAGCAGTCTCTCTCATCTCAATTAATGAGGACTAGACTCACAATTCACCACTTTCATCAGACATTAATATCTTCAGATTGACCTCATCTCTCCCAGACACCATTTTTAAAACACATCTATTATGCAGCTCTCAAGGTGTATCCTGCCTGTAGAGAGAAACACACATAAAAATGGTTTGTTTTCATTGTCAAAAAGTAAACACAGGAAGTCCTTCAAGATGATATGGAACAAAGCAACAGAAGGATTCGGGATAATAGTAATCATAATTGGTACAGAAGGAAAGTCATAACATGGTATCTGTATAACTATAGCTACATAACTGCACGTGACTAGTATACAAAAAGTAAGAGTTCGTACTGTGTTGGTCCTTTATCTCTTTATGTTGATTCCATCTTTTCATCTTCCAGGAGGCTAAGCCTAACGATACACAAAATATTTTTTCTTCTTTTTATCAACTCACATTTGTCCATGATGTGTGTACTGTGTTTTCTCTGAGACTACACTGGCATGACCTTCCTTTTATTACATCAAAGGGCAGTCTTTGGTCTTGCAGTAGCTGATGTCCTGATCCTGCCCCCATTATAGATATACTTTTACAGACATACTCTGAACATTAAAATACTTATATTTAACAGTTAAACAATGAATGTGTGAAATCAGGAGTATAAAATATTTATGATATTTTTGAGTTATTTCTACTGAAGATAGAGGGTGAACCTCTCTGAACCAGAACTCTCTAGTATGGCAACATTAGATGTGCCTGGACCAGAGTGCCTTAGAGCTCAGGAGTTTGGTAGAAGGAGGGCTGGTGACTGGGAGCCCAGCTAGGCTGGCAGTAGTAAGGACAATGGTGGCAGCTTGGCTGGGCCAGTGGCAACAGGTAGCAGGGCTGGCAGCCCTACGGGTGGCAGTGGGACTGGCAGCCAAGAAGGAAACCAGGGAGCAGGGGTCATCAGCCATCAGGGGAGACTGGCATCTGGGGGAGAGCACAGAGGCTGGGAGCAGAGCAGCTGACATTGACCTCCCCAGATCTTGCAAACTCCCTAGTTTGGGATCAATCAGGCCCTGAGGGTACTGGACCTGGGAGGTCCAACCTGCAAAAGATTAAAAGACAATAAAAGTTGTTTAAATGATTTTGTCATTAGTAAGGTAAAGTACTATTTGATCTGACTATTTAAAAGTGTAGAAGAAAGGATAGATCGAGGCCCAGAGTCTTCTTTTACTTTATTCATTGGAATTACCCCTTATTCCCAAATGTGTAAGTCAATGTGAATTGGGACCTATGTTCTTTTTTACAGATTAGAAAATAATCATAGAATGCAGGGCTGGAAGAGACCTCAGGAAGTCATTTCTCAACCTCCTGCCCAAAGCTGGACCAACCCCAACTAAGTCATCCCAGCCTGGGCTTTGTCAAGCCAGGATTTAAAAAAACCTCTAGGGATGAAGATTCCACCACCTCCCTAGGCAACCCATTCCAGTGCTTCACCACCCTCCCAATAAAATAGTTTTTCCTAATATTCAACCTAGACCTCCCCCATGCAACTTGAGACCACTGCTCCTCATTCTGTCATTTGTGACTACTGAGAACAGCCTTTCTCCATCCCCTTTGGAACCCACCTTCAGGTAGCTAAAGGCTTTTATCAAATCCTCCTTCACTCTTCTGTAGACTAATTAGGGTACGTCTACACTGCATGGCTATTTTGAAATAAGCTGTTCTGGAATAGTTATTCTGAAATAGTTTATTTTGAAATAGCACGTCTACGCTGCAGGGAAGCCTCCAAATTAATCCAAGGCAGGTTTCCCTAATGTAGATGTGCTATCTCGATTTAGAGCCCCAGGAGGCACTGGAATAACTTAAAATGGCCCTGGGGAAGGGCTATTTTGAAATAGCAGCAGTGGAGAGTCTATACATGCCTTATTTCTAAATAACTATTTCAGAATAGGTGTTATTCCTTGTAGAATGAGGTTTACAGATTTTGGAATAAGCTGTCCATTATTTTGAAATTTTTTTGAAATAACAGAATAGCTGTGTAGATTATAGAATAGCTGTATAGATTACACATTGTTACTTTGAAATAATGCTAGTTATCTTGAAATAACGGTGCAGTGTAGAAACAGCCTAAATGATTAATTCCTCCTAGTTTTAAACAATGCCAATTAGGTAAAGTTCATGAATAGACTAACCATATACAGTACATTTATCCTGCTTGAACAATGCTATTTCACCTCCCATTTGCATTAATATTATGTTTAAACGTATTTGTTTGACCTGGTAGAGAGTCCAACCATTTCAGACAAGTTTTGGTCCTCCCTCTGGGCTTGTGTACGTGAGCTTTTCTAGGGATATCCCCCTATCATGGTGCTACTACTGGTTCATCTTTACAATAGGGGTAGCTCTAGAATAGGTAGGTTTACACCTAGAAATGTCATCTATACATTTCTGACCAAACTCAGACAACACAGTAACAAAAAAAACCTGTGCTGTATCTACTCTGGGGCTCCCCCCAGTGGAGCTGCCTTGGTGATAGTGGCTTAGTGGCAGATTTCTTAAAACATGCTAATGAAGAGATGGACTGCGTGGCTGGAGTGAATACCGGTTATAACTGGGTCACAAAACCCCTTGTTTGACACAGTTCTAGGGTATGAGTATGTTCCCATTACAGTCAATGGGAGCTTTGACTTGACTTCAGATGGAGCATGAGGCTGCAGGTCACCAGTTCTGATAGAAAACTATGTCTGAGTATAGTTATCTTAATAGTTATTTATTAGTCATCTTCGGACTCAGCTTGGCTACTATTTACTGGCCAGCATGTACAGAAGCCTCATTTAATTAATTCAAGAAACAATTTAGGCCAACTCACTTCCCACCTTTTAATCAGACTGCTGATTCCCACAAAGTCATCCCCCTTTTTATTTGTCCCCACAGGCTACTTTCGTGTTTTCCATTGTATTTCATGCTTCACAGCCGGATAGTTTTGAATATAACCATTAACCCACAGGCTCCACTCAAAATTGGTGTTCCTCTGTGAAGCATGAAGAGCAGCAGGGAAAAGCAAAGCACCTGCAGTACCTGGGGAAAACTTGGCAGCTGGAGAGCAGCCAAATCCCACTGAAAAGTGGTGTTAAATACCAGAATCAGAGCTAACGAAAAGGAAGGGAAGAAGGGGAGAGGGAACACTGGGTGAGACTGTGATTTAAGAGTGGCAGTAAAAAAAAATTGATAGAATTTGCTTTAAGTGTCTAAAATATTCCAAATTTCAAAAAAAAAGAGAGAAGGCTAAAAAGATGTATTGGTAGAGACATGGGGTCTGCAGTCAGGTGTCATGGGTGGAGCTAGACTCAGAACCCAGGAACCAGGGCCACGAATTAGAAGCCAGTAACTAAAGCAAGACATAGGAACAGGGGCCTATCACAGAAGTTGTTTGGGGATCCACCCAAATTTCACAGTCAACTTACTGGTGTCCTCTCCAGTCTAACATATTATGTCTGGACCAACTTAGGACTCTGGGAACACTTCCAGTCAAGCCCTCTGTGAATAGTATATCATGGGATACCTGGCCCTACAGGGCTCATAGCCTGTCAATTGCTGCTCTGACAGGCTTATTGAGTGGCAGCAGGGACGCAGCAGTTGTTCATCCCTGGTCCACCCTAAGGTGTTATTTTGAAATAACTCCACCTTATTTTGAAGTAACAAGTGAAACATCCACACTACCAACCCCATTATTTCAAATTAATGGGCTGCTTATTTCGAAATAACTCCTGCTTGTCAGAAGGAATGTTTATTTTGAAATTGTTATTTCGTGAGTTATTATTTTGAAATAAGTTATTTCGAAATAATTTCCTAGTGTAGACATGGCCTCAGGGATTAGCACACCCAGGGGTACATCTACACAGCAGGGCTAAGGTATAAGGTATATTAAGGAATAAGCTACGTAACCTGAGCTATGTCAATTGTATAGCTTAGGTCAAAATACCTTATTTTGGCTTCTGGTGCTGTCTACACAGCAGAAAGCCAACGGAAGAGCGTTCTTCCTTTGATTTCCCTTACTCCTCGTAAAATGAGGGTTACAGGAGTCAGAGTAAGAAATTCTCCAGTTCGACATTATTTCGAAATAAAGGCTTATAGTGTAGATGTGCTCTTTTTTATTTCGGAAAAATATCAGTTATTCTGAAATAAGGTTTCTCTGTAGATGTACCCCCAAAGTCTAACTCTGTGGACCCTGGAATCTAGCTATTCTAAGGCTACATCTTCACTGTAACAAAAGGTGTCTTTCTACATTGGAGTAGCTAATTCAAGATGGCTAGTGAAATATGCCACTCTAGTTTATGCCTCAGTGTTTCCAGTTGCAGAAAACCGCAGGAGATACCGGGTTAGCCTTAACTAAACTACATGGATGTAAAAGCTTCCTGTGCCTTGTCTCACTGGAATTTTTCTATTTAGACAGCTATTTCAATATACGCAACACACCTTTTGCGCAACAAAGACAAAACTTCCAACTGCAAAAGAAGCTTTCTACTGTTAGATACCGAGTGATGCTTTTTCTAAAGTGCATGACTCAGATGCACAGAGGAGAAAAGTCAAATTGTTCTGCAAATGTTCAGGTAGCACAAGGGCCAGGGATCATATCCTGCTATGCCCCTACACTTGTAAATACATTGCGGAGAGCTACTAGTATTCCTCCAAACTGCTGCCAGATGGTGGGTCTCAAGGCCTGGGTTATGTTCCGTTGACCCAGATGACAGTGCCCATGGGGACACAGGAGCTCAAGCTTATTCTCACTAATCTGCTCCGATAGTTTTTAGCAGTTTAATTTTTCCATGTTTTGATTTCTGTTTCCTTTCCCTGTTTTGCTGTTGTGTGTTTTGTCCTGTCACTGAGACATGGCTTCCTTCTCTCTGATGTTTCCCTCTGGGATTTAGAAGATGGTTCTGGGCTTTTCCATGCAGCCTCATCAATGCCTTCATCTCCCTCTCCCAAATGTAAAGCAGCAGGACCCAAGAGAAATGTTTCAACCCCTCTTCCCCCTCCTCCCCCCCACAAGGGATGTAAAGGGAAAGTGGATGGGAACTGAGGAGGAAAAGGAATTTATTTGTAGGGAGCCTGGAGAGAGCAGCCTTGTCCTGTGACCTTTAGCTAATGTCCAGTTTTGTGGTTTCCGTTTTGCAGAACTTAGGAAAGTGGGAGATTGCTGCTGAGACTGCTGTCAACTGCCCAGTAAAGTGAGTGCATTGCATGTGTATGTCTCCATAGATTGATTAAGAATTTATTTTTCTCTGTTTTCCAAATCAGTCCTAGTGTAATTATACCACCTGTGAGAATGGGCTCATTCAGTCAAGTAGAGAACAGCCATTAATAAGGAGAGATGTTAATACACGTTACAGCTGTGGTATTACTCTGCCAGCAGGGTTACGGCCCACATATTTTAATGAGTACGTAGTAGGGGCTCTGTAAGATTGCCATTTTGGGTGGGGAAAGTCTATCTCTGAAAGGCTACTTCAAAAAAGAGCTAAGCTTGATTTAGCACCAATGGCTGCTTCTGACTGAAACTTTCAGTTGCAGGGGGTTCTGGGTGGGGATGAGCACTTGATAGGAAACTTGTGTGAGTGTTCATCACACTACTCCTACAGACCCCATATTGAGTATATGACAAAGTTGTGCCTCAGGGAAACAAGAGAGACCCGGCTAATGCTTGAATACCTCACATGTTGTTAGGAGTCAGGATCTTTCTCTGCTCTCCTTGCACTGCTGCTTCTATGGTCGGGGCCAGTCTAAAGTAGTTAGAAAAATAGCTCGTGGCCTATTGTAGT
This sequence comes from Apalone spinifera, assembly GCA_030068395.1. Classification (NCBI taxonomy): domain Eukaryota; kingdom Metazoa; phylum Chordata; order Testudines; family Trionychidae; genus Apalone; species Apalone spinifera. The sequence goes on from JANRFK010006693.1 coordinate 18,003,946, forward strand.
TAGCTTCTGCTGTCCCAGCTGGCATCTGCACTCAACCATTGCCACCTAAAGCATGGATGGGATACTGCCCATTCCTCCAGACTAGAGGCTGCTTCGAGGACACTCAGACATGCCCATTGGAATACTGGTGTGTTTTTGCTTCACGCATCCGCCTGATTGCCTCCCCCTGCCTTGTCACGGGAAGTGGGGAAATTGAATCACATGAAGGACATACGTTGAATGGATCTCTGAAAGGGTGAGGATGTGCGTGAACCCTCCTGCCACCTCCCTTTGGTGCATTAATAACAGGAGCTTTTCCCCAAACTACAAGGCAAGCAAACAGCTCCGGATGCTGTCAAAGCTCCCTTTGTGAATCATTGAGCAGCAGACGGAGAAAGCGCTGTGCATCTAAATTCAACACCTGCTGCTGAACCTGAATTTCTAAGCTATGGCATTACACACATATAGAAAACGATCAACCGAGTAGGTAAGTAGCGTGAACAGTCATGCTCAGGGTGAAATCAAAGGAATGGTATCAGCAGTAATGGTATTATTGCAATCTGGCTAAACGCTCCTCAGCCACAATAAAATGTAAAGTTGCCCAATGAGCCAGCAGTTATTCAAACAGTAAAATGATGCTAGTCTTTCATTCTTTTTCCCTGACACTATCAGACAAACACTCTGGAGAGCAGCATACCTTTTCAGCATGCCAAGAACTAAAAACTAACACCTAGGTAGCATAGTGCCAGATCACAGAGGAAATGCTGATTCAATGGAATATATTTTATTAAAGTTTTTTATTCCCTTCTTCATACCAAGACTTCTATCCACTTTCCCTGTTTGCAAAGCAATGAGACCACCTGGCATATTGCCTAGGTAAATCTTCAGGATGTGTTTGTGTCTATTTTCACAAGTTTTTGTTGCAGTTGTTTTAATCAGGGTTGTGATTTAATTTGCCCAGCCAGGGTACAACCAGTGTCTGCCAAACAGAAAGTATTTCATATTAACCAATAGAATGTGTTGCTACAGCTCTGGAAACAGAGTTGGCTCGAACAAATGATACTCTTAATCCTTAGAAAAAAATAATCCCTCTTGATCAAAGTGAAGGACATTGCAAGCATAGAGCAAAATCTGCTCAGTGTCTTGGTATTGTTGTTAGCTCTGTAGCATTTATTTCCTGAACATATTCTTATATTTGTTATAATCCTTAAAGTTTCTGAACTAAGAGCCATTCCTAATCCATGCTTTGATCCGAATTTCTGAAATAGGGACCACTGACTCCTTTCCACTCAGGTACCCTTGGAGGAGGATCTCTGCATAGATCATCTGCCAGGAGAAACTATCATTACAACTGTATTGGGTTGGTGATAAGTCAACGCTTTCATTGTCTGGGGTTATCAGTTTTTCATTATTCTGAAATAAATACACTCATCTGCAAAATAAAGTTAAGAATGAAAAAGACTTAGATGCTTTGAAAAAGAAAAACGGCTGCTCTGTTTGATTCTGAACCATTGCTGTAGAGTGTGATTTGTGTATTATAGGAACAAAAGACCAAATCACTGGTTGATGTAAACCGATGTCTCTCCACTGAAGATAAGTAGACTTAAGCCATCCTTTTCCTCCTCCCAACTTGTGCTAACCCTCAAAGCCAATACTGGCAAGATTTTATTAGATTATACATAATGAACAATAAATACCCCCTGAATTTAGCCTTTGTTTCCTGATCCCATTGACGTTAAAAGCGAAACTCCCATTGACTCCCATTGATTTCACCTACTGACTTTATATGAATCTATGGCCCCAGTCTCAAAAAGCACATTATCTGCACTTGCATGCTAAATCAGCACTTCTGTGATGGATGCAGCGATATTGATTTAGCAGCTTTGGTGACGACACAATAAGTTAATGGCAGTGTGTTCACTCATCCGCTTCAGTACTCCACCACTCAGAGAGGCAGAAGGTAAGTCAGTGGGGAAGTGTCTCCTGCTTGCATAGCATGGTGCAGATACCACATTGGATTGATGCAGGCTTAGTCCTTGGAGTGTGATTTTTTCAAATCCCTGAGTAATGTAACTTACATTGACTTAAGAATCAGTATATACCAGGCCTGAACAACACTCTGCACATGAATAGTCTCATTGAAGTTGATGATGGTACAAAGGGAAATGCTACTTAAATTACTTAGAGACTCTAAGCAGACTTTGTTGTGTCACATGTTTCCATTTTGACTCTATAGAAATCAAAGGGAGAGGTCTACTCAGAGGCTTAAATTACTCATATGGGTTGTTTATGGGCAAAACCTTTATCCATGATGTAAAATTGCTGAATGAATATCTAGTTGAAATGCATTTCATCCTTTGAATAACAAATTTGAATATTCAGGTAAAATATCAAAAGTTACATGAGAACAGCAAAGTATCAAATTATTTAACAGATCACCTAAGTCATATATGAGAAATCCTGAAATGTCTTGTTCCACATTTCAGCCCAGAGTAGGTTTTGCTAAGAAGTCGGTATAAACTAAAATTTCATACAAGGCAAAATTTTCTAACGTCTACACTTTCTGCTTATGGTATCTGAGGATCTGGGCCTGTGCTTTTAATGAAGTCAATAAATTTTGGCCTATTATATTTATGTATGTGAGCGTTTGCATATGTTTATTTACACACACACACACACACACACACACACACACACACACACACACACACACACACATATATGCTTTAGATAGGTACTCAATAAATATGACGCAGATCCATAGATTCCAAGGCCAGAAGGGACCACTGTGATTATTTAGTCTCAACTCCTGTATAGCACACGCCAAAGAATTTCCCCCAACATAATTCTTAGAGCAGAGCTGTTAGCAAAACATCTAATCTTGATTTTAAAATTGTCAGTGCTGGAGAATCCACAACATTGTCTCGTTTACTCTGTTTTGTACACTGGGAAACCCTAAAATATATTATGTTTGTCTCTTGCTTCTTCAGCTTTTAATGTCATACTTAATGCAACAACATACAATGATTTCAGAATGTCAGCATCTATCTTTGCAAACTCAGATGAGGTGGTTCGCAACCAGGGGTTGGCAGAGGTCTTCCAGTGGATACTTGCAATTCATCTAGATATTAGATTACTTTTACAACAAGGCACATAAAAAACACTGGCAAAGTCAGTAGAAACTAAAGTTTCATACATGCATTTTTATACTGCTCTATATTCTAGCCACTGAAATGTAAATACAATATTTATATTCCAAATGATTTATTTTATAAAGTAAACCCTCCTGGCACCACAGTGAATGGTGAAATCCATAAATACTGAGGAGGGCAGAGGGGGGAGCACTGGCTCCCAGGTGCCATGGTGAGCTTCCCATGGCTCCCAAACTCACCGTGAGGCCAGAGATCCATGGGGAGCTCCCCATGGCTACCGGCAGCCGTGGTGAATTTAGCAGGGAGGGGTCCTGACAACTGCTGCTGTCAAGCAACAGGTCCCCCAAGGCCGCATTCCCACCCAGCCTGGGGGATGGAGTGTAATATGGGGATGTGATAGACCCAAGAATATGCAAAACTGAAAATAGCAATTCCGCGAATCACAAGGGTCTCCTGTAATTATATGGTAAAAAATAAGAAAGTGAGCCATTTTTTTGTAATACCATGCTGTGAAAGTTTTGTATTTTATGTTTGATTTTGTAAGCAAATAGTTTTTTAAGTGAGGTGTTCCCAACACAAAGAGTAAAGCTTTCCCCAAAGTTCTGCTTGGTAAGCTAAAAAGTCAGTCATGCCACTTTTGTTCTTCTGAAACAAGAGATCACACATAACAGGGTATGGTTTTTAGCCAGATGTCTGTCATAGAGCAGGCTCAGTTTGTACCCCTTCACACTTGTTAAGAACATAAGAATATAAGAACAGCCATACCGGGTCAGACCAAAGGTCCATCTAGCCCAATATCCTGTCTGTCGACAGTAGCTAATACCAGATGCCCCAGAGGAAGGGATCACAACAGAAAATCCTCACGTGCTCTCATCCCTGTCAACCACTTCCAGAGAAACAGAGGCTAGGGGTACCATTCTTACCCATCCTGGCTAATAGCCATTAGAATCATAGAATCATAGAGTTGGAAGAGACCTCAGAAGGTCATCAAGTCCAGCCCTCTGCCCAAGGCAGGACCAATCCCAATTAAATCAACCCAGCCAGGGCTTTATCAAGATGAGACTTAAACACCTCTAGATGGAGACTCCACTACTTCCCTAGGTAACCCATTTCAGTGCTTCACCACCCTC
>JANRFK010006693.1:18008306-18025290 GCA_030068395.1 Apalone spinifera
TAAATAACTTTTCCTTATTCACTTTTTCCATACCAGTCATGATTTTATAGACATTTATCATATCCCTCTTAATCTCCTTTTTTCTAAGATGAAAAGTCCAAGTCTTTTTAATCTTTCTTCATATGGGACCCATTCCAAGCCCCTAATCATTTTTGTTTCCCTTTTCTGAACCTTTTCCAATGTCAATATATCTTTTTTGAAATGAGGCAACCACATCTGTACGCAGTATTTAAGATGTGGGCATACCATGGATTTATATACAGGCAATAAGACATTCTCTGTCTTATTCTCTATCCCTTTTATAATGACTCCTAACATTTTATTTGCTTTTTTTCACTGCTGCTGCACACTGAGTGGATGTTTTCAGAGAACTATACACATGACTCCAAAATCTCTCTCTTGAGTAGTTGTAGCCAAATTAGTCCCCATCCTTCTGTATGTATAGTTGGGATTATTTTTTCCAATGTGCATTACTTTACATTTATCAATATTAAATATAATTTGCAATTTTGTTGCAATTTGTTCCTGTATTTTTGCATTCACCATTCAATTGTGACTGCAAATCAAATAATTACAAGGGCAACTTTGGGCCTGGATCCACATTGCAATAGAATAATGGTGTGAATTGAACTCAGCTATTCGTCTCTCTGTGGGAATGTGAGTTCTGAATGCATTCCAGTGATTTTCTTTGGTGTGATTTACTAATTACTTTAGAGACAGATTATATTGCAATTCCGTTAATTTATTTGACTAGTTTCTTTTTACAGGATTTTATTGTAGTGCCTAATTATGTTGAAGTCACAAAATATAATGCTAAGAACACCTGAGGCACCAATTAAAGTTTTGTGAAAGGGTTAATTATGACAAGGCTCAAAGGGAAAAGGTTCCTGAACAGAAGACTGGTAATTAATATGACTAACTTATTTGAACTGTTTTGAACGCTCCTATGGACCACACACCTAAGTTCATGGGTTCATCATTCTGACAGATACTATTTGAGACTAGGGTGCCTACTTCTGCCAAACCAGTTTAATATATGTCTGTTTTTGTGATCCATTCTCAGTGTTGGTGAATGTTAATGCATTGGTCTAAATTCATCCCTAGATTAACTTCATCAAAACCAAAGAACCAGTCTCAGGAGTAAATTGGGCCCATTCTGTTCAGACCATGTTATGGCATCCAAACTTGAAACCTGGTATGTTGTGCCTGCCTTAAAAGACATTTTCATTATTGTCCTGTTTTCCTTATATTCCTTTATGAATTATCTTGCCTCCAAATAATTAATTATTTTTAGTCTCTTGATCCAACCTTTAAAAAATGAAAAAATATGACTGCTAAAAACAAAGTGCAAACCATCCCTTCTGCTTCCGTGAGCAGAGAAGAGTCATCGATCTGAGACTGTGGAGGGTAGATGAGTGATGTTTCCATAGCATTCTGTGTGTCACTCTCTCCTGACCATAAAGGAGGAGGGTTTTAGGACAGGAGCAAGACAGGTAGGAGATGCTGTCTGTGACATTCTTCCCTCCTCCTACCACCCAAAATATGAATATCCACTTAAGTATAATTTATAGTATAGATATCATATTAATTTAGGCTCTTGTACCAATTCTAGTTCTAGGCAAACAAGTGAGCTGCCTAGGGTGATAGATTTTACCTAGAATAACCAGGGTGGCTAGGCATTGCAATGGAACTTAGTCTTATTTGACCCAACCTCTGCCCACCCATCACAAAGGAGGGGCAGCCAGGACTATCATGAGTGAGTGAAACTGTGAGCTGGGGGATGCCAAACCTCCCACTTCTACTTTCCTCCTTCCAAAAGCCTGACACATACTGAACTCCCTGCCAGGTATCAGCTGGTGTAGTGTGGGGTATACAATAGCACTCAGCATTGCTCCAATTCTACTTCCACTCACGTCTATTATAAAATGTCTGTTCCTTTCAGTAATATCAGGATTAGTCCAAACCCGAGTGCTTTTGCAAATCCCACCTGTAGTGGGATAAAATTGTGCTTTTATTAGCACAAATGAAACTTCAATGCCTCCATACAGTTTACTGACTTGGGGAGGAGAGTCTTTATGGCTACACATATGTGAATGGATGTACGGATAGAGTCATAGACTTGTAGGACTGGAAGAGACCCCTAGAGGTCTTCTAATATTGTCCCCTGGACTCAATGCAGGAATAAATATTATCTAGATCAGGGATGGGCAAAAACCTCTCAGCGGGCTGGATCCAACTCGTGAGGCAGTTCCAGGCCCCACCCTCTAGTGCAGGGGTCAGCAACCTACAGCATGCGTGCCACTTATGGCAGGCAAGCCAATTTTCAGCATCAATGGGGAGGGACCTCAGACCCACCTCTCCTCCCCTGCACAGCCAATGGAGAGTACTCCCTCTTCCCCACAGCAGATTAGGCTGCAGTGAGTGGAAGTAGCACTGGGGCTGAGGGTCCGCAGCAGCACCTCATCTGGACCAGAGGTTCTGCTGCCATGGCCACGCGGTCTGGGGCCAGCCTCAAAGGCTGGAGGCAATGCTGTTGCGGCCACACAGTCTGGGAGCAACCCCAGAGGTGCCACTGCCACTGCCAAAACCACACAGTCCAGGGCCAACCTGGGACCATGTGGCAGCGGCAGTGGTACCTCCAGCCTTTGAGGCCAGCCCTGGCCCATGTGGGCTGCAGCAGCAGAGACTCCGGGGCTGGCCCCAGACCACAGTGGCAGCGGGGCATCCCCAGACTGTATCAACAGTGACAGTGGGGCCTCTGGGCCAGGCCCAGACCACGTGGGCATGTGGTGTATCCGTTGCTGCAAGGGGGCATGAAGCCATGTAAGGTCCCCTCTCATGCCCAGATCACCCCACCCTAATCCTCTCACTTGCCTTTCCCCTCCCCCAACACCCACCACTCCCAGTTTGCTCTGACATCCTCCCTTGTTTGTGCACCCTCTGTCTTGGCAGACACCCCATCCTGCTCCTTCGTTCACATTGCTCCTGCACCCTCTCTCCTGGCCACACACTGCACTTCCCTTGCTCCTGGTCCCACCACCTGGCCAGACACCCTACTCCCAGCCTGCTTCGGCACCCTGCCCCCCACCCAGATATTGCATCTTGTCCCCCTTCTGCATCCAACCTCCTTCCCAAATCCTGCACCTCATCCCTATCCTACTTGCTGGCAGCCCTGTCTTACACACTCTAACTTTCTTTTCTGTCCTTACCCCAGAGCCTAAAGAGGTCCATAAAATCCACTAACTCTGGAACCCCAGAAAAGAAAATCTGGTCTATGGGAAGCACTGAACCTCCATCCTCCTACCTCTTCCCTTCTCTTCCCCCTGTGAAGCTGGAGCTCCAGGGAGTGAGGTGTCTCAGTTGGGGCCACATCAGTGAGCATTGGGGGGTTTTGGAGGAATTTTTTGCTTCTCACTTGTGTGGTTCCCAACTCATTTTTTTGTGGGTCAGAGACCTCTGACCCAAAAAGGGTTCCCCGCCCCTGCCAAAAGTAAAGAAAACATTGAAACCTTTTGTGTTAGACATAATATTTTATCTTATTTTAAATGAAGTTTGATAAATTAACATGAGGAAATTAAAATGCTTAATCTATTTCATAATTTAAATTAAACTGTTCTCCCTAGCTGCAGCTCGTTCAGAATATAAGGTCACCATACCCAGCCTGCCCTTGCCTCCCCTCTCCTCTTCTTGCCCCGGCACACAGATCTGTGAATAAGTTAAATGTCGGTTTGCCATTTCTGAAAGGTTGCCAACCCCTGCATTGAAAGGTAAGATCTTCATCTTAATTTATTTATTAATGAAGCTGCTGTAAGTAGGGGACTATTATTGAGTTTAAAAAGTAGCACCAGCACTTAGACCCGTACACAGAGGTGAATACGTTAAATCTCGGCACTGCACCTCTGAAAGGTTGCTGGCCCCTCGCCTAGTGCTTACCCTGGGAGCCAGAGATGTGAGCCATTTCAACTCCTTCTATTTAAAGGGCTTGCACTTTCTGGGCAGCTTCATTGCCTGGCAGCCACCCGACAGGAACAAGCCCTTTAAACAGAAGCAATTGAAAGGGCTCGCAGTTCTCAGTTCTACTGGCCCATTGCCTGGGAGCTGCCCGGGAGGCGCGAGCCCTTTTAACTGCTTCTATTCAAAGGGCTCGTGCCTGCCGAGTGGCTGCCAGGCAACAGGTTAGCAGTGGGGCCTGGAGCTGCCAGCCATGTAATGTGAATTCTAAGCCTAAACAACAATAGGAGGCGGCTAGCCCCCAGGTCCCTCCCATCTGTTCCAAGTCCCTTCCATTGGCCAGAAGTCAAGGGGCAGGGACCCTAGGTCAAGCAAAGTTCCTGACAGGATTGCTCTCAACCCTGCCCCTTCTGCCCAATGCCCTGCCCCTCCTGATCGGCCTGCAGCCACTTCCGAAATTTGTGAAGTGTCCCCCCTTTCAAAAATTATTGCCCAACCCGGTCTAAGGTTTCTACTCATTTAAGATTCTTAACCTACTCTTCTTTATTCTTTCCAACAGTTAAAATAATCAGAATAGTAAGATTATTAACAAGAGTTAACAAGAAGTTGGGCCACGTGTGAAGCAGAGAGAGATTAACACACTACAAGGAACAAAATCAAAGAACTCATACAGTTTGAGCGAGAGAGATCCTGGCACATAAACAAACATATTTTAAAGGATAAGATGTAATTAGTGTTGCTTATAGTTAATATATAATACTAGTCTTTACAATACATTACAAGCAGTAGTTATTTTCTGAATAGGATTAATACACTGCCTTTTTATATGGCAGGTACTAAATGGAATTCCAAATCATAGTTACACCTTGGATCAATTTCCTTCACTTCAGATGGTTTTCCACCTATTTTCTGTAATTCAAACACCAGATTGAAAGCCCAGAGACACCTATAAATGGCAAAGTATTGTATGTACACAGTACTACATCTTCCAGAAAGACTCTATCACATCAAGAGAATGTACAAAGTAAAGCACAGGTATAAACAGCCTCTTAGTATTAAGCAAGAATAGTTCTTCGAATAATACTGATCATTCCCTAGAGGTAGCTTTGCTCTGTGGAACAATTTTTCTTCACTCTGCACTTCCAGTACTGCCTGAAAACCAACCAAATGAACAAAAAGCCTCTCTTTATATATGTATACTTATTATGTTACCAACTATTGTCATTTCAATAACTAGTTAATGAGCCCTCACAACATGTTTTCTTTCACCTTACACTTTATCAAAGTAGCTAAATTTGCATTATTATCAAAAAAACTGTTGAAAGATGTCACCCAATTCTACTCACAATTTAGATTTTATGCAAGAGGTGACATAATAGACAAAAGCGGCTGTAGAGGAGAGGGACAAAACAATGGAGATCTTTGCATCAGTTAGAAGTCACAGTTGTCTCAGGTGTATTGCATGACGTCTTCAATACACAACATTTATGGCATGCTTATGTAATTTAACACATTCCCAATTGAAGATAAGAGCTCTACATCAGTTCAGACCACTTCAGGATCTTGCCTGCAGCATGTGACACACTATTACAATTTATATTTTTAGACATTTTTCTTTTATTGTTTTTCTCTCTGCCACTTTGGCCTTCTTTAGTATTTGTGTTCATTTCTGTTACTCAGGTTATTGTTCCTTTCATAGATTCAAGATCAGGAAGTTGCAATGAATTATGTTGTCAGTGAAGTTCTACATTTTTGAAGCAAGATACCACCTCTCTTTCTCTAGTTATCAGTCAACAGATGCCCTTACAACTATTTGTTTCTTTAATGCTTTTATGTATATTATTGCCACTCTGATTGACAGTAACAAAGATAAAACAACAAAGCAAAGATAAATAACAGAGGACAGAAACTAAAGCAGATAATACAAATACCACTGGGAGCTCAAATGGGTGATAGACCAGCAGTGGGAATGATAAATATGATAACTTGCATATCAATGAGTCCCAAACAACACTTAGTAGTTGTTCATGCTTACATTTATCTACTTGATTGAGGTAATTTGCATAATTTGAAGGTAATTTCCTGTTGAAAGCCATGATAAACTGCTCTGATTGCAGCATGTGTGTCTCCATGAACATGCTGGTCCTCGGAAGTGGAGAGATAAATAAAATAATACTGTAACATATTCAAAGCCATGTTAAAAAAAAGCTCATTTATATCTAGAAGTGGTCTTCTTTTACATTTCATTTGAAGCCTGCAATATGCCCATGAATCCTTATTCATAGAATATTGATAACTCGGTCAAGTCACATTAATTTAATCATATTAATCCTTCTTTTGAATAAGACATACAGTTGAAGCCTTGACCAGGAGTGATTATTAAATATTCCCTGACAAGTTGAGCAAGAATTATGGATTTTTTATTGTAAGAGATGCTTGTAAACTGCTCTTGCATATATAAAGGTTTGGGAAAAAAACTTGTAAGTGAAGAAAAGGCTCCATTATTCATTGAATATATGTGACGCATTGAGAGCTTGCAGCTTAGTTTGGAGAAAATCACTGGGGCCATGATTCAAAATTCACTGAAGTCAATAGCAGCCTTTCAGAGCATATTGGATCAGACCCTAAGAAAACACAAGATGAAAAAGATGGAAATCAGAAAGCAACTGTAAACACTACATTTTAAAATCTTCTTATGGGCCCAGTCATGGAAGCCAGTGAGAGTCTTGCTGTTGACTATAATAGGAGCAGTTTCAGGCCCCATCTCATGACTCTTCCATTCATCCTAATCAGCTTTTACCCTCTCTATTAACAGCTGAGCTTGGGAACGGCTATGCTTGAGTGCCCTAAAAATATATTTTCATTCATCTTTCTTGAAGAGCTTTCCACTTTGTTGTAGTTTTCTAAAAAAATGAGACAAAAAATTAATGTTTTCTTGTGGAAAAAAATAAACTTGTATTTATAACAATTGAGACTGACACCAGAGTCTCAGTTTTTCAAGGATTGCATTCACAGTTCATAATTCTTCAGAATTCAGCAGGCAACAGCTACCAAACGAATAGTTTAAGATGGGTTGAATTTCATAAATGTAAAGACATTTGTAGGGCTAGTCAGACATGGTCATAGGATATAGCACCTTGCACAGCAAGGTCATCAGTTCAAACCCAGCCGTTATTATTTTGATGCTTTGTCTGAAATGAATTGATAATCTCACTCCTAGTAGAAACTTTTTCCATATTATTTCAACAAACAAACAAACAAAAACACTCTGGGTACATATACACTAGCCCCCTACATTAATCTAGGGAGGCAAATGAGGGCGACCGGAATTGCAAATCAAGCCTGGGATTTAAATATTCTGCGCTTGATTTACATGTTCCCAGCGGGTCACCATTTTAGAAATTGACTAGCCCAAAGTAACTGCCTGCGTCTATACACGGCAGTGAAATGGGATTCCGGAATAAAGCCCTAAATTGAATTAGGTAGTATTCATCATGGAACGAGGTTTACCACCTAATTTGATTTAGGGCTTTATTCCGGAATCCCGTTTCACTGCCATGTGTAGACGCGGGCAGTTACTTCGGGCTAGTCAATTTCTAAAATAGCGACTGGCCAAGCACATACAAACCAAGCATGGGATATTTAAATCCTGGGCTTGATTTGCAATTCCGGTTCCCTCATTAGCCTTCTAGAATGATCTAGGGGGCTAGTGTAGATGTACCCTCTCAGTTGACACTGGTGTCCTTTACTGATGGTCTGTTTGGAGGAACAAGATCTGAATTCTTCCCTGACTCCATGGTCAGGGTAGGGGTACACTGGCAGGCTGATAGAGGGATGTTTATGTTGCATTCCATAGACCATGTTATACCTCTGCTGTAGAAAATTAGCAGACAATAATTTTCAATGCTGTCACTCTGACTCATTTAACAAGACTTTTGGTGGCATTGTCTAACTTTTCCAGCACTCCAGAGTCTGATATTGATTTAATTTTCAACTGCAAGTTCAAGAGGACAATGCTGGACTGGATTCAGGCCTTGTCTTTGGTGTAAGATCTATGATACCAATTGATCTGGGATATGTGACAGATCTCTTGGGACTAGAAGTAAACTGACTGTTTTGTGACTGAGGAAGGCAGGGAGGGGTAAGTGACCATTTGTCAGTAAGCCCATCTCGCCAGAGTGGCAAGAAAAACTGGAGATCTTAAGGAGAATGTCTGTGACTCTATATTAAGACTGATGCAGTGATCCAAGAATTCACATATGTTCCTGACTTGATGAAATCCAATTATAGAACAAATCACAAGTTTGAGGTAACTGCCTGTTTTTCACAGTGTCTTGAGGTAGGCACTCAGGGCATGTCTACACCAGACAGAAGATCAGCCCTGTAGAGGTTGATCTTCTAGTGTACAATTTAGCGGAACTAATATAGATCCATAAATTCAATGCTGAGAGCTGCTCCTGCCAGCATCCAATACACCTCATTCTGTGAGGAGTAAGGAAAACCAGCAGGAGCATGTGCTCCCATTGGCCTCCTACAGTATAGATGTGGTGGTAGCTCATCTTAAAGTAAACTGAATCCAGCAACGCATTTTGCGTAACTGGATGGCGTACCTTAAGCCGACCTGCCAGTCACAAGCCACTCTAAAGAGTGTGGCAGTATAAATACCATGCTAATTACAGTTATTAATGTTCATCTGCTTAAAAGATAAGAAGATTATATAATTGGGATTGAAAAAAATATGATACATTTCATTTTGATAAGTACGAACCATTTATCATCCAATTAATATCCTGCATAATCTAAACAAATGTCATCATCAAAGTATGTGGGAAACTTGTAAAGTGAAAATTCATGTTTCCCTTTTTAAAAGAAATTTAAAATCTGTCTAATTTATTTCAAGAGTTTATGGATTTAAATTGAATTGAAGGCTAAAATCAAATTCACATAATCTTTCAATTGGTTTACAATATAACCTCAAATTTAGAAATGCGGCATAATAGTTACATATTTGTTTCCTCTTATTAAGGGTGCTCCTGTGTGTCATGTATGCATATATAGATCTTTGTGTATTCAGTAGATATCTTTTTCTATCAGAAATCAATGCTTATGTAATATCACAATGCTTGCACTCTTTAGTAGAACAAAACTATGTATTGCCCAGAGCAGAAATGTTGATGTTTGCATGAGTATAACTGCCTGATCTAAGAGTGGCATATACCCTGGGTTCATATTTTCTTTTTAAGAGTTCTTCTGTACTACCTTTTATTTTACAGACCGATTTTTGATGGAAAAATGCTTCCTTCACCATTTACAGTGTTGGGGAACTGGTGGAATGTGAGAAAATATTGAAAGAGCTCAAAACGACATTTGAGAAAATCACCATAATCCAGATGGTTGTTTAATAAGAATGGGAGGTCAATAAAGGCACCATTCAGATTTTTTTCTGCAACAATGTCACTTTCATATTATGTGACTGTTCATTTTCTTCATTATGGTATAGGCCTTGATTCAGCAATGTTTCAATGGTACTGCTTAAACTTTGGCAGATATTTGAGTACCTTGTTAAGTCAGGGACACAATCACAAGGATATATTATGTTTATATTCCTGATATTTTAGACAACTTAAAATATTGTATGTATTTTAATCAAATCCATTTTGAAAGCAATTAATTTCAGTATACAAAAGTGAGGCTAGATGAGCTCAAACAGTATAAAAGAGTTAGAAAATTAATTTAGGTAGGAAATTAACCTGAAATTCATTGCAACTTACCCTATATAATTTTAACTAAATTAAGTCACAGTTCTTCTCAAAAGTTAGTAACTGAGCTTTGTTTTGGTGTGAAGAGTAACAGTGCATCTATTCTCGAAATAAGCTAAGCAAATTGAGTTATATCAATTGCATAGCTTATTTCAAAATAGCTTATTTTGAAACTGGAAGTATCTACACAGCACTTATTTTGAAATAGAACACTCTTCCTCCGACTTCCCTTACTCCTTGTACAATGAGGCTTACAGGAGTCGGAGTAAGAAGTCCTCCAGCTTGACAGTATTTTGACATTATTTCTAAATAACTGCCTGCTGTGTAGATGCAGACTAAGTTATTTTGAAATAATGTGCTATGTAAACGTACCTTTAGTAGTTTAATAAACATGTAACCACATCACAATAATTGTTAACCTGATTGTTGGAGTCACATAATAGCTTAGAACTACTTTTTACATTTGCGATGTGGAGCAACTGAGAGAATGAAAAAGTCCCATTAAGTAACAATAATGAGGTAAACGCTCATTGGGATGAAAGGAGTTTAAATATAAATATAATAGTCCTTTAACTGTAATGATGTTCCAGCAGGAAGGTATGCAAATATAACCAATACATTATTTGCAAACAAGAGATATATTGAATAAAATTATGCCTCTGGCTAAGGAGTGTCTTTCATTTCAGAAGTTAAAATATGTTTGTGCGTTTACATAGACTAGAAATGAGCTGAATTTTGAATAACAACTTCAGTCATACAAAATTATATATACACCAGAGATATATGGCTGATTTGGACTCCATAGCCTTACATAGGTGATCAGATTCTACAATGATAAGCACAGAATGAGAACCTGAATAGAATAGAATAGAATAGAATACGGATCTGTCACCCATTTGCTTCAAAGAGGAGAAAACCCCTCAGCCTCACCATTCATGGATCCCTCAGAGACTGAAGTGTGGGGTCTGAGGACTAATTATTTACTATTAGTGTTACAGTCACAACTGTGGACCTCAACCAATTTCAGAACCCTACAATTCTTGTTAGTCTACTAACACAAACAAACAAAAGCCCCTGCTGAGGTACTGGGCAGGTGAGCTGATAGGAAACCTGTGAAGTTTTCATGAAAACCTGCCTAGTATCCATTGAAAATTCATCAAAATCCAATCCTTCTTTCAAAAGGTTTTTAGTTTTAATGAATATGGAAACCCCAATAAAATATTGTGTAGGTATTTTCCAATATGCTGTAGTTAGCAAAGTCTTCCTAACTTATAAGACAGTTTTCAGAGTGCTGTTGTTTTATTTTTAATGTGGGCATTATCATTGAAGGGTCTTATGGTAGACCCCAGTACAAAGCTTTAAAGGCAGGTCCCACATGCTGGTAAGATCAGTGAAAGCGATAGGGGAAAATATTTATCAGGATGCCCTACTAACAACAGAGCCATTAAACAGATGAAGCTACTGTCTCCAGCTATAGTTATGCCTGTGACTGTCATGCAACCAGCTATGAGGAGAGATTGGCTAGGGGATCCATGTGGTCATATGGAGTTCTCCAGATCATGTACGTACACCCTTTTCTACAGCAGAACCATGATGGTTTCACTGATTGAAGGCCCTGATGATCACTGGAAACTATCAGGATTTGGCTCTCCCTAAATGTTTTATTAAGTAAAACAACATATATAGAAGGCTATACACTTGGACTGAGGTGGAGATGGACGTAGGAGACAGTATGTTGAGAATCTCTGGGTTATGTTAAAAGAGGTAAAAAACAAGAGTGATGCCATGCTAGGGGTCTGCTACAGACCGCCTACCTAGGTAGAAGTGGTGGATGAGGCTTTTTTTAAACAACTAACAAAATCATCCAAAGCACAGGATTTGGTGGTGATGAAGAACTTCAACTATCCAGACATCTGTTGGGAAACTAACACAGCAGGGCATAGACTATCCAATAAGTTCTTGGACTGCACTGAAGACATTTTTTTATTTCAGAAGGTTGAAAAAGCTACTGGGGGAAGCTGTTCTAGATTTGATTTTAACAAATAAGGAGGAACTGGTTGAGAATTTGAAAGTGGAAGACAGCTTAGGTGAAAGTGATCATGAAATCATAGAGTTCATGATTCTAATGAATGGTAAAAGAGAGAACAGCAAAATAGAGACAATTGATTTCAGGAAGGCAGATTTTGGTAAGCTGGTAGGTAAGGTACAATGGGAAGCAAGACTAAGGGAAAAAACAACTGAAGAAAGTTTTTCAAAGGGACATTATTAAGGGCCCAAAAGCAAGCTATTCCGATCATTGGAAAGATAGAAAGTATGACAAAAGACCACCTTGGCTTAATCAGGAGATCTTGCATGATCTAAAAAATCAAAAAGGAGTCATATAAAAAGTGGAAGCAAATTCCAAAGGATGAATATAAGCAAACAATACCGGCATGAAGTGGCAAGATTAGAATGGGAAAGGCCCAAAACGAGCTCACGCTAGCTGCAGACATAAAGAGAAACAAAAAGAATTTCTAAAAATATATTAGAAGCAAAAGGAAAACCAAGGACAGGGTAGGCCCATTGCTCAGTGAGGAGGAAGAAACTAACAGGAAACTTGGAAATGGCAGAGGTGCATAATGACTTCTTTGTTTCAGTCTTCTCCAAGAAGTCTGATGATGCTGGAATGTCTAATATAGTAAATACTAGTGGGAATGGGGTAGGTTTAGAAAATATAATAAAAAAGAACAAGTTAAAAATCACGTAGGAAAGTTAGATGTCTGCAAATCACTAGGACCTGATGAAATGCGTCCTAGAATACTCAAGGAGCTGAAAGAGGTCGTATCTGAGCCGTTAGCTATCATCTTTGGAAAATCATGGAAGACAGGAGAGATTCCAGAAGACTGGAAAAGGGCAAATATAGTGCCCATCTATAAAAAGGGAAATAAGAACAATACAGGAAACTACAGATGAGTCAGTTTCATTTTTGTGCCAGGAAAGATAATGGAGCAAGTAATTAAGGAATTCATCTGCAAACACCTGAAAGATAAGGTGATAGGTAAAAGCCAGCATGGATTTGTAAAGAGCAAATCATGTCAAACTAATCAGATAGCTTTCTTTGTTAGGATAACAAGTCTTGTGGATAAGGGAGAAGCAGTGGATATGGTATACCTAAACTTTAGCAAGGCATTTGATATGGTCTTACATGACCTTCTTATCAATAAACTAGGCAAATACAATTTAGATGGCACTACTATAAAGTGGGTGTATAACTGGCTGGATAACCATTCTTAGAGAGTAGTTATTAATGGTTCACAATCCTGCTGAAAGGGCATAACAAATTGGGTTCCGCAGGGGTCTGTTTTGGGACTGGTTCTGTTCAATAACTTCATCAACAATTTAGATATCGGCATAGAGTGTCTGCTTAATAAGTTTGCAGATGATGCCAAGCTGAGAGGGGTTGAAACTTCTTTGGAGGATAGGGTCATAATTCAAAGGGATCTAGGGGTCACAGTGGACCACAAGCTAAATAGGAGTCAACCGTGTGATGTTGTTGCAAAAAAAGCAAACACGATTCTGGGCTGCATTAACTGGAGTGTTGTGAGCAAGACATGAGAAGTCATTCTTCCGCTCTACTCTGTGCTGAATTGGCTTCAAGTGGAGTATTGTGTCCAGTGCTGGTCACCACATTTCAAGAAAGATGTTGAGAAATTGGAGAAGGTCCAGAGAAGAGCAACAAGAATGATTTAAGGTCTAGAGAACATGACCTATGAAAGAAAACTGAAAGAACTGGGCTTGTTTAGTTTGGTAAGGAGAAGACTGAGAGGGGACATTTTCAGGTATCGAAAAGGGTGTCACAAGGAGGAGGGAGAAAAATTGTTGTCCTTGGTCTCTAAGGATAGGACAAGAAGCAACGGTCTTAAACTGCAGCAAAGGAGGTTTAGGTTGAACATTAGGAAAAACTTTCTAACTGCCAGGGGGGTTAAACACTGGAATAAATTGCCTAGGGAGGTTGTGGGAATCTCTATCTCTGGAGATATTTAAGAGCAGATTAGATAGACAACTATCTGGGATGGTCTAGATCGTACTGGGTCCTGCCATGGGGGTAGGAGACTGGACTCGATGACCTCTCGAGGTTTCTTCTAGTTCCAGTGTTCTGTGATTCTAAGGCTCAATCCTCCTGTTCTAAGTCATTAGAGATTTAGAAAATTTAAGTGGACTAGAGTTGAAGATTCAGGAAATTAACTGGAATACTTATTGTGATTTAATTACCTGAAGCCTGGTTAAAAATATGCTTTTAGAGCCTTACCAGTGTATCTGGTAATTATTTTATGTATAAAAATATAATTAACATCATATAAATTTGGCTTTCTGATTGTTCAGCATTCATCAGATTATGTTTACAGACTGCTGTTCTTGACTATTGCTTTTCATGTTCATTTCATGTACATTTATTTATATGTAACATATAATTTGCTGCCACTCCTCTCTTTTGATCTACATCAGTAACCGTTTTATTTTTATTAGTATTGATTTTTCATTTTAGAGTGCTTGTTAGAATTACTTTCACTCATGGGCATGTTCTTTGCATGAGGCAATTTAGAAATCCTGTGATTTATCTTAGGGTGCATCTACACAGCACTCTAAACTCAAAATAAGATGCGCAAATTGCGCTATCCAAATTGTGTATTTTATTTTGAAACTATTTTGAAATAGCTTATTTTGAAATGGGATATATCTACACAATGCCAAAATTCAAAATAACATCCTATTTCAAGCCATCCCTTATCCCTCGTGCAACAAGGTTTTCCAGGATGGTGCAACAGCATGCCCGTTATTTCAAAAAATATTTTGAAATAACAGGCAGCTTGTGTAGACATGAGGTAGCTATTTCAGGATACCATGTTTTCACATATTTTCGCATCTGATCGGAATGGGGAAGGAGAAAAGTTAGGAAAGTACTTTTCCAACCCTAAAATAGCTTAGAAGGTTTGAATTCACTCTGATGGGAAAAATTTCCAGTTGGTGAACAAATCAGTTCAAACATCCCAGTTATGTTTACCTAAACTTTCAGCTACAGACTCATTCACCCAGACAACTGCTCACACTCACAACCAGGCAAAAAAGCCTCAAATGTCAAAACTCATAAATACTATAGTTTGATAAAGAATAAAAGCAACAGAATCATGACAAATTCACAGTCTTGGCTATTAGGGTTGTTGCTTCTCTTTCATGGTATACACTGACAAATAATTCTGCTGTATGTTGTGCCGTAATCTTGTATGCCAGTATTCTCACTTGCTGGGAGGTAGAGTTTTTTCAAGGTGTATTCAAAATACCTCGGGGGGATTTCAAGAAAGCAAAGCAGTGATTTTGATATTTCACTTTATTTATTTATTTATTTATTTATTTATTTTGGGAAACTTTCCAGCTCGCATGAACATGTCGGCACATATTGGAGAGCTGAAAGGCAATGTTGTCCTATTTATTTTTCAAACATGATTGAAAACAAGCTTTTTCATGTTAGATACTTTACAGTTTTGTCTTACAAAGAAATACTGTCTAACCACACTGTTTCTATTTAAATGGTCATTACTGCTATAATAAATAAATAATAACTCCATGTAGTTAAATCAAATGCAGTCTGCACACTTTAAATTTAAGCCTAAAATTCAGCAATTGACACTTAATAAAAGTGACTTTTTGTTACATGGGGTAATTGAAAATAGAGTATTTTTCACCACTGGGCAAAACTGAACAATATTTCTAAGACAGCTAGGGAGCTCTAAGCTGTTGAAGTGCTGCCATTCAAAGAGAAAGAAAATGAAGGTCCTGACCCTCCTGACAATTATTTGTATTGAAATAGTACCCTAGTTACTAGGAATCAAAGTCCTATAGAGCTAAGTTCTGTATTCACAAGTAACAAACATGCATTCCCATACCCCATAGACTTTACAATCTAAGGGTATATCTAGACTACATGCCTCTGATGACAGAGGCATATAGATTAGGCTACCCAGCATAGGAAACTGAAGCGGTGATTTAAATAATCTCCGCTTCATTTAAATTTAAATGGCTGCCGCGCTGTGCCGATCAGCTGTTTGTCGGCTTAGCACGCTAGTCTGGACGCTCCATGGTCAACATCAAAGGCATTTGTCGACCTCCCCGGTATGCCTCGTGGGATGGACACCAGCAGCGACTGGTGAGACCACATTGTCCTGAAGCACTGGGGAGACCAACAATGGACTCAGAACATTAGAATGAAGAAGGACACCTTCCTCGAGCTCTGCGAGTGGCTCGTCACTGCTCTGCGGTGGCGGAACATGTGTGGCCATCATCCTATGGAAACTCTCCATGCCAGATAGCTACCGATCCGTGGGGAACCAGTTCGGCATGGGGAGATCCACTGTCGCAGCAGTGCTCATGCAGATATGGCAGTCTCCAGCCACTGTGCCTGGAGGAGGGGAGGGGTCCAGGAGGGGATGGGCTGCCCCAGGGAGAAGGGGGGAGGTGGTGCAAGTCCCCTCCCCGGGAGGGTTTGTTCTGTCCCAGTCGGACAACATACTGCCCGCGGTGTCCAGGATTGCAGGGGGGTTGCTCCTGGGGAGGGAGTGCGGGGCAGTGGCGGGGAAGGAGCACTGTCAGCCACCGGCACCCCAGTGACTCTCGGTGGTTTTGTGTGTCCCTCTGCAGATGGTCAGGGCCATCAATAGAGTGCTGCTCCGCAGAGTTATCCACCTCACTGATGTGGACGTGGTCATCGAGGGCTTTGGCACCCTGGACTTTCCCAACTGTGGAGGGGCAATTGACGGGACATACATCCCCATCTGTGCTCTAGACCACCAGGCCTCCCTGTACATAAACCGGAAGGGATACTTCTCGGTCATCCTGCATGCTGTGTCTGACCACTAGGGCCGCTTCCTGGACATTAGCATGGGCTGGTCCAGCAAAGCACATGACGCACGGGTGTACCGCAACTGCTCCGTGTGCCAGAGGCTGCACGCCAGGACTTTCTTCCCCAACCGCCACATCAGGTTCGGGGACATGGACATGCCTGTGGGCCTGGTGGGGGATGTGGCCTACTCACTAGAGACCTGGCTCATGAAGCCCTACACAGAACACAGCAGGCCTTTAATGCCAGGCTCGGCAGGGCCCACATCATGGTGTAGGGTACCTTTGGCCAGCTGAAAGCCCAGTTTAGATGCCTCCTCACCCGCCTGTACCTCAGAATATTCCGCAAGTGGTGGCAGCATGCTGTGTGCTGCACAATTTGTGTGAAAGGAAGGGGGAGGCTT
>JANRFK010006693.1:18025390-18036452 GCA_030068395.1 Apalone spinifera
TTGCAAAGAAAGCAAACATGATTCTGGGATGCATTAACAGGTGTGTTGTGAGGATATCTCTAATAATGGAGATTGCCTATCTCCTAGAACTGGAAGGGACCTCGAAAGGTCATCGAGTCCAGTCCCCTGCCTTCACAGCAGGACAAAGTACCATCCCTTACAATTTTTTGCCCCATATCCCTAAACGGCCTCCACAAGGATTGAACTCACAACCCTGGGTTTAGCAGGCTAATGCTCAAACCACTGAGCCATCCCTCCCCCCTAGACACGAGAAGTCTCGCAAGACACGAGAAGTCATTCTTCCGCTCTACTCTGTGCTGGTTAGGCCTCAGTTGGAGTATTGTGTCCAATTTTGGGCACCGCATTTCAAGAAAGATGTGGAGAAATTGGAGAGGGTCCAGAGAAGAGCAACGAGAATGATTAAAGGTCTAGAGTTAGTTTAGGAAAGAGAAGATTGAGGGGGGACATGATAGCAGTTTTTAGATATCTAAAAGGGTGTCATAAGGAGGAGGGAGAAAACTTGTTTTATCCTCAGAGGCCAAGATGAACAAGAAGCAATGGGCTTAAACTGCAGCAAGGGAGGTTCAGGTTGGACATTAGGAAAAAGTTCCTAACTGTCAGGATAGTCAGACACTGGAATAAAGTGTCCAGGGAGGTTGTGGAATCTCCATCTCTGGAGATATTTAAGAGTAGGTTAGATAAATGTCTAAAGTATCTGGTCCTGCCATGGGGGCAGGGGACTGGACTCGATGACCTCTCGAGGTCCCTTCCAGTCTTAGCATTCTATGATTCTATGATCTCATTCGCATTGCTTTTACATTGATGAAACTCCACTGATACAGATATAATCCTAATTCACCTCAATTGAATTAAGAAGAGAATTTGGCCCAGAGAAAGACTATTAGAAAGAATTCAGGAATTTTCAGATGTATTTATTCAGTGAAGGGCTGATTTCCTTGGCACATATTCCTGTCTACTTCTATCACAACTTATATTTCACTGTTTTTCAAAAGAAGGGTAGAGTAGGATTTGCAAATGCATATTGCCTCTGAGGACGAAAACATAGAAACTGGTAAACAATTTCATTGGTAGTAGAAAATACTAGGAGCTGAAATTACTGAAGGGAACAATAATAAGTGACTACTTAGCGAAAAGAATCTATTAGTATAAAATGAATAGAAATGTACTTAAGACATTTTATGATGAATGAGATGTCTTTTATGGCAGATAGTTACCAATGAATGGTGGTCTCTTCTGTTATTGTAGTGATAGAACGACATTTGAATTTGGAAGTTTGCTGGAAGATTCTTTGAGAAAAAATAATGATGTGGCATGGAAAACATGAGCAAATAGCAACAGTGTCACACTATGAATTCACTAGAAATTACTGAGAGCATTTAATCAGTATTTTCATGAAGTAACAATATCCTACTCAGCCTGCACAGAATTTTTAAAAAGTCATCTTTCTAGAACATTTGTTTTGGTTACACCAACAATACTATTTGTGAAACGATTGCCTTTGTGTCAGCTAAAGTATGCTCAAAATTATTATGAATGCAAAATTTTCTTTCTATTAATCTCAGCCCCGCTCACAGCCCTCATAGCTGTAACTAAATCTACGAGCCCAAACTGCAGCTTTTTGAACTAGGCTTTGAGGAAGCTGAATGCATTGACTGACTCCAGAATTAATGAGTTATATGACAAAAATATTTGCTGGCTCACAGTTACCAAAATTGCTTATAGAAAAAATATAGTGCATGTTAGCATTATTTTCTTTCTTCACTGCTTCTTTATGCAGGCTGGCCTAGGAAATGTCATTAAAAATGTGTCTTTTATCAGATTCCAGAATATAAAAGAGACTAAGGCAACAGTAATAGTCACAGTGACACCTCACAGCAGTAGTAGAAACACTGCTATTAGCAACAACAAGGTGAGTTAGAAAAAACATTGAGTTGTTATGAGTGCAATTGAGTATATATCTTATTTGAGCCATTTTTTTTTATTTCCTTCCCATATCAGCCCAGAGGCAGGCAATAGTGTCTACGACTCAAGACAAATATGATTAGCATCTATTTTGGGGGAGAATTTTGCCATGATGGAAAACCCAAATCAGTCAGTGAAGAATCGTTCATATATTGGAAACTGAGTTATTGGGTCGGATTCACCATTTCTGTGCAACTTCAAAAAGGCAGAATCTCACCCCCACTCCACCTGGTCCTTGTTTTCACAGATGGGAAGACTGAGATATAGAGAAGTTAACTGACCTACTCAAGGTCACTCAGAAAGGCTGAAACAAAGTTGGGAATAGAAAATAAATATACTACTCTGTACTAAATATATAAGAACATAAACATATCCATATTGGGCCAAATGAATGGCCCATCTAGCTATGTATCCTGTCTTCTGACAGTGGCCAGTGTCAGATGCTTTAAGAGGGAATGAACAGATCAGAGTAATTTATTGGGCGATCCATCCCCTATTTTTCAATATCAGCTTCTGGCAGGCAGGGTTTAGAGATTTATTTGAATTCCTCACCATTTCGGCTAATTGGTGGAGCTATCATCTATGATCTATCCAATTGGGTTTTTCTTAACCCAGTTACACTTTGGACCTTCAAAACATCCCCTGGCCATGAGTTTCACAGGCTAACGTTGTGTTGTGTGAAGAAGTACTTCCTTATAGGTTTTTTTCAACCTGCAGACTATTAATTTCATTGGGTAATCTCAATGAAATCCCAAGTGTTTCTGTTATGTGAAGAGGAACATAACATTTGCTTATTCATTTTTGCCACAACATTCTTGATTTTACAGACCTCTACCATCACTTACCTTAGATGTATCTTTTCCAAATTGAACAGTACCAATCTTTTTAATCTCTCCTCCCATGGAAGTTGCTCCATACCCATAATCTTTTTTGCTGCTCTGGGTTGACCTTCCCCATTCTAATATACCTTTTATGGGGTAACCAGAAGTGCATGCAATAGTCAGTGTATGGATATACCATGGATTTATAGAGTGGCATTGTTATATTTTCTGTTTTATTATTAATTCCTTTCCTAATGGCACTTAGCATTCTGTTAGCTTTTTTCTTCACTGCTTCTGCACATTGAACAGACATTTTCAGAGAACTATCCACAGTGAGTCCAAGAACTCTTTCTTAAGTGGTGTGGCAAGGTTAGTCCCAGTCCTGCGTCCCAGACCCCTATTCTGCCCACTACCCCACAGTTTAGGGGCCGCGGGTAAAAGTCTCATTGGCTTTTTTTGGCGTATGGCCTTCTGTCCCTCGGGAAAACAAAGGAGTGTTGGAGTCGATGCCCTGGGCCACATGGGGCCAAGTAAATAGTCCTCCTCTGGCCACTTTGGTGGAAGGGAGCCTCCAAACACTCCCTGTCGGAGCCCCTTACCTCCCCCTGTAACCGTTAGCAGTGCTGATGTTGTTTTGCTCAGCTCCTCTGAATCTCCTTATCGATTGTTTGTTCCTCTCCGTCTCCCCTCTCCAAATTCCTTCTCCACTCTCCCCTCCCCTCTCCCACAGGGAAGGTTTTTAAAGAGGACCCGCATCAGCCTGAATCAACTCACCTGGCTCTTAATTCATTTATACCAGCCCTGCTTCAATTATCCCTGATTAGCCAGGGCCATTGCTGTTTGTTTTTAAGAGCTGCCTTTCTCCTCTTCTATCAAAGCCTTTAACCTGCCCTGTCACAGTGTCAACAGCTAATTTAGACCCCATCATTTTGTATGGATAATAGGGGTTAGGTCTTCAGCGTGTATTACGTTACATTAATCAATATTGAATTTCATCGGCTGTTTTTTCATCCAGTCATCCAGTTTTGTGACTTCTGTTTGTAACTCTTTACAGTCTGCTTCAGACTTAACAACCTTGAATAATTTTGTATCATTTGCATACTTCATCTCCACAGCTGGTGGCAGGGGCTGGAAGAGCAGCCTGGCAGCCATGGGGCGTGGTGCACTCCCATGGGGGGTGAGTTCCTGGCCCCAGGCTGCAGCGCTCTGCAACCACCCTGCCTCTTCCCCTCAGTGCCCCCCGCCGTCTCCAATCAATTATTGATTGCCACTCAGCTGCCATCAGAACAGAGCCCCGCAGAAGAGGGGTTGGCATTAACCTCCCCCGCTCTGGCAGATTCTCTGGTTGAGGACCACTCTGGTCCCAAGGGTGCCAGTCCCAGGAGAAACAACCTGTAGTTTGAGCCTCTATTATCCTAATTTAATAACAGGCACTCAAATTCACCCATCTGTGTATTTAAGTGGGATTTTTTTATACATGACTCCTATATAATTTGTCAATATTATCTGCCTTCATGTGATGTAGTTGAATGGGACATTTTTGCTTGAATGTTTCTCTTCAGCTTCCACCTGTACTTGATTAAATCCTATCTTCTTCTCTTGACTAGGCTATACAATATCCCCTTTAATAAATTTTTCCCCAAGGAATGTCTCTGTCCAAACCATATATTCTATTACACTTGTCAGCTTTCCCTCGGCCCTGAGTTTCAGAAACCCCCCGCAGCCTTTTATTATTATTATTATTATTATTATTATTATTATTTTACACATCAGCAATCTGGTTCCATTTTCATAGAATCATAGAACCATAGATCTGGAAGAGATCTCCGAAGTTCATCAAGTCCAGCCCCCTGCCCTAGGCAGGACCAATCCCAACTAAATCAACCCACCCAGGGCTTTGTCAAGCTGAGACTTAAACACCTCTAGGGATGGCATGATCCTCTCTCCCATAGTTCTGCTGACACCTCTCCCATGGTGTTCCAAGGGATTCCACTTCCCGAGATGAAAGGGGTGGGAGCAGACAACTGATAAAACAGCTAAGCTTCACTGGCTTCTTCTCCAGTTCTACACGAAAACCCATTTAGAGAATATCAAAACTGTCTACTACAGATAACGATTCCAGTAACTTTGTCCCCATGGTTTGGAATGTTTCTTGATTTCTCATCGGCATAGATCATGGGGGATCTGCAAGCATCCTGAAACTTTAAGGTTATTATTGGATAACAGTACATTATTTGTACTTTATTTGAGGTGTATTTTCTTACAATAAATATCAGAAAAATAATTTCTGGAGGGTATTTTATCTAGGAGTGTGAAAACATTCCTACACCAAGGTGGCAAGATTGTCTGCTAAAATAAACAATTTTAGAGTATATTCTGTGTCCTTATAATTCTTTCCTTAATTTCATATTGGATATTGTATAATTTTTCACTTTTTGTCCTAAATGTTGGGCAGGGTTTCTATACATTATTTAATAGTTGTAATCTACTCTTGTGGCTTTTGTATTTGAATGAAAAATACGTTATTAATTGCTCACGTTGTTTTTTTAAAAAATTAAAATGTTATGAGATTCATTCACTGAATGCTTTTAACTATGATTTGTGGAATCAAATTATTTGTAATTCATGAACATACTTACCATCACTATGTATTTATAGAATGATTTATTAACGCTGAAAGTCTCACTCCATTTTAGCACAAGTAGTTCTATGGCCAAATAGTTATTTGCGAGCATGGAAGTTTTTTTTGTTTGCTTGGGGTTTTTTTTGCCATTTGTTATTCTCTCATTTAAAAGTTTGCCATCTAACCAAAGAGAAGAAACCAAGTAACATGACTTAGGTGACCAGTGACCAAAAACAAATAACTAATATTGAATGGTTAAAAAGAACCGTTCCAAATAATTTGATTTGAAAATTACTCATCTAGGCTTTTTAACTGATACTAGAGATAGTAAGGATCAGTTCACAAATTATTTGTTTAATATAGAGGTTAAAATCATAATGAAATATTTAAATGAATAACTTAATGCTGTAGTCACTCGACATTATAGCTATTGCTGCAAAGATAAAATGTGTAATTTTTGTTAACTTCAAGAAGTTAATCATAGTGAGTACTATAAGAAACCCCCTATCTGCTGAAAAGAAAGTGTTTGGTATCCAAAGGAAGAATTGGCAAGTTAATAGAGAATTTTGGAAAAAGGAAGTCCTTAGCCAGTGTAAACCAGCTTGGCTTCATTGATTTTAATGAAGTTATACCAACTTACACCTGCTGAGGATATGGCCTTAGATCTCTCACAAACAAATGATCCCTTTGATTACATTTTGCTGCTATTAGGTAAAAGCATTGTTCCATTGAAACACAATCACCCCTTATTGTTCTAGCTGTGTATTCCTTTTAAAGTAAGCAATCACCACGTGGTTTTGAATGGTCCTTGCCTATGTAAGCCATTAAAAAGGCACTTACTAAATCTTTGATGTTTAATAAGGCTTGAAGAGATACAAAAGATATAAATAAATCTGAACACTGCATTAAAACTGCTCCAGAGTTTTCAAACCTTTTAGGCTGCAGTAAGACTCCACAAAGGTAAATTAAGCTCAACAATATTTAAGAATATATACTTCGGACATATCTGGAGTAGGACTTCCATTGAGGCTGGGACTTCCACAGAATGGTGGATACACTCTATGGATGCTTGTGAAGAATTGCAGAAGTAATAATGATGCTGAAAATAGAATTTCAGTGAATTCCTTAGCAGTATTATAAATCAATCTTTCTGAGCATGCATTACTACTCATTTGCAATATCTGGCACTCGTTAGGATAGCAATCAGTATTGATCTATGTGGAACAGCATAAAATAAAGAAAACAGTGAAACCTTGTCACTGACAAATGAGAAAAATCTCCAAGTTCAGGAGCCACTAAGAAGAAATAGATCACTCCTTTGTAGTCTTGCTCATCCTATTAAACTGCTACCTGGAATTCCCACT
Organism: Apalone spinifera; assembly: GCA_030068395.1. NCBI lineage: Eukaryota > Metazoa > Chordata > Testudines > Trionychidae > Apalone > Apalone spinifera. Next base: position 18,032,182 of record JANRFK010006693.1, read on the forward strand.
TGAGGATGGCCCCCCTTGTGTTTGGCACTGTTGACACACATAGTAAGATATAGGCTCTTCCCCAGAGATTTGAAATCTAAATACAGAAAGGATGGGGAAAGAAGGAATAACTCAAGAATTCTTAAGACGAGTCAGGAATTGACTCAACATATCTTGGTTTCCAGTCATGGAGCCTTAACCTGTGTATCATCCTGATTGACAGATTCTCCACAATGGCCAGTCTCTGCCTTTAAGCCACCAATTGTCCTGATGTTGAGGCAGCTAAAGGCTCATTTTCTTAGAAAAACAGAGGGGAAAAGACATCGAAAATACATTCTAGTACATAACCCAACATTTCAAATAAAATTCCATAAATATCTGCAAGGCAGAGAGAAAGGAAAGCAGCAGAGAGAGAGCCTCTATTGGACTTGTAAGGAATATATTTTTAATGGGGGTCAGAAAGACTGAGAGGCAGAACAAACACTTTCATGAAATATCAGGGGGGCATCCTTACCATTCTCCTGTCAGAAGTTGGCTTCAGAAGTTTATTTATGCTTTTAAGCTTCTTTCCAGGATAAAACATTTGGCAAAGTTTGCTTCAGCTGTTTTTTAATCTGTTATGTGCATCTCACAAAAGACTAACTAAAATCTTACCACTATAATAATAAAATACATCTATAATTCCAAAGATCTCCATAGTATTTACATTCAGGAATTACCTCACCCACCACTGAAAGAAACCATGGGAAATGAATGACACTGTATCAAATTGAAACAGCAGGGAGTTTAGGAAGGTAATCTGTAATTACCTACACTGGAATTTAGCCCATAAACTGAGTCTAATAACCTCTAATTTCACCAGTTTCTCTGGGATTGTTATTGACTGTAAGATCTGTTGTTTTTAACCTCTTCCAAACTATGTCACCTTTAATAGATCAATGACTCAATAATGATTTTTGTTTTCCAATTTAAATAATGACTTGGCTTGACTTTTCTTAACGTGTGATCTGTGACAGGATGACAGCCACCGATACAGTGGTCTGGCTGCAAGTTTATAGCTTTTTCCCTCTGCATTTGTGAGACTCTGTATGACCAGTGTTCCCACAAGAGTAAACCAATGGGAAAAGCAGTTCTGTATATACCAGTTCAGTCATTGCACAGACTTGCAGGAAGGAGTTTGCCTACAGGAAACAACTGTGTAGGCTCTACATGCCCTGCAAGCTATAAATATGTATCTTCCATTAGCTCTCTTACAAACAATTGTGATATTTTAAGATGTGCAGTACTCTGGAATTCAGGTGGGCTTTTGAGGACCTGCTCATTCCCATGAAATCTCCTCCCCTCTCTTTCAGAACCTAACTAATTAGTTATCAAATACTCATGCTAAGTTTCAAGCTCAGTCTCTTGTATTGCATCAGTAATTGAAAACAGTCTATTGACCTTTTTGTGTCTCTCTGTTTCAGTGGGGGTTTGCCCCTTCCCTACCTTCTCAAATACATTGTTTTAGTCCAGTGTTAAAAGAACCAAGTGTTGGGGATTTTTCTCTAACCCTTAAGGGATATGATACAACACAATATACATTTTTTGTCATCAAATTTTCTAATAATCAGCCTCAAATGACCTCTTGTTCATTTTTATTCCTTGATTCCTAGTCTTAGCTTTGTGGGATACTCTAAACAATTCTGGTCCCAATTTTTTATTTCCACTCTTCAAATGTTGATAGATAATCATTATATTCCCTTATTTGTTTTGTTTGGCAGTCGGAAATACTGTCTTTACGTCAAAATCTGTCCTTCCCCCCCTTTTCAATAATTTCTGTTGCTGTCCCCTGAATGTACTTCAATTTGTCAACATTCCTTTGGGTCTGAGGGGTGCAGGGTTAGGGTACCAACCAGAGTCATCAGGTTGATGCTTCAGGCTACCTGACTATGATATCTATTCCTTGTCTCAATGCCACTTGTCCTGGGTAGCTCTAAGTTACATCATTGGTGTGTGGCCTTTCAGTGCAGTGGAGGATTGGTAGAATGTAGCCATGCCCTCTTCTTGATCCCCTGGTAGTCACCAATATGTCCTGCATCTCTGAAAATTTATGCTAGACATTTCTGGCCACTTGCACAGAAGAATATATAGGATCAGGGTGTTTTTACTGTGTAAAAATGATAGACTACCTTATCCCACACATGGTCATAGCTTAGCCCAGCTAAAATAAAACATGGTTCCTTCTTTAGTATTGTGAATTCCTGTGAACTAGGAAACACAAGCAATTCAGATTAGGAGAGCAATCTAGGGGGCTTTAAAGCAACCTGTCCAGCTAATCTGATTTAGCCAGCTCACACTTGGCTCGTGACCAAGGGAATTAGGAAAGAGTATTTTGTGTGTGAAATCCCCCACACTAAACACAAAGGAAGAAGACTGACTACCCAAATCCACAGTTACATGGAGCTTGTTTAGCACAAGACACACCTTTGCCCTGCTCAAGCATAATACACGGGGAAGATCCTGCAAATTTATAATTATTTCAAAATAATGATTATCTAAGAATGGAAGAGAAAATAATTAAAGCTCCTTTTGGAAAATCATAATAATTTTAATTAAATGTACTCTTACTCTCAGTTCCTGGCTCTTTACAATCCAGTTTGGCTTCCTTTATAACAATAATACATAGAATTTTCATTAAATTAACATCAGCACACTACAGCACTTCAGTGGGTTCTTATTTTTAAACATGAGACATCCAACTGACATTAATGGATTATTCAAATGCTAAAGATTGTACACATATTTAAGTGTTTTGCTGGATCAGGGCCATAATGATTTAGGATTAATCCAAAGGAACCCAGCGGTGTTCTAGAAGTCCAAAATGAACATTGCGGACATTCATTCTTTTAAAATGAAGGAATCCCTAAGATTAGAATACATCAGCCAATCTGCACCAATAACAGTGGTGAGCAAATGTGAGTGATGTATACTTTCTTTGATCTTATGTAGACCTTTGAATTTGGCTGGCATGCATGGTTTAAGCATCACTACTCATGAAATAGATCTTTTAATGCCGATGAGAAGACTTAATAGTCACTTAGGGTATGTCTACACAGCAAAGTTATTTTGAAATAACAGCCGTTATCTTGAAATAACTTTATCAGCATCTACATAGCAAACCACTATTTCAAAATTAATTTGAAATAGCGGAGCACTTATTTTGAATTTGGTAAACCTCATTCCAAGAGGAATAACGCCAAATTCGAAATAGCTAAATCGAAATAAGTGCTGTGTAGACACTTATTTTGAAATAGGGGGCCTCCAGCCCTTCCCAGGTTGCCCTAGAGGCCACTCAGGGCCAAACCCGGAAAACTCTTCTGCTCCTCCCCCCAGCCCCAGAGCCCTTAAAGGTGTAGACTCTGGCCACAGTGCCTGTGCCAGCTGTAAGCCTGCCAGCCCAGAGCCAGCAGTCACTGCCCCTGGCCCAGCATGAGCCAGCAGCCTACTGGCATCCAGACCTCCACCACTCCCCGGGATCAGGCTGGCAGCTCCCAGGAGCCTGCCAGGGGCTGCAAAAGGTGGACTCCTGCCTGGTCCAGTGTGGATATGGTGGACCTTATTCAGGTTGGGGAGGGAGGCCTCCAGTGTCCATGATCTCTACACTAGAAACAGGAATGCGGCCATCTACAGGCAGATGACTGACAGCTGGGCCACCAAAGGCCACATGCGCACCCAGAAGCAAGTGCGCATGAAGATAAAGGAGTTGCGGCAGGCGTATGCTAGGGCCACAGGGGGCAGTTCCCAACCAGGAGCTGACCCAGACCTCTGCCTCTATTATGATGCCCTGGACTGCATCCTGGGGGGTCAGATGGTCCGTGCCCCCCAGGTGGTCATAGACCCTGGGGCAGAGGGCCCTGCCCATAACACGGAGGAGGAGGAGGAGGATGGCCAGGAGCCTGGAGGGAGTGTGCCTCACACCCAGGATACCCAAGCCATCCCAGCAAGCCTGTCGCCGGTGTCATCCGAGGCCAGGAAGACCTCAACATGTGAGTGCTATCACTGTTCCCTTATGCGGGATGGGGGAAGAGGAGGGGAAGGAAGAGAGGGAGAGGGAAAGGGAAACCAGAGACCGCATGTGTGGATCTTGCTGACCATGGAGCATGCAGCAATCTGTGCATGTGCCATGCCACCCTGGGCATGTGGCCCCGGCTGGCTGCCACAGAGGGCCCTGGCCTGTTACCCACACGCATGTATGTATGAAGAACATAAGAACGGCCGTACCGGGTCAGAACAAAGGTCCATCTAGCCCAGTA
>JANRFK010006693.1:18036552-18078869 GCA_030068395.1 Apalone spinifera
ATCAGATTGGTTTGACATGATTTGCTCTTTACAAATCCATGCTGGCTGTTCCCTCTCACCTTGGCACATTCTAAGTGTTTACAGATGATTTCCTTAATTACTGCTCCATTATCTTCCCTGGCACAGAAGTTAAACTAACTGGTCAGTAGTTTCCTGAGTTGTTCTTATTTCCCTTTTTACATCAGGAGGTGGCCCTTTCTGTTATACCAGTTGTGTAATAGATGAGAATAGATAGACAATGACCAGGTGCATTGTGTTATTCTTTTTGGCTAAGCATGCTATGAGATGGAGAGAGAATGGGGAACACACAGAGTCTCAGCCAGAGGGGGAGGGGATGGGAAGTGGAAATCTGTTCCTGAAATAAAAGGGAAAAGGAAAGTGGAATATAGTGAGATTGTGGAAGGATGAATTTTTCCCAGGCTTCCGGGAAAGAGCACAGCCTTCAGAGGCAACAAAGTATGCAAATTCTCATTACTTAGATGACAATAAAAGTTGACACTATCCTATACTTCAGTGTGTGTTGTTTTGGTGGGAAATACCCCAATGACATGGAAATTTGTTGGCGGCAGTAGAGATAACCGAGTAGCAGAAACAAAGTGGGTCCCGGAGAAGATTACACAGTAATTTATACAACTGCATTCTTTTTATATTCTTCCCTCATGACAGATTAAATGTGTATCTGCACCCCAGCTCCCAAGAAGGATTTACCAAAGCTGTTATGGACACAGGAAATTTTTAATCACTCATTTATAAAAAATAGGTTTCTGAAAATGTCTGCAGTTTTTGTCTCTTCTAAGGAAAAACTCCAACTGGTAATTTCCATTTTATACCGGCATTGAACAATTAAGTTCTGAAAGATAATGGAGCCGTTCAATTCAGGGAATAGCCCCTCACCAATTTTCTGTATACTCAGGTGTGTAATCATGCAATATATGTTTTAAATGTAATGAACAGAAAAAGAAAAAGACCGCATTTTGTTAAGTGATGTGTCATGCATTGTCAAACTTGGCCAGACTATTTGGGAAATGATCTGAAAATCTGGTCCCCAAACCTTTTCCCTGTTAGGGTAGCCACTACTCCTCAGACAGCATGATAAGAATGGCTGGGAATATCTTACATGATAGTGACCCTGAACTGTTGAAACATTGCTCTTGAGCCATCCTGGCAATAGTCCCAGAATCTGGAGCACATTCCTCAGCAGAAGATAAGTTTCTAGACACATATGTTTTTCGGGGTAGGAGGGGCTGGGGGTACCTCTAAAAGCGTTTTACAGTGACAAAGGGTCTGCCTGTTTTGAAAACTCATTGCTGACTGCAATGCTTTGCAAGTAAATTAATGAAAAGCAGCTGAAAATCATCAAAGCATCACTTAGATCTTCTATTTAACACCAATTTATTTTTAGTGGCCAAATCTCTTTCTTGATCACTTGATATTAATTAATGTTCCATGTCAAAGTCATCTGGAAACTGTTATTGCTAGTACTTGGAGTTGCACTATATACCAAAAAACTGATCCTCCATAGTTATATTTCCAAGAGTAGAGCCTTTCAGCTTTGGTATGACTATTGATGTATCCAGTTCAGGTTTAAGGTGAATCTGTAGACCTCATTTTGATTAGCCATTGAAAAATAAATTACATTATTACATCATGATAGATGTTTTTAATTCTTTCTCAGATAGCCCAAAGTAATTCAGAATGTCAATTAATTGTACTAATAAAGTAATAACAATTCAGTAGCATGTTTTAGGTATTTCAGTCTTATACATGGAACTTTCACACGATGGCTTTACATTTACATCTGCACGACATGAACTATTCATTCAGTAATCTGCTAAAGCCTATGAGAGCCACTGCATATCATTCTGCACGCAATGGGGATTCAGAAAACATATGTGATGGCTTTTAAGCAAGCCCTAGAGAGGTGTTCTACAAAGGATAGACCACTGAAGCACTATAGTGCAAATTTATTGTTGTCATACGAGACTAGTCCTCAGTCTATCAGCACAAACATGCCTGGGGAGATGTTTTTGAAAAAAATAGCTCTACACAAGAGTTTCATTAGCAGTAGCTTTCTTTACAAGTTTGGTAAAGGGCACGTTAAATAGCAAGAGAAAGGTGAAAGATATAGGAGGTGACTTTCTGAGAGAGTAAATATTTGAAGAAAAGTGTACAAGGGAGAAAACATTATACTAATCAAAAACCTGAATACTGAGTTATGCTAGACGGGAGTCATGCCTGTGAAAAATCTGGATTGAAGGAATATAACTGATAAATGTATCAATATGAAAGGATGCAATCATTGCAGGTATACAAGACTGTGTGTTGGAACCAGCTGTATTTAATGTGTATACATGTGATTTGAAACTAATATGAGTTATTGAATGTCAAAACTCAGAAAGGACAAAGACCAGAAAGCCAGAGGAAATATTACAGAGGATCTACATAGCTTGGGGAAAGGAGCACAACAGTGACAAATGGAATTTAATATCTCAAAATGATACTTAATGGAATAGAACTACAGGAAACAAATGAAGGAAGGGAACTAAGAGTACCAGTGAGTGACACCATGAGGGAGAAGGCTAAGTATGCGGTCAGAATTAGGTGTGCTTATCAAGGACTAAGTTGTAAATAGAGAGATTATATTTTAATTATTGTTCCATTGTGTAAATTACTAGCCAGGTATTAATGCCTTGTATTATTATAAGATTCTCAATCAAATGTTTATTGGAGGACAGGCTTAGTTGTCAAGGTAAGCAGTTGAAACTAGAGTATCAAACAGTATTTAATATGGAATGGATGAGCACTCAGATTCTCTCATCATTTCTTTCCATGGTAATTTCCTTAGTTTTCTAAAAGGGAGATGAGATAGACTGAAGGTTGTTTAAGTGTTTGGATCAATATTCCACCTGCTGCAAATAAAAGACACAAACATCCATCTCAGACTAGTATATTACACATATATTAATACCATGTACTGTACATGGTGGAGGTGACATCTAGGTCATACATTTCAAAGTTGCATAATAAAATGCATTTATCATGCACCTTTGGCTACTCCCCTTATACTCTGCTCAATAGTCCATCTTCTCAGGATCTTCTTCCAGCATCCCAAACCTCTCAGAAGTTTAAAAAAGCTGCCATTTTCTAAAAACAAAACAATAACCTCACCCAACTCATGGTTTTTCTTTTTTCCCAAATGTGATATTTCTTCCCAAAATACATAGGCAAATAGACAGTATGGTAAATATTTAGTCTAGCATTTAATGACAATGATTAGAAATGGGAACTCGATGTCTTTAGCATTCAACCCCATGGGATTCCTGCCTTTCTAGTTCCTACTCCTGACAGAATTAAATCTATTGGATCTTAAAATGAAAATATTTAAATGACTATCCGAATAATTTTAGTTTGTAGATGTTTCTAAAATGCATTATTTATGTTTTTGCACACTCTCTAGTTACTTTCTAAACATCACTGATCAAATAACTTAGCCTCAAATAAACTAATTAGCATAGTTTAGAGTTTATTTGTGGATAATATGTGAATGGAAATGTAGCTAGATTTGTCCAATGGTCCAGAAATAGCTCCCTCCGCTTAGCAAGATTTGAAATGTGTGAATGTTTTCCATTGTGTCCAGCTGCATTTATATGAAGTCCCTCCACTTCTCTGTCATGATTACCCTAAGTCATGAAGGAGAAATGAACAACTTGAAGAAAACATAACAAGAATTTATTTTTGAAATGTGGAGTTTTTTTGTACAGTGAGTCTATTCTGTATTTAACATAGTAATGCTTCTTGAGTGAACTTTCTTTTATATTCTTCTCTAGTTTATTGGCTCTCTACATTGGTGAATTTGGAAAGTTCTCTCTGTACTGATTATTTGTCTGTAAGTTATGTTACTTTAAATATAAAATTAAAAAAATTAAAAATCTCCTAAAATTTTAATTAGCTGCTTAATAGTCAAGAAAAATTTAAAGAAATGTTGCCAGAATTGCTTTTAAATTCTTTCATAAAGTCTTGTGAACAGTTTATAAAGTTGATTTTCTCCGAAGATATATTTTACTTATGGATCCTGGCATAGAGGGCAAAAAGGACTTTTGTAACTCTGCTTTGATCAGGGAAAGAGATTTAAGAATGAAAGCATGTGGTAAGAATGAAAAATTGGGGTGGGAGTAACCATCTTTTATATTGTTGTTATCCTCTTGCACAAATTATAGGCCCTATGTTTCCAATCTAATCTCTATGGGTCTCTTTTAAAGACAAATAGAAGAAAAGGATGACTTTCTAGAATCAAAATGGGGAAAATCAATATCAAGCTCTTATGTAGCCTTTTGAATAGCCCAGTTTGTATTTAAATGCTACTGATAGCCATTTCTTTAACATTAGTTTTTAAGGAAACTATTAATTTCCTGGAGAAGGGTTACAATGGAATGAATGTCTGAACTTGCTGGAAGATCGACTCTCTGGTGATTGATCCTCTGGAGTTTGATTTGCCAGGTCTAGTAAAGACCCAATAAATCAAACACTGAGGGTGCTCTTGTTGGTGCTGGTACTCCTCAACCTCCTGTTGACCTCTTGCTGTGGGGCTGCCCCAGAAAATCAGTGCTAGGTATGTTGTCTTCAGCTATGCAACTCACATAGCTGGAGTTGAATATCTTGCATTGATTTTTTTCTGTCAGTGTAAAACTGACTTTAGTTCCAGTATGCACTACAGAATGCTGCAAACATAGTGGCTACATCTAGACTGCATCCCTTTTTCATAAAAGGGATGTAAATTAGACGTATCGCAATTGTTAATGAAGCGGGATTTAAATCTCCCCCACTTCATTAGCATAAAAATGGCTGCCGCTTTTTTTCAGCACGGAGCTTTGGCGGAAAAAAGTGCCAGTCTAGACTCTGATCTTGCGGAAAATAAAGCCTTTTCCGAAAGATCCCTTATCCCTTATTTCAAAGAGGGATAAGGGATCTTTCGGAAAAAGCTTTATTTTCCTCAAGATCAACTGGTGCTTTTTTCCGGCAAAGCTTTGTGCCAAAAAAAAGTGGCAGCCATTTTTATGCTAATGAAGCGGGGGAGATTTAAATCCCCACTTCATTAGCAATTGCGATACGTCTAACTTACATCCCTTTTACGAGATATTTAATATCAACAGCAGAGTAAAAATCCAAAGCTTGAAAGTAGAATAGTCTCTGAACATATACATGTGCATGCATGTGTATTCATATAATTGCATGCAACAGTGACATGGCTCAGCTCCGTAACTCATCATAAGAGTACAAATCAGAAATAAAGGGCTTTGGTTTAACATAAAGCAGTTTTTCACAGCAACCTTCACTTCTGAGACTTCATGTTGTGCTGCTGTCAGAAATGGCAGAAGAAAATGTGAAAGTCCCAGAACCAAACAGTGGGTGCTAAGCAGCTGTGTGATCCATCACTTTCAAAATTGTTTCTAGTTAGGCTCCATCATAAGTTGAGTCCCTTTGATTTATGACCCTACAGTAAGATTCCTGCAAAGAAAGTGACGTAAATCAAGAGAGAGGGGTCCTCTCTAAAGAATATAATTGTTCTTTTACACAACCATTAAGAGATTGTAGCTTACAAATATCTCCTCTTTTCATTGACAATTCCACAGTACTTGTAGTTTAGGAGCTGTGTTTTCAGGCTTGGATCACCCTGAATCTCAGTTCTGAGACTGACTTGCACTATCTGTGCTGTGTTGTGTCACCATGCAATCCCGGCCTGAACTTTGCATTCATTGCAGAAACTGATGACAGCATTTACAGGATCCACTTCCCTGCGGGACAACTCTGCCATCTTATTTACCCTTTAGAAGAAATTCTCTTATTTATCTCTTGGCAAACGTCAGAAGTCATGGTTTCTTTGTGAGTGTGAGAGTTAATTCTCAGAATGAAAGTAGTAGTACTCATCTACCTTCTTCTTTAAGCTGCATCATGTCCAGACAGAGAAAAAATGCTTTCACATGCATTCACTTAGGGTACATCTACACTGCACGGCTATTTTGAAATAAACTATTCCAGAATAGTTATTCTGAAATAGCTTATTTTGAAATAGCATGTCTATGCTTCAGGGAAGCAGGGTAGTCTGAGGCAGGGTTCCCTAATGTAGATGTGCTATCTCGATTTAGAGCCCCAGGAGGCACTGGGGAGGAATAACTTAGAATGGACCTGGTGAGGGACTATTTCAAAATAGCAGCAGCGGAGCGTCCACACACACACCTTATTTTAAAATAGCTATTTTGGAGTAAGTGTTGTTCCTCATAGTATGAAGTTTATAGATGTTGGAATAAAATAATTTTGAAATAACAGAATGGCTGTCTCACATTGTTCTCTCGAAATAACAGTGCAATGTAGACACACCCTAAGTGTCCTGTGCTGCCATCACAAGTCCCAAATGAAGGGAAGCAAAAGCATGGTCATTGTTTGAAATGGATCAGAAAATGAAGGAAGGAGGGAATGGGAGAGGACATACAGCTCCTTATCTTGAACCATTGATGACCCTGTCTGTATGAACACTACACATCTCTGTGTTTGCATCGTATTAGAGAAGGCTGTGGCAGGGTGGAGTGGGAAAGAGCCAGAAGAATGACTGAGGATATCATGTTTGCCTCAGAAATGTGCAGAGCGTATACCTCAAAACTACTTGAAATGAATACCACTCTAATCTTAGCTTCTGTACCTCAAGGGGGATATAGAGAGTGAGCACAATGACAGAATTAGTATTGACAGATGGACTAGGAGGCTAAATATTCAATGACAGTGCATAATTGGGCAGACATTGCATGTAATTGCATGGGTTTGCCATGGCACTACAATCCTCTCTGCAAGCACGTTGGCAACTAATTCCTCCCCTGGAAGGGAAACATGTTGAGTTTCAACATAACTTTCAAAGGTATTAAATGGGAAATATCAAGTTATGGACAAAAGCATCATTTAACTGTATGTTTGGCTACAGCCTTGCAATCAGCATAGGTCCCAGCCAGTTTGTGTATGCACATACCCACCTTCCTTTTTAACCCCTGTGAGGCTTTGGCCAGAGGAAGGGCTCTGGCCATGCAGGACCATGGTCTAGTTTAATCACACAGCTATTGCTAAAAGTATCCAGGGAATTTTCTGCACTGTGCAGTTTTTCATCACATTTTTTTGCTTTTAAAAAGAAAGCAAAACCAAATACTTTTGCCTAATTAATAAATATATGCCCTATTTGGAAATAGAATCGAAAAATGCCATGCTAAAGAAGTGAGAGAGGAACTTTTTAGCACCCCATGTTGACTCTTGTTTACAAATTCTTGCAGAAAGGCTACTTTGAATTAAAGTTAAAAAATAGCAACAATACTGACCATGTGTCCTGAGACAGGAACAATCTGTTGTTGGGGAAATATAGGTCTAATTTTGGTCTGGTTTATGAAGTTGTCACTGCAGGGTGACAAGGACTTTTACACCATTAAGCTGAAAATAATTTAAAAATAAATGTGCTTGCATTTAATTAAGTCACGAAATGTTGATCTTTTGTCATTGGCATGAATTTTCTCAGTGGCATCACCTGGTACTTATTGCTCTTTCAAGTGAACATGTACTGAAACATATGCTAAATATGAAGCATAAACACACAATCTAAAGCATTCTTCTCATGCAACAATTTTCTTTTTAGCATACAGCCACACTAGTTATTTGTGGCTGAAACAGACGCTCTCGGTTAACTAATAATATTTAGCAATCACAGAATGCTTTTTCCCCATAGATTTCAAAATGCTTGAAAGAGTAGGTAAACAATGTAATTCTTATTTTGCAGAAGGGGAAATTGAGCTTAAGTAAATGGCCGTCAGTAGAAGAACAAGTAATTGTTAAAGCCAAGGGTAGAATCTAGATAATCTAACTCCTAGTCTGTTACTAAGGTCCTGACAGTGAAAGTGTTAAATATTATCCATTGCAACTATGTCATCTTTCATATTTAAAAAAATATATTTCTAGTCTTCATGGTCTGTGAAGATAGTCTTGAACATGTGAATTGAATGTAAACCAATGTACTCCTCTGCCTGAATAAAAAGCTCTGATATGTCATCTGCTTCATCTATCTCAATAGGTTAAGTGTGAGACTTAAAAATGCCAGTTTAAATGTCACAAATATCAACTCTACCATTTCAGACCATTTTAACAAAAATTTCAACAAATGTGCTTATCCCATAACCTAAACTTTCTTCCAGGGCTCCCCAGGTAGGAAATTCAATAGAAAGATAAGTAACACTAGAATTACCAAATGAGAGCATTATTAATTTAATATATCATTAACGTCTCCCTTTTTTCACATGAAGGAAGTCGCGACAGAATTTCCAACAGTGGAACTGGAGCCATGCAGAAGGGTTCTTGATAATGTAGGTTTAGCTTGTAGGTCCTCTGGGCCTTGATGAAAGCTATGAACTTGTGACTCATTAGGTTGTGTAAGCTCTTAGCCTGTGAAGACTTTGAGGATACAAATAGAAGAGCCTAGGTTTGTGAGTACAAAACTGGAAGAATGTTCATGAGACTTCAGAGGGAAATACCGGGTTATTTCTATTTTTAGATAAATATTTGTAACTACAAATAAGTAATATATAGGGGGTCAGTTTTTTAAAAAATAGTTATTTTGTGCTATGGCTCTTTTAGGTTGCACCTGCACAGCACCCTTACCTTGAAATAAGCCACACAATTTGCGCTATGCAAATTGTGTGGCTTATTTCGAGGTAATTTTGAAATAGCGCATTTCAAAATTTGGCATTGTCTACGCAAGATGTGTCTTTATAGAAGGGGCTTAACTCGAAATAAGCTATGCAAATTGATTAATGTCAATTGCATAGCTTATTTTGAAATTGAAATTGGGAGTGTCTACACTGCACTTATTTAGAAATCAAGCACTCTTCCTCCAACTTCCCTTACTCCTCATACAATGATGGTTACAGGAATCAGAGTAAGAAGTCCTCCAGCTTGACAGTATTTTGACATTATTTCAAAATAACTCTAGTTATGTCAAAATAATGTTTCTGTGTAGACGTATCCACAGCAACAAATTTCAAAATAAGGCTCTATTCCAATAAATCCCTTAACCCTCATGAAATGAAGGTTACAGGGACACTGGAATAGCGTGCCCTTTATTTTGAAATATATTTTGAAATAACAGGCATGTTTAAAAACACAGAATTGCTATTTCAGGTTACTTCTAGTATCCAGAAATAGCCCCATTGTCTACACATAGCCTTAGTGTGGATCTTACTCATGTGCAATTGCCCCTGTGTTGTGCTACATTATCTTTTCACAGGTACAAGTGAAGTAGATTGCAATGCACTGGAAGATTCATTTTGTGGACAAAGCAAAATATGATACATGTACCTAGAATCTTCCTCCCCAGCACACACAATATATAGGTAAGGAAGATTTTCCACTTGCTAATCAATAAACCCATATCTTTGTCAGATAACATGTGGGGCTGTATGGCTGACCTAACTGAGTTTACCTCATGATAAAACTAAAATATTCTGTGTTCACTATGTCTTTATCTTGGGATAACTCATGCATGTCAGTTACCCTGAGGTTAAAACAAACAAAAAAATGCTTATTTTTTAGACAAGACCCGAAACTAGATTGTCTGGCTTCACAAAAGTTGGAGTTATTGTACCAGAACACAGCCTCATTAAAAATAGCACTGATATACAGCAACTTTAAGCAGAAGCTAACTGATCATCTGCCTTTTTATTTATCACAGATATTTCAAATTTGTCTATCATTGTACAGAATTAAGAAATATCAGTGTGGACACTGAGTTTAGTTGGTGTGTCTGTATAAATGTGATATATTTTAAGATCTGATGATTTTTAATTGAATCTTCAGCTATTTTAAGAGTTTTTTATTAGATTACGTATACCTGCTCATTGGACAGTGACATTATACATACTGTTTTATGATCTCACAGTACTCATCATGATATCAGAAAATATAGGAACTGCAATAAAGAGTTCCTAATCAGAGTTGGGTTTTGTTTTTTTGTGGATGCAAAACTAATGCGTTCATATCCAAACAGTAACATTTAATTGCAGTTGCCCAGAGGAATTATCTTGATTTGCAGCTGTTTATAATAAACAGGATACAGAAGGCTGCTGTCAATGACCTTGTGCTTTGCTGAAGAGAAAGGTGAGCATCAGCAGCAGGACTTCAGGGAAATTAGACACCCTAGTTGTTAGTATAACTGAATGATGTGCTGTACCAATTAAAAATAATTTAACAAGCTGGCATGCTGGATATCCACTAGAAGTTCACAGGTATTTTGGCATAATAGGGGTCTGTTATCCTACTGTAGTAGAAGGTAGTTACTAGTCCATTAATGATAATGGGAGTTAATCATGCAAATCCTCCCATTCATTTATTCAGGAGAATAACATGACCCTAAAAGCCCCTCAGTGCCCACTGTCTAAGGGTTCAGTGCAATGTAACAACAACTCCTGTCAAGCCTGAAAAATCCATTACACCTAACACATTGTAGTTGTATTTTTCTATAAAGAATGAAAAAGAATAAAGTGTAAGATATCAGGTGGAACTATATGTTGTACATATCATCATAGGTGTGGCACAATATAGGTGTGGGTGTTAATTAAAAAGTTGCATGTGTATACTACAAAAGATGTTTAAACCCAGGTAAACAGGCAGGATTGATAAACAAGTCTTCCTCTGACAGAAGAATATTGCTGTACCTGTCCACCCATGTACCCTTTGTGAATCAAGTCTCGTGAAGCCAACACAAAGGGCACTTCATTTGTATTTTCAGTCAACAGAAAAAGCAAGTTGTCAGGAGGGTAAGAAAACATCAGCTCTCTAGAGAACAAACAGCAGTGAAGAGGAACTTTATCTGGGGATACAATTTCAAAGAACATAGTTCAAAAGTTTACTGGTCTATAAGAAGAAAGGGGAAAGAACCCATTTGTTATCTGTTTCCATTATCTCTGTTTTGGATCACTTGAATCTCTGTTCTTTATTCATAAATGTATTTTATATTGTAAATTCATTTTAGGGATCACTTTTTTGTTAAAATGAGGTGAGCCAAGAGGCTGGTTTGTATGCTCTCTTTTTGGAGTGAGTGTCTGGTACCAAGAGCTAGATGCTAGAGTAGGTGCTTCTGGAGAGTTTGGGAACTGAATTATATCAAAGGTTAACCTGCAAAGCAGAATCAGGATTATCTGAGCCTGAGACATGAGTGGGACTGTCTAACAAACTGGAGTGGCAAGCAACGGTCACTCATATTAGCCACAGAAGATCCCTTTTATGCTGAGGTAAAGGGAAAACAAGATGAATTACAGTTCTAGACATCCCAAGAAAACATAACAAATAGATCTCAAAGTATATTTTCAATGTTGTACTTGCACTTCTTGGAATCTCTTAAAAACCCATAGAAACATACAATTTACACACAGAATCTTTCTTCCTGCCTGAAATAATACCTTTAAATATAGTAAATTAGGGCATGTCTACACTATGAAATTATTTTGAAATAACTAAATTTGAAATAACTCCCAAAATAACTATTTCAAAATAAGCTTATTTCCCCCAGGAAAGCAGGAGTACAGATTTTGAAATAACCAGCCCATTATTTTGAAATAATGTGGTTGGTAGTATGGATGCTCTACTTATTATTTTGAAATAAGGTAGAATATTATGAAATAACTCCCTAGTATAGACTGGAGCCCAGTAAGTTTCCAAAACAAGAAGTCTTTCTGTATCTGTGTGCACTGTGAGGGGAAAGAATGAAATACAAATGTTATAGCTGGGATATAACAAACATTTGCTTAAATAAAAGAACACACCATTTGAGAGACCAGCAACAGACTCTATTTCTATAATACAATAAAATTAAAAAGTGACTGTTGCTATCCCTTAGTTTTAAAGGAGACCCATTCCACAGACAGTTGCCTAGAATACTGATGCATAACCCAGAGCAATTGAATATGTTTTTCTTCTAGAGACCCTGATATAGATACTAATTTGCTATATTTTATTACATGCATTCACAGCGACAATTTATACCAAAGGCCTGGGCAAATCTTAGATGAATCGGTGTCTTAATGAAAATGGTTAAATAATTGGTTTAAATTAGGAGTCACTTCATAAGAGACTAACCTAGCATGCAATCTGACAGTAGCCTTTTCCCAAGAGAGAATGTTTCTTCAATGATCAGACTGGTGAACTTATTTAAAACGTGTATGTAGTCATTGAACACAGTATGACTATACAAAATATAACCATAGCACTAGCACAGTGAATCCTGTGTGACCTAATGCCAGGTTGTCATATACTCCAGTAACAGGTAACCAGTTTTCATCAGGCCAAACTTTTTCTGTCTAAGGGTACGTCTACAATACACCAGAGGTACCCAGAAATAGCTACCCCACGTCCAAGGAACGCATCTGCTATTCCGAAATAATTTTCAAAATAAGATCCACTTTTTCGCCATCCCTGTAAATCTTGTTGTATGAGGGATAAAGGATGACTCAAAATAGCACTTTTAAAAAAAATTTAGCACCATGTAGATGCGCCAAATTTTGAAATAGCCTATTCTGAAATAAAATCAAAATAAGATACGCAATTTACCTAGCACAAATTGAGCATCTTATTTTGATTTTAGAGTGCAATGTAGATGTATTCTAACAGATTAAAAAAAAATCCTTCCTTGAACACATGACTTGATGAACTTTGGAGGTCCCTTCAAGTTCTCTGATTTATCTTCATTGACTTCTGTGTGGTTGCACAGAATGTAGGTTAAATCATAATGTGGCTGAAATAGGGTGGACCACACCCTGAGACCCCTTGCTAAAGGCCCTGTGCTCCTGCCACACCCTGTTCCAGAAAAGACCATAGAAAAGTCCTCCAAAGAGGCCAGAATGACTGCAGCTAAAGCAGCCAATCAGGGGGCCAGGAATGCCTATAAAAAGAGCTGGAAACCACGGGAATTGAGAGAGTATAGGCTCAAGTACATAGGGGTGGGGATTAGGGATGCTCATAAGAGGTGAGTGCCTCCCTGTTACAGTGGCTCACAGAGTTCAGTTTATAAACATTCTACCAACCTTCTACTATCATTAGACTGAAGTGAGGAAAGATCTGAGACATGATAGTGTTTTTTACAAAAATAAGGCATCTGAAAATATTGTAACAAATCTGTGGCCATCTGAAAGGTTCATAAGCTGAAATTTGGAACCTCACAACCTATGTGCATTGAACACATAAGTGGATGAACTCAGATTCTAACTGCACCAGCCTTTACAAGAGTTTGGTGTAATACATATATATTAGCCAGTTTATTTTAATATGTATTATCCAGCCATCCATGTGAAAAATTATTTAATATTCAGTAGTGAACATAACTCATAGATGAGATTAAAAAGCTCAAGACAACATGCTGAGGTAGAGGGAATAACATTTTATTACCGCACACATGACAGTATGTATTAGGAGGCCCTATTGTAGAAACATGCAATGATTTCTTCTGCTTTCTGAAAAATACCATGCATGCCAAGTGTTTGCAGATCATTTCCCATATGCTTAGACTTCAGCTGAAATGTTTATATTTTGCTATACTGAGGTGTGACTTTCTGATGAGAGCAAGTATGTGCTGCTTGGGAAAACTGTCAGTTTTCTGTTGTAAATTCTGTTAGATTTCTAGATTAGTATATATAGTACTTTAGTTTTACTCTGATACCTTAAACATTTTCTTCAGGCCAGACAGTGCCCTCGACCCCAGTTCTTTGTATGAAACCACATCTGTACTGCATATTCCCACAGCAATGTACACAATAAGAAATGTTAGTTGTGAATAAAGTTTTGAGACAAATTGTTAGCAAATCTCATCAATTTTCAATAAACAGGTAGTTAAATTGTAGAAGGCCCAGAATTTTTGGTGTTTTTAAAGAAACCTACAAGGAACTCTTCAGTGTGGAAAACTTAACCATAGGAATTTGTCTAAGACAATTATATGGAAAGGTATTGACACATGAATAGTTTTCAGAGAAAGAGAAGGTGACAAAGGAAAATTTCAAAATAGCAATTGTATGTCTCCACTTCATTATCAAAGGCACTAAATACTAGCCAAAAATCCTATTCTTTTCTCCATATATTCTAGTTCCTCTCCTTTTGAGCACCTACAACAATCACTTTAAAAAAACTCAGATTTTAAAAATACATCCATCTAAACAGGAAAGAGGGTCAAAATTTCTTGAAGCATAAGCCTGGCAATATTATAAACTTTTACAGTAAATTCAATATAAGCATGAGCTCAGTATAAGCATGTTTACATACAAGAGTTATCACAACAAATGTATTGCTGCTAAACGTGTATCTTTGGATTGGAATTCACTGCAGAATATAAATTGTAGTGACTTCTAAAATAAATATATAATGGCATTACGCAATTATCAGAAGATGAAAAATATGTTCAGATTATTTTTGTGTGGATTTATTGACATTTCCTTAGAATTAGACCATAGAAAACTATTTGATACAGATTGTCAGTTGAATTTGGATGTCTTCATCAATGAATTTATAGATGTACACTGAAATTATTAATAGATTTAAAAAGACAAAAGAAATATTTAAAAACTCCAAAAAGCTAAGGAGGTGAAGGAAAGAAATAGGGCTACATTCTGCTTTCGGTTATAATGCTATTTGTAGTGTTGTAGATGTGGATTTATGCCAGTGTAATTGAGAACAAAATCTTTCCAGAAGAGACCAACAGAGGTTTCCATCATTTGCAGGAGACTTTTCATATTTGGCAGAGAAAAAAAGCCCTCTGGCTATGCATGTGCCTTTTCTTTGTCTTATGAGCTTCCATTCAGATTTAGTTGAAATCCAAGTATTAAAAATTGATGTTCTCTTTCTCTCACCTGTGTTCTTCAAGTAAATTTTGGCAGCTATAAAATAATAACTGAACAAACATATATTCTAAGTTTGGGCTTGTAATGACGCCGTGGCAGACTACCCGGGAGCAGAGAGTGTAATTCTAGCAAGTAGTGAGAAATCACACTAGGCTGTCTCACGTGGACCTGGTGTGTAGCTCCACTTCCATCTCTGGACCCCACATCTGACCCCAGAACATCATTTGCATTGCTGCCAGAGCATCAAAAAGTAATAGAATTTCTCCAACTTCTGTGGAGCCAGAAACTAGAACAAGCTCCTCTTCAATGACCACCCGTCAGTACAGTATCAGTATTATGGTATCAATGATCTAATCCGTTCTAGGATAGCTCCCACTCTATAATGTATCTGATCTTCCAGCTTCATGATAGCAATCAGTGTTCATGGTTTAAACTCTGATGAGGATGTATGATGTGGGGAGAGACACTGTTGCTGTACAGGTTGACCTTCTCTAGTCCAGCATCCTTGGGACCTGACCAGTGCTGAACCAGAGAATTTGCCAAACCACTGGTGGTCAAATAATCTACAAGCATTATCAACACTTCCACGACGTACTAGGCTCCTAGAAGACAGTTAGGGGTACATTAGAGTTAAATAACAGCACAGAACACTGAGAGCCAAGACTTAAAGTTTGGCTATAAACAAACTTTATGGAATCATGGGAAACTTGGTCACACACAAGATAAGTGGACATCTGGCTAACTAAAATCATGCCAGACCATGGAGGTTGCCAGACCAGAGAGTGCTGGACTAGAGAGTTTCAACCTGTACTTAATAGATTTTTTTTCAAAATCTTTTTCCTTCTAAAAACAGTGAATTAAATGCAAAGACAAACCCTCAGAAATTAAGACTGCCTGTAGAAACTATGTGCATTATAATACAGTCTTTAATCATATGATCACATAGTAGTTTTTTCAATGGATCTTTGGGCTAATGCAGCGCATAGATCAAATGAAAAGAGGTCAGAAGTAACTTTGTGTGCAAGACTGCAAGTAAGTCACTTGGCAGCTTTACTATCTAAGGCTACGTCTACACTGTCAGGTGTTTTTTTTTTCCAGAAAAAGATACGCAAATTACAAACCACAATCTGCATATCTTTTTCCGCTTGTTTTTTCCGGAAGAGGCTTTTCTGATATTTGGCCCATCTACACAGGGCCAAATGTTGGAAAAACTTCCAGTTTTGGTACATTGCTTATTCATCATAAAATGAGGGATAGAGGAATGCCAAAAAAAATGTGCCCGCTTTCGGAGAAAGCGGACACATTCCCTGGACGTGGCAGAGTTTCTCCAGGATACCTCTGGTATCCTGGAGAAACTCTGCAGTCTAGACATAGCCAAAGTGGCATTCTTTTGCCATGTGTTTTTGTTTTTATTTTGTAATACATATGTGCAAAGATTTACTGATCACATATATGGTGATGAATGTTATATGATAAATTATAGTTCCATGTGATAAATGAATTTATCAGACACCTTGGACTTTCTCTTCTACCCTGCATCCAGTAATTCATCTCTCTTCAGTCTTTTTCTGACATTCCTGTCCCCAAAGTTTCAAATAGACACTTTAAAAAAAATGATATCTTCCCAGAGGAATCTTTCTTTCTTCCACCTAAAATTGCACCTGCCTGAAACTCAGGACAGACATTTTTCATTCCCGAGCCAGTGACAGCTTTTCTATACCTAAAAATATCACCATCAACTAGCTTATTGCCCTCTAGGGTTACAAATGGGAGCAATATGCTACTGGACAGGGAAAAGTTCCTGGATTCCCGGTGGTACCAAGTCCTTGCTACTAGCCCTGAAAGAGCCAGGGAGATCAGGTTTTCAAATGGTGACATTTTAAACTGTAGATAAGCTTTTTATATTTTTAAAGAGGTTTACTTAGGGTCTTTCCAATCTCTAGTACAATCTCAATAGTTGAGGTACTTGCTATTAGAGTGTGGGGAACATCAAAAATAGTCACACTGGACATTTGTATAGCCAAAACATTATTGAGTGGTATAATAGTTTTATCAGCCTGCCTTCTGGGATGTTATGATGGGATATACTAGGCCCTGCTAGAGGCCTTATAGCTTTGCTGTAACCCACTCCAAAAAAAGAGCAGTGGGGAGCATTCTCCAAGCTGCACCAAGGGGGTGGTTGGGATGCTGTAAAACAGGGCCCAGCAGTCTAGTATAAGAAGCTCTGTAATGCCAGAGGGAGTTCAGTTCCTTGCTGGAACTGGAGGAGCATGAATGGTGTGTGGTTGGCTGACAGAGCCACAGAGCCCTGGATTGGGCAGTGCTGCCAGAAGCCAGAGAGAGTGAGAAGGAGCCCTGAACTGCTTTTGGACAAGGCCCTGATCAAAGAGTTTGAGGGGCCCAAGATGTCTCACTGTGGTTGGCTGCACTGCGTGGCTGGGTGGCTCACAGCCAGGATAGCGAGTGAGTGGCCAGGTGGGTGGGCACAAGGCAGCATAGGGCCCTGAAGGTCAACCACCTTGATCGCCTTGCCCGGAGGCTGGGCCTGAGGTAAGGGTGAAGATGGCACGGGTCTGCAGGGAAGTAGCTCAGGGAATTAGAGAAGCTGTGAACCACAGTTAAAAGGACACAGTAGATGGTTGTGATCTATAGGGTGCCTGGGCTGGGACCCAGATTAAGTCATCCTCCACCCACATTAGCCAGTAGTGGGAAGTGACCTGGAAATTGAGACTCCCAAAAGGAATACTGAACTATAGTGGCCCCACTGGAGAGATGTTGCCAGGAAACCTCAAAAGGGTGAAGATAATGTCTCCAGGGAGAGAGCCTGGAGACACAGTCTTGTTCCAGAGTTTGGACAATCTGAGAGAGTGTGTGCAGGCAAAGGTGTCTGTGAGAGGTGTGTGCACCCTGTTACAGATGAGCATGCATAGCTTGTGAAGGACTTCACTATTATGAATGACACATTCATTTGAAACTCATGTAGCTAAAACTTCGGTGACCTATAAATACAGGTGTAGCTTTGTGGTGCTGTTGCAGTTCAGTGGAGATACGGTCAGAGAACCTGTAGGGACGAATAGGGTTGTGTGAAACCTGAACTACAACTCCCACAAAGCTTTGCAACTCAGGCGGACACAGGTGAATGTTGAACTCAAAACTGACCTTAAAATGAAAAATCAGAGGTTTCCCATCAAAATTTTTGATTCCACAGAAACCACGTTTAAACAGAAAATGCTCTAGTTAATAACATACACTGTGTGATTGTTCTTCTAATAACCTGTGTGGGGAATCTCACTTATGTAAGTGTGCATAGATTCCCCCCCAACAATTTTTCATTGAATTTGGGGTATTTTAGTGGTAAGTGATCGACTGATAATGCTGGATTACAGAATGTGGGCAAATGTAGTGGAACTTTCATCAGGCTGCTAATCTTGCACACTAAATAAAATCATTGTGCAAGTTCAGAATATGTACACTGCCTGTTTTCTACTGGATGTATATTCCTTTTGAAATGGTGCATTTGACAGATGAGCAATATGCAAACTTTAGAACATAGATACACTTCTATAAGGAAGCCAAATGTAAGGCAACACCCATTGCAAGATTCAAAACTGTAGTCAAGATTCAAATAATTTTTAAACATTTTTCAGTCCATAATATCAAGTACCAGGCCAGAAGTACCAAAAGGATGCATAGTACCTGATGCATTATTGCATTGCTGAATAGGCTATACAACCTATTTATGTTAAATTAATTTACGGTCATTTACACTGTTATACTTAGCCTTTCATTTCCCTTGTCCACTGCTGGAAGTTGCAGGAAAGGCTAATCACTGGTAACTCTAAGCTCTACATATGTCTCTGTAATGTACTTTCATGTTAAAGTCAATTCCAGACAAGCATTAATTCATGAAGGACAGAAGCAAAAGGGCAGTAGGTCTTTGTTGTTTTACTACATCAGCAGCTAGTCCATTCCTAAAATAAATAGATTGTTGATTGAACTAACATAGTTAACTTTTCTCATCTTCTATGATTTGAAGCAGCTCCATGGTTTCTTAGAAGGAAAAAAAGTACAAAAAGCTATTGAGAGACAGAAGTCCTGTAGTGTTCTGAACAAAGGATTGGGAGACAGGAACAGTCTGTTTATGAAGCAAGGTATGGACCTAGTAAAGTTCTGTGACACTGTGATTTTTTTGTCTCTACTACAGAAGAAAACTAGGATCATCTGTTTGTTTGTTTTTTTTCATGGCAGTGGCATATGTTTGTAGTACTTCCTATGACTGATTTTGTTTATACCAGATAATGTTTTCTAGTGCTTGAGGTTCTGTCTTTCTCACTACTTCTGCTTTTTGTCATATGTGGGAAGCATAAAGTATCCGCATAAACCCATTACCATTTAAAATGAAATCACCCAAGAAGGGCCATAGAGGATAATGAACTATTTGGCTTAAAGGTAGATTCTGGTCCTGTCAAGAGCCTAATTACAAAATACGTTTTCACAATGTGGAGCTGCTTGGCGTAAAATGACCCTATACATTTAGCCCTAATCACTGACATTATTGTATGAAGTATCCTAAGCACAAAGAGGTTAAACACATAGTTAAAATTTAAAGCCTCCAAATTAAATGGCCTGATGATCTCCAGAGAGTGGCTATAAAAAACAGTCTAAAACATAAGTGAAAGCCTGTGTATTTCATTCAGATTCTTACAATCACCCTCAGCAGAGACAACTTGCTTCAGTAATGGCAAAGGCAGTAGGTAGACAGTGCCAAAGTGGCACCGCCAGTGCAGTCAAATACAGACAGTATGCTTGTATTTAATAAGCACAGCGGGTGAACAATTGGATTTGAAAGGGAAATTAAATGGGCTGACCTGAGAGCAGAGTCATTTATTGTCTCGCTCTATGTTTTCTAGTCCATGATTACTGCAAAGCTCTTTTGTAAACCAAGATGAAGGAACACTATGGTGAGTGTGCATCCGTTAAGGATGGTAACCACAGTAGGAAATACAAACACATTTTTAAAAGTCAAATTCAATCAGGTTTTATCTCCAAGCTGTTACATTCTCTTTACTTTTAATCTCTTTTCCTGTGTGTTGACTACTTTAAGCCTAACCTTGTTTGCACTAAAGCTGTTTTTGATGCCTCATGATCATAAAATAGAAAAATTACGGGGAATTAAGAGAGCACTGAACTAATATATAAGCGTTGTGCAGCCCAAGACTGATACCACCTTCTGGTAACAGCAGTGCGAATTTGTTTTTCTTTTAAAAGGTTAGAAAATAATAAACAAATCTTCTCACACTGTTACTCTAGGAAGATCCCTCTTAACTTCAGCATAGAAATTATGCCCTGAATGAGCTAATTTTCATACATAAACAGTAGAGTGGAACCGGAGTTCTAGCACATTCTAGTGCTCAGAACTGTCTGTTTTTCACTTTTCATAGTCACTAAAGGCACCATGAAACCTTTCAGGGAACAAAGAAAATAAGGGGAGGGGGAAGGTATTTGTCCAATCGTTAGTGGAAAAAATGGTTGGATAGCTCTGTCATCTCTCTTGAATAAATATTTTCTGGCATTTGGCCATTGAACCTCAGGAATTTTTACTGACTCTAATGCGATTGTTAGAGACTTGCCCAATAAGCTACCCAAACATAAACCCATGTTTCAAATAGAATACAAATCATTCAAACCACAAGTAAAATAAAACAGATCATCTAAATGAAGAAAGGAGGATATGAAAGCAGGACAAAAGGTGTCACGGGTAATTATAAAGATGCATCTGGTCCCTAGTTAATTTTGACAAAGCCGTTTTTGTGATTTATGGCAGGTGCTTGTTTATAAACCCATTTCTGCACAGGCACAGTGAAGCGCATTCATCATTCTGCCTGGTCTTCATTATTAGATAAAAGTCACTTAAACAGAGCCTAAATCCAGATGCCTGCTACTTTGGCATACCAACCAGGCTATTTGCCTTTATTTATTTATTTAGTTGTATTGACCGGAGGCTAGCAGGTTGCATTTGACAGAGGCAAGGTCGGACCGAGCCATTCCGGCGCCCTGGGCGGAAAGTTTAATTGCGCCCCAGATTGGGAGAGGGCACATGCGTGGCCCCGCCCCCGCCCGGCACGTGGGGAAGGGCCCCATGGCCATGGGGGGAAGGGCACTGCTGACCGGCGCTGCAAGATTTAACCCGGACCCTGCTCTGGGAGGCTGCTGCAGGGTGGTCGCTGGGAGTTGCTGCAGCCTGCAATCTGGGAGCCAGGTGCTGCATGCCCCTTACAGCTGCCATCAGGTGCCCCCCATAGGTTGACCCCCCAGACAGCTGCCCGGCTAGCCCATGCCTTAATCCGTCCCTGGACAGAGGTTCTACTTATAACCCATGCTTAAGTCAACAAGCAAAAAGGAATTCAAGTCAGTACTTTGGAGATTAGAAAAGCTGCACCAGCAGATGATACTCCTTTTTTATTTCTGTTTATTATTTGTGCCCTGTATTTGTGCTCTGTGGCTGTTCAAGCTAACCAATGCCTCAGCTGTTAAGCAGATATGTATTCTGAGAGACAAACAAGAAATATTCCAATGTTTCTGCTCTTTAGTGGTGTCTATCATGCAATATATGCACCCACTACTGCAGCTCTTTCACGTACATGGATTGAGTTTGATACTGGTAGATTTAATTTTTTTTAAAAAATAGACTGAGTCCCTTTCTGAATCATAGAAAGAGAAATGTGGGGAACATTTTTTGTTTTGCTCAGATTTGGCAGTCTTGTCATCTTCTTTTATATAGGCTATAATGTCAATTGTTTGTATGGGATCAGATTCAGGTTAGTGATGTACAGAAGCACAGATGAGATAGTATTGTAGTATATATGTCAAAGTACATCCCCCCCCCCCCGATTTTTTCCTCTAACATTGCATTGCTAACAACAGAATAAAAAAATTCAAATTGCCACATGAGAAACCAGTACCTTAGTTTGAAAAGCGGGTTCCTTTCTGTGAGCCCACCCTTGTGTAGTGTTGATGAGGACAAGGTGGAGGAGAAAGTGAGTTTGCCAGTCAGATGGGAGCAGAAATGGGTGGGGGCTGTGATGTAATCTGATTATAATATGACGGTTGTCATAAAACCATTGTTGATACAACTCACTGTATTATAATTGCAACAAAGCTTGTGCCAAGTAGGACACATGGCCAGAGAGGGTTGAGGCATTCCAGGCCGAAGGACCCAGAGTCATCCTGGAGGTGGTTGTGAGAAAAGTATGTAAATGGCAATGAAGACCATTATATGCTAGTTAAGTTAGAGCTTTGAAATGTAACCTGTATTGTTAGAAATTAAACGTAGTATTAGTTATGTATTTACTTGTAGATTATAAATGTTAATAATGTAAAGGGACCGTTCCTGTCAATCACTATACTTGTTGATTGAGAGATCAAAATGGAATATTAACTTTTAGAAGAATTTTGGGTGAAATAATGTCATTATGAAGATGTCTCTAAAGTTTGTGATGAACTGATTAATGGATAAATTACCTTGTGCTAATTGCACCATATTTGGGAGACAGAAAATTGTGTTATCCCAGGCCAAGAGGCTGCTGTAAATGTATAAAGCAGGGGTCTAAAACTCCTGGCCAACAGGCCTACCCCCAGCAAAAGTGGGAAGGAGCAGGGCTTGGGAATGGTTCCAATATGTACCCTTAACTTGCCAATCAATGGTACCATTTATTATGGGCTCGGGGGCAGTAGCCTCCCTCCTGAAGTTTGGACCCCTGGATTTCATACTTGAGGTCTACTGCAAGCCCATGCTCTAACTCCAGAGGAAGCTCTTAAATACAACACAGTTTAAGCTGCTTGTAGTTTTGCCTTTGGGACAGGAAGTTTGTTATAAAAAGAGCCAGGCAGGGTGATTAAGAATAACAAAAGGCTGGGCATTTAATAATTGAAGGATCTTTAGATTGTCATGAAAACATTATCAGGTACTCCACTTAAAAGATAGGGCAAAAATAGGAATGAGTGTTGTGCTGCTGGGATTTGCATATGGACCAGTGATGTTAAACTTTTAAATGTTCTTGAAAAAGGGGTAAACAGTGACTAATTCAAAGCTGACTTCAAAGAGTTACAAAGGTATCTTACAAAACCAAGTGTCTGGGCAACACAAGGTCAGGTAGAATTCAGTGTTGATAAATTAAAAGCAATATACATGGACAAAAATATAATCCTAACTATAAATACAAAAATGAAAGTGTAGAATAGCTGTTACCACCCAAGAAAGAGCTATTGCAATCCT
This sequence comes from Apalone spinifera, assembly GCA_030068395.1. Classification (NCBI taxonomy): domain Eukaryota; kingdom Metazoa; phylum Chordata; order Testudines; family Trionychidae; genus Apalone; species Apalone spinifera. The sequence goes on from JANRFK010006693.1 coordinate 18,059,728, forward strand.
TGTGGATAGTTCTCTGAAAACGTTTGTTCAATATGCAGTGGCAATCTGAAAACTAAAAAGCTATCAGAATATTGGGAATCATTACTATATTGCATACTATATTGCCATGGAAAACATACTATATTGCCATGGCAAAATACCATATTGCCTCTATATATATCCATTGTATGCCCACATCTTGAATACTGTATGCAGATCTGGTCACCCCATCTAAAAAAAGATATATTGGATTTGGAAAAGTTGCAAAAAGGGCACCAGAAATGATTCGGGATAAGGAACAGCTTCCATATGAGAAGAGATCAACAAGACTGGGACTTTTCAACTTGGAAAAGAACTAACTGAAGGATTGGGGCATATGTTACAGGTCTAGAAAATCATGAATGGTGTGGAAATAAAGAATATGTTATTCATTCCTTCACTAACATAACACAAGAAGTTTAGCTGACCCAATTTAATTTGTAGGCAGCGGATTTAAAACAAACAAAATAGGTGACGGGAATGTATCATATTGATTGCCTCTTCTATTTATCCTCTCTGAAGCACCTGGTATTGGCCACTGTAAGAAAACACAATATAGGGCTAAAAGGACCATTGGTCTGACCCACTATGGCTGTTCTGATGTTCTTTAATATAGCTGAAATGTATCTGCTTCTCCGGTAACCTAGTAAGACCCCACTTCGCTTCTAGAGCTGAAACAGAGCCCAAGAGTCCTTACAGGGTCTCTTTCTCTCTACAGAGTTAGTAACAAAGTAAGAATATATATTAAAATTTTAAGTCTAATCAGTGTCCCTTAAGGACTTGCCATAAGATATCAGAATATGTTAGTATTAGAGCTGAATAGGTCTAATATTTATTTATTTTTCTTTCTTTTATATAAGAAGTAGATACAATGCTCCTGTCAGCTAACTGCTAAGTTGTCTTCCAAAAAAGTAGAGTTTTCCTGTACATTGGCAGCCTCTAGATAGAGATAATGTATGCGGGGGGTGGTGGGGGGGGATATGGGTTTGGTTCCCCTCACACAATTTGGTGCTTGGCTTGTACAGAGCATGCTCGGTAACATTGCTGAAGCCTCTATCCTCAGTCTGTCCTCCACTCGCATTGCAGAATCCACAGTCCCTCCCCCCAAATGTGAAATTGTGCCTCTGCTGCCAGTATGTCTAGGACAGATTGCTTGATCGTTTTGTCTGGGGGTGGCCCACGGGCCAGGAGTTTGAGACCTCTGGCTTGTACTGGCTCAATAAATATAAATATTGGAATAAATACCAGCTTTGGGGGATTGGTCATGTCATTTCTTCAATCCACCCTAACTGAGTGACCTCAGCTGGCTCCCCTGGAGCACCGGCTATCACAGGGGTTCAGAGAAGAATATAGTCCCCACCAGTTCCCTATGAAATCTTGCTTCAAGTTAGATTGGTATGTTCGAAAACATGCATGACATTATTGACAGACATAAAACTGGGATAATGAAAACAAAGGAGAAAATTCCTCTCCTGGATACATCATGAAGGGTGATGTTCTCTCATCCCCTATATTTCTCTCTATAGCACAGATCCTTGATCCTTGCACAGAACTCATTGATTCTCTTTGGAAATCAAATATCACGTATAGACTAGAGTTACATACTGCAGATAAGAGAATATTAATGTGAGTACATATAAGGGTAAGTGCAAACAATCCTTTTTTGTATTCCAGCTGGTTCAAAACTTGATCCAACAAACACATATTGCAAATGTTGTTACTTCTGTTGTTCTTTCAGGGGTGCTAGAAATAGTGTTCTTTGGCTTGAAGAAGTAATATCCACTAAATACATGGTTTCTGCTTTTAGCATCCCCACTATAAAAATTGTTCCAGCACCCCAGTGACCTTGACTGGATGTTGGTCGAATGTTTTGGAGCAAAAAAGTCTCCCAAGTAGCTGTTGATTTTTATTTCTATCCATTACCTGTGATTTTCTGGGATATAGTCAAATTTCCAAGGCTTTGAACAGCTTGAAAGGAATTTCCTTCTGGCTTATATTGTCAATGAAATAAACATCTAGACTGCAAGCCTCTTTCTAAAAAGAGCATCTAGACTACAACCAGTACTTTCAAAAAAGCAAGCCGCTTTTTCGAATGAGAGCACCCAGGCAGTCGGGATGCTCTCTTTCGTAAACGCACAGTTTGCATTACATAGTGCCTTTTTTCGAAAGAGCACTTTTGAAAAAAGGCATTATTCTCCATAAAACGAGTTTTTCCGTGGTTGAAAAAACTGCTGTGTACTTTCGATTTACTTTCAAAAGAATGCGTCAGGAGTCTAGATGCAGGGGAAGTTTTTTCGAAAAAAGGCCACTTAAAAAACAAACAAACCTGTAGTTTACACACACTCAGACAGAGAAACAAATATTTTCTGCCTTGATCACTTCAGATATTCCTTTTGGTACTCTGTCGTGGAGTTTAGCAATTTGCTATGGCTGCAAGGGATAGATTCTTGGCCCCCACTGACATTAATAAGAATTTCTCCATAGGTTTCTGTGGAGCCAGGATTTCACCCTACGCTCTGGTCTACACTAGGGAGTTATTTCGAAATAACTCCCCTTATTTCAAAACAACAAGCAAAGCATCCACACTGCCAAGACTGTTATTTCAAAATATGGCTATGTCTAGACTACAAGCCTCTTTCGAAGGAGAGCATCTAGACTACAAGCAGATTTTTCAAAAAAGCGAGCCGCTTTTTCGAAAGAGAGTCTAGACGCTCTCTTTCAAAAAAGCATAGTTTGCATCCAATAGTGCTTTTTTCGAAAGAGTACTTTCGAAAAAAGGTGTTATTCCTTGTAAAATGAGGTTTACGTCAATCGAAAAAACTGCCATGTTCTTTCGATTTACTTTTGAAAGAACACGGCTGCAATCTAGATGCAGGTGAAGTTTTTTTTTTAAAAAGGCTACTTTAAAAAAAAACCCTGTAGTCTAGACACACCCTAAAGGGCTGGTTATTTCGAAATAACTCCTGCTTTCCACAGGTAACAACTCTTATTTCAAAATAGTTATTTTGAAATGCTCCACGATTGCTATTTTGAAATAACTACTCCCCAAAGTTATTCAAAGTAATTACTTCCCAGTGCTTCCTAAGGCTCAAAGTCGAGGTAGTGCGTTCACATTAAGGATACATCTACACTGAAACACTATTTCAAAATAACTAACGCTATTCCAAAATAACTTAGTCCAAGTCTACACAGCAGGCAGTTTTTTCAAAATAGTGTCAAAATACTGTCAAGATGGAGGACTTCTTACTCTGACTCCTGTAACTCTCATTGTATGATGAATAAGGGAAGTCGGAGGAAGAGTGCTTTATTTCAAAATAAAAGTGCTGTGTAGACGTTCCCTATTTTGAAATAAGCTATTTTGAAATAAACTATGCAATTGACATAACTCGAAATAAGGTACACAAATTGAGCTAAGTCCTGCTATGTAGACTAACTACGGGAGCCTGCCTCAGACTAATTTTTAAGCTTCCCTATAGTGTGGATACGCTATTTCAAAATAGTTATTTCAGGAGTTATTATTTCAAAATAAGTTATTTTGAAATAATTCCCTAGTGTAGACATGCCCTAAAGAGTCCATCTGTCTATTTGATCACTTTTCCTTGCAGGACTCCTGTAGCATCTGTCACCAAACACAAGTTAATCTTCAGTGCCAAGACCAAATACATTTGCCATGGTGTTCACTGAAAATATAATACTTCATACTTTTATGCTTCTGATATTTTACACACGGCATACATATGGAAATATTTTATAGACTCCTGATGTTCCTCGTTCAGGTAAATCACATGTTCAAGAATAGACATGTCATGAGATTTTGCCATTTTGTCAGAACATAGGTATATTTTCAGTCTGAATCTGATGCTATAAGCAGTTGAGTAATCTGAGCAGAAATTCAGATTACTATGAGTTAACATAATAATCAGGTCAAGTTAGCCAACATCTCCCCAGTTGTCCCATAATAATTTTTAAATTTAACAGTCCAGTCCTTTAACTGGAACAACCTGCGACCTATTTGAAAAATTCTGAGACACTCTTAATTCAAACTACACAATGAGGAATGTGACACAGACCAAGGCTTTATTAATATCCATCTCTAAGTAGTTTACAACCCTGTTTTCAACCATTAATGAAATCATCCTAAAAGAAGTCAATATATTGTATTCCAGCAATTTTCTTATTTGACTGTTATTGTTTAACATATTTTATGACATATTTCATCTCCAGATCCTTCAGGTTTTTAATATTATATTAAAATTTAATTAAAAGCCAACGATGATATTTTTCTGTGTTCATATCATAAAAGTAATCCTATGGTCATATTTTCCTGTGCTGGAATTACATATTTGAGTTGTGAGATCAAAAATAAATTGTTTTGTAAATCTACATGCTGTACTAAATTATATTTTATTATTTGCTAGATTTTCACTATGTACACATGTGCATATTCTCTAATTCATTTTATTCTAAATTTTTATTTCAGGCAAATGTAACAAAATCAGATCACGATTAAGTCAAATGCAAATAGATAATATAGTACAATACACATAGGACCAGATTTTCAAAATTAAGCATGTGCAGGTATTTGTGTGAAATTTGTTTACAAATACCCAATGAATACACCAAAATTGCTATGTACATGTTGAATGTGATCGTGCATAAATCAGAATGAAGTCAAAATATGGACCTATTTGCTTACATTTCCCTAAAGTTTATCATACTTCACATTTTGTGTAATTTTTTAAAGATTTTCAGCATGCCTTTTGCTGTAGCAAGAATATGCTTATTTACACTACATATTTAAAAACAGTATGTGAGATAGTACTGCATGTTAAAAATAATACATTTGAGCTTCGTATGATTTGCCTTCTGGTGGTACAGCCTTTAGATTTCATGTTTTCAAACTTACCTCTGCAACAATGAAGGCTAGACATATTATTTAAAAATAACGGAAACTTAGATATTTCACCTTATCACATGAGTTAAAGAGCTGGACCTTATCACATGACTCAAGAAGATGTAAGTTTAACATATAACTAATATCATGAGACTCACAATGAAATTGCAGGAGTTGACAACATTGGCACTATCAGTTGCAGGATTAATTAACAATCTGTTACTGTAGTTTCTTCGCCAACTATTTTTGATTATGTGCACTAGTTCAACTGCCATCTCTTCCAAGCTTAACTTGGTTGCTCTGTATGAAGTAAGCTTAAATAAAGCTTTGTTGAAAATGTGTGAAAACTGCGATAAACTGTGTGTTTTAGTGACAAAGCACCTTAAGAATGTTTATACATTAGTAAATAATTTATTCAAACATTTAGTCATCTTTTGTGTTCATAAATTGTCTGCAAGCAGTGTATGAATTTCTCAAGGTAATACTAGTAAAATAATATTTCAAATTATTTTTCAGTGGATATCAATGCTGGTCTGTTGACTGTTCATGATTAGTTCAGTGTACAGGGTATGCATTCAAGTTCTAAAAATCGTGCTGTGTTTATTATTTTGATTGGAGACTCCAGTTCTTATTGTTTGTGTTTCTTGATTGGTGGAGTGTAACTGTTAGCATATTTTAATTCAGATTTCAACTACATGAGTAGTCTCACAAGGAACCTGAGTCTGTTTCTGAAAAGCCTCTTGCTAGTAAACTTGTGAATACAATAAATGCTTGAGAAACACAATGAAGGAAATTAATTTCTACCCAATGCAATATCCCTGATTGTTCTAGAGGGAGAAAAAACCCCCAACAAATGTGTATAAATATACCAAATATTCACACACAAAAAATCACCACTCAGATTCCATATTGTGTACTATTCAAGCTGCAACTAACAGAATATGACCACACCCATATGTCATTTACATCAATCTTATCACCATTCTGAGGGTGCATTCTATCCAGACAGCAAGCAGACTGATGACTTTGTACATATGTGAGTTTTGCCGAGTATGTCCAGTGCTGCACACAAGCAAGTCAAAGACCGCACCACACTGGGAGCAGGGGAGAGGGCAAACAAAGATGTTTTCCTGGCTTACTAGAGAAAGACTGTGCTTTACAGTGGGGCAGGTGATGGGAGAGGAGGTCAGAAAAAGGCAGGAGGGCAGCTTGGTGACACTAATGCAATCCCCTGACAACATACAGATGAAAGGCTTTAAAAGGCACAAGGCTTTGTATTAGAAGCCCATTCTACAGGCAAGGCAGCACCCACCCATCCTCCATCCACTTATGGTACAAATATTGGCATGGGTTGGGACCTGCTGTGAGCACTGCACCAGTTGCTCCTTTATTGGGGGATGGGGAGTAGGAAGGAATTTCTCCCTCATGTCCATGATGGAGTAGGGGGCTTTGCCTTCCTCATAGCAAGTGTCAGGAAGAACTTATGTCTAACCTCCTTTCTTCCTCATGATAATATGTCACAATGCAGGTACTCTCGAGGAAAGGCTTCCAGTGACCAGATAAAGGATTTAAGAGAAGGGGCTGGTGAAAGGAATGGAACAGGGCTCCTATGATTGGTTTGGCAGGGAGCCAACCCGCCCTTTCTTTATAGCCCACCTTAATTCTCCTATGAACAGGAGTGGAGTGTAAATTCCAAGGCATAGATTGGCTGGGGGACCTGGATAAAAAATGAAGGGGAGGCTCATGGAAAAGCCACACCTAGTTATTTGAATGAACTTGGAGTTGCCTGCACTTATTTGCTGGATGGTGCCAGACATCTAATAATACTTGTGGCCTGATTAAATCCATATTAAGTGTGTCCTGCACTTTATTGGCACAGCTGAATGATAGAAACATAGTGGCCACATAGAAAAGATTATTCCCAGCTGTTCACTAAAGCTCAGGTTATATCTGGTAATACCAAGCCAAACCAAGGGGGCTAGTTCCTACCTTTCTGACCTCCCCGGCATTTGTAAGTAAGCAGGCTGGATGGCTTGTTAGAACAGTGAAGCTTGATCCCTTGATATATCCAATTTGCTTTGCAGGCTGGTTTGAAAAGGTGTCAACCACTCCGCCCTTACCCATCCCCCAAGATGTGTTTTGCCTCCTACTGAGCAGCTCTGAGAAAGTAGTGCGGTGACGGTCATTTTGGCTGACCCTTAAGCAAACAGAGGAAACGGAAGGATCATTGCACTCTCCCACACTCCTGCATGGCCATATGAGCACCAGCCCTCTTGCCAAATATCATTGCCAAATTCTTCACATGAGTATTAATGCAAACTGTGTGTTCACATCTGAAGAGAGAATTGGGTTTTTATTTTTCTAGTAATGCCAATAGACATCCTGCCGTAATGGGAATGATTCTATGAAACAAGCCCCAAACCCTGTACATAGAACTGAAACCCTTCTGATGTGCAAGCAGTTTAGCTGTTTTTAAGATTTTATAAATCTCATTTACATTTAGTATATCTTCATTAGTGTACAGAGACAGGAAGTTGTTTTAGATCATGGAAATAACTATCTCCAAAGAGATTGCCTCATTACAAAGGACCATAATTCAGGAGAAAAATACAGAACCAGCACTTCTGCACAATTACTATTTTATTTGTCATTATTTCCATTTTCAGGAGGTTTTTTCCCTAGGCTTTTTAAAATTCTCTTTCCTTCAAGGTCTTGCTGCAGTAGACTTCTTCAGGGATTTCAGTTTCTAGGTTACAGAAAAGCACTCCCCTTTCCTGAAGGTCTCATGTCTATTTTTAAACCTAACTTCTTTCCAAATACCATATTTTTTGCCTTCTGATATAAAAAGGAAAGACAACTTCCTTTCAGTGTAAGCAATGAAAAACAAATCAAAGAGAATGTTCTCTCACCTTTTACTGGTGTTATGAACAGAATCAAAGGTTATCTTAATTCCCAACTCTTTTATCTCTGAGAGCACACTACTTAGCCTTTACACAAGCTGAAACTCATTCATATAAGTTTGCTTTATAGTCTCCTGATTAAGTTTACATTTCTGGGTGTAGATAATGTTCCCTTTTTTACTTGGATTCATTCACTGGGTCAAATGCAGAAGTAATGCCTGTCATGATGACATAGGTAATAATCATAGACAGTATTAAAAAGAGGGATTTATTCGAGAAAACAACTTTCTGATGATTTATTTTGTCTACAGTCATAGTTGAATCTTGAGTTTGCCTCCGAATGAAACCTCAACTTTCCAAAATAAGGAAGTATGTGTTACAGTCTGTAGCATAGATACTAGACTAGTAGCTGAGCAAAATTGTTCATCCCAGATAATGTCAAATCAGGGGCTGAACCTGCATCTTTCCACATCCTAGGTGAGTGCTTTACCCACCCCCTTTCAAATTGTGAGATATCCTATCTTTCTGAACAATGTGTTCTGGAACCAATAAAAAACACACACCGCACATTTCAACAACATTTTATTGTTGCAAAAACATTCAATGGGTTTTGGTTTTTTGGCCAGCATAGAAAAATTATTTTAAAAACCTTGAAAGTATTTATAAAACAGAACTGTCATTTTCGGTCTGATCTAATATAATTATAGTGTACATCATGCATAAAAACTTCTTTACTCTCTAGACCCCTTTAGGTTCAGCCTATTGACATGTAAGAGAATCTTACATCTTAAGGACATCCAGGAAAATGTGAAGTGATTAGTTAAACCACATCAAGTCTATGCATTCACTCTGATAAGACCAGACTGAATTTTGAATGAGAGTTCTCACACAGGGATTTAAAGTAGTTTATTTAATCTACTAAAATTCATATGTTTGGTTAATTTTGATGAATTCTGTATATCTGAATGCAAACAAGCCCTTAGTGGATGTAGTTTACATTCAGAAGAGATGGAAGAACATGTAAATGAAAGAACTCAGAGGCGTAGTGAGAGTGTTATGCACCCGGGGGCAAAGGCTAAATTTGCACCCTCTCCCCTACCCCCACTATGCAGACTGGCCCTGAACCTGGCGCATGGCTGAGTCCGACCCTGGGAGGTAGGAAGCTTCCAAGGGATGACAGGGAAAGTAGAAGGGAACTAAACTGGCGCCCCCCTAGCATGGCTCCCGGGGGTAGCTGCCCCTTTCTGCCCCCCCACTATGCCACTGAAAGAACTCTGACAACATTGATCACTGGGTGATCAACTTAATTGCTTGTAAACAGCCTGGTTTAGTCTTTTTATCTTAGTCTTCATGAAAGGGGAATGCAGAAACAAAGAATTCCCGCCCAAAAGGAAATCTATTTAAACTAGAAAGTTACAAGTTTCTTTATCTTTGGCTGACATGACACACCCAAGAAATAGCCAAGGACCACAGGGAGAAAAAGATCTTCCCTGGCTTAGAGGTTCTGATGAAATAAGAACAATTTCAGGCTTTTCACTGATATATTTGTCGACATATTTGAAGACATTAAAAACTATGCAAAATATACAAATTCACTCAAGTTTGCTGACACTTTTAAACACAGAATAAATCTTTGTTGTACAAATTCAACAATAGAAATCTGCAAAATAATTAAACAAAAGTTCTATTGATTTATTTCCTACAACTCTAATACAATAAAAAGTGTTAACATATGTTAACTTAAGAATTTAAGAGTACTTTTACTGAGTTACAATGTGGTATAAGATAAGAGTGAGAAATTGAAAACAGCCTGCAGTGACTGAAAAAGATAATGCTTCACAAGGAAAGTCTAGTTTGGGATTTTGTTTAGTAGGCTAAACCTGATTTTGCTATATACAGTCTTTTCCCCCCATCACAATGGAAGCTGTGTCCCTGAAGTAAACTAAATTTAACTTCCTGAATGAATTCAGGAGTGAACAATAGTGATGGAGTGCAATCACAGAGGTCCACTTTGGATTGTTCCCCAATGTACTGATCATGCCACTAACTCTTACCTTCTTTTTTCTCTGGGGCTCCCCACTACCTTGTTCTGCTGAGCCAGGTCCTCTGGTCTCCCCCCCAACAAGGCACAGAATAGGGGTAATAGCCCCCCTGTAGAGCAATGCAAACACTGAACCATTTCAGATCTGAGAGGACACAGTCCTAAGGGCTCAGAACCCAGGAAACCAAACCTCAAGTGGGACCAAAAATGTCCTATTTTGTATGTGTGAAACTGATTGTTCCTCCCTAAGTAGAGTACTTCACATTTGTCCTTACTGAACGTCATCCTATTTACCTCAGACCGTTTCTCCAGTTTGTCCCGTTCATTATGTACAAGGCCAAATTTTTAATTTTAAACTGAGTGCCTACCAAGCTGATAGAACACACAACAGGGCACTGGGTAGGTGACCTCAGTTTGGTGACATGGTAAGTAATGAGTTGGGGTTGCTGCTTTTTTGCTTCCACTTTGAAAACATGTGTGAAAGAGAGCTCACAAAGTACAGCCCCTATGGCTATCGAAGTGTCTGCCTTCAAAAAGGAGGGGCACATTTTCAAGCGGGCCTGCAAGGAGGGGAGGGGGAACTAGGTACGGGTGTAGGAGCTCATGCCATCGGCACATGGTCATAGTCAGCATGTGATCATTCCCTCTCCCGCATGCCAGCAGACTGCAACTCTTCCCTTCTCACAGAGATCTGCATAGGGGGTAGGAGCAATGAGTGAGGCGGCACAGGCTCATGCAGTCAGTGAATGGTTGCCTCTTCCATCCCCTCAGTGCATGTTGTCCCCCCTATTTATTCAGTGTATGGGTGTGGTCTGAAGCCTGCAGCCCTTATTCCCCACATTGACCTGTAAGGGGAGGGGGAACTGGGTGGGAGTGCAAGGGGTCATGCAGTCTGTGCATGTTGCTCCCTCTGCACAGTGCATGGTGGACCCTCCCCCCAGAACCTCATGGCTGTTCTTCCAGTCCATCGCAAACGGCAGCAAACCTGGGGTCATGATTTCTTTGGGATGAGCAAATGGGAGATAGATTGTCTCAGTGCTATCACTACAGAACGTCCTCTATTTCATCCTGATTGCCATGTGCGATATCAGTCTTCTCCAAATCAGAGAGCATGATAGGTAGCCGACGCTGACTGAATGTGGCCAGAAACCTGGGCCTTATGCTGCAATGCTTTGTGTTGCAAAGATGCCAGATCACTTACTGCTGGCTTGGTGTGGAAAGGCGTCCTACCATGTAGGACGGAATAAGGCAGGCCTCCTCAGAAATCTTGTGAGAAGGTTTAAAGAGTATCTCTATGAGAGCTTTGACAAGATGTGCAGGGAGGATTCTACTCCATCTCCAGACACATTAGCAAAATGTTGTAGGCAGCCCCCCACTGTGTAGACAGACTGACAGCTACTGTACCCCATTTGCTCAGGGCAGATCAAACAGATTAAACCCAATTACATTTAACCACTGTAACCATGATTACAAATGTGAACTCATGAGAAATGTCCTCCCTGTCATCAGGATCTGGCAGAAATAAGTCCTGAGAGGGGATTGTCTCCAAAATTAAGAAAACGTACTAGCTGTTGGTGAGATCTGATCCTCCACTTGCCTGCTGAACATTCTCCTCCTCCTTTTCCCCATCTGCAATGCCCTTCTCATTGTTGCCCATGGCTGCTGGAAGAGTCACTTGGTGGTATCCATGGACAATGGTTCCCCCTAAAATCTCATGCAGCTGCTCAAAGAAGTGGCATGTCTGAAATTCTGATGTGGACTGACAATTTGCCTCCTTTGTCTTCTGCTACACTTTCCTGAGCTCCTTTATTTTCTTGCAGCACTGCTGGACGTTCCTGCTGTATCCTTTTCCCACCGTGTCCTGTGTGATTTTGGCATAGATATCAGTGTTTCCTCTGCTGCTTCAGAGTTCTGCCTGCACAGATTCTTCTCCTCACACAACAATCAGATTCGGTATCTCCCGCACACTTCATACTAGAGCTCATTTGCAACCCTAAGTATTTAAGGTCAGGCATGCTGTCGGGTTTGCTGTGCTGGCCATACAAGAAATTAAAATAACAATTTCCCAGAACTTTTCCTGTGTACCTGGGAGTGCAGCAGAGTTGAAAGTGCTAGCCGGAGCAGTCACACTGGGGCACTGTGGAACACTTCAGAATCCAAGAATGGCAACTTTAACATTACTGCCTCTGTACTATCCCAGAGTTGACTCTGGAAGTGTCAAATTTAGTGCAACCCATTTTGTCAAGGTGTTGTAGACTCATTTGTTGTAAAATGAACCTAATGTGGTTAACTTCAACCTAAACTCTAGTGTGGATGAGGCCCTAATCATGGGTGGCTTCCTTAGATTGCAAGCCCCTTGGGACAGAGACTCAAGTACTACAACAGTAACAACAAGAACAACAAGACTTGAAAGGGAACAAAGAATGCTCATAGAAATGTTGTCGATGTGGAGCACGAAAGGATGGGAATATATTTAGTGCCACGGAAGATACTTTTCAAAGCCACAGCCACAATTCAGAATGCTTTCTTTAATGCTAAAGAGTCAAGAGGTGTGATCCAGAGAGCATAGTTCAGCCTCCATGCCCAGCCAGTCCTTAATCTCTCATTGTAGCTAGTTTGAATACTTGGGTTTTGATTAATTCACTCACCTGACAACTTTCAGGCTCAGAAACACAAATTTAGGTTTCTAAGAGATAGGCAGTAAGAAGCAGAGCAGCTGTCAGACTCATTGGTCAATGCTGCATCATCTATGAATCAAGAACTGTTATATTTATCAGCTACATGGTATCCCTTTTCTCTTTGATTGCCTTATATTCTATTCAAGCCGATTTTTACCCCAAAATTGCATGTTTGCAGAAACAAAACCAATGATAACTGATGGTAATGATGAAGGATTCAAAATGCATACTTTAATAAAATTTCATATTATTCAAGTTCAAACAAAGAAAAATCCTAAAATTCCTAGTAATAAAAATATGAAACAGGAAAACTATCCATTGGAACTTAATAGGGATTTTTTTGTTTTCAAGAAGTAAAGAAAATAAATATTGTTTGACTCTGTATCTTGCATCTTTCAGATAATCTGCAAGAACTCGAAGGTACACAGTTATATATTTTAAGAATTCACCATAAATTATTTCAGGGGTAGCTCCATTAATTTAACCAACAAAGAGCAGAGAACCACAGTCAGACAATTCGATTTAACAAATGAGAACATAAAATTTTTAAATTAGCAATTTATTTAATGCCCAGGTCTGATCTGATCTTCAGTAGAATCCCCTTGCACCAAAGGTTACAAGAAGCAACCTTCATTATTCAGTGTGTTGCCTGCAGGGGAGAAGAGTATAACCAAGACATTTGATAGGGTAAATAAAAATAAAGAGACAGTAGATTTCTTGAAGATAATGCAGAATGCTACAGTACATGGCTTTAGATCAACACTTAATTTTTGTATCTATTTCTTTCCCTGTGGGTACAGGAGCTGAAATATACCCATATCTTTCACCTAATTGCTTGTTAGCTGAGAAGATTGGATCTGCAAACAGTTCAAATCCATTTTTTCCACAGAATGTTTACAAACCATCTTGAGTGTCTTCAATCAGGGGTGGGCAAACTATGGCCCATGGATGGTTTAATCTGGCCCACAGGATTATCAGCCCAACAGAGCAGAGGAGCTAAAGCAGGTTCCCTGCATACTATAGCCCTCTGTCTGCCACTCCCAGAATTGGCCGGCATATCGCTATGACCATGGGGATGGAAAGCAGTGGGTGTCTGCTCACTACCCTAACCTGCAGGCACCCCCCCCCCCACACACACACAGCTTCCATTGGCCAGGAACAAGGAACCATGGCCAATCAGAGCTGGGGGGGAAGAAGGGTGAGAGCCTGCAGATGGCAGTAGTGCGCTGAGCTACCTGGTTCTTCACCCTCCCACAAGGAGCCACTGCTAGACCTGCTCGCCACTTCTGGGAGCAGACTTACCTTGGGTGGCTCCTAGATGGTAGCATTGCATGGCTAAATGGTACTGAGCCAAAGCCCACACCCCACACCTCCGCCCTAGCCCCATGTTGATAGCCTGCCATACAATTTTCCTACCCAGATGTGTCCCTCAGGCCAAAAAGTTTGACGTCCCTTGCCTTAGATGATCTTTGATGTTTATTTAAAAGTTTTTAGAAGGGTACATTATTTTCAATTTAAAATATTCAGTTCACATGAAAAGTGAGAATTACAGTCCTAGAATCATTTTTAGCCACCTTTGCTTCAAGGTTGGAGCTTTCATTAGCTCCTGTCAGGGTCTGTTTTAATGGCATTATTGAATATCTGTGGAACAAATAGCATGGTTCATAGCCTATGGTCCATGTTATCAGTCCCTTGGTGGGACACAAAGTATCTTTTGTCTTTGGCTATCTAGTATTGTTTGTCTGGAAACAAAATTCTCCCATTTATACTATCCTCAGCAATCATCTTGGTACACAAATGACATGTACAAATGAAGTGGGAAGGCAGCTGCGTAAAACACCTATACCAAAATCGTGTCTATTTAATCTGACTGCATCATAAACAGTTTTGAAGTGTATTAAAAAGGACGGCTGGGTGCTGACAGAGAAGGAGCATATTTGCTTCATACATCAATGTAAGAAATGCTGAAAATACCTTTGGAAGCTAACGTTGCTTGGCACAGCAATGAAGAATTCGTTCTGAAACTGTAAGCAGGACCACCATGGTATTATTGAGCACTGAATCCTAATTTAGGACCAGCTTTAATGCCACGTAGGAACAAGGGCATAACTGAAGACATCTGTGTTCTGAATTATGTTCCCTTGAACAAATAACTCCAGTTGGGGCCTTTTTATTGAAGGCTTTTGATGTAAAAACCCACTTCCCTCAGACATTAGGTTGAGCCAAATGTCTTGCAGACCTTAGAACACAGTTTAAAATTTGCTTTCCTTAAGAACTAAGTTACTCAGTAGCCTCAAAGGTATGTTTCTTGGAACCTAAACCTAACTACCAATAACTAAATAACTTAAGAAAAAGGGATGAAGGAAGGAAAATTGAAATGTCACTGATACACATTCTAATTACATCTTGATACCATAGTGATGGGAGGCTTTGGATATGTACTCTCCTAGATGTTGCCTTCTATACTTTTACTCCATCATAATATCTAAGAAGTGTCCCTCCTTCATATTTTGGTCATGTAATTTTACCTAGTTTGTTATTGTTTATCATTTTTCTCTTTACAATTAATAAGAAGTTTGAACACTAACATGACACCTGCTGTGTTTATTTTAAAGAATGCTATTGGAAAATACAGTTGCATTTTTTAGTTGTTAGACTTATCTGAAAAAGCATTAATAAATGTCACTCCATGGTCTCCCTAACTAGACCTATTAGGAAGTGAAGTAGATCAGTGAAAGCTTTCACATGATGCAACCTATGTGACAGGCAGCTGTATGTTGTACATGTTTTGCATGCTTGTCCAGCAGTTATCATAAATACCTTCAAGTGAGGCGAGAAAGAAGGAGGAGAAGAGGAAAGATCCATTTTATCCAAAAAGCCCATTCACAAAAAAATTGTTCCATGTGAGAATATTAAACATTTCCTAGGCTAATTCATAACAGATAGCACCATATGGACTTTGTAATAAGTGCACTTCATCTATGCATAGAATTATTTCCATGAAGCTAATATTCAATAGAATAAAGGAAATAACTATAAACCTGTCATCTTCATTAGCAGTTCTGGCTCTGAAAGCAATCAAAATAAAATCTGATAACCTTAACTATACTTAGGCTTTCAGAGAACGCTCTAAATGTGCTATTTATGTGGTTCAGTTTCAATTAAATAGAAAAAAATAACAATAGAATTAAGTACTCTCCCATTTGCAGTACTTGAGTGAATGTGATTTATGCAATCTAAACTAACACCACATTAGCAATTCTCTGCTAAGGAACCATAGTGATTAAATCTGTGTGTGTGTTTCTGGACTATGTCCAGTCAGAGTGAGCATTGCCATTGCTATTAGTGGCTTTGTTGGGATTTTAAACAATTAGAAGCATCAACTAATTTTATGGATAATAAAGATTTCTAAGCCAGAAATGTTTTTAAAATGGGTAAAAAATGCATGTAATGGAACTATATTTTACCTAGTATGTTTCACTTCCTTCTTGGTTCATTAACATTGATACCAATTACGCCCACTTTTAGTCATTAGATTTCAGTTCCGCAGCTTAGTCCTCCCAGCACTGGCCATTAATCTAGTCTCATACAACCTTTCCCTCCTCCATCTACTGTCCCCAAAGGGCGCATCTTTTTCAATAAGTGAATCCCACAGTGATATCCGGAAACTCATTCCTTATTACTATGGTTACATGTTCCAAATGGACTGATAATTATATGAAAACTGTGTGCGAGAGAAACAAAATAGGCAAAACAGCCTTCCAGTTTTTCTCTTTTTCTTTGTTGTGATTAGCCAAATTTGGGAGAAAAGTAATTCCTCCACACACAATGGCGCAAAAAACTTTTGCTAATATTCTCATAGCCATAGGCTTATTTATGCGTTACTGTCCCCTTCTTTAACAAAATGATCAACAAAAAATAAAAGTAGGAGATTCACTAAATAACACCAAATAGACTAACTCCCTATTGCCTGGTATGCAAGGGTACAGGGATCAACCTGCACAGGATCAGTGCAGGATCAGGGCCTATAGTTAAGTAATTAACTGAAAGTGTTCATAACTGAATGTTAAAGGTAGAATTCTACCTTGGCTTGTAATCACTGACCTGTTATGAGTTATATAATGCAGAGATAATTGGGTAAGTTTGTCAACTGCGGGTCCTGATCACAGACATGTTTACCTGATTGCATACAAGCTTTCAAATGTTGCTTTTGCTGGATACTAAAATGGAGCAGCACACCAGTGCAAAAACAGAATAATATCAGAGTTGGTTCTCTAGGTGAGTAATAGCTATTGTTTATTATAGCAACTTAGTCTTGGGACGATGATCAGAAAAGAAAAAGTATTATAATCTGAATGCTCTAGTCCCTAGAAGGAGAATGTATGATGCAAAGCATACAGTCAGAGGAAAATTTGGGATGAGAGAGTGTTGGGGGTCCGCTTGGCAATGGTAACCAAAACTTGTGGATACCACCATATGACTGTTTTGTTGGAGGAGGCAAAATCCTGATAGAGTGCTGAATCTGGTTTGCACAGCATACAGACGGACTGCATGCTTACAGCTGACTGAGAATCTATGACCCAACCGCTCACCCGTCTGATTTGTACTCCAGAAGGTGACACACGGTCAGGAAGGAAAAGGCAGAAGCAGTTGCAGAAAGTGAACTCAGAGGCACCTCTCAGCTTACTAAAATGTGCAGATTCCGCCTTAAAATTAAATGTCCTCATTTGTTCACAATCTTAAACATCTTTGCAAATGTAATTCTTGGTTGTAACTATTCACCAAATAGTCTGGATGCACGACTTTTAGCCAATGGTTGTGAGCACAGCTTATTTTAACATCATTATTTATTGTTGGTCAGCTAAGTGACATGGCAAATTATCTTCTTCATTACCCTGGAGAAAATCCTGAGTTACTCCATTGAAATTAATGGAGTTGAAAGAATTTGGCTCCAGATATAGTATGTATTTTATATAACAGCATATTTACTTCAGAACTAGCTTGAGGCACTTTTGGGAAAAAAATGATACAACAGACTTCAGCAGTTTCTTTGGTGCTATTATTGGCTTATTTGTAAATCCTTCCTAGTTCATGGATCATTGACCTGAAAAAATAAGTTTATAACAGAGATGCTGACACAACCATAGCCACAATGGCATGAAGATGATGGTATAATTGTAAAGATTCTCCTCCCACTTCTTTATAGATCTCAGCAAATTGAAAGTCGGCATACAAACAAATGAAGGGCTAGGGAAAGTGGAAATGTTTTTTCCCTTAGGAGAAAACACAGGGGCTTAGAATTAGGTGAAAGTGAGCAATTTTGGCTTTTCAACAATGTTACACAACCTATGTATAGAGGGAAATGTATATTTCTAGTATAGGTGAAAACCAGGCTTTTTGCTAGAAAAGCTGCTTTTGTGAAAAATACCATCCACCTGACTCAATGGACTGGGAAACTTGGTGAGACCAGCAGTGGACAAGATCAGTTATAGCATCAAGGAAGAGAAACCCTTCCTGAAGGACATGAAGTAGCAACTTCTCCTCCTTAGGAGTCTTTGGCACCTATTGGTTGCCTCGGGTGGGGAAGGAAGTGTTAATTGGCAGAATTCTTCTACACCCTCTGTTCCTTTCATGGGATGAATGTACTAGGATCTTTTCCCCCTGTTTTAAAGTTTAATACAAGTTGTGGCCTGCCACTTAAATCCATATACATCTGTTGCATTTCACTGCTGCATCCACATCAATTAAATCTAGGCATCATTGACTTGTTCTTGTGGGAAAGGACTGAATATAAAAGATGTGATGGACTATAAGGTTACATCTACAATACAGTGCTATTTCAGGTAACCGGAGGTATCCCAAAATAGCTATTCCATGTCTTTTGAGCGCTCCCGTTATTTCAAAATATAACAGGTTCGTTATTCTACTGTTGTCGGCAAGAGTAAGTCTCAGGTCTGACACTGGGTTCTCAAAGTACAAAGGACGCTACACAGGTATCTGTCAAACACAAGTAGTTTATTTCCTGATAGCTAACAGCTGCACCCCTTAATTAGAAGGGCAACATAACAAAGAAGTGGCATACCTTACGTCCCTTCTGTCAGCCGACGGTCAGGACAGTGTGTGTGTGTGTGACACCCAAATCTTTAACTGCTGAGACACAAGGTCCCAAGAAGTTTAACATCTGTGCCTTTACTGCTAGGACCAGGGTCCCATCACGGAGGTCAGCCAACAGGCTGACAGTCGCCCCAGAGTTTACAGGAAGAGCTTATTACATCTCAGATTTCAACTGCTAAGATACAGGATCCCTTTGCAGCGGGCAGTCTAGGGAAGACTGAGAGATGCCCCAAAGGATCTGTCCTCTGGGAGGGACACGATCCAAAACGCCCAAGCTCTCCCTATACCTGTCCCTTATGATCAGCTGAAGTTCTTTTACATTGTGCTTGGTTCTGTTACAGCAACTGAAGGAGTCAGGTTAAAACTTAAACAGTTACAGGTTTATTTAAAAAAGGCTTATAAATCATATGGTTACAATGACTATTGCTCTATTTCTTAACTGATAGCAAATATAGATCTTAAAATGGTTACAAAGAAAATAAAGATAGAAAATAGAA
>JANRFK010006693.1:18088621-18127405 GCA_030068395.1 Apalone spinifera
AACAACAAATGGTCTGGTAGCATTTTATAGACTAACAAAACATGTAGATGGTATAAGGAGTTTTCATGGGCACAGCCCACTTCTTCAGATAAGTGGGCTATGTCCACGAAGCTCATGATACCGTCTACATGTTTTGTTAGTCTATAAAGTGCTACCAGACCTTTTTTTTTTTTAGATATCTAATGTTGACGTTGACGACCCAGCACCAACAAAAATTGACTTTGCCGCCACCACCTGAAATGCAACCCCCACCTTTTCCATTATTTTTAATGGGAAAACTGACCTCACATAGCACGTTTTCACTTAGCACGAACATTTTCAGAAATGCATCTATAGTGTTAAATGAGGAATTACTGTATAGTGAAAATATATGGCCTGATAATGAAATCACATATATTCTTATTATATTGTGAAATACTATAAGAATTATTGATGATGTAAATATTCACAGATTCTTAAGAAAAATATATTTTTTCAATTATATATTTTAATATATCAAACGTTAAAATATACAATATCTACTATATATTTGAAAGGGTCTGACCATCCATTTGTGTGTCTGTTCAAGAATTCATCCAAAGCAGTAAAAGCTAGCACCACCAAATTTGGTATACAGCTTACTTTTATCATAACTTAAAGCAAAGCAAGGGTGCGGTTGTGCCAGGAAAATGGGTTGTTCCTGAAATGGGATTGCTTCTCATAAAACCATATATAGTAGAAAGAGAAACACCAGGCAGATGAAAGGGGCTGATTGTGGATGCTTCCCTCTTGATCTGGGATTGCCCCAGCCCTGAGCCTCCCACCCCCCAGGAGTAGGGCTGGGAGTCTGAATTTCCCTCTATAATTCATATGGGAACAATGCTAGCTGTTCCCCTTCGCCAGAGAGCAAGGGGAAAACACAACAGTTCGCTGCATTCTTCACTCTGGCTGGGGAGTGCATGGAAGAAATGTACCTGGACTTGCACCAGCTAGGGGACATGCACTCCCTTCCAGCTTTGCCCACTGGAGCTGCAGCAGCCATGGAGAGGTGCTTCTCACCTGGCCCCAAACTGCTGTAGTGAGAGAAGGCTGGGGTAGTCCTCTTTCCCAGGGCGACCTACATCTTGAACCCCTGTTGCCCAGCTCTAACTCAGAGGAATTATTTAATGAAGCATGTACATTTTCAATTTATTTTCCAAAAAAACAAAAATTAATTGAGTTAAGGACCCAAGCAATGCTGGGTGATTCTTCTAGTAAGAAATAAATGGAAAAGTTACGACAACTTCTTCTTTTACAGAGAGACAAGGAAGTGTGTGATTCATTCCCCACTCTTTCATCTTCTCTCATGAAACTTAAAATATCACTTGCTTGTCTTTAATTACCATGATGCTGGATGAAAAAAACTGAGAGACAAGAATAGAACAAAAAAGGCAAAGCTAGCAAACCTTTCAAATTGGCAGAGAATACCTACCAAAAGGCTGTGCAAATAGATTCACCCTTCAGGAAAACACTGTCAACCTCGGGGGAGCTGATTTGAGACCGGTAAGATAATGTTGCATCTTCACTAGGGTGCATCTACACAGCACCCTAAGTGTGAAATAAGATACTCAATTTGCATTACGCAAATTGCATATCTTATTTCGATTCTATTTCAAAATAGCTTATTTTGAAATTTGACACTTCTTCAGAGCACCAAATTTTGAAATAACACACTATTTCAAGACATCCCTTAACCTTTGTGGCATGAGGGTGACAGGGATGCTGAAATAATGCGCCCATTATTTTGAAAAATATTCCAAAATAATAGGCGGCTTGTTTAGACGTGGGGTAGCTATTTTGGGATACTTCCGGTTTCCCGAAATATCCACGCGGTGTAGACAAACCCTAGCTGAAGGAAAGCAATTATAACTGGGGTGGGGGAAGAAATGACAGATATTTTAAATTAAATTGGATACTATGAAGAAATATGTAATCAGAGCAGTACAAAAAGTTTCACACAAAAAGCACAATAAGTGATCTGGGAGTACAGGTTGGAGATCTCTGGTCTGGCACTGTCAGGGCTTGACCAGTCCCAAATGAGAGAATTTGCCAGACCAGGGAAGGTCCCCTGTTACCAGCCCCCAAATCCCATCTCCTGTTGCCAGCAGGCTGCCCCAGAAGGCACTCCGCCTCAGCTCCCTACCCACACCTAGCTAGACTGTTTGCTCAACTGTTGCCAGATTCCTGGGTGGCTCATGCTCTGGTTCCTGTCACAGGGCTCTGGCCCCACTAGCTGTGGGATGCCATGGAGCTCCTGCCCCAGTCAGCACTAGAAATGGGCATATCAGCAGAGGACTCACAAAGGGCCAATTACAACTTTATTACTTGGGCCTTACATACAACACATCTGTTAATGTACTACAGAATGATATTAGCTTCTTTTGCAACAGCATCACATTATTGACTTGTATTCAATTTGTGAAAAAACTTAAAAAACAATGAATAGTCTAGCAGCACCTCAAAAACTAGCAAAACATGTTTTGTTGGTCTTTAAACGCTGCTAGACGATTTGTTGTTTTTTAAGTTTTTCCAGTTACAGACTAACTCGGCTACCCCTCCGATTCAATTTGTGCTTCACTAAACCTACCCTATCCTTTTCAGTGGTAACCACTGCCTAGCCAGATAGTCCCCATTATGCCTTTGATTTTTCTTTCCTAAGTGTGTATTTTGTACTTGTTTTAATTGGCGTATTGATTTCAGAACAATTCTTCAGTCATTTTAAATTCCCATTCCCTATCAATCCCTCCCAGCTTGATATCACCTGTAAATCTTACAAACATACTCTCTGCTTCTTAGACAAGTAATTAATTAATCAAATAGTAGTGAACCAAGGACAAATTTCTGCAGAAGCCCACTAGCTACAGCTTCCCATTTTGAGAGCAAACCTTTTTATATGCTTTTTGAATACAGTCTGTCAATCAGTTTTTACCCACCTTATGGTAATTTCATCTAGATCCCATTTCCCTAGTTTATGTTTGAAAAAACATGTGAGCGTAAAAAGCCTTAGTAAAATCAAGATATATCATAGCTACTGCTTTCTCCCTAGCCTCTAGGACGTAGGCCAGTAATCCTGTCAAAGAAGGAAATTAGATCTGTTCGGCATGGTTTATTCTTGACAGTCCCATGTTGGCTGTTATTTATAATCCTATTGTTCTGACATTGCTTCAGTTATTTCCTTAAGTTCCCTAGGGTGAATCTGAACATGAATACTTCTAATTAATCTAAATATTCTTTAACCTGTTCTCTTTCTCTATTCTGGTTTGTGTTCTTTCACCTTTTGTTGTTAACATCACTTGTGTTAAATATCCAGAGCATGTCTACACTAGGAAACTATTTCAAAATTATTAAAATTGACTTAACTCCCGATTTAACAAAATCGAACTAGTGTCTCCCCACTATGGGGAAGCATCAAAATTAGTTAGAATTAGTCTGAAATAGTGTGTCCACATTGAATAGAACCTGCCTCTGACTTAGAGCCCCCAGAAGCACTCTGGGGAGAGCACAACGAAGTCAGATACTTCCTGTGGCTGGTTGGTCAGGCAAAATGCAACACTTATTTTCAGGGGCTCTTCCCTAAGGCTGCAACTCACAAGCTACTCCTTCACTTCCTCCCCCTCATGGGACATAAAAAGGCATGCGGTGGGCACATGCCGCCTTGTACTTTGTTTGCCCTTGCAGATGCCACAGCACTCACAGCATGGAGCCAGAGCTGCTGCAAAACAGTTCTAGGCTCACAAGCCTCATGCAGCACCTCATAGTGCAATATTTCCAGACTGACTGCATGCTGCTCCAGCAGGACAAGGATGAGAACCTGCAGGACAAACCCCAGTATGGACCACAGGCCCTACTTACCCACGTGTTGGAGCTCCTGCTGCTGCACATGCCCCTCAATCCCCTGGACTCCACACAATGCTATTTCTGGAAGCAGGAGAGAAGCTCAGACTGATGGGACAATCAGGAGTGGCTGCAGAAATTCTGTATATGGAAGGCCACATTCCTGGAGCTCTGTGAGTGGTTCGCCCCTGCTCTCAGATGACAGGACACCTGCATGTGATCTGCCATCCCAGCACAGAAGCACGTTGCCATCGCCCTGTGGAAGATCACCATGCCAGACAGCTACCACTCTGTTGGGAACCAGTTTGGCATGGGGAAATCCACAGTTGGGGCCATCCTCCTTCATGTAGTGAAGGCCTTTAACCATGTGCTGCTACAGAGGGTTGTCCCTCTGGGGAACGAGGACAGCATTGTGGATGGCTTTCCTGCCATGGGCTTCCCCAAATGCAGGAAGGCCATAGATGGCACACACATCCACATCCTCACCCCTGTCCACTGTGCCTTGGACATTATCAACAGGAAGGGGTACTTCTCCATGGTGCTGCAGGCCCTTGTGGATCACAAGGGATGCTTCACTGACATCAACATGGGATGGTTGAGAAAGGCACACAATGCCCTCCTCTTCTGGAACTCTGGCATCTCCCAAAAGATACATGCTGGCACTTTTTTTCCCAGACTGCACCATCAGAGTCGGGAAGGTGGACATGACCATCTTCATCCTGGGCAATGCAGCCTACCCCTTGCTCCCAGGGATCATGAAGCCCTACACAGGAAGCGTGAACCCCATGAAGAAGTTCAGTGCCAAGCTGAGCAGGTGCTGCATGGTCATTGAAAGTGTGTTCAGCCTTTTAAAGTAGAGGTTCAGGAGTCTCCTCACCTATCTGGGTCTCAGCAAGTGCAACATCCCCTTTGTGGTGGCAGCCTTTTGTGTGCTCCATGGCCTGAGTGAGAACAAGCCGGGGAGACTTTTCTGCCATGATGGGGAGCTGAGGCTGAACATCTGGCCAGGGAATCTGAGCAGTCGGACACCAATACCATACAGAGAGCACATTAAGGAGCTTTGCTCATCACAGAGGCTTTGAGGGAGAGTTTCCTATAAGGCCAGTTGTGAGAGTCTCTCCTGTGCCTCTCCACAAAGGGCCCCTGAATTCCCTCTGTGCACCTTTAATCCTTCACCCCTTCCTTCCCCTGCCCTCCCTTCCCATCTTACTCCTTCCCTCTGCACAGGAAACAATAAAGACATCTTCGTTGAAAAAAAGAGAACTCTTTATTGGGGTGCCATAGAACAGGGGAGAGACTGTGTAAAGAACCTGGAGTGGGGAAGGGTGGCGGCTCAGGGATGGGGCTGAGAGTTGTGTCTGCCTTGGGGTGATTGGGAGGCTTCAGCTGCCTGAGAGGTCCCATTGCCCCAGGCTTCGGCGGCCCCGGTGAGGCTAGGAAGGGAAGCCACGCGGGGTGAAGGTGGCTTGTGTTCCGCTCCATGCACAATGCCATGCACTCCATCACCAAGGTGAGGGAAGAGAATATGATGTCATACAGGCATGCCAGCTGGTTCCAGGCAGCTTTCTTCTGATTCCGCTCAGCCTGATGCTCCTCCTGCTCCTGGCACTAATCCTCAAGTCCCTGCATGAGGGACTGAAAATAGGCCATCTGCACATCTGATGGCGATATGCTTCAAGCAAGGCCATCTGTTGCCTAGACAGTGGGCACTTTCCTTCAGGGGCACAGATGTCCCAGAGGAGCATGAAAACACCTATTTCCCGGGGACAAGCAGGCATGGGAAGATGCTGGTCAGACCAGAAGGGATGGGGGGGATGGGATGGCTCAGCTTCCTTCTGTGTCCTGTACATGCCTGGTCTGGCATTGGCAGCATCTTGCAGTGGGAGAACTTCTATCCCTGCCCCCTGGAGGTGAGGCTGTTGGCAGAGGTGTGTCTGACTGGCAGATGCTGCTTGTTGGAGAGAGTGCTAATGGGTTCCCCTTCTTTTCCTCCTCTCCCCCCCCCCCAAGCATTTTCCCACAAATGAGATCAGTCTCCTCAGAATCGCTGCACTTGACCAGAAGCAAGTGTGACTGAGTGTGGGCATGACCCTGTGCCATGTGCATCATTGCTGTGTGGTTCCATGACCCCAGCTTCCTTAGTGGTGGCTTGTCAGGTGAAGGTGCCCCACCACGGAGACTGGAGTAACGCAGGCCTCTCCAGGAACATTGTGAGGGGTTCCTGTGTGACAGTGTCATGGAGCTGAGTGCTCTGGACTGGTGCTCTATGTGCACACATGTGAACAGGCTGTTGTGCAACCCCCAGGCCAAGTAGGCTAAGAGAGGAGCATGCAGTCCTTTGCAGCCCATTGCCTGCCCTCACGTGCATATAGGGAAAATTATAGAACTCACCTCGAGTGTCCTGCCCAGGTTCCTCTTAAGCCTGGGAGACATCCTGGGAGGAGGGACTGGCTCCAGAGTGAGGAACAGGTCCTGGCCAATGCGCATGGTCATCTAGCTGGCTGCTTCTTCCTCCTCCTTGTCATCATCATCCTCCGCCACCCTGTGCTCCTGCAGATTGATGACAGGAGTGTCCAGGTATCACTCAACAACAGTGGAGGAGGTGACCAGCCCCCCCTCCCAAGATGGCATCTAGCTGATCATAGTATTGGCAGTTGGTACTGTGTGGTGCCGCCCTGTGGTCTACTGTGCTCCCTGGCCTTGTGGTAGGCCGGCTGCAGCTTCTTGAGCTTTATGCAGCACTGGTCCAGGATCTGGGTGTGTCCTTTGTCAGCCAGGCTGGCAGTAATCCAGCGGTAGATCTATCATTTTACGATTATTTTCACTCAAATTACCTTTCACCATGAATGAATTCCTCCCTGTTAGTCATAATCAAATGTAAAATGGCTGTCCTCCATCTTCTGAAACAAAAAATCATTACCAGAATAATCCAAGAATTCATTGGCCATTTTGTGGTTTGTCATGTTATATTACCAACAGATATTTGGATACAGAAAGTCTCATGCTTGGGATGTTTCTGTTATTTATTTGTTCTAGAAATGCCTCATCTCCCTTCTTCTCCTGATTTGGTTGTGTAAAGTACATACTACCATCACATAGTCCCTGCTTATCTCTATCAGTGTGGAGGCATTTGATTTACCAGCTGGACTTACAATACTTCATATAGCTTGATGATGTGTTTTTCATTTTAGCAGATGAGAACTATATTTTAGTGTATAGCATCACATTTTTATTAATTTATTCAGTTCTTGTAGTGGGTTTACATCTTGGGAAATGTGTTAGCTTGCCAACTGTCATAGGGTATGTCCCTGATGTGGGGTGCGTTCCCTCCCTTACGGGCCCATTGCCCGCTCTATCAGGGAGAACACGATCCTAGTAGTCCCAACATAAAAGTTCATGCCGCCCTATCAGGGTAAATATGACCTTACCAGTCTCTCTGTACAGTTCATGCCCCCCTATCAGGGTAAATATGACGTTAGAGGCGTTCCAGGGAAGGGAAAATAGGTGGTGGGGGACCCGGGCCCTCCCTCTCCACCGGGGAATCCGGCCAATACACGCCAAGCCAAGCTTGGAGTCCTTTGCCCTGGGCTGCTTCCTACCACGCCCTGTTTCCCCTGGGGCCCATTCGCCTTCGCGTCGGTACCTGCTGGGGTTGTGGGTGTGCTCCTGCCTCCCTGGGGTTGGCGGCTGCTGGCTCTGTCTCTGGTCAGGCACGGGCAGCAACTCCGGTCCCAGCTGCTGCAGAAACACTGGCCCAGCCTGGTCCATTCCCTCATCCTGCCGTCTCCCTTGCTGCAGGGCTCCCTCTGCTTTTATACCCAACCTCGGCTGGGAGCATGCCCAGCAGGGCCGGAGGGGTGGGGCTTTCTCTGCCAGCTGGGCCTGGGCTACCCCCTGTTCGTCAGTGTGGGGTCTGTCCGCCCCGCCACACCAACAGAGAAGTTAGGTAAACACTGACTTAGAGAAACCACGTTAAGGCCCTACATTTATTTTGCAAAAGGAAGATGGGATTAGTCTCTTTGGTTAAAATTGAGGGGAACTAGCAACAAACTGGAATCTTTTTCCTTTAGGTTGCTGGTAGTGAATGGAAGCTATGACACTAAGAGCTATACGACCATCAGTAGGTACATGTGGTTTTTTTTGTTTTGGTTTGGTTTTTTGTGAACAATTAGAACACGTTAGAATTCTAGAAAGAGAAGCCAAGGACTGTATTATGATGGTTCTTAATCACACTGATGTGCCAGTGGGTGGCATGGGGAAGTTTGTATTGTCATTGCACCTGTTCACATGGATAAACAGAGCCTTCAAATGTCAACTAGGCCTTCCCCTTTAATGAATGCTAAACTGACTCAAACTTATCCCAATATTTTTATTTGTATTTATTTTAAATGCCAAATACACAAAGCACTACCAAATACAAAAGAAAAGAACCAAACTCTTAAATTTTGTCTGTCATCAGTCAGGTTTGGGGGTTAACCCCAGTGGGTTCCTGACAGGTCCTCTACTCTGTCAATGATGATAAACTTTCAGCTGTGTTCATGCATGCATTTGCTCCCCTGTCTAAAGTGCATTAAGTGCATTAACCATTCTTTCCATGTGTGGAAAGAAAGCAAAATTTGTAGAAGCTGCCTCCCATTTTCATAAGAAGAGCAGATGTTCTCTTGTAATTAAACTCACCTCCATTTTGTACAAGGTGACCTCTTGGAGTATGCATATAAACAAATATATTGTATTGCTTTCATATGAATGATCATGATCCACAGCTTTTCTGCAAAGCTAACTTATAAGGAAGTTGGTTTTAATAAAATCTCTATTTCAGTTCATATGGCTTTTCATTTTATTGCTTCAGTAAGCCCTAAATAAATTATTTTAGTTAGTATGTCTTGAATCTTTATGGAAAACTTCCTCCGTGTTATAAAAAATGAAGCATAGACTTCAGAGATTTGTAACCAAATGAACTCAATGTAGGGTTGATTAAAACATGCTTTGTAACAATGTACTGCATTGTTACACTTGTATAAGCAATTTCATGTATTTAGAACTATCCAATTACTTTTAAAAATGTATTAGTGAAGCAATGTAAACACTGCAGTGTTCTAGTTTAAACAGACAGTGAAATATGCATTGAGTTAAGTAAATCACTGTGTTCCTAGTTCAGCTTTCCTCTCCTCACATTCATATTGTTAAAGTCATCTTGAGGTCAAGCTAAAATGAGGACTGTATGATATTTACCAGTGGGAACCAATTGGATCATGGTAGTGAATACAAAAATCTTAGACTCAGCTTCAAGGAACAGAGGAGTTTCATGCAAGTTTTCTCCCTCCCTCCCCCATCTACATTTTATTTAAGGAGTTTAAAAAATAAAGCAAGGTTTGTTGTTTTTTATTATTGACTAATACCTGGGGGAAGCAGAGTATTGGTTTGGTGATGGATGCTCTTACAAATATCATATCGTTTTATTCAGGGTTTAGATTAAATAAACTAAATCACAGCTGTGGTGCTATTAAAGAGCAGAACTTATGTAACAATACCTTTAGGTGGGTCATCAATAGGAACTGAATTGTAAACTTCTGCGTGTAAATGTATGAACCACTATTGGGTGAGTTAAAAGGACTATAGCAGCTCAGAGGCAGTAGCAAACTTACAAGCCTCTCTGTGTGTTGTAGTCAGTGAAGGAGGACAAAACCTCACAGTATATTAGTTTGAATTGCAATTACATTAACAGGCAAAATATAGTGTATTAGTTTGTTATTTGTGTCTGAGAACAATTGAACTATTGACTCAGACTTTCCAAAATAATACTTAAAGATGAGCTGTTTGTCACTCCATAAACTTCATCAAGTTGTTTCCTCTCTGATAACATGCTAATCTGTCACTTTATTTCAGCTAGGAAAAAGCACAAGGGGAATGGATGACATTACTGTTTGCAGCTTGAAAGTACCTGCATGTCACAGACAGTTTTCAACTATGAGACACTCTTTTGTTATGTTTAATTCTCTGCAACAGCAAAGTCACAATCTTACTTGCATCAGTGATAGGAGAGGCTCTTGCTGTAAAATTCTGTCTTCAGAGGTGGAAAACTTGCTAATAATTCATGTGATGGTTTTCCCAGAGGAAATGATACAGTAGACCAAAACAAACCAAAAATTTGCAAGCATAAATTTCCTTCTGTTTGTGAATTGAATGAATTTTCAGCATATTTTTAATAAATTTGAAACTCAGAAACTTTTTAAAAATCTTTTTTCAGTAATTGATGTGTGTTCCGTGAACCCACGTTTACATATCTCAGCACTATTGCTAGTCTCTTAGGGCCTGCTGTAACACCCGTTGAAGCCAATAGAAATTTTTCCATTGAGTTTAGTGGATGATTAATCAGACCTTAAGACATTGATCCTGCTCCCACTGAAGTAATTTCCATTGATTTTAATGATGAGGGATAAAACCATAACTGGCTTTAATCCAACTGCACATGGAATATTATATTCCATTCTGGGCTTCACATTTTCAGAGAGATATTGACAAATTAGGGGAAATTCAAACTAAATCAATAAGAATGATGACAGAGTTAAAAAAATTGAAAGATTTAAAAAACAAAACAGAAACTAGTGACTATATATAGTTCATCTAAGGAATTGGTTAGAGACAAATAAAACAGTATGGGAATAAGTTGGTCTACAAATGACTTTGTAGAACAGCAAGGAGAGCAGTGAAATATTTAAGGTGGTATCTTGGGTTATAATTAGTGCTAATGGAATCAAATCCAAAAAATAAAAATGGAACATCCGAGTGAAAAAAAAAATCTAACAGTGAAGTGGTTTAGATCATGGAATAGTCTCCCAGGGGGAATGATGCAAAACCTGTATCTTGAGTATTTTAAAACAAGACTGGATGTACAAAATGAAAATATAGTGCAGGAAACAATTACACGCTCCATGGACAAGATCGTCATATAGATCATTTCCATCTGTAGCATCTGTTGTTCTGTGATTACTTGAATATGTTGTTTTATTAAATATTAAGAGAAAATGGGATTTTCTGTAAGGATAGGCTTACACTGGAGGTATTTCTTAGATGGGGTAATATCAAATTTTCAGTACTTGAATACACCAGAAGGTGGAAAGTAGATCATATTTGATAACTGGAATGATTACCTCAGAAGGCTGTACTTATAGAAATTATATTAGGACATCACCAGTGGATGAATGCTGTGCCATCTTTCCAGAAAACATTGATTTCAGGAATAGTATTTATGGGAAAGTTAACAAAGTTTCATGTTTGCACAACCCACTATTGAAAATGGCTCAGAAAACGAGAAGTACTTTATCCAAAAATAAGTTACTTCTTATAAAAATGTGAACTTTCAAGCTCAGCTTTGAAAAACATTTTTTTTTGGCAGTTGGTTGATTGTTTTATTTTTTCGCTGTGCAATATCTAGCTTGTCTATTACTATAAAATAAGGTAAAGAAATACAGGGTAAATAAATGCACTAATGTGCTGCATCTTAACTGAAACAGAATTTTTAATCTCTTTTATATGGGCCATTTTGCTATCCGTGAATGTTTAAGCATGTCTTATTTATAGTGTACTGATAAACATCATCTAGACAACTGACTCTAACCTTCAGATCAGCTCACTGAACTACAAGAGTAATCTCTTTAAATTGCATGCATTCTAATTCTGCAGAAAGTAACATCATGCATGATCTAAATGGAAATACAATAGCTATTGTACCACGTTTTTACAGTCAAGTTGGTACTGTATATCTCTAAGTAGACCTCCTGATAAAAGCTTTTTCCAGGTAACACTTTATTATGAGTGTCCATTAATGCAAAATGGCAAAGTAATCCTTACGGAAACTTGTAAAAACCACTTTACGTGTCCCATTACTTTTTATTTAGTTATTTTAAAGTGTTTTCTAATAAAGAAGGATACATAGAGAAAAACAAATAAGATGTTTGTTATCTCAACAAAAGATCATCCTATGAATTGGCAATACCAACTTCTGAATACTTCTATCTTGGTTATTGCAAGTTACCATTGCAAGTTCATTATTGCATAAGGAAACTCATAGTATAATTTGAATGAATAGTTGATTCATTGTCTATTAAAATGTGCCCTTCAAACTTGCTTTCTCATTAAATGTTTGTTTTGAACTCAATAAATATTTGTAATCAGAGTTGAAGTCCAGCGATTTAGACCAATGGATGATGCTAGTCTTTAACCCATAACTTCATAGGACTAGTGCAATGTATTAAGGAAGTAATTCCAATAAAAGATAAATGGCTTTGGGCTATTACTATTCCTAAACTCAACCTAAATCGGGAATGAACCTGACAGCACAGTTTGGGAAAGAGGTGGGCAGCCCTCACCGGTGAAAGAAAAGGTTAAGGACTGTTTAAAAAAGCTGGACATGCACAAGTCCATCTAATGCATCTGAAGATGCTGAGAGAGTTGGCTAATGTGACTGCAGAGACATTGGCCATTATCTTTGAAAACTCAAGGGCTACATCTACACTGCAGGCTTTTTGCACAAGAACTCTTGTGCAAAAGTACTTGCGCAAGAACACGTCCACACTGCCATGTGCTTTTCCACATAAGTGCGTCCATGCCAGTGTGGATGCTCTCTTGTGTAAGAAAGCTCTGATGGCCATTTTAGCCATAGGGGTTTCTTGCACAGGAAACCCCTGTTGCATGTCCACAGTGCCTTCTTGCACAAGAGCGCTTGTGCAAGAGGGCTTATTCCTCATGGGGAGAGGAATAACTCTTGCACAAGAAGCCCTCTGTTCCAATGCTTTACTGTCAATTTACTTATGCAAGAACACGCGTGCAGTGTAGACGTTCCGCAAGTTTTTGCGCAAGAATGGCCTTTCTTGCGCAAGAAGTCTGCAGTGTAGATGTAGCCAAGATGATTAGGAGAGGTCCTGGATGATTGGAAAAAGGGAAATGTTGTACCCATCTTTAAAATGGGAAAAGGAAAATCTGGGGAATGACCAATCGGCCTCACAACTCTGTCCCTGGAAAAATCATGGAGAAGATCCTCCAGAAATCCATTTTGAAACACTTCCATGATTGGAAGGTGATCAGGAGCAGTCAAAATGGATTCACTAAGGGCAAGTCAAGCTTGACCAAGCTAATTGCTCTCTTTGATGGGATAACTTGTTCTGTGGATATGAGAGAGGCAGTGGGCGTGATATACTTTTAGCAAAACTTTTGATATGGTCTCCCACATTTTTCTTGCTAACAAGTTAAAGAAGTATGGCTTGTATGAATGGACTATAAGATGGTGTAGCAAAGGGGCATGGCCTTCCACAGAGAGGGACTTTAAAAGCCTCTGCTACCGTGCCCGAAGCAGAAGGGCGGATCCTCTACAGGAAAAGGAAGTTCGACAGGTAGGCCAGCTGGCTTAGTTGAGGTGCAGCCACCAGAGGAGGAAACTTCCTTCATCCCTGGGGAAATAGAAGGCTGGCTACAGAGAGGTGAAACAACATTCAGTTTTCAAAATGTGAAATTGTTGTTATAAACAACTTTTAAGGTCAACTGTTCTTTTTACAAATCTTATCTAATAGAGCCTCTGATTGGGGAGAGTATCAGAGGGGTAGCCGTGTTAGTATGAATCTGCAGATATATGCCATCATGTGCCAACAATGCCCCACTGCTATCTACATCGGCCAAACTGGACAGTCCCTACGTAAAAGAATCAATGGACACAAATCAGATGTGAGGAATGGCAACATACAAAAACCTGTAGGGGAACACTTCAATCTCCCTGGACACACTATTGCAGATCTCAAGGTAGCCATCCTGCAACAAAAAAACTTCAGGACCAGACTTCAAAGAGAAACTGCTGAGCTACAGTTCATCTTCAAGTTTGACACAATCAACTCAGGATTAAACAAAGACTGTGAATGGCTTGCTAATTACAAAAGCAGCTTCTCCTCTCTTGGAATTCACACCTCCAGATCAGCTACTAGAAGTGGGCCTCATCCTCCCTGATTAGACCCACCTGCCATCTCCAGCCTGATTCTGGCCTGCATATTTATACTTGCCTCTGGAAATTTCCACTACATGCATCTGACGAAGTGGGTCTTTGCCCACGAAAGCTTATGCTCCAAACACTTCGGTTAGTCTATAAGGTGCCACAGGACCCCTCGCCACTGATTGGGGAGAGATGCTCATTTTCTAAAGTTTATATCAGTGATCCCTGGATGTGGTAAGTAGGAATAAATCAGTAAAAAATACTAAATATGCAGTCCTCTTTAAAAATCTACATACCAGGAAGAATATTCAAGTGCAATAAAATCACCAGTCTTATGCGGATGTCCATTCCTAATATTAATTAAACAGCAAATATCAGTATCTTCCTCAATGGAAAACCTGCTTCAGCAGGTCCATTCTCAGAGACTTCTTCCTTGTCTTTAAATCTTTTTCCAGAATAATCCCCCCTACCATAGTGCTTGTCCCTGCACTGAATTCAGAGTTAGACTAAATTCAGAAGTGGTTTTTGAGTTTTCCAGTTTATGAAATAAATGAATCACATCATTTAATCAGAGTAGTAAGTCCTGGGTGAAATCCTGGCTTTTCTGAAGTAATTGGAAAATTATATTTGAATTCAGTGGGCTAAAATTTCAGCTCAACATATGGGATGCTAAGGATTTGTATTTTTCCTGAATACATTCCTTTTTCCTGGTGGTTATCATACTTTTTTAATCTTGTAACTCCATGTAGCAGAAAGCTGAGTGATCTTTTCTTTTAAGATAGTGCTGATCACAGCAGTCCTGTTTCAGCAAAGCTCTTAAGCACATATTTAAATTTGAGCACATGAATAAACCCACGGACTTCAAGAAAAGCCAATGAGAACAACTAGATAGCCAGTTAGATAACTACCACGCTTTTGTGGTTTGCATCTGTATTTGTGGGGAAAGAAATGGATGAAGCATGTAGATCTAAAACTATACAGGCCCACTTGTCATCCTTCTTCCATCAATGAGAAAAAGAGAGGTGTTCACGAGAATGAGGTTGCTACTGCAGTTGGTCTTCCAGTCATTAATATGTATGGGTATCTCTTCACCATGGGCTAAAGATGAGTTAAGAGACACAACTTCAGCTATGTTAATTCCATATGGCTTTTGGTGCTGTCTTCATAGCAGGAAGTCGAAAGATGAACACTCTTCCTTTGACTTCCCTTACTCCTCCTGAAATGAGGGTTACAGAAGTCAGAGTAAGAAGCCCATTATTTTGAAATTATTTCAAAATTCGTGCTTGCTGTGTAGATGCACACTCTCTTATTTCTAAATAACATTAGTTATTTTGAAATAAGTGTGCAGCATAGGCATAGCTTAAATATACTAAAATCCTCACAGAGCCTTAAGTTTAATTCCATGAATCCCAGATCTATATTTTTCATTTTAACTTGTATGGTGTGTATCAGTGACCAGCGTCTACTCTTCACAACACTGGTGCATGTGTAGAATAATGGCTTGTATGTAGTCATCAGCTTCACCGTTGGATAATAATAATGGATAAGGCCTAATAAACATCTTTTACCCAATACCCAAATGGCAATTACAGCCATTTCCTCACAAGGATCTGCAAACCCTTATTTCTCTGGCACTCAAATTATTACCTCCTTTAAAAAGTTGCAAGATGGATTAATCAATACAAATGCTCTTTATATTGTCCTGATAATGATCCATTATCCTGTAATCTGATTCTGGAGCATGCTCAGGGTATGAAGACATTTTTAAAAAATATGAATATCATATCTTTGGTAATGGGAACACTGAAAAGCTAAGTGGACTTTCTTCCATAGCCATAATATGCAATCTATTTTATCTCTTAAGACAAGACAGATTTCTGGAACAATGCTGCAGTCAGTTAAAAAAAATGTAACACATATTGTGATGAAGCTCCTAATTTCACACAGTGGGTCTTGTGCTTCTGGGTAGTGGTTAGGTAAGTATTACTGCTCCCTGTCTGGGGAAAATGACTCCTCCTGGTCTAATTGCTCATTTCAGTGGCTCACTACAACTCTCAGTTTAACCCCTTCACCTCAAGGACAAGTCAGTCTGATTTAGCCACTCATCATTGGCATAGCAGGGGAGGGGAAATGTCTCTTAAGTGCGTCTAGACAGAACCCTTCTGTCAGAATAAGCTACGCAATTTGCGCTATGCAAATTGTGTAGCTTATTCTGAGTCTAAATCAAAAGAGCTTATTTTGAAATTTGGTGCTATCTATACCGCGCCAAATTTCAAAATAAGGCACTAATCCAAGAAATCCCTTAATCCTTCCATGAGAGTTACAGAGGCGCCAGAATAGCATGCCCACTATTTTGGGATACAGTTGGTGCTTTTAAAGATGTGATGTTGCTATTTTGGGATACTTCCGGTATCCTGAAAGAGCAATGCAGTCCAGACGTATCCTTAATCTCTAGTAGCCTCTCTGAACGTAGAGGCAACAGATCAGATTTCTTTTCTTAGCCTTGGACTTGTGGAGTCTAAAGGGACTGTCCGTTGGGCAGGGCTCTCCTTGCCCCTCACTTCTGTACTTACAGAGTTCCTTTCTGGTATCTGACAGCATCCTCCTCCCACCACTCCTGACATGCTACTAAACTGGCTAAAGGAGAGGCTTGTAACCAGTTCTATCTGGTTCTTGATTGGCTCCAGGGGTCTTAATCAAACCTACCTGTCTCAGCTAGTTCTGGCATGTTCTTGAATGCCTCCAGGTATATTAACCTGGGATAGATCTGTTTTCTGTTACGTTCTAGTAGCCATCTGGCTCTCATGTAATACAGATATGTATAAAGTGATGAAGCCAAATATAGGTACTGAAATATTTTCTGAAATGTTGACTTGAAAACAAAAGTGAAACCCAAAATATCACAACACAGAGTAGGATATATAAAATATCTTTTTGGAAGTGAGATCATGAGCAGGGTTAGCCCTTTACTCCATTCCCAGAAGGCAGTTCTGTGTTACATGGATGATCTTTAATACTTACATTTTTAACTGGAAAATTATTTTATTTTTGTTGAGGTAAATGAAGAAGTAAAATAGAGAGAGTTTTCTTGCTTCTACGATCAAGTTAATCGTAAGTTTTTCTCTTGAAAATATGATTATTTTACTATACACCAAAAATCTGGGTAACAGCCAATACTCAGATAGGTTTACTACTTTCAACAGTCTAACAACTGCAAATATAGATATGCAGTGCACGCTATGATAGGTCAGAGCTCTGTCTGCAGAAAGCTCATTGAAGGACCGGGACCTGAGGCTCTGACAATAGTTGGGCAAAACAGCTCAAGTAAAATAAAGTAGCCCATTCTTCTAACTGCAGTGGCACAACCATGCTAATGAATAAATATCAGAAGTCCAGGGCCCTGCACAACACCTTTGTGCAGGAGAAATCAGTGGTATGGAGTCTAGGTATGTGCTAACTATAACTTATTTTATTCACACTCGGGGCAGCCCTAGACTAGCTGCCAGCAACTGGCACTCTAGGCAAACCATGCAATCGGCATCCTCACCTCCAAACCCCCCAATGATATTGCGCCCCCATTTGGTGCCCCATTTAACTTGGCACCCTAAGCGACCGCCTAGTTTGCCTATATGGATGGGCCGCCCCTGTTCACCCTTTATCACAGCATGGGAAAGAGATGGTCAAAGATCATGCAAGCCAGCATTCCAAACCAGTGCCTGTTCCCACTCAGCATTGCTGTCTCAAGAACTGACTTTCCCCAGAAGAAAAGACAGAGACAAGTGAAACACAAACATTTAGGTACAAAAACTGGAAAAGAGTAAGTCCGACAGTTCTCCCCTTAAATATGAAACACAGGAATACCATTTTAAAAAATTATTCACCAAACTAAGAGTGAGAGGAAATAGCAAAAGGTTAATTAGCAAATTGTGCTCCTCTCATAATTTCAATTTGATTTAAATGTTTTTAGAATTAAATCGTGTGGGCCATTAGTTAATCCATAGCATGATAATTTAAAGCCTTATACTCTTTTCAGGGGAATAAAACGAGTGCTTTTATTTTAATTTAGAAAACCAGGTTCTGTGCACTGTAATCTGTTTGTCAGCCACTCTGTATAGTGTGCGTTCTGATAGCAAGTGACCATCTGTTCGCAGTTGGAGAGGACTCCTGGATACTCAACTTGTTGTGCATGCTGTATCAGTAAGCTAAATGGGTATGGTAGTTTATAATGAACACAGTTTTTATGGCATTTCTTCTACTGTATCCAACACAGAACTAGCTTACAATGGGTTCTTGCTCTAGTATACTGCAGGTTATTTATTATGACCAGAGTGCCAGCTACTATTATACTTAACGTTCCTGAAATGTTACCAGTATAAACATCCACTTTCAGTTGCTTATAATTTTTCAAGTTTCACTTGGTAGGCTGGATTTATGCCGTCCTAGCTTTTTCCTCAAGGAGAATATATATAACCTGGAGAGTTTGAGCTTAACCTAATTTACTATTGACATTTTACACTCAAAATGGTTAGAGATGAAAACATGGGATTTGGTATGGAGATGGGCCTTACGGAAGGGAGATACTTCCTGATGCTTCGGTGCTTATGCAGGCAACTTTAATGTTATCTCAGTATAGTTATGTGAATACTAATACTAATACCAATACCACCACCACCAGAGGTATACATGGTGCCTTAAAGGTAAATATAAAGAAGGCTTACCCAGGGAATTAATAATCTTAATATAATTAGAAATCTGGAGAAAATTAAAAGTAGAATGAAGAGTACATGGTTTTCAGTGCATGAAAGGCTGCTTAAATTCATGGGGATTTCAAAGATTAGATTAGGTTGGAGACCCATCAGGGCAACATACAAAGCCTGTTTATTTGTTTTCATTTTTTGGTGTTTAAACTGAATTACCT
Source organism: Apalone spinifera (assembly GCA_030068395.1). Lineage (NCBI taxonomy): Eukaryota > Metazoa > Chordata > Testudines > Trionychidae > Apalone > Apalone spinifera. The sequence continues at coordinate 18,107,368 of JANRFK010006693.1, forward strand.
TTTTTTCCCCACCACGATGCACTATTTGGTTTTCAGCATATTTCTTGCAGTGACATTACCAGTATTTCATTCAACCTATTGTTTGCTGATTTAATATATTTAATTTCCATAAACACCTACTGCTATAAATATAGGGACAATATAATAAAAGGTAAAATAATCACACACCAAAGATTTGACAGACTATGTTAGATCTCAGATGTATGGTATTCAACCAAATATATCTTAAAAGTCTGCTTCTGTACAATGTTTTTGGGATCTGTGGTACATAAATTGTGAATTTCAGATTAAAAGATAATCTTGGAACTAAAGGGGAAACACATTTACCACCAATGAGGACAACAATCGACTTTTTAAAAAGTCTCTACATAATTACCACTTACAATAGACTTCAGTGGCTCTAGAGGAAGTATTTTTGTCTATCAATTTAACAAACAGTTCTTAAAATGCTTTCAGTTTATGTGATAAGCATGTGTGGTGAAGTCAAGTGGTAACTGTGTCTGTCCAATTTTAGCTTAATCTGAAACTCACATTAAATGAGAATAATTTTTTACCAAAAATTACAAATAGAATCTGGTGAACCAGCAATATCTAACGAGGAGTAGTGATGCTGATCCATAGGGACCAAGTTTTTTGGAAACCATGTGAGTAGTAACTTCAGACTGGACACCCAGGTCCAGCACAGTCGAAACATGACCAGCCCCAATGAGAGAGTTTACCAGACTAGGAGAAGTCATCACCAGTCCCCCTGCCACTGACCCCATAGAGCACCCCCTGCTGCTGAATGGTCTGGGTTGCCAGCCCTTGCAGGACTCCCAGCCTCTGACCTTTCTGCCACCAGTCTCTTGGATGCTAGGGCTCTCTGGTCCAGGAATATCCATGGCCCAGTTTAGAAAGGTTCAACCGGTATTAAGAAAAGAACAAAATATCTTGCAGGAAGAAGGATGATTAGAGCTGGGAAAGTATCTCAAATCAATTTCCACTAAGAATCACACAAATAATCAAATGTGCTTTGATGATGTGCATTATCTTTGTCTATTAATTTCCCATGAATACTATTAGTTTACTGGAAGAAATTGTAAGCAAACATTAGGGGGAAAATCATAGTGATTTTTAAGTCACTATGCCAGAAACCTGATCTTAATTTTCCACCCTCCCAAATAATGATCAGACATTCTGACCTTTATACCTAATACAAACTACACTGTGTAATAGTTTTTGAATGGACTGTTCATGAACTAACTACAAATGTAGTTATTTTGGGTCTATACATACTAAACTAAAAACTCTGGTCATCTGAATAAGTGGGCTGTGCCCATGAAAGCTCATGATACCATCTACATGTTTTGTTAGTCTATAAAGTACTATCAGACCATTTGTTTATGTTTATCCTGTACGGATTAATTCAGCTACCCGCTGAAGCTTCTTAACTACAAAGGTGTCTTCTGAGTAAACATATCTGTAGAGGAAACTGTTTTTGTGATAAAACCATTCTGATCAGAAAACCATTTCCAGAAATCTCCTCAGAAACCTGATCCCATTAGATTTCCAGGGACTTCTTGATGTCAAGTGGCATAGGGGATGGGGTTTTATGCAGTTCCCAAGAGTTGGGTATATACAGCATAACTCACTGAAGGTCTCTGCCAAGAGACAGTAGCTGACCAGTTATCATAATGATTGTAAAATATACATACGATAATATTTGAGTTATGTGTCTATATTGAAAATTATGTTAAAGGTAGGTAACCAGGAGATGACATGTCTCTCACAGATTTCTTTCAGGCAGAGGATAACAGATGCTTATCTCCCTGTCTGAACATTGTGTATTATGTGTCCCACAATATATACTTATTTACATATGAAATCAGATGCTGACTAAGAAATGGTAAGCACAAAGGGGCATATGCAAACAAACAACCTGCAGGGGGTATCCTGCTTATGAATAAGGACAAGAGATATGTTCTGAAATATCTGGAAATGAAGAGACATCTGGGACCTTTCAACGAGGCCGCAAGCAGACAGCATGAATGGAAGGTCACAGACAAGCCTGGCTGTAAAACACTGGAAGAACTTTGGTAAATATTACACTATAAGACATAAAGGTGTTTAGTTCAGCACATTCTGGATTCAGAGGCAACCATTATAGGCAACCATTTTTGTTTTATAGGCAACCATTTTCGTCCAATACTTTTGCTTGATCTCATTTGAATCTCTATCCCCTTGATTTGACTATAAAAACATACCCAAGAGCTGTGTGTTAAATGAAGTTGTGAGCCGAGGTGAAAGAGGTAAGCTGGAATGTGTTGCTTTTTTAGAAGCAGCAAATTTGTGCATACTGTGAGTGTCCACGGAGAGCTCAGGGGTTGGAGCATGCCCATCTCTAACCAAGGGATGGGGGGAGGAGGCTACCTAGGACTAGAGGCACTGTTTATATAAATCACAGTTGAGGGAGTCAGGAAGATGACCATCAGCAGTCACCAATAGGCTTCCTTATGATAAAAATAAAGGGTACGGATGTGCCTCACCACCCTGGGTACCCCTGCAAAGCACAACATTGCTCAAAGCTGAAAAGGTTCAGACAAAGTCAGAACAAACATCTTGCCCATCAACAGTGCTTACAATCCCCTTCTAATTACTGTAACCCCTTCAAATAGGCATCAGTAAAGATGAAATTTACATCTTATCCTTGACTTGCCGGTGTTATTTGTCTTTGGCTGTGTCTTCAGTGCACTGTTATTTTGAGACAACTAGTGTTATTTTGAAATAACAATCTGAGCATCTACACAGCCATTCCACTATTTTGAAATAATTTTTGAAATCTGTAAACCTCATTCGACAAGTAAAAATAGCTATTTTGAAATAAGGCGTGTGCAGATGCTCCACTGCTGCTATTTCGAAATAGCCCCTCACTAGGGCCATTCTAAGTTATTCCTCCCCAATGCCTCCTGGAGCTCTAAATTGAGATAGACCATCTATATTAAGGAAGCCTGCCTTGGATTAATTTTGAGGCTTCCCTGCAGTGTAGACATGCTATTGGGAAATAAACTATTCCGGAATAACTATTCTGGAATAGTTTATTTCGAAATAAACATGCAGTGTAGATGTACCCATACTCTTTCTATGAATTTTGATTTTACCTTACCACATTACTAGCAAGTGAAAAGGGAAGATAACATATTAGATGATAAAATATGAAATTTTTTTAGTCTATTTTTTAAAAATTTGATATTCAATGATTGAGTGGATATTCCGTTCTATTGTTGAGGACTCTTTACTGGAAGGAATCCATTCAGAGATTCAGTGTGGAGGCCTTCATATCTCTCTATCTCTCGGGGTATGTCTACACAGCAAAGTTATTTCAAAATGACAGTAGTTATTTCAAAATAACTTTCCTAGCGTCTACACAGTCATTTCCTTATTTCAAAATTAATTCAAAATAACGGAGGGCTTATTTCAAAATTGATAAACCTCATTCCATAAGGAATAGTGCCAATTTTGAAATTGCTATTTCAAAATAAGTGCTGTGTAGATGCTTCTTTCAAAATAGGGGGGGCTCCAGCCCTTCCCAGGATGCCCTGCTGGCCGCCCTGGCCACAAGGTAACTTCTGACCTGATGCCCTGCCGGAATTGGTTCCAACCAGCCTTAAATGCGATTCAACATCCACTCAGTGTGGATGCACTATTTTGAAATAGAAAAACGCTATTTTGAAATGCATTTTGTGTGTAGACGCGTTATTTCTAAATAAGCTATTTCGAATTAACTATTTCAAAATCAGACATTTCAAAATAACACTGTAGTGTAGACATACCCTCTCTCTCTCTCTCTATATATATATACATACAAAAAAACCTTTTCCTGTGGGATGACAAAGTGACAATCACATCACTCTGGCCTCAGCCGCCCTGCCTCTTCACTCTCTCTCCGACCTCTCCCTAATAAATGGCTGGGGTGGGAGCCACACAGCTTCCCCATGCCCCACTTACGGGGAGGGGGCAGAGCTGTGCACCCTCACTCCTTGGAAGGGTGGGGTCAGAGCCATGTGCCCTCTCCCTTTGTGAGGGAGGGCAGAGCCACAAGGCCTCCCTCATCACCATGCAATGGAGCTGCACACCCTTTCCCCTTGCAGTGAGGTGGAGCCCCGAACCCTGAGGCCTCCCCCCTTGCTGGGGGAGGCTGGTGGCTGCGTGCTCTACCCCCTCGCATGAGGGGTGGGGGTCATGCGCCCTCCTGCCTCGCAGGTAGAAGGAGAGAGATGTGCCAGCCTTGACCTGGTCTAATCCCATAGTGGCTGGGAGGGGGAGGGCCGGGGCAGGCCAGGGCTGCCACTCCTCAGCCTGACCCTCCATGGTGACTAGGGGGAAATACGGGACTGCCTACCCCCAGAGAGATGGGGGTTGGCGAGCATAGCAAGCAGGGGCCGCAACCCCTAATAATACTGGACAAAATGCTGGTGGTGGTAAACAAGAAAGAAAACCAGAATTTTACTTCAGTTGCTGTAGCAGATTTGCCTTCAGCAACTTTATATGGACTGCTTAGCAGAAACGCAGGCCTAAGCAAAGAGTGATCATTTGTAACTATGCTTTTTGTCCTTTTCCAGCAGTAATGAATCATTAAGTATTGTTTCTGGAAACCTTCATAAGTGATTAAATAGCTGATGCTACTCCACTTGTGTATTTAAATCTGTCAGTAGAATCAGCATAAAGCTGAAAACAGGGCCCTGCCTACTTTATATACACTATGTATAGATTACATATGGATTTCCAATAAGTGTAGGATATGATGACCATTAAAATCATGCTTGAAAAGTCTCAAGAATACTACTTATTCTGGTTTATATATCATCAGCATTTGTCAAATGCCAATAACAGGACACCCTAACTAGTGCATGGTGAGCACTAATTACAATAGCTGAGCTCAGGCTTTTTGCTGGTAAACTTATTCTAGGACCTTATTTCATTGTTAAAAGATCACATCACACCTAGCCCCACAATTTTATATATTTGGAGATAGAAAGAATTTATTTGCATAAGACTTTTGCCTTCTCCCATTAGTAGGCAGATCATTTCTTTTCAGAGAGAAATTTCCCTTATTTTAGTTATATTACACTTACAATCAAGAAGTAAAAAGCACTTTGGCTTTCCTTTCAGTGAAATGATATCTCTCCATTCTTAATGTATTTGTTTGGTGATGTCTGGGCAAGATGAAAATGGATAAAATTAAAAGTATGAACTTCTGGTCAATCAAATCAGCATTACAAATTCTAACCCCGTCTGAACAGAATGTATACTAATGGTCTAGGAATATTTTAAATTATTAGTTCCTCTAGTACAATAGTCTGCATGATAAATGGAATTATAACTATAAATTCAAAACTCAAATGCTATAGCAGAGAGAGATTTTATTGTAGAACAATTAACAAAAATGTTGTGATACACCATTGGAATTACTGGGAACAGGAAGAAACAAGCACACACACACAAAAAAATAAAAACCCACCTAAATGATAAAAGCTAGGAAAAATAGCTGGAGGAAGAAAGTAATTGTATAGAGACAATAGTGATATAGATAATGTCAGTGCTAGTTATTGCTTTTTACACTGCACATGTGATAAGACAGAGGATACAAACAGTAAATGAATTTAGAGCAAGACAAACACCAAACACAGGAGAGTTTCCATCATTTTAGGTTAATCTGTTTTTAGAATAGGAAGGCTGCTCTTTCATTGATTTCTGGTTGCCTCAACAATTAGGTACTATTTAATTAGAAATACATGCAATAGCTGAGTGAAGTACTAGGGAAAACAAAATCCTAAATATTATCAGGCATCAAAGAGCTTTGAAATGCCTTATTATATCTGCAGAATTTTGAAATATTTTCTCATCCATCTTCTCCCTGAAAAAGTATTTGTCTGTAACTTTATACCACAAATGAATAGCTCTACAGCAAATGAGGCCTAGAACACTAAGCAAGAAACTAATCTCACCTCTAAAACTGACCATGGCTTTTGCCAGTTTATATTGGGCCATATTTGGACAATCATAGTTCCCACTGACTTTGATGGGGTCTATTAGTGTTCAGCCATTCTGAAAATCATGTCACGCTCATTTCCCTTATACAGTGAATGTGCAAAGAGGGGCCTAGCTTCATATACTCAAGTTCAAAAAATTTGGACTTCACTCTGCTTTCTCTAATTTTGGTTTTGTTTTTTCCACAGTTTGTAAAAATGGTAACAATGTTTACTTACCACAAAGGGTGTTGCTAGTAGGTAAGTAGCTCAAATTTGCAGAATGCTACCCAAATCCTAAAACTGAGCATATAGAAGTAGTGACCCAGCAGCCTCAGAAGCTTGGCTTATGTGGACAGCTGTCCTTCACAAAACATTCTGAATGGTGATAATTGTGTGCATGCTCTAGTACAAGTAACTAGGCTGTGCTTCTTCTGGAGCAGGATTGGGGAGATGATATCAAAAGAGCCCTTCCCTCCCACACACTATTACATAAATGATGTATCCGTATTATGGTAGCATTCAAAAGTATGTGAGGCAGTGTGCAGTAGGATGAAATCTCTACCCAGAAGACCCTATAGTCTACCAAAAATAACAAATGAATTAATTTCATTCCTTGGCATTCTAGGGGATAGGCTCATTATAAAACTCTAGAATTAATATGTTGTGACTCTGTATATTGCATGTTTTTGTCCATAAAACTATCAAGGTTTGGAGTTGTATTGTGTATTGGCTTAAAAATCTGGAACGGGAATATTTGTTATAGCGAGTGTGCAGACTAGACATAAATGCTTTGGGCAGGCATTGTCTCTTACAATATGTCTGTAGAAGCTTAGTACACCTGATTTTGGGTTCACCTCTAAGAACAACTGCAATAAAATAATAAATAATAAGATTACAAATTCAGGAAGAAAGAATATACTATTACATCCCTTTTTTGTTTTCACTCTTTGCTCAGCTTGGAGGCCAGCGATGGCAATATTCTACATAATTTACTATTTGTTGCTAACACTTGTGTCCAGTAACATAGCTAATATAGCTTAATGTAGGAACAATAAGGTTTCCATCAGGTCCAGATCCTTACAAGCAACTGTTTCAGAAAGACCAAGTCACATTGCTCATTTAGAAAATGGACTAATCACCAGAATATATAGTTCAACAATAGTCAGATTAATGTATCCTTCAACGTAAAATTCTTTTTTCTCCAGTGCATCATATTTCAAAAAATAGCCCTGTAATATGGCAAGGCATTCATACTGCATTAGTTCAAAAATTTATTACTGTGCTTCTCTATCTTTAATTTTCCACATTTTCACTGCAATAGCAATTCAACATGTCAAAACCTCTCAATTTAGCAGATCTTGCAGGGCTAGCTGCCTTTTTTACTCATGTTGAGTAGCACTTTATTTTGTGAGTAGTCCTGTTGGAATTCATGAGAAACTTACAGAATAACTTCAATAATCAACATGAGTCAGGTTCCCAGAATTTAAACTGTAGTGATTTGCACCTTTCTGCATCAAACTATCCTTCAAATGTTGGAAGGAAGGGACTGTGCTCAAAGTTGTTGCAGGGAAAAGGCTGCCACTCTGGTTTAATAGATCTGCAAATCATGATAATGTTCTTGGTGAACTTGGAATAACATTGGCTGCTATTTGAAGCAACTTCAGGATAAATTTGCAAAAGCAGGCTTTACTTTCTGTTCTTGCAATCCATAACAACGATCCTAGAAGAAATGAACTGCCAATCAGAGAACAGAAAAAAGACTCGGCCTTTTTTTTTTTTTTTGTAGTTACATCTTTTCAGAGTTAAATCCGCTAACAATCTACTTTACTATTTAATCTTCACTGGCAAGCTTTATATCTCAGGTAGCATTAAGCAGTGTTCTGCATTCTATATTGGATGATGCAGCAATTCATGGCATAAAAGATCAAATTAGTTCAAGATAAGGATAATTGGGATTGATTGTGCAACTCAGGATATGTTTTAACACTTTTACCTTCTCAGAACATTGGAAAACTTTCACTATTATTTAACTTGTGTTACATTCATGTATAGTGATTTTTTTTCTGGTATTTTATGCTAGAAATATTCTGAGTTAATGTCAAAGGAAGTTTTGCTTATTTCTTTAAGAAAATAGGAAATAGTCTTTATTTAGGTGTAGGATGAATAGATGAACCTTAAATTGTCTTGGGTTAAGGAAACTTATTCTAACAATGTTTTATGGAATGAACAATTTAAGCAGACTTTATGTTCATAATATTAGAAAAAAATATAGTGTATATTAAAAAGAAAAGAAGATCTATTAATACTGAGGTAGAGATGTGGATTTACAATTATTTTGTCTTATGTAGTTCAAGAATATTAGTCCTTCCCCATATAGTGCCTAAGATCACACACAGAGAAGCAGCTAAAAACACATTACAATAAGCCACATATCAAAAATAAAAATTTTGAAACTAAACTGAAGAAAGTTTAATATATCTTCCTGAAAGAACTTCATTTAGAGTATTCAGCACTTCTAAAACCAACACCAAGTTGTCTCAGGTTTGGACATTCAAAATGCATGGGCACTTTCACAAATTTTGAGTAAATTCCTTAGATAGCCCTTCATTGACACATATGGGAAGAGATATATGAGAGTTCCCCTTCCAAAACTCACCTCTGACTTTGTTAGCATGTTGTAATTGAATCTGTATATCTCTGCAAAGTAGAACAATAAAATGACTAATACTCTTGCTATATATTCTGGCTACAGTCATTTCCCATGAAAATGATCAATCAGCACTTCCAAGAATTAACCCCCCCCACACACACACACAGAGATATGAATGTACTAAATGCAGCAGACTCTGAACCTAGAGATTCTCCCTGTCCTCCCACTCACAGTATGATTTTTAATGTTATTCTTTACTCTTGGAAAGATTTTTCATCAGTTATCTGCATCATCTCCTTTATGTCTTTTTCCAAGTGGCTACAGAGGTTTCTCCACTCTGTATCCATACCTACTTTTCTGTACCTACATCTTATGAGCTAGAAAGTAAGGACATTGTTTGAGCCATGGTTGATAGCTGGATTTGTACAGTAATATACTTCTTTCTGTATCTGAGTGCAACACCTGCATACATAAGAGTAAGCAGCTGTCTTCAATCATGAAGCTTTATCTGGTTACATTGGTTTTCAGAGCCAGCACATCATCAAAATAACCTTCAAAGACTGCATTTAAAAATAAAAGTATTGAACACTCATCTGTTGAAGGGATTTGAATGATCTTTCCACTTGACAGAAAAAATCGTTCTACAACCACCATTCCTGTGGGGAATGATAGTTGTTTCTGTAGTTAGTTGTACCTCTGAGCCTTAACTAATTATTTTCCTTCCTAATAGAACAGTCAGAACAAGTCAGATTATTATAATTTTTATGGAATAGTTTAAGCTAAAATATTCTGACAGGGGATAACAACTAGCAGATATTCTCAGATTCCTAGGAAAAGCCGTATTGCTTCAAATGCTGCAGATGATGTGATCTCTGATTTCTGAGAAACGGTCATGACAGAGGGATATGGACTGTAATTTGTGTAAATTGGGAAACATGAAAAGGCTCAGGTTTGGTGGCTAGACTATAGGACGGAGAACCAGGAACTTCTGAGTTCAAAGGCTGGCTGTCAGTTTTACTCATGCTATAGTTTGGGGCTAATTGCTTAACTTTCATCTTTCTCAGTTTCCCCATCTATGAAACTGGGGATTGTAAGATACATGTAGATACATGCGTAGACACATGCCATATCTTAAAGGGCTATTGGGATAATGAATTATTAAAGTGCACACAGCAACCTGAAAGGTTACCTGTCGGCAGGATTGTCCTGCAGGCTTGCACTCTGCATATGGTGATAGGGTGCTTTGGGGGATACAGTGTCTCTGGGAGGCAGGATGAATCTGAGATGTGCAGGGTGATGATACCTGCTGCATTTCCCTCTGGAAGTGTGTAACATCTGCCCTACTTAAGGCCAATGAGGTGTGTGCAGAGAGGATGGTAGGGCCATTTTATCCATGTTCCCCAACACAGAACACTCCCACTTTCTTGCATCTGAGGCCATTTCAGATCGTGATGGATCTCCAAGCAGAGGGACAACAATTCCCAGCAGTTCCATGGGAGTTATTTGCTCAGACTGGACAGGTCAGCTCAGGCACTAGGCCTGAAGAGTCCTGACTCTTGACTGGATTGATTCATGGAGCCAACCAAGAACCTCCATTTCTCGCTGTCTCACTTTTGGAGCATCTATCATTTTTCCCCTTTCCCTTGGCCTTGTGCCTGGGTGGTTATTTGGACCCACCAGAACTAATGCCTACAAGGCCTACCTGCTAAGAAACTTATTGTTATGCTGGCTACTCCCACATTACAAGAATACAAGACATTCTGGGAATAACACGGCTCTGTCCCCGCTGGTATGACCTATCCAGCCCAGTGTGACCTTACAAGCATGGTGCACGTGAGCATGGATGGCGTGTCATTTCAAACTGTGATTCCCCACCACTAGTGGCATGAGCTCCGGAGCATGGGGTGTGCAAGGTCATGCTGATGGGGAAAAAGTGCCACAATTTTTTATTATGGCATTCCCCCATCTGATACCAGACAAAACTATATCCAATTTTGTCTCAGTACCAGAGAGGGGACTAACATTAGGCAAGTAGGATGAATGCCTTCTTGTATGGTTGCCTCTGAGATGTGCTATACTGGACATGCTGCTTTCACATACTTTCTTGAATGAATCCCAATGTCTATAATATTATTTTATTGATTTTGTAGCTCACTTTTGTACAGTTTAATACAAGGCAGAGTTATGTTTTCCAAAAGAATGCTCCTTAAGGAGGGGAGGATAAAATAGTAGATATGGATTTCTTTTTTCCCACAAAAATCATTTCTTTTTTCCCACAAAAATATTTGTTGTTGTTGACACAAAATAAAGTCTTTGAAATAGTTTAAGTTTTCTTTCAAAAACACAATCTGAATTTAAAAAAATGAAAATCAGAAAGGGGGGACAGAGGCAAAACACCACACATTTTATATTAAAAATAAAACTTTTGCCAGAAAATGCATAGCACCAATCAAACAATGGTTATATTATATAAATCCTACTTCCATTCGAAACACACTAAAATTATTAATAAGTCACATTTCAGCTTTTAAAGATAACTCAAGGGCAACAAAACAGGGAGGACCTTAAAGAGATAATTCATCTGAGGGCTGTCATTCATCTTAATAGTGCTTAGTCAAGAAAACCAGGACAAGTTAAGATTGTTTGACTTTACTAGTTCTTTTTTTGATCTGGTTCACTTAGGGAGGGTAATTTAATTTTAAAAGATCAGAAGTTCACTCAGATAAGCACACTCCTAGGTATTTGATGGAAGTAAAAACACAGGTAAAGGGAACCTTACTATTACATTTGTTCAAATCTTCTTTAGAAAAAAACTGGAAAGTGCCTCTGGTTTATGAGAACTTATTTTTGAAACCAGAGAACTTGGTTTTTTTACAAACTTATTTTTGAAACCACCTCTTCCAAAGTGGCACCCTGAAAAATTATTAGAAAATTACGTTAGCACGTGCTTGCAAAGGACAAAGATAAAACAGGGACTTCTGTGTGCCCCAGTCTGGTTACAGTAATTGTGTTGGATTGAAAAGTGCAAAGGTTCCCAGAATGATCGCAAAGACTACAGCTGTCTTTTGTTAAACGTTCAGGGCTAAGTTCAACAAAATAAATATTCTGTGGATATGGAGGCACATGTGATTTTATCCAAGGTAAATCCTCTATGGAAGGATTCTCCAGTAATGACACAGTAAATTAGCACTGTTTCCAAACCCAGCCCCCTAACCATTTTTCCAGTATAACTTACACCAGTGTAAATGTATCATGTAAATGTAAATATATATTCCATGATGGGTTACTATGGTGTAAAAACACAAGGATCAGAATTAAACACAGAATCTCCAGGCCAAATTCACTGGTCACATAAGTTACATACAGTGTGTCAGAGGATTGATGCTGGCAGAAAAGTGAATTAAAAAGTACTCCAATGGATGTGTGCTCTGCACGACTCTACTGAGAGTGAATCCACACAGAATTTGGATGTATGCCTACAGTATAAGTATAGCAGCCAACAGGAGAATGTGAAAGTTAATGCATTGTAGTTTGATGCAAACTAATAACATTAGATTACATCTCCCATCAAACACTAAGAACAGATATAAGTAGGATGTAAGATATATTTTATGGCGTTGTTTCTATTCCATTTGTCTTGGGAATATTAGAATGTCTCTATGCATCTTGCAAACATGTCTACATAAGAAAGAGAAATGTATGTACTAAAGAACAACAGGAACTAATTTTAAACTTTATTGGAAAAAAACTGCAAACATTTCCTAAAGGATTAGCTATACCCAGCTCACAAAACACCAAAAGTAAAAATAAAACTAGTATTTTTTTACACAGGACATTAGGGCTACGTCTAGACTGCATCCCTCTGTCGACAGAGGGATGCAAATCAAGCACGTCGAAATTGCTAATGAAGCAGGGATTTAAATATCCTGTGTTTCATTAGCATAAATATGGCCGCCACTTTTTTTCGAAATGGAGCTTTGTCGAAAAACGGCAGTCTACACGTGGATCTGTCGAAAATAAACCCTTTTTTTGACAGATCCTGTATTCCTCAAAAAATGAGGTTTACAGGATCTGTTGAAAAAAGGGTTTATTTTCAACAGATCCACATCTAGACTGCCATTTTTTTTCAAAAAAGCTCGGTTTTGAAAAAGCGGTTGCCATGTTTATGCTAATGAAACATGGGATATTTAAATCCCTGCTTCATTAGCAATTTCAACGTGCCTAATCTGCATCTCTCTGTCAACAGAGAGGTGTAGTCTAGAGACAGCCTAGAAGTGTGACGTGGCAGGAGAGGGGATGTTATTTCCATTTTATGTTTACTAGTGTAAGCAGGGTCTCAATCACTGCTTCCAATGCAGCCAGCTGGAAGGGGAAAGAAATCCTGGGTGTGATTATGAAATCCAGTTCAGCCAGTGCTATACGCCTGATGGCGGTCAATTGTTAGAATCAACTTTTGCCTTGTAACTAATTTGACTTTTCTGAGGTCATAAGCCATGTTAACCCTAGATGTAGGAATTGTAAAATATGACACCAGTGCTTGCAGGAGAGACACTGTCATTGTAAAGAATGTTGGATGGACAAGCCTTCCCCTTCCAGACTCAAGAAAATTGAATTGGGGGGAAGGAGCTTGAACCAGCAGGTTACATGCCCTCCAGGTATGAGCTGTAAGACTAGCTCAACCTGTCTCTCTTCCCCCCACTGTTCTAAGGATAGAACTAAAACAGACTCCATAAGGAGTCTCTTTATTATTTTAAAATACTATTCCAGTGGAAGCTGGAATCTTTTGGCTAGCCTATGTGGTGAGCCAAGAGCTGAAATCACTGAGAAACCTACATCACAAAGAGCTGAAATCACTAGGTTTGGCCACAGCCAGACACATAGGAAGCAGTGGCAGGTGGCCAGCAGGACGGCTGGCAGGAGCAAGCGGTCAGCAGGCAGCTGGTGGGAGCAGCGGGAGGCAGCTAGTGGGGAGGCTGACAGGAGAGAGGAGTTGCAGGTGGCCAGCAGGGAGGCCGATGGGAGCAAGCAGCTGGCGGCAGTGGCAGCAAGTGGCCAGCGGGGTGGCTAGCAGGAGCAGCACACGACTGGCATTGCCACATGTTCGATGAGGGGAGACATCAGGATGATGTGCCTGTGGACTCTGGGTCTGCACTGACTGGACAGAGCTATAAATGGGGTGTTTGAAGTGGAGGAGAAGCCACACTATATGTGTTGGGGGTTGGACTAAAGATCTTTAAGCAAAAGATTCTGTCCTGCAGATTCTGGGGATGGTTCCGTGCTTATATTTTGGGGAGCTCATCTGGGATTGGTCTTAAGTAGACATTGATTTGCAGATTACAGTCTTGTTATTTGTGAACCAGTCAAGGTTGCATAATGGCTGTGTATTAGAGGATTGGTGCAAGAGACTGAATATTGACCCTTGAAATTGCTTACTGGTGTTAGGCATACCAGAGACCTATGAGGAGGGCTCAACTGAACCACTTTAAGACTGCCAACTGCTATTGGCAGAAAGGTTACACTAGCATTATCTGTCCCGTGGGGATGGTAGACCTGGTGTGCTCCTGGTGGCCCGGTGTGTTCCTGCCTTTCCCTGGGTCTATGTGATTACCTCTTACTGGGTTCTTTGGCCTTGTATTATATGCTGTTCTGACCCCCTCTCTTTGTTGCCTCTTTCTCCAAGTCCCCACCCTACTCCATGTTTTCTCTTCCTGTAGTTCTCATCTTATTCTTCCCTCCCCCACTCTGCCACCACATGGCTCACCCACTAACTCACGGACAGCCACTTGCATTTCCAGCACTTGCATCTCCCTCGTGCCACATTGTGCTGCTTTTCAAGCCTCACGTCCCTCTTTGGTGTGGTGGGGCAGGGAAGAGGAAGAAATGGAAGCCAGCAGCCCAGCCTACCCTATCCTAAGTTCTCAAGTTTCCCAGTGTATTCTCAAGTGTTCTGTGACAGATGGTATGACAGACACCTCTTCTTTTATAATAGTATTGATAAACTGTGTGTGTGTGTGTGTGTGTGTGTGTGTGTGTGTGTGTGTGTGTGTGTGTGTGTGTGTGTGTGTGTGTAATACACTGGGGTTAACTTACAAATTAAATAGTAATGGCGGGGCTATAGAATTTGGAAATTAGTATGTGATTTTGTATTTCATTCATTTTCGGGGAGGAAATTTAACTTCTATCTTTTCTATAGTCTTGTTTGAATTTTGCTTATGACTTAAAATCAATGAAGATAATATACACTGAAAATGCCCTTCTGTGCTGTTATGATTATTTGGTTTTTTTAGACCTGATACCACATGGGAGGTGGTGCAGAGGGATTTCAAATTCTCTGTCAGCCACATGCTGGAAGAGCAGCTGTACTTTGCTCTCGCCTCTCAGGGATAACTAATGCCTTACAACTTGCTTTTGGGGGAGGAAGCATGTTATATTTTGCTTCCCTGAACCTGTCACATGGCACTTGATTACTGATGCCTCTGATGAAAAAATGCAGCTGGAAGTTCATTTGTGACAAGAGCAGGTCTGTTAATTAAACTTTTCCACATATATTGCAGGGTCCTGTATCTGAAAACAAAATAATAGCACTTCCTTGAAAAGACTCAAGGAAAACGATTAGATTATGTGATTTTTTTTGCATGGCAGAGTCTGCTTGGTGTAGTTTTGCATACTACTTACCAACATCATGCTGTTCTTTGACTCTCATTTATGCCACACCTCCCTAAGCATGACCTGCTCCATTGTCTGCCATTAGGCCAACCTCCATATACAAAACAACAGTTGCTTTTGATAGAGCAGGGATGACAGAAATCCAGCAATATCATGTGCCTACCATTGAAAACTAGCCTATGGAGACAACCTCTTTGAGTTCCAGTGCACTGTGTTGGCAGATAAGAGTGTGCTCAGGGTAGAAAGAGACAGGCAGCTGGTATTACACTGATACGGTCTTTAAGTCCACTCCCTCCCCCCACCTCATAGCCTCCTCCTGTCCCACCTTTTATCCATAACAGTACAAGCAATTAGGTCACACTTCACACCATGGAACATAAGTGGGCTGTGCCCAGTCCCCTGTGGCTTTCTGTCTCTCTTGCAAATCTGGAACACACAGACTTGTTTCAGAGAGCATGAACATCCCTCTACTACTGCTCTCAAGGCGGTGTAGCTACCTGAAAGTCAGTGGCATGAAGGAAGAATTTGACCTTCCTCCATTGCACCAGTGAGGGGAATGAGGGAGCTACAGAGAGCAGCTTTTCAAGACCAGACAGAATTCCTCCTGGGATTGATCCAGGCTAGTGCCTGTGCCAGTATGAGTGCCAGCCTCCCAAAAGGGATGAAGAAAGATGAGGGTCTCCTCTCCACACCAGCTAGGAGACCAGGGTTGGTATAAAATTGGGTTGGAGAGCACATCCTGCTCCTTTATTAAAGGGGCAGCTCTTGCACAAGCTCTCCTAGTCTTCCCAAAGTCATTGTCTCTAAATCTAGTAGGATGGACCCACTTCTGAACTTAGTTGCACTGGTGTAAATCTAGGCTATCTCCAGTGAAGTCAGGGGAATCACTCTGGGTGTACCTATATGAGCTCAAAACATGAATCAACATCTCTCTTGGGTGGTTCACTGTTGCATTCTTTTCACATTTCAGCCTCCCATTAGCTCTAGTGGGAGGTTCTGATGCACATGCAGCTTTAGCATTCCATTCTCCTTGGTTGGTGAATATCAAACCACTTAACACTTGTTTTTGTTATTTAAAAAATGCAACAGTGACTTTCCTTTGAGGGCTTTCTTCCAATATTATTACACTATGATAAGTGGTAGGGGGTCTGGGCCAATGAAGTCAGATGTTAAATGGAGCTTGAGGGTTTTCTTGTTATCACAGTGAATCATTATTTTTAAATGTGTTTCATTATCTCCATAATTTACTAGGGGATTTTCTGAGGAGTAAAGAGAAGCTGTAGTAATAATCTATTGCCATGATTGCCATCATTAGCTGTTGTGTGTGACTGCTGCCTTTAATTCCCCATCATCTCATGTCTTGGAGACATCATGTCCCTTCCTATGTGTCTCTTGTATGATAGCCCTAAAGGATCAAGCAGATTGCTCCTCTCCCTCAGCCGCACAGAAGGTAATAGAGGGGTAAATCTACAGTTCACTTGGAGACTGTAGAAAACTGTTTTATAAATGTACACTTTTTTAGATAAAATCTTGCTTTTATACACAAAGTAAGGAGACAGTTTTCACAAGACCAGTTCTCTCTCACAGAGCCGCAGAAACACACTTATTAATTTTAAACAGCTGAACACGGATTAGTGCAAAGTCCCCAAATGGCATATTGTGAAATGATCATGTCAGGCCTGGCTGTAGAGTGATCTGCTGGTGTCTCAAATAGCTGAGATAGCACTTCCATTAGAAGTTTAAATTGCAACTGAAAGGAAAAAAAATGAAGAGTTTGGTCTGACAAGTCTTCGAGCAGAGGGGAAAAAACATTTCACTGCTTCAACTATTTGACTACGGAGAAGGGAAAAAACCCAAAGAGCTTGTTACCAAATTAATAAGGGCTACTTAAAAACAGGAAATGAGAAAACTGGCAGCTGCAGTGTGCGCCAATTAAAAGAAACTGAGCTAAACTTCCTGCTCAAGCTGCTTTGAATCATTGTGCTAGCACAAGTGGTCCTAACCAGTGTTCCCTATGAGCTGTACACTTGTGTGGCCATTCAAGAGAGATTTAAATGCTGCTCAGATGATTAGCAGAGCACCCAGGGCGAGGTGTTTTGTTTCTACTGATGGAGCAGAGTCACACATGCCTCAGTGCACATAAAAATGTATTCCGCACATGGATGGAAAAGATTAGCGGCAACACTGGTCCTAACCCCACTTTGAGACAGCTACTGGAGGATAAGGGGATCCTCAAGTCACCTAATGTCTTCTCAACCTCTTCTCTGTGGTCCTGGTGAAAGAGTATGTGACTAGGTTATATCTGCAGCCAGGCAATCCCTGCTGCATAAGGCCATGGCAGCCTTCATAACACAGAACAGCCACAGAGTTATGTCAGGAAACTGATCCAGCACCAACTTGCTCAAAGATCAAGGGGAGCAAACATTCCTTCAGGCCACCCTTTTGCCTGACATCCCGCCTGAGCTTTCCCAGAAACAGATCTCAGCATGAGTCGTCTGGACTCATTTCCATTGATATATGCACAATTAAAGGCCACTTTGAAAATCTAGACTACAGAGCTGAAGTTTAAGTAAATGTAAGAACAACAAATACAACATAGACTCTTAGAATTGGAAGGGACCTTGAAAGGTTTTCTAGTATAGTTTCCCTGTACATCAAAAATCTCCCATGATGCTGATTCTACAACCGCTCAAGGAAATTTATTTCAATGCTTAACCACTTTGATAAGTAAGATATTTCCCCTAATGTCCAACCTAAACTGCCCTTTCTTCACTTCAAGCCTACTGCTTCTTGTCCTATCCTCAGAGATGAAGGAGAACAATTTGTCTTCCTCTACCTTGTAACAACCATATATATACTTGAAAACTGTTATCATGGCCCCTCTCAGTCTTCTTTTTTGCAGACAAAGCACATCAATTTTTTCCAGTCTTTCCTCAGGCCATGTTCTCTAGATTTTTTGTTGTACTTTTCTAGACTTTCTCTAATTTGTCCACATCTTTCCTGAAATGTGGCACCCAGAACTGAACAAGATACGTCAGTTGAGGCCTAATAAGCATGAAGAATATTTACTACTTGTTCCTTGCTTATAGCACTCTTATGAATATATCCCAGAATGATAGGGATTGTTTGCAACAGTGTTACTATTGTTTTTTCATATTTAGCTTGTGCTCCATAATGACCCCAGATCCCAGTCTGCAGTACTCCTTCTTAGAGGTCATTTCCTGTTTTGTAGGTGTGCACTTAATGGTTCCTTCCCATGTGAAATATTTTGCTTTTGCCCTTATTGAATTCTATCCTGTTGATTTCAGACCATTTTTCAAGTTTCTCCAGATCATTTGGCATTTTAATCCCATCCTCCAAAGCACTTGCAAATCTTCACAGCTTGGTATCATCTAAAGCATGGGTTCCCAAACTGAGGAGCATGAAGAAATTCCAGGCAGGACATGAGGTGACTCAGTCCCCCTTTCCCCCCATCAATCCTCCCCTCCCCCTTATGTTTTGCTGCTATTTTTGTTTTTCGGCTCCTGTCAGTTACTTTTTTTTTTTTTTTGGCTCAACAAGCTTTGCTGCTATTGGAGTGGGGGGCATGCGGGTTTCTCAAAAATCAAAAAGGGGGCATGATGCTGAAAAGTTTGGGAACCACTGAATTCTACAGGCTTTATAAAGTGTATTCTGTATGCCATTATCTAAATCACTGAGAAAGATATTGAACAGAACCAGAACTGATCCCTGTGGGGCCCCATTTGATATGCCCATCCATCTGGAATGTGAAACACTAATAATTACATTTTGCTTTCTTTAACACTTTAATAGCGTATTAAAGTACCATACTGTTTTCCAGATGTACAAAGGAGGTATATTGCAGCAGCTATTCCAGCAGATTTACTTCAAAGTTTGAAACTTAAGTACTTTTACTGATTTAACAAATAAAGCACATAAATTGTTTTACTAGTTACATGCAATACCAAGCAATTGCACTGAATGCCTTGCCTTCAGGGAAGACTTCAGGGCATCAGCACATTTATTGGAATGTGATAAATCAGCTGGTGAAGGGGCTAAGCAACAACATTTGGGGTCAAAGTTAAAGGAGTCATCAGATTTGGGATTCTGGTAGAGACCCATCTCTTATGAGCACATGATCATTACAGTGTAGGCCTTGCCTCTCAACTCCCATATCATTGATTTTCCTCCCTTTCTTTTCTATTTCTATTTACTTTCTTTGTTTTCTTTTAAAAGAACCATGAGTTTTATAACTCAAAATTATATTTCAGGAAGACGAGGTGAGGAGAAACATGACTTCTTACTAATGCACAAAGTAGCTCTGCATTGGCTTGACTCCTAAGGTCAGACAGACTTGAGTAGAAAGGAGGTTTATGTGTGTTATCCCCCTTTCTGGAGGAATGAATTGCAAAGCCACCTGTGAGACACTTACATCACACAAATAAATGAAGTCCTGATTGTGCTGGTTGTAGCCATCAGGTTGCTCACAGTTTTTAGGAATTTTATTTATAGAATCATTGAATCATAGAACCATAGAGTTGGAAAAGACCTCAGAAGGTCATCAAGTCCAGCCCCTGCTCTAGGTAGAACCAGTCCCAACTAAATCAACCCAGCCAGGGCTTTGTCAAGATGAGACAAACACCGCTAGGGGTGGAGACTGCACTACTTCCCTAGGTAACCCATTCCAGTGCTTCACCACTCTCCTAGTGAAATA
>JANRFK010006693.1:18147293-18160490 GCA_030068395.1 Apalone spinifera
ACATTTTATCTCTGAAGCAGACGACTTCTAAAAAATTTTAGACCAGTGTAATAGTGATCTGGCTCATACCCTGAATTGCTGGGAGAGAGCTTCGTGTTCCACTAGTACAAACTGGCTCTCAAACCAACATGTCTAGCTTTGGAAGGATCATCCTACTATATATAGGAACCTCCCATGGCAAAGAGATGGAATTGCGGTTCCTACACTAACCTATTCCATGCTGCCAGTGTATGGGTCATGGCAAAAGAAAAAGACCTGGATGGGACATTCTTATAACCAGGTGATCTTCAAGCATTGCATTGGCTCTTTGGGTCTATTGGCAGCTGGCATGAGACTGGCAGATTTAGCATGCAGGTGACACACAAGCCTTCAAAGCTCCTGATGTGCTGATGTGTGATGCATTCTTTGGCCATATCCAGGATCTGAGATGTTTCTGGCTAAGTGAAGAGATATTATACATAGAAATCTGAAAAATAAATATCAGTTTCATATTGTGAATGGTCCTGTTTCTAGTAGTAGCAACAGTGCCTGAAATTTATTTTTCTAATTTATCAGAATAAGACCAGTGGTTGTCCATATCTCTCCAGATGGTGAACCACTGCCCAGGGACTTCTTCAGAAGTACAGCCTGTAGATTGAACAGTAGAGAGAATTTTAAATGATCTTTTAATCATGAAAATTCTTGAAAATGAAAAAAATGCATACAATAATTTTTATGTATTCAAAGACCAGAAGGGACTGTTGTGATCATCTAGTCTTACCTCTTATATAACTGAGCCATAACAATTCCCCAAAATAATTCCTACAGCACATCATTTTGAAAGGTGTTGTGTGTTTTCGCAAGAGTCCCATTCATCCTCCCCTTATTCTCTCTCTCCTTCCCCACGTTTTTCCAGGGGGGAAAAGGGAAAAATATATATAAAAAAAGGGTATGCATGGGGCGGAGAGCAGGATTTCTGCCTCGTGCTTGAACTATTTTCTTCTGGATAAAAATTCAGTGTTACTTTGTTACCGGCTATCACAGAAAATTAAAAACAAAGGAAGTATTTCTTTTAAAAAGGGAAAGCATTACTAACTCAAAGCTGTTAAAATTTCACTTTTGAAAGTGAAAAACTGACACTCTAAGGGTGCATCTACACAGAACCCTTAGCTTGAAATAAGCTATGCAATTTGTGCTGCTATGCAAATTGTTTAGCTTATTTCGAGTGTATTTCAAAATAGCTTATTTCATAATTTGGTGCTATCTATACAGCGCCAAATTTTGAAATAACTCGCTATTCCAAAATGCTCGTTACCCCTTGTGGAACGAGGATTACCAGGATTTCAGAATAAGCCACCTGTTATTTCAAAATCTATTTTGAAATAACAGGCTGCTTCAATAGACACAGAATAACTAATTCAGGATACTTCTGGTATCCCAAAATAGCTCCTCAGTGTAATCATACCCTATGAGAAATTTACTTTTGCTAGTAAATTTCTTTTAAACAAAATGCTTTATTTTAAAATCCATTATTTTTCAAGAATGAATTAAATAAGACATTTTCATGAAAAAATATGTTTGATAACCACCCTTTTTGACAAATAAAAATATTTCTTAGAAATTTGGAAAGCAGGTCACTTGGATATGGCATATTGGTACCTATAGTTGCTAATGTCCACATTTCCTTATTAAAGATGAGGGTAAGTGCATTTCATTCCACTGTAGTTCATACAAGTGTTATAAAGCCCGTAGGATTCTCTGGAGCTACCAATTAGGCTCTTGCTTGCTTAAAATGTGGGTACCTTGATCTATGCTTTTATTTCCTTATGTAAAACATTTTGTTTTTAACATAAGCATGCAGAAAAAATGATTAGCTAATCAAAGTTATAAGTGGAAACTTGATAACATATCTTCTAGTATTGAGCCAGTAGAGCACTTCAGAATGTGTGTGTATTAGATTAGACCTCCTCTACAGTAGCTGCAAAAAATATCACACAGGACCCAAATGACTGCATGTGGAATAGAGATAAATTCTTTCTAACCCTATAATGTAGGCTGTGCAGAGATTTCTTCCAGAAGTCAGTGAGGTTTTGAAAAACAAACAGGACACTCCAATTAACTGCAAAATATCTGTTTGGCAGGGCTTGGAGCCTTTGACCTTTTTCGTCTGCTGAAGGGTTAATCACAAAGATGATGATATTGGCCTAGGTCATTAAACTCTAATTGTGCAAAAGGAAGTAGAATACAACATCATTAATACCACAAGGAAATGGAATTCAAAGACATTTATAATCTAATACAGAAGTATAGCAATAATGTGGTAGATGCTTCAGGCAATCTACATGCTACCAAACTGGGGAGGTGACAAATAGTGGCTTTATTATTTATCCAAGTAAAAAGTATATTATGAATATGAATAAAAAACAGGTTTTTGCAAAATTTTATGCATTTTGCTAAAGTCATCATAGTTAATTGGCAATGTTTAGTATATCTGCAATCATTACAGGATATTTATAGATTTTTTTTTTTTTTAGAAATTCAGCCTAATAAGAATATAATAATGCTATTACTTTCATATTGTGCAATGTTGCTCGAATCCATTATATACACAAGCTTTAGTAATAGAGCTACAAGAATAGTTTTGGTAGAAACCTGAAATGATCCAAGTTCAGGGTCTCTCTGAATTTTACCCAAACCCACAAGTAATTAATATTGATCCTATGAAGTTCTGTGAACCTTGGCCTGCCTATACACTTAGGGTGCGTCTACACAACAGGTCTTAACTCAAAAGAAGCTATGCAAATTGAGCTACATCAATTGCATAGCTTATTTCAAAATAGCTTATTTCGAACCTGGGAGCATCTACACTGTACTTGTTTCAAAATAGAGCCCTCTTCCTCTGACTTCTCTTATTCCTCTTACAATGAGGGTTACAGGAATCGGAGTAAGTCCTCCAGCTTGACAGTATTTCGACATTATATGTGTAGACGCGGACTAAAATATTTCAAAATAATGTTGCTGTGTAGACGTACCCATAGCTATCACACTGTAGCTGTACTCTAGCTCTCCTTGTCAGAAGGCCACTTTGGACGTGTCTAATAACTCCTCATTTCAAAATAACAAGGTGCTCATCCACACTACGGGTGCATCTACTCAGCAGCCTTAACTTGAAATAAAATACACAATTTACGTAGCACAAATTGCATATCTTATTTCAAAACTATTTTGAAATAGCTTATTTTGAAATTGGGCATGTTTACATGGCACCAAATTTTGAAATAATGTGCTAGTTTGAGCCATCCCTTATTCCTCATGCAATGAGGTTTATCGGGATGGTGAAATAGCACACCCGTTATTTTAAAAAAAAATTCAAAATAACGGGCAGCTTGTGTAGACTCAGGGTAGCTATTTTGGGATACCCTTGGAATCCCAAAATAGCTGTGCAGTTTAGACATACCCTACAAAGCCTGTAGCCTGTATTTCAAAATAATGGGTTTGTTATTTCAAAATAACAACTCCTGCTTATGAAGAGGAACAAGCTTATTTTAAAACAGTTATTTTGAAAATAATGTATTTTGAAATCACTTGGCAGTGTAGATGTAGCCTTTGAGTGACACCCACCCATGTTCATAATTAAGCATTACCATTGAGAAGTTCTTGCCCCTGTGTCCTGAAGGCATGTTGTCTCCAAGCTCATCAAGTAACTATCTGTACCCCAGATGAGGACCAAAACCTTATGGATTCTATTTGTATAATGATCATGGCATGAACATTGGGGGCATGTCCTGGCCCTAATCCAGCTTCTAGCAAAACACTCAAGACTACTCCCCTTTCTCCTATACACTTTTGTTGTGCATCTGGGAGTGACCATCACTTTGCAGTCAATGTCTAAGATACACAGTATATCTGATGAGATGCTTATTATTATAATAAAACAGTGTAATGGTAAAAATAATCAAATGCATAATAGGTCATATCCCACATGCATTTCCTCTTTAACTCCCATTGACTTTAATGGGAACTCAAAATGCAGAGTTCTTCCAGGTTGGGTCCAATAAAGGAAAAAAAAGAATCCAAGTGCTATACATTGAATAAGTATCAGACTACAACTAAGCGCATTCTAGTAGTAATCATCTTCTTCATAGTAACTGCTAAAGCAAAATTATGTGCAAGATTTTGGTCTCCTTAATCAGAGCAATAAATAGTTATTCACAAAACTAGTCCCACTGATTTCATTTGGGATTACTCACTTGAGTAAGGTCTAGAAATTATCGTCCTATCACTGAGACTGTGTTTGGTTATATTTTCAGGTTTACTAGCTTTAAAATTAAACTTAAACACACACGGATACAGAAATTCTCTCTTGTGTCTATTAAATACAACCCATTACTAAAAGAAATGGAATGACTAACATTTTCTATAGTAAAACAGGAAAGTTAGCCACACAGTTTCCTTTAATTTTAAGATAATTTGACTACACCAGAATTACTACAGAGGATGTAAAGAAAAATATTATTACATTACAGTGCTTTTGATATTTCCATGTCATTAAAGATAGGACAACATTAGTAATCATGTTTTATCCCTGACAGGTACCATTTTATAAGTCAGGCTCTGCACACTCTGAGGAAGATGTTTGCTTCCATAAATACTGATCAGCTTAAATCTCTTCAGTACTGAGGAGTCCCTTGAAACTGAAATGTTTAGTCAGTCCAAAGTGAAGGTAAACAAGGAATGGGAATGCTGAGTCCATAGAAAAAGTTGTGAAATGAAATTTTATAATGTGATTTGAGGTTATTGAATAGGTTATCATAACCAGGGTCCTTCACAGTCTGATTAGGTTGAAAACTATTCCTAGTATCTCACTAAGAGAGGTTTCTTCTCAGTCTTCCATGTTCTCAGCATTTCCATATTCTAGGGTCTCTCCTGAGCAGGTCAGCTCTCAAAAACTTTGCCCTCTTTCTTGCCTTTCCCATATAATGTTGATAAACAAGGTGCCGACTCTTGCCAAGCCTGTAGTCATTAGATGACAAATTCAGAGCTGGAAACCAGTCCAGATCACTTGTATGTTAGTATTATTCAAGCTAGGTGTTAAACTTGTCAAGATGTGTTGTGTTTAGACTCTATAAAATGCTTGTAAGTTGCTACATGTATTAATGTTACTTGTAATACCCATGGTGTCATGCAATACGTAAGTTTTGTTTTATGACTATAAAAAATGTTTGCTCTGAACTTGTGAGCCCAGGTAAAAGGAGTGGTTCCCCAACCATCAAGGAGGAGTATCAAAATTAGATGGGTCATTGTGGAATATCATGATACAAAGACCAAGTTAACGATTATTTTCATTAAAGTGCTGCATGCTGGAAAGCTCATCCCATTAGCTTGAATTCTGGAAGAAGTAAATAAAGATAGCCAACAAGGTTTTTTGGTTCTTTCCCCATTTCTTTGCTGTTTGGATTCTTGCAAGGCTAGAGCTAGAGATAGGAAATAAAAGCAAGATAGATTGGAACGCCCAAAGGTACTGTCTGTGACTCCGTGGCAGCATTGTTATAGTGTTTCACGAGATCACATTTGACACTGGATTGGTGAAATCTCATTATTGAACATACAGCTAGTTTGGAGTGCCTGCCATGGTTTCTGATGGTCAGCTAATATAATGGAGATTGCCTATCTCCTAGAACTGGAAGGGACCTTGAAGGTCATTGAGTCCAGTCCCTTGCCCTCACAGCAGGACCAAGTACCACCCCAAACAAATTTTTGCCCTAAATCGTCTCCACAAGGATTGAACTCACAACCCTGGGCTTAGCAGGCCAATGCGCAAACCACTGAGCTATCCCACCCCCATGAGTGTAGTTGGCACTCATGATTTGTGAACCATAGCAGTGTGACAGACCAAATGCCACCCAAGTGTTATGGTACTCAAAAGTAATCATATTTACTGTTGTGTCACGAAAGAAAAATCTGATTAATTATCATGATTGTTGGTTTGCTTTGTGGTTATTGTGTCTTTTTATTGAACACTGAGTAGGTGCAAACATTGGAAAATGGGCATTATTGATACATAATGTTAAAACGAATAGTTATATTTATCATGTCCCTTAGTTAGTTCTTACAAAGAGACATCTAGATTAAGAGATTTTAGAATATTCAGGAGGAAGCGGGCTATTGGAGCGTATTTTCATCCGTGCTTAATGACAAAAAGTTCTAAAGAAAGAACACACTCAAAGAACATCTACTGTCATTGTTCGGTTTGTTGCCAGAATTCTTGAGACCAAGTGCAAGACAAACGGTCTCTGTAAGTTTACTAAGGACTGACGAAGGATCACAAAGTGCTTATAACTCAGAACAAGGACAGAAGTTGGCATTAAGCTAATGCATTACTGTAATATGCCACATTAAAGCACTTCCCAAATAGGAAAAGTGTGGTTTCTGTCTATAATCATTGAGTGAAAACCATTTCATGCCTTTTGGATATTATTATTGATTGGAAGGGTCTTTTACATCATGTGTATGCTTTAACCACTGCACGTTTGAGAAGGAGATATTGTACAAATAATTTTGCCCAGAGGCGTAGAATGACCTTTTGCATCTTGTCTAATGAACAACGGCACAATTTTGGAAGTGTCTTTTCTGCAAACTGAGCTGAAGAAGGTGTTTGGTAGGTAGTCAGAGAAAGTCAGGAGGAGAATGGGAGTCATGAAAGACTTCCAGGATAAGAGAAAAAAAGCGATGGTGGAAAACACTTGTACTTTTGTGCCATATGGCCAAGACAGAAATACAGTTAATTAGCTCAGCTAATGTTGAATAAGTGCATAATCCCCCAAAACAAATGAAGCAACAAGAACAAGAAATCTCTAATAAAGGACTAACTGTATAGCCAAACTAGGCAACATTCCAAAAGGAAGTAAAGGAAGTACATTTTCCAAGATAGACTCCATGCAGTTAGCACATTACTACAGTATGATTTATTATTAACTAGAGCAAGGGTCAGCAACTTATGGCTCGCAAGCCAAATATGGCTCAATAGGGAACCAAATATGGCTCTTTTTTCATATTTGCCTGCCCCATATGGACACAAGCCATGGTGCAGCTGTTCCTATTGGGAGAGCTTATTGCAGTCCCAGTTCCAGCTCCAGTGGCCACTATGTGGTTCAGCCCACATCTAGCCACAGGAAGGGTTGGCAGTGCCTCTTGCTGCAGCACAGGTCGAAGGAGAAGCCACAATACAGCTGCAGTGATCCTGGCTTGGCCCTTTTTCCAGCCACTGCTGCCTGGGTGCAGCCGCGCAGTCCTGACCAGGTAAGGTAATCCCGCCCCAGGGCCCCTCACATACTCTACTTCCCACCTCCAGCACCCTGCCCTGCCTCCTGTACCTCCTACACACCCCAACCCCCTGCCCTGAAACCCTCATACATCCCAACCCTGACTCCTGCACCCCCAAATCCTCAGCCCCTGGCATAAGGTTGACAGAAGACAGCTTGAATATTTGCATGAAGCCAGATTTGGCCAGTTATAATGTAAAGTTCAAAGAAATGTTCAAAAAGATGTAGCAGCAAAAGTCCCATTAAATAAAGTCTGTAAGTTCTGTGTTCTAAGTTCATGTTTATGCTATTATTAATCATCATGTCAATTATGAATAATATTAAATTGTATATTTTCAGTCATGCAAATGGGCATTCTTATACGGCTCTTTGTTGACCACTTATTCTGAATTTTGATGTAGTTTGGCTCTTTGATTTGAAAAGGTTGCCGACCCCTGGATTAGAGCAATGGTGTTTTGCTAACATATATATTGTGTTTGCATATGGATTGCCCCAGCAAAGAAAACTCCAAGATTGCATTGCTATGTGCAGTATTTAACATTGGGACATGTAAATATAAATGTGACAGCTTGCAAGAGGTCTCTTTGATGATAGATAGTGCTACTGCTGACCTATGTGGTAGCAAAAATATTCTAAATACTATATTTGGAGAGTAAATAAAAGATATTCGTAACTTATTTATGTACAGAGTCTACTACCTGTGAGGGTTTTTTTGGGGGGGAGGGGGAGAAGGGGAGGAGGTTGGTTTGTTTAGTTTTACTCTTCAGGTAGAGAGTAACTTCTGTAAGAAAAAGCCCTGCTGTGCCTGTTGAGTGATACAGATTTTTGTGTCACTAACCATCTCATTCTGAAGCCATATTGTAAAATGTGGGAGAATTTTTCTCCCTTGGCTCATAAAAATATAACAGGGCCATGAGTTGTGATAACTTACAAAATAAAAAAACAAGGCGTAATAAGTAAACAAAAACAAATCCAGAAACTTTACATTGGCCTGATCATCATACAGACTAGGGCTGCGTCTACACTGCAGACTTGTGGAGTGTCCACAGTACAAGCGTGTTTTTGCACAAGAAAAAGTACAGTAGATCATCGGCAGACAGGGCTTTTCTGCATAAGAGTTATTCCTCTTTCTACAAGGAATAAGCGTTTTGCACAAGAGCTCTTGTGCAAAAAGGTGTGTGTGGATGGACAACAGGGGTTTCCTGCATAAAAGTGCCCATGGCAGCATGGACGATCTCTTGCGCAAAAGCACATGACAGTGAGGACGCGCGCTTCCGCAAAAAGTTCTTGTCCAAGAAGCCTGCTCTGTAGATGTAGCGTAGGTGTTTTGAAAGGGACCTCTCAGAACCAGGAATGCCAGAACTTTAAAACTGCCCTCAAATTCATAATGGTCATGGCTATATAAATCAACTGCAGTAATGCCAAACCTATAGTATCTACGCAATGATATCACTATCACTCCTCAGTGGAAGAAGGAAGCCCCTGATCTCAGCAAAACTCTTTGCACAAGATTCAGAATTATCCCAGAAAGGATAGGAGAGGTCTAAATAAGAGCAACTGATTACTGAGCTCTTTTCAAAATCTGTACAAGGAAGTCCAATTTCTAGCCTTTCTTAAATAGAAAAGCATGTATGACTTTGACTTCATTTCATAGGATTTCACCAGTTTACAATGTTCAGTAAAGGTGTCAGCTGTCCTAGTCAAATATTTTCCTCGCTTGGTATTTCTGGTTTTTCACCGTAAAAAAGATTCTG
Organism: Apalone spinifera; assembly: GCA_030068395.1. Taxonomy (NCBI): domain Eukaryota; kingdom Metazoa; phylum Chordata; order Testudines; family Trionychidae; genus Apalone; species Apalone spinifera. The sequence goes on from JANRFK010006693.1 coordinate 18,156,349, forward strand.
TGAATATTAGGATTTTTCAAGGTACTCTCCACATTTTAATAGAAATACTGCTCAGTTGCTGAAAGTTGCCAAAAATGATAACCTCCCATTTTCTAGTAAGTGACCACAATGCTTTGAAATAACAGAATGCTATGACAAGTGGTAATTAAAGTACATCTCCTCCTGCAGGATAAGCAGCAACTGTGAAGTAGTATATAATGCATTTGTAATTCTCAGAACAACACAGGTTTTTTAACTGAAGTGAATGAGGTTAACAAGGGAAAAGAGAAACTTAAGCAAAGCATTTTCTTGGACTGAAGTTCAACTGAAGTAAAAGCCCCAGGAGTTTAGAAGCTTTAGCATCATTTCATGATAGCTGCATTAATGCAATCAAAATTGTCTATATTGTAGGTCATTTGAGATCTTGGTGAAGGAGTCCTGGTGGAATACACTGGCAACTATCCTCTCACACACTGGTGTTTACAAAATTTAACAATTCAAGAGAATAGCCCTTTAAGATTTTTCATTTTCTTCCTTACCCTTGTAAAATTAATTATGAAGCTCAACCTCAAAATTTTTCTATTAAAGAAATGCTTTTGTTAAAGAGAAAATCCTATGTCCTAACCAAATAAGGAAATAAGATCCTCTTTTTCAAAAGCCTGTGTGTCTCAGGCTTTCCACAACATATTGTCAGAGACAATTATACTCTAATTCCTAGCCCAGTGTTTCCCAATTGGCGCTCCGGGGAACCTTGGGGATCCGCGAAGAGAAAGCAAGGGTTCCATGAAGAACCAGCACTCCCCCACTCCTGTTAAAGAGACAGAGCCATGGCGAGGGTGGTTTTTTTTGCCTTTCTCTCAACGAAACGCGGCAGGGGACTTTTTTTTTTTTTAAGGCAACTCTAGGGGTTCCCTGGCCAAATAAAATTGGGAAACACTGACTAGCCAATTAAAAAATCTGCTCGATATAATAATATTCACTGAGTCATTTAAAAGATATTACCTGCTATGAGCAATTGTGGAGGAATTAGGAGCTATTTTAAATTTTACAAATAAATATTTTTTGTTACTGCAGCTAGAAATACTGGCATGATTCTGATTGAAATAGAAGCCTTGTCTCATTTAAACAGATGTAAATCAGGAAGCACTTCACTTAGAGTTAATGGAATATAGCCAATAAGAAAATTAGAGAATCGGGTCCAAAATATTGATGACATTCAGTGATTTTTAAGCTGTAATGAATAGACATGATACATCAGGGAAAAATGATTTCTGACTATTGCATCATGTCTCTTGTAACATTTGAGAATCTAAAGTATAACATAATTCTGTGTCTTTTAGTCTTTAAAAGTAAGAAACTAATATCATGTACACCATAAAGCATATTTTGATTGAAAGTATAGCATGTTTTTGCCACTTTAGTGAAAATAATCAAATGAACAATATTGGAAAGCATAGAATAGTGGTTGCAGAAAATAAAACCCAGATCTGAGTTCCAATCATACACTGCCTCTTTATTTAGTTAGAAAGTCAAAGACCTGAGACTGACACAGCTACAACTACACTGCATACAAACAAAGGAAGAAATATTGTTTGTGCTGTCACTCATAAATTATGTGCTGAACATATAATGAAATTGAATGGAACTCACAACACAACAGTGGTGACAAAGTTGATGGCAATGGAATGTGCATGATGCAAGTGTTATTTCTGTTGGTTTAATTTTTCAAACAGTAGGAAGTGCTACAATATTTGAATATTGTTCTGGTATCAGTCAATAGCATGAAAGAGTGTAATTGAGTGTATTCAGGCATTCACATGAGGGATTTCATAGCTTTATTGAATATCAGTTTCACATCAATGACAAGTCCACTTAATTTTTCAGGTAGAGAATAACCCTCTGAAATTTAAATGGTTACTAAATACAAACCCATGCAAGATGATATGTCACAATTTTTGGTGAAGAACAATTATGAAAAGGCTAATTTACTCCAGTAGTTCTTTAATAGCATATCCATAAAACCACACTACCGAGGAGTGGTTTTAAAAGCTAAATCAATAAAACTAGCTCACACAGGAACTACTATACTTAACATACCTCCTTATATCATTTCAAAATCACTTTGTGAGGTGTGATATTGCATGATTCAAATGGGACCACTTATATCATTGATATTGCCGCTACAAAATCTTGTATAAACTAAATCATTTAAAGTGTCAATGGAAAAGTTATGATTTGCCAAGAAGGATTATTCTCTCTAAACCCATATATTGTCACTTTATCTAAAATTATTAATATTGGTTATGTATCTATTTGGAAATTACTGGGGAAACAGACACAAGGTAGTTTACATCCAGTTTAGCCAGCATATTGTGAATAGACTATTCAAGTTTGATGGCCCATTAAAGACACTTAACTCTACCAATGGGCTACAGAAAAAAAAATCACCTCATTCTACCCAGATAGATTATCCTGTGGCTTCAGCAAGGATATGAGCAATGGCTACTGCTGTGAGTCATCAAAGCAAGTAGGAATATATGAAATGCTCATGTAACATTTCACTCCATCTTGGGCCAGTAGCTTTCCACAAATTGAGATGTGAGCTACAAACCTGCTAAAATGACTTTGCAATTATTATTATTATTATATGATATGTCAACCATTTTTACTCTTTTCTTCTATTAATAGATCTTTAGATACTGGTTGATTACTGTCATGATTACTGGGTAAGATCTGGATAAGTGGCTGACCTCTTGAGACTGGAATGACCCTATATTTGATTAAATTGGTTGTCAGTAGGGCTGTCAAGCAATGAAAAATATGAACACAGATTGAACCTCTCTCAACCAGGACTCCATAGACTGGCAACGTCCCTGGTCCAAGAGGACCAGGGGTGGTGCTTGACCGGAGAGACCTGGTGGAAGGCCAGAGTCAGGAGCCCTGCAGGGGCCAGGAACATAGCCAGCCTGGCTTCAGAGAGCCCAGTGGCTGGGAGCCCTGACATAGGACTCTGGCTGAGCTGGTAGTAGGGTGGCCAGTACACCAGCAGGTTCTAGTGGGGCAGCAGTCTACTGCGGTGGGACCAGGAGCTCTAGCAGTGAGGCCAGTGCTGTCCCAGTAGAGTTGGCAGGGTTAGGAACCCTGGCAGCTGAGCAGTGGTCTGCCATGGATTTGGGGGTGCGGGGGGGGGGGGGGGGGGGGGGGGGGGGGGGGGGGGAGTCCCAGTGGCAGGACTGTGAGCTGGCGAGGCCTGTGTTCCCACAGCAGGGCTGCTGGTGGGGCCAGGAGCATTAGCGGTGGGACAGTGGTCTGCCATGATGGAGCTGGGAGCTCCAGAGGTGGGACTGTGGGCTTCATCTGGGAGGCCAGGCCAGGAGCAGAGCTGGGCTCGAAAGCCAGTGTCAAGGGGGCCAGAAATGACCTCCCCATGACCAGCAAAATCCCTCTTTGGTACCACTCAGGTCCCAAGGGTGTTGTGATTAATCGCACTGTTAAGCAATAATAGAATATCCTTTATTTAATTTAATTTACATTTTCAAGTATATTGATTTCAATTACAACAAAGTATTAACATGTACAGTGCTCCCTTTATTTTTGATTGCAAATATTTGCACTATAAAATAATAGAAATAATATTTTCAATTCACCTAATAAAGTACTATAATATACTCTCTTTAACATGAACATGGAACTTACAATTATAGAATGATGGATAAAAAACTTTAGAGCCTACAAGTCCACTCAGTCTTATTTCTTGTTCAGCCAATCGCTGAGACAAACAAGTTTGTTTACATTTGCAAGAGATAATGCTGTCTGCTTCTTGTTCACAATGTCACTTGAAAGTGAGAATAAGTATTCATATGGAACTGTTGCAGCTGGTACCGCAGGATATTTACATGTAAAATGCATTAAAGATTCATGTGTGTTTTCATGTTTCAGTTAATGGATTCTTCTCAGTAACAATGTAAAGCTGTGTGGAGTGATGCATGTTCATTTTCATCATCTGAGTCAGATGCTACCAGCAGGTTGATTTTGTTTTTGGTGATCTGGGTTCTGTAGGCTTCTGAAAGCATGTCCACACACACCTTCCCTCTAGGATTTTGGAATGTTCTTAGGGTATGTCTACACTAGCTCCCTAGTTTGAACTAGGGAGGCTAATGTAG
>JANRFK010006693.1:18176843-18198568 GCA_030068395.1 Apalone spinifera
CCGCATTAATTTTGTTACGAGGAGCATCTAGTTTTGACAAGACCCACTTTAAATCTGATAGCTCCCTCTGCTGTCATGTTTATTATCAAGTCACTTTAATGATAGCATAGGTGTAATTTAAAAGGGCAATTAAATATAAGTTTCAGATGGGTAGCCAAGTTAGTCTGTAACAGGAAAAACTTAAACAAATAGTCTAGTAACATCTCAAAGACTAAATAGTTACCAGAAGCTGATAAGAAACATTAGTTAGCACTTGGAAAGGAAGATGACCAACACCAGATTCTACAGACATCAAGAACTATTAGCACCTTCATTGTTTGGGTGGTTGATAATGTGCGAGCCATCCGATATCAAATCTGCCAGAATAGTAAATTGTTGATCAGGAGATCTAAGAGATTTTAATCAAAAGCTCTCCGAAATATTTCTGACAGCCCAGTAGGACAGCAATGTCATCTCTCAGACCTTCAGCAAAGACATATTGGTTCTTATACCCTTTCCTATTCCCTGGATTATCCCAAAAAAAGGGTCTATTCTATGGCTATGTCTAGACTGGCATGATTTTCCACAAATGCTTTTAATGGAAAAGTTTTTCCGTTAAAAGTATTTGCGGAAAAGAGCGTCTAGATTGGCACAGACGCTTTTGCGCAAAAGCACTTTTTGCGAAAAAGCATCCGTGCCAATCTAGACGTGGTTTTGCGCAAGAAAGCCCCGATCGCCATTTTAACCATCGGGGCTTTTTTGCGCAAAACACTTTTTAACTGTCTACACTGGCCCTCTTGCACAAATACATTTGCTCAAGAGGGCTTTTGCCCGAACGGGAGCGTCATAGTATTTGCACAAGAAGCACTGATTTTGTACATTACAAAGTCAGTGCTCTTGCGCAAATTCAAGTGGCCAGTGTAGACAGCTGGCAAGTTCTCCTGCAAAAGCAGCTGCTTTTGCAGAAGAACTTGCCAGTCTAGACACAGCCTATATCTTGTATGACCTGCTAGTTATTAAAGTTCCTGGTGCCTGGATCCCCTTAACAATGGGATCCCTGGGAACATACTATTTTTATTCTTTACCATTTCTCTCTGAATCTAGCACTGCCAATCACAGGCCCACTGATGAGGGATAGGGGAAAGCAAAGGGGGCAGTTGTCCTGGGGCCCAGTGATTTAAAGAGATCTGGGGCACCCGTGTGCTGCTGGAGCCCCAGGGCTTTCAAATAGCTGGGCCACGCCATGCACCCCAGATGGCCCTAAGGAACAGAGGGGGCACTGCACTCTGGGCAGTGCAGAGGGCTGGTTGCCCCTGTCCTGCCCCTTTGGCATGAAGCGCCAGCCCTACTGGAAGCATGGAGCTATGCTCCCACCATTACCTTGCTGAGGGACCACAGAGACTGCTGGCACTTCTGGACATCCAATGCATTTTTTCATGTTCTGCGTTGACTCTTTTGTACCCAGTTTTCACAATTATCAGAGGGGTAGCCGTGTTAGTCTGAATCTGGAGAAGCGGCGAGGGGTCCTGTGGCACCTTATAGACTAACCGAAGTGTTTGGAGCATAAGCTTTCGTGGGCAAAGACCCACTTCGTCAGATGCATGTAGTGGAAATTTCTGGGCAGTGCAGAGGGCTGGTTGCTGCCCTCTGGAAATTATACCTCTCTGGAAATGATACCTGCCTCTGGAAATTTCCACTACATGCATCTGACGAAGTGGGTCTTTGCCCACGAAAGCTTATGCTCCAAACACTTCGGTTAGTCTATAAGGTGCCACAGGACCCCTCGCCGCTTCTCCAGTTTTCACAATATATCACTTATTCTTCAGTAGCACCAGAAGAGCAATAACTAAACACACAGCTGGGAACACTCCTTCCATAGGGTGGCTCAATCCAGTACATTGAAAAGAAATTTGGGGTTTCTTCCCCTCCCTCCATTTTCATCATGAGCTTTAATGAACCCACCAGCTGGGGATAAGAGGAGTGGTGGGGCCTGATAACATAAGACAGTAGCTTTAACAGATTTGCTATCTCTCATATCCTATTGGTCATACTCCAGGGTTATCCGATTGGAACAAAGAATCCTCCCCTCAGCACACAGCTCAGATAAGCGTTCTTCATGGCAGGAATGAACAGAAGCCTCCCTACAACTGTGATGGTTGTCCCAGTCCTGCAATAGCCTTGTTGTTTGCTGGTCACTTTAATTATTATTTTACTGAGATATATTTTGGGATCAACTGTTATTTTCTCATAAATGTGGTCTGAAAAAAATCAATTATATGTCAATAGATTGTTTCTTCAGTAGGCTTAGGAAAAAACTATGTTTAAAATACAGCCAGTATATGCATTTTAGCTTTAAATTTAACAAAGAAATACATATAAATGTACCATGTCTGACGCTGACTTAACACATGCTTATTATAGGATAAAACATCTCAAACATAACACAGTTTTGATGGTTTTAAAATACAATATCTAAAGCCCTCATCAGTTTCTGCAGCAGGCACCGGGTATGAGCTCACCTGATAATAGAAATGTAAGATGTCAAGTGTCTAATTTAACCAGTATTATTTTATATAATGAGGCATTAATAACACTCCCCCTCCAAAAAACAAAACAAAAATGCCCCAGAAAGGCTAGGAAAAGAGCAACTAATGCTAACTACAGTACTATTACCACCATTAAGCAGAATCATATCAAATGAAAAGTGCAATATAATTACTCATTTATGAAATTCACTCTCACTATTTTACTAGCATAGTAAGTATACAGTAACTGTATACTTAACTGAAATTCACCTTCAGTATGTTATTACATATTTCTTATTTAAAACATTGTCCTTGGATCACTACTACTGTGGACACAATTAATAGATCCTCTCCTAAACAAGAGTTAGGAGATATGATAAGAATATACAAAACATGTACTTTTAACTGATACAGTGAGTTTTGGGATGTTAACCAGATCATTTTACAAGGACACTACTTCAAATTTGGAGAATGCATTAGATGATCATGCCTGACCTCTATAATTACTGGTGATGTTGTAATTGTTTTGTTCCATTTCTCCTATTGCAATGGCACTTAGAGTAATGAAATTATTCACCTAATTATTTAATATGGTTGTAATAACAAGCAATTGGACTGGCTACTAATGAGATTTGAAAATGCACTCTGAACCTGCAAATATATAGGCAGAGTATCATTGTATAAATACATTTTTTAAAAAAATATTAGTTACCCATGTTATAATGAAGGTGCCCACAGGTTGTAGTTAATAGAGCAGAAAACTACTAGTTTTCAATTAAAAAACACAAAACCTGGCACAGTAGCTAGAGATTTATTAAAGACCTCATTTCCCAGCTTTCAAAAGCAAAACTCCCTTCCCAAACAAATAAAATCCCACATTTTTCATGCTGAGAACCACAACATTGTGAATCAGAATACAAATCAATGTTTTTAAATGCCCTTTTTTTCCCAATGAGCAGATTCCTCTCTTGTCAAATTCCCACTCTCTCATAATGGATTTACATCTGTAGCTGAGTCCATGACCGGCCTCTACATTCCAAAATGGACCCCATTGATAGCAGTGGAGCTCCACAAAGACCCAGGAATTAAGTCACATGCAACAAGTGGCAGAATCTGGGTCTATGTTGTTTCACTGGTTTTGTCAGTAGAAAAACTTTTCATTCAGCTCCACATTGGCAGACTAATTGACATGAAATAAGATCCAAAAAGAGCATGTAACCATTTGTGACCCCAAGAGCTCCTCAGTGCCAACTTGGAAAGGTTTCACTGTCATGGAACAGCTACTCCCAGCAGGCCTAATAAACGTATTACACCTAATACATTATTGCCATAGAATTTATCTATAAGAATATTGCAGTAGGTATCAAATAAAAGTTTACCAGTCATGATAACCATTACAAAATCCATGTGCAGGTGTCATGCAAGAAGATGTAGTAGGTAAAGGATACGTTTGAACTATGTAATCAAGCAGGAGCAGATTATCAAGATTTTCTCAGAGAAGAAGGTTGATTTACTTGGTTACCTAGATGTCTGGTATAAAATAAGAAGGATATAATCCAAGACAGAAGCAGCCCCATGTGAACATACATTCAACAGGAAAAAAGGTCTCCGTGTATGGAACCATGTTCTTGGGAGTGCTGACCTTTTTCTGGGCCAAAATATTGGGGGAATAAAAGGAAAAGCAAAATGGCATTTTATTATCCATTTATGGAAGTGACCTCTGATAAGACATGGGAAAATCATGAAAATCTGAATCCTGATTTGATTGAAAATCAAACATGTGACCAAAAGCTTGGGAGTAAGATAGCTAAAGTAACTGCTGTACTTATTACACAAAGTGTGCAGTTCCCTGAAAAATGAGTACTGAACGTGGACTTGGAGGAGGACAACCTCTAAAGAAGCTGAGAATCTGTTTGAGGGCTTCTATGTGTGTTACACCGAAGAGATGACCCTTTCCCCCAGTTTTTTAACCCCTATATGAAGAGAGACCCAACAACAGGCTTCGGCCAGCAATGGGGGAGGATATCTGCTCTCCACTAAGCAGAAATGTGTGAGGATGGAATAATGATTTGTATGGTATGAATGAGGGTTGATAGTTCCTAGGTGAGTTATGTTAATACAGTTTCAGCTGAATTAAACCACAATGCATGCAATCTTTCTGTCTTCCTGTACACAAGGGCACAATGCCTGGCATGTCAAGGCCTGAGATAAAGGAAACTGCTAAGCAGTAATAGCTAGAGTGCAAATCAAAAATATTTGTGTAAAACACTGGAGGTACAAAAGTGCTATCTTCTAAGTCTAAGCAGAGTGTCTTTTTATTTATTTTGGAATCAACCTTAGATAGGGTATGTCTATACTACAGAGTTTTGTCGGAAAAACGTCTGTTTTCCTGACAAAACTTGAGGAACATCCATACTGCAATTGCATTCTTCCACAAGAAAATCGAAAGAACAGAGGGGGTTTTCCAGCATTGATAATCCTCATTCTTTGAGGAAGAAGCCTTTTTGCAAAAGAGCTCTTTCGCAAAAAGGTGTGAGTGGCCTGGAAGAGGGAATTCTTTCGGAAAAAGAGGGAAGAGGAAAAAGCATAGGTGCCCTGATGGCCATTCCATCCATAGCAATCACAGTTTACATGCGAGAGCGCATCTATTCGGTCTGGACACTCTCTTTCAAAACAGCGGATTGCTTTTTCGATGCACTTTGGCAGTGTGGACGTTATCTTTAGGAAGAAGGTTTTTTCGGAAGATCTCTTCCGAAAGAAGCCTGTAGTCTAGACATAGCCATAATGAAAAAGTGGAAATTTTGCAAAAGCAAATAGAGAAATACAAACAAAAATAATGATTTGTTCATGGCTAACATTCATTTTCTCCTCTTTGGATAATTTAATTTACCAGTACCTGGTTGGAAATGTGAGATAACTAATTCATTTTCAAATAAGAGAAATTTCCTAGGAAAATGTTGAGCTCCTTGATCTGTTCAAAAGAAATTATTTTGGAACCAAAAGTGTTTTGAAAGCAAAAGGTATGTATTTGGAACAAAATAGAATTGACTTATCCTGTGCTCATGCATTTGGAGTTTTGTTGGTTGTATGGCTTTTTTATATCTTTCAAGAATTACTTAATTTACAGTCAAGCTCTTTAATTTTGGATGTCTGACACAAGAGACTGTTCAAAAATTCCTGTGAAAGGCTAAGCATACAGTGGCATTTTAGTCTGAAAATAAAATCAGACGTTATCTGTGAAAGAGAATTAACGTCCAGGGAGAAGCATTTGTGACTTAGTGCATCAACATCCAACAAAAGGAAAAGCAAAGCTCCCTCCTCTTCAGATGCTTTCCTAGGGATTTCTGAATCCAAGAAAAAGGTCCTCAAGTTGTAGTTTAAAAAAAGATGTTGTTTTTGCAAAATCATGATAAAAAGAAATAAAATGAGAGAAAATATATTTAAATCAAATTAACAAGTCACAAGTGAGAAATAAATGGATGCATTCCAAGATGTTTTTCAGTCCAGTTCAGATGGAGAAAAGAACTATCATCTATTTTCCATGAGGATCCAGTATTCTATGGCCCAAAGTCTGATAACTTGTATACTGGTTTACTGATGGAGCAAGAGATGTAGAAGAGGGAGACTTCCATTCCCTCAGAGTGCCTACAAAAAAGCCATCCACAGCTGACAACTATTATTCCTTTAAGTCCTGTGTTACGAGTCTGGCTTGCTGGACACACTTTATGGAAAACCTTAAACCCAACAGGGTGAGGTCAATTTGGTTCAAGGCTTAGTATTGTTCCTGTCCCCACTGAACTCCAGATGGCATCTGTAGCAAGCTGCAAGGAGAGAAGATGGTACAATTTTACACCTTTCCAAGGCCATTGGTGAGAATGCTCAACCTAGGCAAAGACTGTTGAGTCAGCGATACCTTCTAGCAGACATTGTGCCTCAGACACACATCTGAATTGCAATTCTTCACTTGATTCCTCCTTGCTTTCAGGGGGCAGCAATTTACTGGTGGTGTAGACAGGTGAAAAAAACCCACACCTAATGTTCAGCCTCAGCTACTCTGACCAGTGAAAGGGGGGAAAGCTAAAGTTATGTCTATTCCCTGGACCACTTCCCTTCCATTTTCTCCAGGGAGGATGTAATCAGGTGAATTGCTTCTATGCAACTGTTTGCTTCTATGTTCCCAAAACCAAGAAGATTACTCTTACTCCCTTGCTCAAGCACGTAGGCCAAGCCACAATCTTACCCCAAATGAATTTAACAGAACCCTATGACATGGATAAAAAAATCTTGCTAATCTCTATTATAGTCCATGGAAATGTAGCTAAATTGAGAACATACATATGTTCCAAAACCAAAAGGGATCATTTTGTCCATCAAGACCTATCTTCTGTATAAAAGATGACACAGAACATCCCTGAAATAATGATTCCGAAAAAAGAATACATCTCTTAAAAATCCAATCTTGCTTTAAAATTGCCAATGACAGAGCATCCATGACAACCCTTGGTGAATTATTTCAGTGGTTAATTATTTACATTGATACAATTCTCTTATTTCCAGTCTGACTTTGTCTTGCTTCGACTTCCTGACGTTGGATCTTGCTATTCTTTGTCTTCTAAACAAATGTTTGTTTTCTATATAGGCATTTACAGATTGAAGTCAAGTCACTAACATTCTCATTGTTAAACTAGATTGACTCAAGGGACTCAAGCTAACACTATAAAACATGTATTCTAATTCTTTAATCATTCGTGTGGTTCTTCTCTGAACCCTCTCCAATTTGTCAACCTTCTTCTTGAACTGTAGGTACCAGAACTAGAAATAGTATTCCAAAAGCCATCAGAGCAGTGTTAAATACAGGTAGGTAAAATAACTTCTCTACTCTTACTCAGAAATTCCCTTATTTATGCATCTGATGATTATATTGGTCCTTTTGGCCACAGAGTTACACGAGGACTCTTGACCATCTCAAATCTTTTTCAGGGTCATTGCTTCCTAGGATAAAGTTCCCTATCTTGGAAGCATGACCTACAGTCTTTGGTTTTAGATATCGACATTTAGTCACAGTAAAACACATGTGGTTTGCTTGCAGACAACCTGGCTATCAAGAGATTCAGATTGCTCTGTATTAGTGACATGCTGTCTTAATAATTCATTACTCTGCCAATCTCCGAGAAAGAGAACATAAAATAATCACCAATTCATTCATAAAAATGTTAAATAGCATAAAACGAAGAACCCATCCCTGAAGGTCTCCCCTGGGAATATATCTACTTCATGATAATTCCATATTTACAATTTAGAGACATACCAGTTAACCATTTTCCCATCCATTTAATGTATTTCATGTTAATTTTGTATTATTCTTATTTTGAAATCAAAATGTCATGGTATACCGCATCAAACACCTTAGTATATTATGTTAACACTACAACCTTTATCAATCCAACTTGTAATCTCATACAAAGATGTTCATTTCCAAGGATATAGTTTCCAAAAAGCCACCCTGTTTAGCATTAATTACTTTATCCTCTTAATTCTTAGTGATGTTCATTCTTCTCCATTACACAATGGTTTCAAATAAAAATAATTTGATATTTTAATGAAAATTGTGAAAGATCTGTGGACATGGAATCAACTACATCTTGATTTAACATTACTAATCTATGCTGTTTTTAAATTGCCCTTGTTAGTTTCTAAAATAATGCAATTCTGTAATATCTATAATATCTTCTGCAACTTTAAATATGTCTCAGACTGAGTCATAGTCACCGCATTATGACATCGATTTTTCCCTCCCTTCAATTTATGCATCATTAAATGACTTTCAAATAAATATGATATATGTTTCATCTAAAGTTTTTGTCCTTTGAAAATGCAAAGTCCGATGAAGCTGAGAGGTAAAGGAAGAAAACACAAAAAGTGATTTCAGACAGTTGCAGGCTGTGTGATGCCTGTTTAATATCAGCATGGTGCCTCAAGATCAGAAGATTACTACTGATTACTGAATAGCTTGTTAAAATATAAATACCACATAAAAAAGTTTAAGGCTATAACAATCATACCCCCTAAAACTTCTTTATCTTTCAACTACTTCATTGCTTAAAAGTAACAGTTTCAATTAAGGTTTGAGAAGGTATAACATGTTTTTCTTTCAATTTTAGTATTTTGAATTATTGTTTTGGGACACAATTTTGATTAATTGCAGAGCCTTAAAGGAGGTGTCCACTGTGCTTTCAAAAAAATCGGCAGTAATAGTATTGTAACACATTTCTCTTGTTGTTACTCAGCATAGCTCTACTGAAGGCAGAGGAAAGTGATAACTCCATCTGGTCTCAGGAAGATTAATTCTTGACATGAGAATCTTCAGTATAGCTATTGTAAAAACTAACAAAACATATACAAGAAAACAAAGGAATATACAGGTGACCCCCGACTTACACCGCCTGACTTACGACTCCCCAGCTCCGGCCCAGCGTGGCATCTCAAACCTGGCACACTACAGCTCCCAGCAGGCAAAGGGGGTAGCATTTGAACTGGCTCCCTGCCAGGCTGTGGCCTTGTCCTCGACCCTGATCAGAGCCTCTGTGGGCCTGGGACATTTGCGCAGTCTGTCCCTAGCAACCGCCCTGCTCCAGCCCAGCATGGCCTTTCAGGCCTGGCACGCTGGGGACTACAACTCCCAGGAGGCAAAGTGGGCCAGGAACAGAACGCCATTTATAACGTTGCGCCTATGGGAAATAAGGGTTCGACTTAAGACGGCTCGACTTGCGATGGTTCTCCAGAAAACAAATAAGGTCATAAGTGCGGGGGTCGCTAGTACCTGAATTACTATTGTTCAGGAGGAATCATATTGCCTGTTACGCTTATCAAAATAAAAAGAGAGCATTTAAAGATGATTTCTTGCATGTTTTTCATCATGTCTTAAAAAAATAAGTGCATTTAACACTCTGCCTTGCATAGTTGGTACCTAGTGCATAACCGGGGCTCCTTCGGTGCTGTGACGCTAAATAAAAAACCAAACAAACAAATGAACAAAACTGGAATGTAAACCCTGGAGACCAAATTCCTCTATGTACAGGGGAGATATAATGCATGAAGTTTCATATAGTACTCCAATGACACTTCTACAGCTAGGTACTGAGCCCATCATCAACTTCAAGTGCCATATGGGAAGTCCCAGTTAATGTCATGTCTAATTTCTGAGAGATTTATTTTGAAAAATTCACACATTCGTCTCTTCCCCTCAAAATCTCAGTTTTGTGAAGAGGGGAAGAAAGGGAGAAACCAGAGGAATTTCAATTGGGATTTTTACACAAGTTGTAGTTTTAAGTATCATCTGTTAAATTATTAAATTCGGTGACTCATAATATTTATGACTCTATACACAAATATAAATTCTAATCCCAAATGAGGTTTCACCATGAAAAATACCAGACTATGAATTTCGTTAGGAGCTCCACTGTTTTCCAGTGAGTTTTACGCAGAAGGTATGCAGATACTATGGTATAAAATCCCAATACACCTACATATGTTAATTCAGCTGAAATACCTGTAGGGGTGTTTAACATATGTAAATTAACTACAGAAAGCCATAATTCAAATGTAAATGAATAGAGGTGATATTTGAAGAAATTAGCAAAAATGTGACAGATTCATTGATATTTTTATCTTCGCTGCAGTAATACAAGTTTACTTATTATGTTTCATGTTTATTTTTCTTCAGGATTTTACACTTTGTTCTGAAAATTCCTCTTCAGGGGTGCTAGAGATTCTGTCTTGAAAACAAATGCAAGAATCAAAACAGAACCTCTCTGGAGAATACTTAATGAATAGGATTGGAAAAAATAGAACAATGTCCTGTGACTGATATAAAACACTATTTATAGAATGTATTGTGCACATTACAGACTAGAGAAACACACACAAGGAAACCTGAAATACTCACCTGTCCCTCAGTATCTTAGTAACAAATACACTAATAATCTGGGGACACACTGTGCCTGGTTCTTATGTGGATGCACAATAAAGAAAGGGAAGCATCCAAAGAGTCTTCTCTGTTTGCCCAAGCCCATATAATAATAAGAAATTACAATCTTTGCTTTCTGGGGAATATAAGGACTGCTCCACTCAGACTGCCAAGTTAGGGATGTGCATTAGAATAGGCTTTATCTCAGAATACACAGCATTTCAGTACAAACTACACAAACACAATTGTTCTTTGCTGTAATTAATGAAAAAAGGTGCATGTTCTCATTGGTTGGAATGTACAACCATTCCTATAGGCATCCTGGTAATAAGAATTGCAGGATGTATTTCTATAATGATTCATATTAGACTATTTTATGCAGTTGACGGACATACAGAAAATTATGTTAATGCACTGATTGCATACCTTTGAATCTATTGCACATTCCATTGCTCTTGGATCTAGATAATTATCACTCATTCAGTAAACTCACAGTAAATTTGTACCTTTAGACTATTTTTTCATGTAACCAGCAAAATATGAAGGATTTTTTTAAGACAACAGGGAACCCAAGAGAAAACATAAGTATTTTTCTTTTAAATCTAGCTAACTATTTCTGAAAATGAAAAACAAAATAGGCTTTTAAAAACCTCTTTTGTTTCTCCACATTTTACATATTCTTTAATTTCTTCTCTTTTTTGTTTTAATTGCATGTCATAAGTAGATTAAATTTACATTTTGATGCCCAGAGGTCCCTCACAGACAGAGAAAACAAAATGAGTGCTTGATAACCCAACTTCCTGATTGAATGCCAGACAAATTGAGAAATACATTAGCCAGATGTCATGCTGAATATCCCCTCTGGAAACAATAAAAAAACCCACAACTATATGTAATGCTTAGCAATAAGAGTTGATCACACTGCATGCACATAGATGCATGTGTGTGCATATAAAGAAAAACTGAATATTTTGATCCATAAAAGTGCAGTCTGTTCACTATAATTTCTGAAATTATATTGTTTTTAATCTGCAAAAAAATATGTATGTGTTTTGAAGATGCCAACTTTTTTTATATGTGCTCTATATGGGAGCAGGAATTTCTTGTTCATAGTTCCGTTCAGCACAAATGTTATTTATTGCTTGTGAATATTTAGAAAATGTCCTGTGTTTTTGATAAAGTTTGTGAATGTGAAGATTTTTTTTCATGAAAATGTATCTAAAAGTTTGAAACAAAAATGAATGATTTTTATATTTTTCTGATAAACTATTAGATTCATATAGTCTGAAATATAAACAAGGCCATGCAATAGAGCTGGCTGGAATTTTTGAAAGAAAAAGTTGTTGACAAAAGAAGAAATCCTTGTCAGATAACCCCAATTTGCTTGCTTCAGGGTTCTTGCACTTCCTCTGAAACATCTGATGCTAGCTATTGTCAAAGAACAGATACTTGAGTGGATGGATCTCAGGTCTGATCCAATATGCAAATTCCTTTATGCCTATGTTGAGGAGACATTTGCTACTGCTAATACTTGACGGTGCAAATTATGATGATTTAAAGTATCAGCTGTTGGCCTGAAACTTGTGACTCTGCAAGGGCAAGAAACTCTGCAGGGCAAGACATCTTTTGGATATTGGCTTTGGTGTGAGATTTCTGAGGCTCACTCATTTCGGTCAGGCTGGGCATAGCACATGATTTTACAATACTGCTGTTCCCAGTTCCAGGCAAAAGTCAGAAGTGCTGTTGTGCACAAAATTGATGAATAGGTTCAAATATGAAAAAAAAAATCTTGGTTCATATTTTGAGTGACAGAATATAAGAACATCTATGCTGGATCAGAACAAAGATCCACCTAGCCTAGTACCCTGTCTTCTGACAGTGACCAATGCCAGGTACCCCAGAGGGAATCAAAAGAGATGCATCCCCCGTCACCCATGCTCAGCTGCAACAAATAGAGGCTAGAGACACCATTCCTGCCCATCCTGGCTAAAAGCCATTGATGGACCTAACCTCCAGGAATGTATCTAGTTCTTTTTTGCACACTGTTAAAGTCTTGGCCTTCACAACATTTTCTGGCAGGAAGTACCAGAGGCTAACTGCATGTTACATGAAGAAATAATACCTTTTGTTTGTTTTAAAACTGCTGCCCATTAAAGCTATGTCTACACTGAAAGGTTGTTTGGAAATAAATTACTATTTTGAAATAGTTGATTGGAGCCTGAATCATATTTAGAGCCCTCTGGAAGCATTCCACGCAGGACATCAATACAACAGTTACTTCCTGTAGCTGCTGCCTGAGGTTATCTGAAGCTTGTGCTTAAAGGGGCTCCCCTCTACAGCCAGGTCTTAGATCCTTCTCCACTGTCCACCTCCTTGAAGGACAAAACCACACCATGTGCTCTGGTTGCCCTTGCGGATGCCACAGCATTCCTACCATGGAGGCGAAACTGCTGCAGAGTAGTGTCAGGCTCTTAGACATCCAGATATACCCCTGGGCACAATTAATGCAGGACACCCTGTAGGCCCAAGATGGCCAGGTCAGACCTCAGCAACCTCTTCAACCCGGCCTGGGCACTCCTCCTACCCTGCAGTTCCCTCCATCCTTTCCAGCACACTGCTTCTGCGCTGGGACACCAGTTCCAACTGATAGGACCGGATTGTCTTGGAGCGGTGGAATGACCAACAGTGGCTCCAGAACTTCCACCCTGCCCTCTGGTGACAGGACACCTGCCACCCCCCTCCAGAAGTGCCATCACCCTCTGGAAGCTTGCCACACCGAACAGCTGCCATTTCATTGGAATCCAGTTCAGCATGGGGAGATCGAACTTTGGGGCCATGCTCATGAAGGTTTAACTCTCTTGCTATTGTCCCAGGAGGGTGGTGAACTACTGTGATGTCTTCCCTAGGGAGGGGCGTGGAATCTCCGTCCCTAGGGGTTTTTCAGTCCCGGCTTCACAAAGTCCTGCTGGGGATGGGGTTGCTCCTGCTGTGGGGTCCTCACCCCCTTTGCCCATCTTGCTTCAGTGACCCACTGCCAGTCTTCATCTGGCCCCTTACCTCAGGGTCAAACCGCTGTCTGAAATGGCCACTCATCATTGGCAAAGAGGTGTGGGCCCAGTGCCTTTGACTACCCTGGCTGCCTCTCTGCAGCCCTAGCACTCTCAGACTTTTCTTCAGGCCCTGCAGCCTGGGAGCTTGCCTGGACAGAGGTTCCACAGCTCTGCCAGCCTTCCCCCAGCCCTGTTCTAAGTCAGGAAGCCTGTAGCTTTCCTGGCAGCCAGATCCGTCCTGCTCCGCAGCAAGAATGAGTCAGAGTGTTTACTCCACTCAGGAGCTTTTGTTTATACTGCCCTCAGCTGAGCAGTATAATTGGCTCAGACCTGGCTCCACAGTTCCACTGCTCCAGACATCTCCCAGGACTGGGTTTTAACCCTTAAAGGGCCAGTGCTGGGCAGTTGCCCCATCACACTCCCTCTTTCCAAAAAATTTCCCCAGTTCTTAATAAATCCAACCCCCTTCTCTCTTCATCATTGTCTCATCTGTACATCAAGACCCTGCAGTTCTGCTTATCTAACTGACATATGTGGAACTGAAAGCATTTCAGAGAATTCTACCATTGACATCTTAGACTTCATTCTCTTACCTAGCAGCCTAAATTTAGCCCCCACAATGTCTCTTATCCTTTCCTATGTCATGGGTACCTAGAGTGACCACGAACTCCGGCTCTTTCTCAGTACTTCACGTAAGAGATCTGCAACACTAGACAGGCAAAGTTGTCATGAGATTCTCCTGGTCATTGCAAAATATTAGTTTTTTTTATTTTAGTGTAATCTTTTTGCATATAAATTACTATAAATTATTTGTCTTGATTTGACTTAAATCAGACAGAAAGACCATATCAAAGTGAAAATAAATTTTCTCTTCTCAGTGTACTCTTTCCTTTTTCTTCCACTGTCTCATATCCCTTTGGGAACTCTCCTACCTCCACCCATCCTGTAACAGAAATGCTAATTGTTAAGGCAACTTTTAATCTAATTTGAGGTACTCTGGAGAAATTGAATAGTTTGAATATCTATATACTCATCCAAAACCCATTAAAGTAAAAAAAAGAGTCTACTAATTGGCTTCCATGGATTTTAGATCAAGCCTTTAATGCCTGCATTTTAATAGAGTCAGTCAGGAAGTAATTTAATTTGCTTGTGAAATTTGACAAAACCTGTTGGTTGGTTGGTCATAAAAAATATCTTTAATCGCTTAAAGATTTTTGGGAAAAAATAAACCTGGAAAAGATTACATAAAAAGCCATTTTTAATCAAAACAGGATTTAATTGAAAAATTTCAACCATCTTTAAATTAAGAATATCTTGCACGTTAGGTTAGAACAAGTTAGAAACCTTAAACATTGTGGGGACAGCTATGTAGTTCCAAAATTTCAATCCCAACCTGCTCCAATTTGTAAATACTGAATACTAGCCTGTCTGTGAGAACAGAGTAATAGCTATATAATAAAACCCCTCAAATAAGATTCTAAACCTTATCTGCCTATTCAGCTACTAAAAGTTTGACAAATTTAGGGTTTTTTGTTGTTGTTGTTGTTGTTTTGTAACAAAGTATTTTAATTTAGCATACCTGCCACAATGCTTAAGGCTTTTCATAACACACTAACCAGTACCTGTAACTTCTAAAATGAATTACTCATCAGAACTTTTTCTTTATATTTATCATACATTCATTCATGGCACTGAATAAGAGTAGACACCCATCTAAGTCACAACTCCTTCCTTTCTTCCCCCTTTCCCTGGAATAGGTAATAATTTGCTGCTAGCCTACACCAGAAATACTAGAACACAGCACTCTGGGTATGTCTACACTTGCACTCTCTTTCGAGAGAGGGATGCAAATGAAGACATTCAAAATTGCAAATGAAGCCGGGATTTAAATATCCCATGCTTCATTTGCATAATCACGTTATGGCGCTATTTTAAAATAGCGCTATTTCGACATAACAGACACGGTTAAGACGCGGTTATTTCAAGAAAAAACCCTTCTCTCGAAATCACCCTTATTCCTCATACAATGAGGTTTACCAGTTATTTTGAGAGAAGGGTTTTCTCTCAAAATAACCAGGTCTTAACAGCATCTGTTATTTCGAAATAGAGCCATAATGCAATTATGCAAATGAAGTGAGGGATATTTAAATCCCGGCTTCATTTGCAATTTCGAATGTCTTCATTTGCATCCCTCTCTCGAAAGAGGGTGCAAGTGTAGACATACTATATTAGCTATGCTATTCCCATTGGCTTTTTCAAGGGAGAAGCAAGAGAACAGGTGTTCGGTCTAAGTCACAACCTAGACAGGAGTGGGCAACATTTTGATGTGTGTCAACAGTGTAAATATGGAATAAATCTACCCAAAGCAGCAGAGTAACTTTGTATTCATATGGGTGTAAAAGTGAGAACTGTATTTGGTCCAAAGTACATAGTGGTGACCTTTATATATTTGCCTCCAGTGTAAAGTTGCATTAACTTTGCATTCCATGCCACATTGCTTCATAATAACCAGTGTCAAAGTGTCAGGGAACGGCACCTGTATTTCCACTCCTCAAGGGCATCCACTTAAAGGTTTCAAGCTCCTAGCCAATACCCATCTTGGACAATTCACTTCTGCCTGAACAGGTTTTTAAGGCAATACGGTTCTCTGGATTTACACCCTTGCTTTCTCTCCTGAGGCTACGTCCAGTGTATCTCCTACAGTTATACATTACCGCCCAGCTATCTAAGCAAGCATATGTATTTGTAAGCTGATAGCACTACAGAGAAAAAAACATGTTAAAAAAGAATGCAAGAACCTACACATGCTTTAAATACAAAATAAAACAAACTAATAGATATCACCCATTGTCCTTGCCACTTTAGACAGAAGATCATATCCCTTTGCTGGATCAAAAGAAGGCCCAAAGTCATTTTAAACTCAGGCTATTTACCAAAGAGTCCTTTCATTGTAGAACCAATTTGGACCTGTATAGGTGAGCCTCTACAAGTAGTGGTACCTCTGGAGAGGTTACAATCCTGAGTAATTTTGTCTAATCAGCTCCCACCGTTCTTCATTCTTGCATGATCGGTGGTTATTCCCCTCCCCATGGAATTACACACAATCCCTGTCCACAATGATACATAAACTCAACACAGTAAGATCTCTCAAAAGCATTGACAAATTGCCATCTCAGCCACAACCAGAAAATATTATTTTTAGAAGAAATAAAAGAAACTAGAAGACTCATATTGAGAAGTCATATTACCTAATTGTGACAGGGATGATGATGTACTTTGCCATCATACTGATGACACAGAGGTTACACTAATTAGCCTGAAGAAGTACATGTCTGTGATTGCTATTTGAAGTCTTACTACGATGTTTAACCAGTGAATTTTCAGCAATATTAACCACCATCTCATCTGCCATTTACCTTTATTTTAATTTGTATGCAAATCTTAGTAAGAATGATTTGCATTTATGCTATTAAAACTGAAACTTAATCAAAATGCATTTGTTGTATGCCTGGGAAAAAAGGTTAATTTGGGCTCACTGTGATATTTCTGAAATTTTGGATGTGATAATGTGCCATTACTGAAAGCTGTTTAAAAATATACAGAAATCACTAATTCCAACTGATGATAAGTAAATAAGCTCCAATAAATCTTTGGAGCTTACTATTGTGAGTTTTTAAATCTTATTCAGATATGATACTAGAGTGCTGCTGAAATTAGTCATCATAGGCTATATTTTTGTACTTACCAACAAATGTGAAAGCATTAAAGTGCTTTAAATAGCAACCAATGATGTATTTGTGTTATTTTAATTTTTAATATAAGAAAAATAACTCCACAACAAAAGGTCCACATCCAAAGCTCAGTACACTTTTGACAGACATTTAAAAACAGTATTAAAGAAGTTGTAAAAAGATCTTTCAAAACATATAAAGACGCTCTAGTTTCCAAATTGAGAGTATAGCAAATGGGGAGAATTTTTTGGGGGGGAAAAAAGCACTTACTTATATTTGCCATTCCTGGACATTTGTTATACTTTTCTGGTTATGATTTCACCTAATTTTCCCTTTGGTTCAGATTGAAATGTTTGAGATTAGACTAAGTATTGTCTCAAAAAACTAATAGCAATGTTACTATATATTTATAGTAAAAAGATCTCCAAAGGATAATGTGAAAAATTAAGGGACAGCAGTGAGAAGAAAAAGTTTGGTTTCAATTTCACTGTGTTGTGGTCTGTTTGCCTCTTTCTTTCCCAATTTAATGTCAGTCAAAATAGGTACACTCCTGTGTAACTGGAATAGATGAGAGGAAAATGAGACCTAGTATTCCAGAAAACTAGGATGTGTCACTGAAAATTTTGCTGGGATACTAGTGCAATTCACTGAAGCAGGCACATTTTCCAAGAATTATACTGAAGTTAAACAGAAGCAAAATTCAGTATTCTTGATTGTAGAATGATTGCATTTGAGCTTTTCTGCATTTATTTCAATGTGCCTGGGTTAATTGAAATTTGAGGCTTCAAACCAAATCCCTCAGCTGGTGTAAGAGTTGCCACTAAAATGAAGTGAATAGTGCAGTGTAATTTACACCAGATAATGATCTGACCCTTGAAAGTCACACATGAAAGTGAATTAGCCTATTCTCTCAAATACAAAATTCATCTTCAAGCTCATGGGGCAAAATTGTATTTGTGTTCTCTCTCTCTCTCACAATATACACACAAAGTGGTCAAAATACAGCAGAAAAATGTTTTGCAAATTTTAAATGAACTTTCATAAGAACGTAAGAAGAACTTAAGAACAGCCATACTGGGTCAGACCAAAGATCCATCTAGTCTAGTATCCCATCTTCCAACAGTAGCCAATGCTAGATGCCCCAGAGTGAATGAATAGAACAGGTAATCAAGTGATCCTTCTCCTGCCATCCATTTCCACTTCATATGGGACCCGTTCCAAATCCCTAATCACTTTTGTTGCCCTTTTCTAAACTTTTTTCAATGCCAATATATCCTTTTTTTGAGATGAGGCAATCACATTTGTACAGAGTATTCAAGATGTGAGTGAATCATGATTTTATATAGAGGTAAAGCAATATACTCTGTCTTATTCTCTATCTCTTTTTAAATGATTCCTAACATTCTGTTTGCTTTTTTGACTGCCACTGCACATTGAATGGGTATTTTCAGAGAACTATCCACAATGACTCCAAGATCTCTCTTGAGGAATTCTAGCTATATTGGTCCCCATCATATTGTATGTATAGTTGGGATTATTTTTTCCAATATGCATTACTTTACATTTATCAACATTAAATTTCATTTGCCATTTTGTTGCCCAATAACTTAGTTTGGTGAAATCTTTTTGAAGCTCTTCACAGTCTGCTTTGGTCTTAACTATCTTGAACAGTTTAGTATCATCTGAAAATTTTGCCACCTCACTGTTTACCCCTTTGTCCAGATCATTTATCAATAGGTTGAATAGGATTGGTCCCAGTACAGACCTTTGGGGGACACCATTAGTAACCTCTTTCCATTTTGAAACCTTACTATTTATTGCTACCCGTTATTTCCTGTCTTTTCCAGGGTAAGGTAATATTTGTTGTATTTTGCCTCTTAATTCAGTAAAACAGATACAGGTCCATATTATCAATGGTTCAAATCATTATCAGTTCAGTGTACTATGAAGATTAATACGTTTGAAGAATTTGACCCCATAATGCCATATGGCTGATCTGTTGGATCACAACAAAGCTAAAATTTGGTATATTCATGCCTAATTTGTAGAATAAATGAATGCAAATTATATTTTGTTGTGTATATTCAAATTATGAATACATTGAAGGAAATAATGGTCTATGGTGTGTAACTGAAAATGAGACAAAATTAAACAAATATATTTATTGAAAATCCCATCTATTTTAATCATGTCTCAGAATTACGTCATATTATGTGGTATTTAAGGTAAACCCACACACCGTTAATGACAAACTGAAAATCACCAATCTGGTGAACCCGTGGAATATTCAGCTCCTATGTCATCTTGCAGGGTATGCAAGTTTCAGTAACTATTGACAGAGCATATCTGACACATTATGGCTGCGTCTAGACTGGCCACTTTTTCTGGAAAATCAGCCGCTTTTCCGGAAAAACTTTCCAGCTGTCTACTCTGGCCGCTTGATTTTCCGCAAAAGCACTGACGATCTACTGTCCGAAATCAGTGCTTCTTCCGGAAAAGCTTTGACGCTCCCATTCGGACAAAAGTCCTTTTTGCGAAAAACTGTTGCTCAAAAAGGCCAGTGTAGACAGCCAGCTAAGACTTTTATGCAAAAGCGGGCTAAACGGAAAAAAGTGGTTTGGACGCTGGGAGACCCCGCAGGAGCCCCAGACTTCCTGGTAACCCGAGCTCTTAAAGTAGCCGCAGGCTGCTGAGCGCACGTGGCAGGAGCGTGCCTCAGACCTCTGGCCTGAGGTCTGCCACAGTGCCCCTGCTGTGCCCATCAGCCACCTCGCAGCCCAGCATGGCAGCTCCGGGTGCTCAGCCACCCGCACCCCCAGTGCAGGAGGCCCCCAGGGGCTGCAAAAGAAGAGCCCCATCCTGGTCCTCGGGGGAGCTTGAGACCCTCCTGGACCTGTGGGAGGAGGAGAAGGGCCTGCACGAGACCTGGTCAACTGCAACGCCGACAACTTTGGCCGCATGGCTCAAGCGCTAGCCATCCAGCCCGGAATCTGGAACAGCGGGCCAGCGAGGGCCGGGGGGCAGGACCAGAGACCTGCCCCCACTATGACCGGCTGCACACCATCCTGGGCCAGCCAGTCCCGCAAGCCCCAGATATGCCCGTCGACAGCAGCGTGCGCCCCCCCGTCACCAAGACCACTGAGGCGGGGGAAGGAGATTGCAGCAGTGCATCATCAGAGGATGAGGCCAGCACTGCCACCCAGCAGGCCCCCTCCAGCAGCCCCGACGTCTCCCGCGCATCCTCCGAGGCCTGGGAAGTCTTGCACTTTGCACTCTGCACTCACAAGGGCGGGGGGGCGGGGGCGGGAGCCAGGCGCCCGGAGGGGGGAGCGGGAGAGCATGTACTCAGGCCCACGTGAGCTGCACGCTAAGTAGCATTAGGCAGGAAGCAGCACGTGCAACCACATGCAGCCTGGTGACCGAGCGGCATGTGGCCATGGCAGGCAGCTCCAGGTCATACCTGGGACCGTGATGCTCACACACATTTGGCAGGACCAGGGGGAAGGGTGGATGCTGGCTGGAACCAGCCAGGGACCCAGGGACTCAGGCCAGAAGCCCGCACCTTCGCAAGGGTGCAGCACGGAGAAGGACACACTGTTCCATGCCTTGCTGTGAGGCACAGCCAGCTGCTCCTGGGTAAGCGGCAGCATCACAGCCCTGTGAATGTGGCCCCCACTGAGCCTCTCGCCTACTCCTAGTGCCTTGGCTGGCTCCTCAAGGGAAGTCCCCACTGCGGCCACACATGTCCCTGGGCTATGTGTGTGAGGGATAGTGGGAGGATGAAGGGGGGGAAGCAATCGGGCCACCCGAGTTTTGCTGCAAGGATGGGACATTCCCCCACCCCGTCACTCTCCTGGTTCCCCAGGAGATATCCCACGCGATGGGGATCTAAGAGCCTAGATCATATCTGCCAGACGTGCTCCCAGGCACTGTGTGGGGCTGCATCTCGCTCCCTATCAAACACCAGTGATTAGCCCAAAGCCTCACAGCCTCCCCGGCAGGGAGTTCCACAGGTTAACGCAACACAAGCGACCTCCTGCCCTCCAAGGGGCCAGGACACAGACCGGTGGTTACAATATATGGAGGAGGACCCTACTCCAGGGGTGGTCCTCTTTGCAAACATACAACACGGGGGGCAAGGAGGGAACCGAGTGGGCCTAAGCCACAGTACTGTGGTGTCACCTGGGCTCAGAGGTGGAGGGCATGAAGTGTGGGGACAGTGGCCGGCCTGCCTGACTGACCCATCCTTTCTTCTCTTTCCTGCAGCAGAACCAAGCACAAGCCGGGAACCCTCCAGTCCGGCAGCAGCGGAACCCCCAGCTACCCAACCACGGAGGCAGAGGTTCTGTCATCAGGACCAGCTCCTTCGGTGCCATGTGGAGGCTGTCGAGTGCATTGAGGCTGCGATTAGGCAACGCAGCGAGGGGGACCTGCAGTGGCGCCAGGAGGCCTGGGCTGCCTTCCAGGCCCAGTG
>JANRFK010006693.1:18206587-18221001 GCA_030068395.1 Apalone spinifera
AAAGGTGTGTCAAAGAAGAAAAAGTGGACTGTGCATTATCCAAACATTCCATCCAGTAACCCATGGAGAAGGACTGCCAGTTCCTGATGCACCAGAATCATTCTCACTCGAGTCAGACGAGGAAGAGGAAGAGGATGAAACTTCTGGTCCTGAACCATCAATGTCACAGGACCCATATTTTCTCCCATCCTCCTCCTCTGAACCACACCTCATAACACAAGGTGAACTGAATGACCTTGTCAGGGATTTGGAACTACCCAAGAGTAAGACAGAGCTGTTGGACTGCAGACTACAGCCGTGGAATCTCCTGGCAGATGATTTTAGGGTTTCCATGTTCCATGACCGTCAAAAGGATCTTGTCCCATTCTTCTTCATGGAAGGTGATCTTGTAACCTGCAACAACATCGATGGTGTGATGGCAGCCCTCAACATCGTTCACGATCCAGATGAGTGGAGACTGTTCATTGATTCATCGAAGACGAGTCTTCAAGCTGTTTTGCCATCAATTTCTGTTGGTCATGCAGTCCATATGAAGGAAACCTATGACAACATGAAACAACTTTTGAGGTGCATAAACTATGACCAACATCAGTGGCAGTTTTGTGGTGATTTGAAGGTTGTTGCTCTCTTGCTTGGTCTGCAGACTGGATACACAAAGTACTGCTGTTTTCTCTGTGAATGGGATAGTCGTGCAAGAGATTCCCACTACATCAAGATAGATTGGCCATTCCGACCGTCATTGGAGCCTGGGAGGAAAAGCATCCACCACTTGTTGAATCAAGGAAGATTTTGTTACCACCCTTACACATCAAGCTGGGTCTGATGAAGAACTTTGTCAAGGCTATGGACATAACACAAGCAGCTTTCAAGTACCTCCATGGAAAATTTCCAAGGTTAAGCGAAGCTAAGATAAAGGAAGGTGTCTTTATTGGTCCTCAGATTCATGAACTTCTTTGAGATGATGCATTTGCCATGCACTGCGTGGCAAGGAAAAGACGGCATGGAAAGCCTTCCAGTTAGTGGCAATAAATTTTCTCTGAAACAACAAGGCAGACAACTACAGGTTGTTGGTGGAAAACCTCCTCAAGGCATACAAAAGCTTTGGTTGCAACATGTCACTAAAGATACAGTTTTTGCACTCATCTAGATTTTTTTCTACCGAACTGCGGAGCAGTGAGCAACGAGCACGGCGAGCGATTTCATGAGGCCATTGCAACAGTGGAGAAACGCTATCAGGGCAAATGGAGCCCATCAATGCTTGCAGACTATTGCTGGGCAGTGACAAGAGATGCTCCATTTGATGAATACAAGAGACAAGCCAAGAAGGGCCGAGTAGACACTGAATAGGACTAAACTATGTACATAATAGTTTTTTGCCTTTTGTTTCATAAAAAATGTTATTTATATAACCCTTTTGCTGATTTTTAAAGTGTTACATAAACAGGACAGGTGAAATATCATGTAAAGCAACCATAAACACTAGACCTAGGTTTACAATTTATGATGAAAACTCTACTATCTACACAATGTGCATAGAAGTAAAATGTAAAAACTTAAATATCTTGAACGGTATCCAATCAGTTGTTTTTATTGTCATATTTGAATCCAGCGCATCAAAATACATAAGAAATAGCACATTTTATCTCTGAAGCAGACGACTTCTAAAAAATTGTAGACCAGTGTAATTAGTTATACATATGCTCTTTATAAGTGGTACCATAGTGAAACCTCTGAATAAATAATGACCAGATCCACAGCTGATGTAAATCAGTACAGAGCCATGGATGTCAAAACAGCTAGGTCAGTTTATACCAGCAGAGACTCTGGCCCTGACATTTTAAAACATAGCAGGAGAAGAGAAATCTAACTCTATTGAGAGATTTTTCCTCAAACTCAGTCCCACAATGGTATATTTTTTATTCTGTGTACAGTACTGGTTGTTTTTCCCCCATACAAGTTCTGACATAATTCAATTGATTGAGTCAGATATGCAAACCACAACAAGCCATTTGAATTTGCAGACAACAATCCCAAGCTTTTTTTTTTTTTTTTTTTTTTTTGCAATCACAAAGTTCACAGAGCAGCTGATTGAATTATCTCACTCTTGCTCAAGTCTCAAGATGAAAATGTCATTTTTTTCTCCTCTCCCAATTACTCTTTCAATCTACTCTGGCCCCCATCTTGCCTGCTCTGCAAGCAATTTCCTATAGGTGTTGTTGTTTTGGGGGAGAGAAGAAGAGGTGTAGCATGATGTAGATTGATTTGCAATGGTACTTTGGCGAGTCCCTCATTTCCCATTTGCCTGTTGACAGATTTTATGAAGGACACTAAGTGAGCAGTTGCCAGCCTCTTTTTATGAATTCATCTGTAACATTGTACCAAGTGCAGTTTGAGCTTGTTTACTGCAGTTTCAATCTCTGCCAAAAAAGGTGAAGGTTATATTATGGCTGTGCTGATGATTGCCTCACACTCTTTATGGTCTATCATGCCCCTTGATGATCCCTGAAATATACTTTCCCATGGTTCTTGATGTCTTCCTGTGCTGCTAACACTGTGCCATCTGCTGACCGAATACCACTGTAGTGGGGAATGAGCCTTTCAGTCAGATGCCTAACAATCTGAAACTGACCTTTTGCATTCAAAATTTCCTCTGTTTCCATCTGTTTTCTATCCCCTAATATTTCATACTCTTGTGCCTCCAGCCTCTCATCAGGCAGCATACCGAGAAAAGTTGTTCCTTAGTCTACATTAAAGATGGGTATGTCGCAATGCCTCAACCCTCCAATTAAAATGCGCGAAGCCAGCCTGTATCCTGGCATGAGTGTGTGGTGGCTAATGAAGCACAACAGCTCCCTATAAGGTTAGGGAGTTGTTGATGGTAACCGTTTTATATAGAAAAAATACCACATGTAATGCAAAGAGACAATGGAAGCGAAAATGGAAAGAGCATAATGACCAGTGTAAGGAAGTAAAGTGACCAGTTTCACCAAACAATCTTCACAACCTAAACAATCTGCAAGAATTGCTATAAACAGAGATACTCCAAACAGAATATGCAGAGATCTCACCACAGAGAGCAGACGTTTCTAAAGATACTCAGGGAATCTTTACATTATCCATTTCATGCATGTTTCCCTACCACACTAGAAATAGAAACAGATGGCACTTCTGGATATCCATTTCTTCCTTTTCACTGTGTTCTACACATCCCTTTTGCTTTTGCAGCACCAGTCCTGCAGACAGCTAGTGCAGTGGTGGATAGGTCATGCTAGTGTTTTCCCAATGCCTAAAAGACAAACACCTCTGCTTTCCAGAAAATGTAACCAATCATGCTTTCCATTAAAACTATACTATTCTTTACTAAAGGCATAATTTATATATCTTCCATGTCCTCAGGCCAGTCCTTTGTGGCCGGTTACATTCCCACTGTGGGAAAATAAAGATCTATACCAATATAACATGATATTTCAACTCCCTTCTTACAATTAAGTAGTTAACAAGTTCAGTATTTAAAGAATCATCATCTGAGTTAGAACTCACTGAAATGAATGGGGCAGTTCATATATCAGAGCTAAGTTTTGAGACTCTTTACAAACTCAGGAAGTTGTCTGCATCAGTTACACACAGGCCGTGTTTTCAAAAATTTCTTCACACTTCTAACAGCTGGATATGCTGAAGAACAGCTCTGAGGACCATCAAATCTCTCCTGGCTAATATTTGATGACACTCTACCCCCATGGGATGTTCTCATATTCTGATTGCTCTAAACACTCGGGAGAAAGCAAATTCCACGTTTGTTGTATGCTACACATCTTTTATCTACTCAAATTGTCACTTGCTCCTTTTTTTGTGCACACTAGCTCCATATCTCTCAAAACAACAGATCCCATAATGCCTTATTACTTGTTTCAGCATGGCCAATGTATGATCACAGTTTTTATTTTACAATGTCACCATTCTACTTTCCCAGTTAAAACCACACCAGTCAAAATCTTTTTCTCCTCAAACGTTATTAAACACCACAACTATGTGGTGAGGCCAGATCTGGAGTATTGTGTCCAGTTCTGGGCCTCCCACTATAAAAAGGATGTGGACGCATTGGAGAGGGTCCAGTGGAGGGCGACCAAAATGATTAGGGGGCTGGAGCACATGACCTATGAGGAGAGACTGGGGGATTTGGGTTTGTTTAGTCTGCAGAAAAGAAGCGTAAGGGGGGATTTGATAGCAGCCTTCCACTTCCTGAAGGGAGGTTCTAAAGAGGATGGAGAAAGGCTGTTCATGGTAGTGATGGATGGCAGAACAAGGAACAATGGTCTCAAGTTACAGTGGGAGAGGTCTAGGTTGGATATTAGGAAAAACTATTTGACTAGGAGGGTGGTGAAGCACTGGAATGGATTACCTAAGGAGGTGGTGGAATCTCCATCCCTAGAGGTTTTTAAGTCTTGACTTGACAAAGCCCTGGCTGGGTTGATTTAATTGGGATTGGTGGCAGGGGGCTGGACTTGATGACCTTCTGAGGTCTCTTCCAACTCTATGATATTATATGTTTGTATATACATATGCACATAGATATATACACACACATAGATATACACATGTGTATGTTTCTACTATATATTTGAGAGAGTTTGCCTGTCTGTTCAAGAACACCTAAATGATAAGAGCTAGAACTGCCAAATTGGGTATATGGCTTCCTCTTACCATAACTTAAAGCAAGATAAGGGTTTGGTTCTGCCAAGAAAATGGAATGTGCTTGGAATGGGATTGCATCTCAGAAAGCCATTCAGGAAAGTGACACAATCACCAAGCAGGTGAAAGGGAGTTCCTGTGGGTAGCCCCCTCCAGTCCAGGATTGGCCAGACCAGAGCCTTTTCCCCACCCCCATCATTTAGGGACAGCAGAGGTCCTGAAGCTCTCTCCACTTACCCTCTTCCCCTGATTTGAACAGGGCCATTGCTGGCTGTTCCCCATTGTGAGGGAGATAGGGGAAAGTGCACAGTTTGCTTCTTTCCTCACTCTGGCTGGGGAGCTCAGGGACAGATGATCCTGCACCAGCTCTAGCTAGGGAACACACACCCATCTCTCTATGGTGCCTGCTGGAGCTGCAGCAGCCTTAGAGACATTTCTCATCTGGCCTCAAGCTGCTGTAGTGGGAGGGAGCTGGGGTTCTCCTCTCTGCCAGGGCCTGCATACTGAACCCCTCATCTCCAATCCTACCCCAGAGCAATGATTTAAATAAAGCATGTACATTTTCATTTCATTTCAGGTAAATCTTGTAGCATGCGTGAGTGCTGCGTTCATAAACACAATATGCACACATACAAATACTTGCACAAGAGAATATTCACATGTTTCAGATAAACGAGTCTCAGCTCATAAAGTGACACACTGACTAAAGGCAATAATGTCTTAAATTGTTTAGAAAATAAACATTGTGCCAAGATTATGCTGTATTATTTCACACAATATAGAAATTTCATTATGAGCATGGTATCCTATTTAAATGCTCAGGAGCACACTGGAGTTTTCAAAATGTTATTTAAGTCTTTTAAACATATTCCCACAACTCTATGAAAACAATCATCACCTTACTTGCACTCCATATCCCAAAACAATCAATCATCATTGGCAGTTCCCTGAAACATGTTTGGACACGTCTAACCCTTCCATCCAAACATAATAAACAGTAAGGCATTTTAGCTTTGGAGAAGTGTGTGAGCATGTGTGTATACAGTATCACCTATGTGATGGATTGCGGAAACAAGGGAAAAATTCATTTACCATGCACCTTTCACTTCATTAAGTAGCAAAAAGCTGCTGTGTGGTCTCTCATTACTGAGACTTATTCTTTAACAAAATACACTTCAGTCCAATTAATATCATAAGTATTACCAGAAATAATTCAAATGAAACAACTGTCAACATAAATGAACAAGTATATTTTGTGAGGCATTATCCTTGGGGTTTCTCTTATTATGCTTCTTCTCTTACGTACTGCTAACCTGCATGTTGATCACAATAGTGATTGATATTTATGTCTATAGTAACTCAGATTATTACTGTTTGGAAAGAATATTCTGTCTCTCCTTGTGATTAACATTGGTTCATTTGCTTTAGAGAGACAGGAGACTAAGGCAAAGATCACTCCTAAAGACCTTATCCAAAGCCCGCCAAAATCAGTGGGAATGTTTCCATTGAATTAAATAGACTTTGGATCAGACTGTAGATGGAGTAGGTTTGAGCTGAAGTGTTATGAAATATAGTTGCATAGTATAAGGCACTGTCAGCTATACAGTAGTGTGTGTGCTGAAGAGCAGCAAAACAGCTGGAGTCCTTACGAAGAAATCTGCCTGGCTCAACGAGAATTGCTTTTGTTCACTCCCAAGCCATGCACAAGGGTACTCAAGCTTTACTACCCTTCGAGAGCAAGCAGCTTATTGTTCCTCTATGCCTATCCAATGACTCAATTCTCCCCACCTCTTACTCTCCTGCTTTTAGACTTATCACCTGTCTATTCTTCCCAGTCAGGTACGTGCACGGACATGTTTAAGGGTACCAAGGAGATGGGGGAAGTGCATCGCTCCTCCCCTTGTTCCTGGAAGTCAGTCCAATACACAGAGATCAAAAGAGACTGCATTAATAACAGGGAAGCAATACCCTGGCCCATCAAGGGAGAGGACAGTATGATTCTAAAGTCAGATAAAAACTAAATTACTCAGATTACGTGTATTTGATTTATTTAGCTTCTAGCAATCAGATCTTGTCTCAACTGGGCTAGGATTTCCCCCCAAATATTACATTTTCATTCACTAGATGAGAAATACCTAAATGGGAGAAGGACTAAAACTGTGCAATTAAGTAGGAGCCCTTTGGTAGGGTGGTTGTTGTTTCTTGCTTAATATTTCAAAGGCTAGCTTGAATCGTCATGTTCCTACTCATGTCTCGCTTTAGGTATAACAGAATAGCAGTGCACAGAATTTCATAGATTTCATCGATTCCAAGGCCAGAAGGGACCACTGAGATTACCAGTTGGTGCAGGACTCTTAAACTTCCAGCCTGTGGGCCATCTCGGGCCAGAGCAGTTGCACAATCTGACCTAGGAATCCCGCCGCAGTGGGGGAGGGACGGGGTGGAGGCTGTTCGTTACTATTCCAAAAGCCCCGTCCCTTCCTGCCATCCCTCTCCCCCCATGGTACCCCATCCCCAAGGACGCAGCTTAGGGGATTACTAGGGGGCCTGGTGCAGTGCAGCAGCAGTACTTGGGCTCCCTCGCACTCCCTATAGTGGCAGGAACCACAGGAAAGAGTAGCAAGCGTGCCCATTTCCCCTTGGCGTCTGCCATTGTGGGGAGTGTAGGGCATCCTGACCACTTCTGCTGCCCCACACCAGGTCCTCCTGGTAATGTCAAGGCCGTGTCTTTGGGGATGGAGTGCCATGTGGGGGAGAGAACAGGGTAATGGTGGGAAGGGGTAGAAGAGGATAAAAGCAAAGAAATGGGATGACTTGTGCAAAAATCCTCACCATGGCAGAAAAAAATTGCAGTTGAAATCACAGGGACCGGACTATGACCCACTGGAAGAAACCAGTCCTCAAAGACTGCATGTAGCTAAGTTAATGGGCAGATTCATTAAGGGGTGTTCATGGGCAGGGGTTATGTCATTAAGTCAAAGGGGCCAGGTTGTGTTCTTTCAGATCTGATCCAACTCCCACTAAAATGAATGGAAAAGACTCTTTGGATTTCAGCAGAAGTTGAATGAGGAACATAGTATCCGCTGTTTGCCCATCTTACATTACGCTGTATAGAGCAGTGGGACCCTACACTGGTAAATTCAGAATAATTTTCAAGTTTAGTCTGCTTCCCACAAATATTCTGAGAAGTTTTTGGTGTGTGCCATCATTTAGCTATAATGAGACAACTAGGCAAAATTAAGAGCGCAAGCATTTATAAGCATAATGCTGTGGTTCTTCTATTATGCATTTCCTAAAATTATCACCTGAGGAAATGTTGCTTATTTTTAAATCTTGCTGCTTGCATGATTTGGGAATTTGCTCAGAACAAAAATGCCTTCCCATAAATTATAATTCTTTGCAATGAAGTTTTGGCTTAAAAGTTAAAAAGAGAACTCCTGCAGTTGCTATTAAGTACTTAAACTCATGCATAAACATTTTGTTAATTCCTGGAGGCACATCCAAAGGCAGGTTAGTTTGCAGCTGTGAAATGTGAATACTTTTTCAGCATTCACTATTTACTAAAATTAGAACCTAAGTTGACTTATGTTGCTGTATGGAAAACATGTAACATTACCAGGGCTGGTGCAATTTCACTATAACACCCGTTTAAAACACCTAGTCTTGGCATTTCTAAATGGAAAATTAAATTATATATTTGCTTTACCTCAAGCTGGGCAACTATCTATATATTAGACCAATGATTCTCAAACTTGGGTGCCAACTACATTTTAATAGGGTCACCAAGGCGGGCTAAGATCTGGGGCTGAAGCTGAAACTCGAATCCTATAACCCAAGGGATTCAGCCATTGGCATCGGAATCCAAGTTACAAGACCTCTGCCTTGGGCTGAAGCGCTGGGGATTTGATTTTGCCCCCTCACCTTTGCCCACAGTGGTGGACCTCAGGCTTTGCCCCTCTGCCATGGGGTGGGGGAAAGGCAGGACTTGGACAGGCTCAGACTCCGAGTCCCTCTTCCTGGGGTCGTGTAATAATTTTTGTTGTCAGAAGGGGAGTCACAATGTAATGAAGTTTGAGAACCCCAGTATTGGAAATACAAAATAAATAATAAGATAGATGTCTGTATTGATGTGTCAGCTTTTGAAATAATACAAGAAATAGGGAGGGAGGCAGAAATCATAACTGATGGGGAAAGGACAGACCCAAATCAATCAATTATGGGCATGGAAAATCTCTCCTATCAAGAGAGAGACTGAAAAGATTGAAATTGATTATTTCACAAAGGACAGTTACCAAAGGGATCATGATACAAGTATTTAGAATACCGTGTGGCATGGAGGAGGTGAATCAAGGACTTCCATTCTCCCTCTCTCATAGTACAGGAATAAGGAGACAGTAACAGGCGGGGGATGGGAACACAAACGCATCTGACTGCCTGTTGCAGTCTGGATCCCTTCAAAACGGGGAGTTAGAGTTGCAGGGCACATGATTAAGCTCAAACCTGTAATTTACAGGAAGTGAAGTGTAAGGTTTCCTGCTTCGAGCAGAGATTCAGGGTCAGGGAAATTGTAGTGTAGATCTCTCCACAATGGCCAAGAAGGGTGTCTCCTCTCCCATCCCAACAGGTGAAGGACGAATGAATTGGTTGGCAATGGAGTTTTACTTGGCATCATTGAAGCTAAATAGTGACCCATGTCACTAGACTCATTGATTTCAATGGAATTTTGTAAGAGCCACTCAATGGAGTAATTTGCCTCAAATACGCAACAAAAAATTGTGGTGCTAATGTACAGTCCAGCACTGGGGGCTATTGTTAGAGAAGAAACAGGAAACCCAGGAGTGGATGGGGTAAAAGGGACAGCTTTATTAACTACGCATGTTTACCTCAGACATTAACACAATGTTGGAGTGGCAACAACCTGGTGACTCACTATCACACCCTTTTATCTGTTTTAGTATGTTAATTTACATGTCTATCACAACTTCTCCTAAAGCTTTAGTTAGTAATGTTAACTCTCATAAAATGAATATTAATAGGCAAATACAATTATCCCCCTCCCCAATTACTATTTATAGAATTTCTAATTGAATCAACACTTCCTATGCTACAAACTAATAGGTCACAGAGATTACAAGGGATTTCAACTCTGAAGATGTGTTATGCAGAGCCAATGACGATAAGCGAAAGACACAATAAGGTCAAGCTGCATGCTTATCTATTTTCCAAGGCTGCAGGACAAAGGGGAAAAACATGTTTGAAGGGCAATGGCAATGCCTTTTCTGGCTAGACCCCTTTCCCACTAATATAGAGCCATTTCAGATCTATTAATTTTTTACACACCCCAACATTTATAGGAGCTGCTCCATCCCAATGGGAGCTCAAGGAGGCATATCTCAGCTGCACAAACGCCTCCTGGGGCTGCTTGATGTACAAAGAGTGCACGCTTCCCTCAGAGGAAGGTGCAATGTGGGTGCCCAACCATAGCTGACCCCCTCCGCTCAGTGCTGCAGTGCGAGGGTGGGGCCAGAGAGCCTTTCCCTTTCAGAGTTGGGTCCTCAGCTCCAGCGGTCGCTAGCAGCTGACATTCTCTGTTCTACTTGTGTGCCAGGTCCATGCCCACAGCCATACACAATCCAGCACTGTATGTCATAATCCACTATTGACATACCCCACCCGCCCACACTATTTATTAAAACTGACATTCCCCTGGAAGCATCACTGTTGCCTGGCTCATTCATCATTGCTCCGCACAGCTGCCTTGCATTCTGCTGCATGGCTCCAGTGCGCCTCTGGGTTGTGCAGCAACAGTCGGGAATCTTGGGTTTTATTTCCTCCAAACCATTTCAGCCTCTGTCTACATCTGCAGTGCAAGTACAATAAAATGCCAGCTATTTTATATTAGAAAGGAGCCTTTTGCTCTTTGGTTTTATGAAGGGAGTAAGAAAAATAATGCCTGGCTCACGAAGTAAAATTAGCTAAATAATCAAAAGCTTGTACTGTGTATTTGGATCTTGTATCCAGTATAATTGAACTTACAGCAACGTGCCTGGAGGGTGATAAATAATATTAATTTTGTATTTAGGCAAATGTAATATATAGACGACAAAAAGAGTTTTTACAAGTCATCATCCAATAACTCTAGCAACTAGATTGTAATAACACTTTCTTGTCCCAAAGCCGTGCCATTTACAATAAAGACTGATCAAAATTCTTCCTTTAGTCTGAATGAGATAGGTTAGCAGATAAATGGTGTGGTCCTTTTATCAAACATTCATGCCAAAATCTGTCTCCACTCTACTGGAAATCAATGGTCAATGCTATTTTTGTATTATTTCAAAAGCTGACATAACACAGGGTGTGCTGTGCAGGCCACACAGCCCCTTCCTGCAGGCCGCCGACTGTTGTGGTTGCCACACACACAGGAGGGCACAGCCACAAGGAATGTGTGTGCAGGGTGGACTCTCTCTTGTCTTTTCTCCACAGTCAGACCAGCTGGGATGGAAGGCCCAGCCACACCACTGCTGCAGCCACCTGCCAGAGTCTGGGGTAGCCGCAGATGAGCCAGGCCTGGTGAGGAGCTGATGCACCAGCACATCCGGGTGATGCGTGACATACATGCCACCCTGTCGCACCGGCTGAATGCCGACTCAGAGTGGGAGCAGCAGGCGTGGCGTGACCTCATGGCATGCTGCGACATCCTGTCCTGCACAGGGAATAGGCGCTTGCTGCTTCTGCTCCCACCTTCCATCATCCTGCCCCCCCTCCTATACCCATGGCCCACCGGTCTGCCCACCCTGCCATGCCTCTCCTCCCTCCCCAGACCATGCCTCTGTTCCTTCCCTTCCCCATGGCCATGGCTCCTCCCCCAGTCATGCCTATGGCCTCTCCTATGGCTCCTCCTCCTGCCCCCCCGCCAACCCTGGCCCCACTCCAGGTGCCCCTCCTGCGCACCCCATTGAGACCCCCAGAGCCACCCAACTCTGACAACATGCCTGCACCTGAGTGGGCTCTGCAAGCCACCCCACTACTCCTCCCAGTCCTCATCCCCCTCCCAGTTCCGACAGCCCCCCTCCTCCTGCCCACCTTCATTTCTGTTAAATAAAAACAGTCATTTTGTCTCAAAACCGAGCAGGTGTATTTATTGGGAGGTCAGAGTCAGCGAGAAGGGGAAGGGGAGGGGGAGGGGAAGGGGGAAGGAGGAAGGGAAAGGGAGAGAGAAGGATGGGTGGAGGCCCTGGGGAGATTTACAATGGTTCCCATGAGAACCTCTCCCTCAGGGCCTCCTGGATGCGTACCCCGGCCTGATTGGCCTGGCAGATCGGAGCTGTCCGGGGTTGCTCAAAGCCCCGGCCCATGTAGGTGGCCTCAGCCACCCATGCTGGGACCAAGGCCTCCCCCTTGTACTCCACCAAGTTCTGGAGCACACAGTAGGCTGCCTCCACCTCAGGGATATTCTGCTCCACGATGTCCATGTGGGTGGAGGCGGCAGCGGAATTGTCCTTTCAGACGCCCAAAGGCACACTCCACCTGCAAGCGGGGTCTGTTCAGGCGGGCATTGAAAATGTCCTTTGTGCAATCCACGTGGCTGGTGTAGGAGTGCATTACCCAGGACATTAGTGGGTATGCCGCGACCTCCACTATACACACTGGCATAGTCTGATCACCCACAGGAAACTCTAGTTGGGGGAAAAAGGTGCCCATCTCCAACTAGGCCCACAGGCCCGAGTTGTGAAAAACTCGGGTGTCATGAGCCCTGCCCGATCACCCCACATAAATGTTTGTGAGGTGGCTCCGGTGGTCCACCAGGGCCTGCAGGACTACTGAGAAGTAGCCCTTTCTGTTCACAAACTGGACTGCTCGATGTTACAGGGCCCAGATGGGGATGTGTGTGACGTCGATTGCTTCCGCACAATTGGGGAACCCCAGGACAGCAAAGCCACCCATGATAGCCTCCAAGTCCTGGAGCAGGATGACTCTGCTACTGCAGGGTGTTGGTGGCCCGGACGACCTGCAGAAGGAGAGATGGGAACACACAAACAGAGATTGAGAGGGGCTGTGTGCTCCCAGTGAGAAGTGGCCCTCCTCATCCCCCCCCCATGACCCTGTGCCAATCCCCGACCAGGCCAGTGTGAGGTCAAGAAGGCACCAGCCCCCAGTGCCAAAATTCCCTCTACCCCCAGTCCATCTCATACAGTGCCCAGCCCCTCTGTCCTGAGGGTCCCCTTTATGCAACCCTCTGTCCTGAGATTCTCTCCCCCCTTTCCATGCAGGGGTTACATCTCATGATCTTCTTATCTGCATGAGGATGGCCCTGATGGTGGACCTTCCCACCCCAAACTGGCGTGCCACCGAATGGTAGCTGTCTGGGATGGCCAGCTTCCAGAGGCGATGGCGACCCACTTTTGGAGTGGGATGGCAGGCCACAGTTGGGGGTCACGTTGTTGGAGGGTGGGTGCAAGTTGGCACAGAGCTACTGGAAGGTGGCTTTCCGCATGTAGAAGTTCTGCACCCATTGCGGGTCGATCCACCGGTCCATGACCAGCCAGTCCCACCACTCTGAGCTGGTGTCCAGCCTCCAGCATTTTCTGAGTATAGTGGGCTGAGGTAGCCAAGTGGAGCACTTGCAGCCAGACAGAGACTGAGGAGGAATATCTTGGGGTCCACCTCCATCAGGAAGAGGGCCCCTGCTTGAAGCAGGCACTGCAAGGAGTGCAGCCTGGCCCTGGGGGTTTGTCGCATGCCCAGGGGCAGCTCTGGCTCCATAGCACAGGGCAGAATAGTGGAAGGCTGTGTCCAAAAAGCAAAGGGCAAACACAGCAGGCACATCTGAAGATTTGCTTTGTCAAAGAGACTCTGCCTTCTACTTGCTAAACAGAGAAGCAGCTGTCTGGGGAGGTCCCTTTAAGAAAGTGTCTCTGCAGGGCTCTGGCAACAGTACTCAAGAGCAACTGGTGACCCTAGCCTGGCTAGATCTGGTTCTGAGTGGCATTTATATGGAGGAGACCATCCAATAGTGTGGACACTGTCTTGCACAAGCAGCTTTTGTGCAAAAACCAGGGCTGGCTCTAGGCACCAGCAAACCAAGCACGTGCTTAGGGTGGCACATTTCCAGGGGCGGCATTCAGGCCAGCCTTACCGCCCATTGCGGGCCTGCCTGTGGCCGCCCAAGGTAGAGCGACCAGCAGGGCGTGCAGCAATTCGGATTAGCGGGGCCCCCAGGTGCTGCATGGCCAGCTTCGGGGGAGGGTGGCCCACTGTCTGCCTTGGGCGCATGGCGTGACACCCACTCCGCAGGACACAGGCTTCATGGGCCGGCTTTTCCCGCACCAAGGAGAGGCCGGGGGCCGGCACGGGACAGTCCGAGCTCGAGCTGGATCAGGAGCGGGCTGGGCGCTTGGGCAGCGCTACCTTGGCCCCGCACATCTTCACAGAGCCGCGCCCGCAGCACGCGGCTGCGCCATGCAGAGATGTGCAGCTCTAGCCCGGCCCGGCCCGACTCAGCTTTCCTGGCCCGGGCAGAGATTTCCCAATAGGGACTCGCTGCCGTAGGCTTTGCCCACCCGGCCCCTCCCACAGCACGCCCCAGTGGAGGGGCGAGGTGTAAGGGGAAGGAGATTGACACGCGTTGCCAGAGGGATGGGAGGGTGGGCTGAGTGGGGCTGGCACAGCGTACACTGGGTGGGGTTAGGCCTCACCTGCCCCGGCTCAGAGATTTCGGGGGGGGG
>JANRFK010006693.1:18221101-18236196 GCA_030068395.1 Apalone spinifera
GAAAGGTGCGCTTTCCTCCTCCGTTCCTGTCCTGTGGCAGCGGGCCAAGGGGGGCTGGGGGGGAGAGAGTGGAGGCCAAAAATTTGTTTGCTTGGGGCGGCAAAACACCTTGAGCTGGCCCTGGCAAAAACTCTTGCGCAAAAGGCTTCTTGCACAAGAAGCCGACAGTGTAGACGTAGCC
Source organism: Apalone spinifera (assembly GCA_030068395.1). NCBI lineage: Eukaryota > Metazoa > Chordata > Testudines > Trionychidae > Apalone > Apalone spinifera. Next base: position 18,221,283 of record JANRFK010006693.1, read on the forward strand.
TTAGGGCATAGTACAAGTGCCAAGAAAGCCTTCGTTCCCAGCAATCAGGGGCTGAGTGGTACAAATAATGTGAAATCAGAGAAGGAATGAAACAGAGGGAAAAAATTGTCAATTAATATTGTTGTTAGACTGAAGACCTGTTATATTATAGCGCGAGCATCTGGTCCAATTTATATTTTGCAGATAAGAAATAGAAGAGCAAGTGAATTCCATTTACCTTATTAGGTAGCAGCTAGCATGATCTAACCCAAAATGTTTCTTTAACTCCTCTCAGAGAATTTTGAATATATACTATAACCCTGATTCCTCAATGAGCTCTCTTGTGGATTCAGCCTGAGCAGACCTCCACGGACTTCAGTGGGATTGCATGAAGACAAGAGTTCACCTGCATGTAAATACTGAAAGATGCTCTTGCCTGCACAAAGGAAATTATCATGAGTTGCAAGTTTACTTCCCCAAAAAAAGTCAAGCTAAAGCTTATCAGATTGGCAAAGGATTACTTCAGTTACAGCCATGTAAGTAATTTAGTGACACTGTGCTGAAATAAGATAAGACTGGGAGTAATTAGATACTTATTTAACAGACAAAACAACACAATACTGCACAGAACACAGACTTTCGACCATCTGCTGCAGGCCCTTTAAAGGTCATCTGGATCACTTAAATTGCACTTTTGGCTAGTAAACTTAATTAAGAGATCAAGATACAGTTTGACAGAGAAACAAAAAACATCTGTGTCAAAAAGGCAAGTATCTATTTGCCAAGCCTAGCCCTTTTCAAGCACAGTTTTCACCCTGTGCAAAAGACATTATGGTAATTGTGCAAAATATACGGGTTCGTTATCTGGGGGGTTATAAGTGAAATCATGGGGTTACATGTGGGGTTGGTTTACAAGTCAATGAATTACCCATATGCATTCCCCACGGAAAAAGTATTTTTAAAACAAACAAATAATTAGGAATCTTTATAATGGTTGATTGCTGAACTTAAATGAAGTCAAACACTCTACATTTTATTTTTTATCTTTAACTTCAAGGTCCCCAGGAATGCATGTATAATGTTCAATCAAATCTGAAAAAAAAATCTCAAGGTTTTTGTAGACAGCTGATTGTTTCCGGGTTTTTCCATCTCCTCTGCCTTGAACACCATGCAGTCCTTTACGACTCTATAAAGTCCTTCTATCAATATACATAAGTGGAGAATTCTCATTATTTCTCTCACTTCATACTGGCATAAAAGATTACCCAAAATTCAAAATAGCAGAGACTCTGCCCCATTACTTAGATTATTAATATTTTAGGCTAGGGGATTTGTTTGTATAGACCCTAGCACAATGTGGTCTTGGTCCTTGATTGGGAATCATACGTTCTAGTGCAACACTACTCATAATAAATAATGATATTAAACTATTAAAGAATATTTGCTTATCTGTCACTCCTCATGAAGGGAAACTGGGATTGATCCTACACACTGAAGTCAATGAACAGCTCCCATTAACTTTAATTAATGCAGGATTAGAGCCAAAAGTTATATCCAGATTTGGGGTATGTCTAGACTACAGGATTTTGTCAACAAAAGTGGAATTTTGTCCACAAAACTATACCTGCGTCTACACTACCGCCGAGTTCTGTCGGCATAACGTCAACAGAACTCAGCAGTTTTGTCAATGGCAGTAAATCTCATTCTACGAGAAATAACACCTTTTGTCGACAGAGTTCTGTTGACAGAAGGCGTTTTTGCATCTACACTGTCCTTTGCATCTACACTCTCATGTCAACAAAGTGGCTTGCTTTGTCGACAGAACTGGATGTAGTCTACATGCTCTGTCGACAGAAGCTTTGTCAACAATTGCTGTCAACAAAGCCTCTGTCAACAAAAGCCTGTAATCTAGACATACCCTTGGATCATAATTTTAACTGAGTCTCATGAAGTGTAAGATGACTTATAACCAGTATCTGGTACTGAAATAATAAAGTAAACAAAGAATCATTATTAGAACTTCATTTTCCATAGTGGTTTTCACTAGTTCAATAAAATAAGATAGACCAAATAATAATTTCCCTTATTTTCCTGAAAGAGTCAAAGATGGGCAACAATAGTAGAAACAAAGAAAAAAATAACTATAACATTTAAAGGGATGGACTTGTTTCCTTTTGTTCTATAAAAATCAGGTTATATTTGATTTTGTTTCTGGAACGAAAAGCCATTCTTTAATTTAAAACACTGTTTTTCAGAATTTCTTTTGAAGTTAAAAGGATTTTCAGTGAAGTAGCAGAAGTAGCAAATTTTTCAAAGATTTAACAGGGTAATTGTACTGTATTCCATTAGACATTTAAGAGATGAGGCTTGTTTTTTTGTTTATTTTTTTTCCAATATAGTATTGTTAGTAGAGAGAACTTCCAGTCAATATTTAATCTAGGATTCATCCTAGAAAATGTAGGTCTTATTCTTTTGTTTTAGATCATACCTGGCTTTAAATCAAACTAGAAATTATGCTAGTGATCTATCATGATATAGCTGAAAATATGTCACAGTGTCAGAAATAGTAGCTAGTAAATCAAGGGAGAATATGACTTCAGCTGTAAAAATAGACAAATATCTTTATACATTTGGAAGCAATAGCCTATTCTTTTCTTAAAAAAAAAAAAAAAGGTTCTCAGCAATGTAAAGTAGACAGCTGTAAAACCAAACTATCATAGTGTTTTTAACTAATAGCTCTTGTCCACTTAAAATGCTATACTAGCTCCTGAAAGCCGCTGTCACTCGTCCAAATGTCTTTTGTATGACTAATTGTAATGTCATTAATCAATTTGTTTTCCATAGGGTTCTGCTCAAGCACACTTACCCCTTACTTTCCTTATCAGATAGGAACAGCTGAATGTTTTGTTAGCAGCAAAAACATCAGCCACAGTAGCCAGATATGTTGGTTTTAACACACATTAAGTGAGCCATTTGTGTCTCAGACTTCACTGCACTTTATTTCATTAGCTCATTTTAAACACAGCCATTTCACGTTACTTTTAAAGGTTGCCTTTTCTGAAGCCAACAGACTCATGTGTGATGACTTCAAATACAAGACCCTTAAGAATTTTGAAATAATGTTGTGAAATTTTATTTTGTATGTTCTCATTTTTTTTCTTCCTCTCCCTAAAGTCCATAACTTCATAAATGTGAGCAGGGACACAGACTTCGTTAGAGAAAGCGGGACGGGGAAGAATCACATTTGTGTCTCTTAAATCAACCTAGATAAACCAAGCAAGAAATCTTCGTTGCCATGTTTCATCCAAATTTTGTGCATTACCTTGAAACGGATGTTATCATTGGGTTTCAAATGGCACCTACCAGAGAAGCTAATGAGCCTCTGAGCAAACCAAAGGCCACAAACTCATACTTGAAGAATCCCAGTATCATTGCTTCTAGTAATCCTATAAATGTGCACAATTTCCAGACCACCAAAGACTCGCATTTCATCTTTTACAACTCAACCTTGAGGATTTATGGACAGTCAAGTGACATTTAGGACGTATCTAGACTACAGGGAACAGTCGAAAGAGGATATGCAAATTCAGTGGGAATTTGCATAACTTCTTTCCATCGCACTTTCAAAAGCAGATCTTTCAAAGTGAAAGTAGTTTAGATGCAGCTTTTTCAGCTAACTCCCCCCCTTTGTCAAAAAGCCGCATAAACCTCATTTTTTGAGGAAGAGCAGCTTTTTGACAAGGGGGGGTTCGCTGAAAAAGCTGCAAATAAACTACTTTCACTTTCGAAAGTTTCCGCTTTCAACTGTTCCCTGTAGTCTAGATAAATCACTCTTGCAGATCAACATGCTATTATGTGATCTTCATTCAAGCAACTCCAGACTTCATCTAAAGAAGACGTTGAGACAAGATTGATGGCTTTGACCATTGATATACCACACTGCACACCTGAAGTACCAACCACCAATCAGTTCTTCATCAATTACCCTTTGACCTGCCACGTTGTCTATTGGTTCTTCTATCAAATTATTGAATGACCAAGGCTTCTGTGGAGCCAACCACCACTGTCTAGGTCTTCAAGTCAATAGAAATCACAGCTGTGGCACAAAAATGATTAGGGATTTGGAACAGGTCCCATATGAAAAGAAATTAAAGAGACTGGGACATTTCAGCTTAGAAAAGAGGAGACTAAGGGGGAATATGATAGAGGTCTATAAAATCATGACTGGTGTGGAGAAAGTAAATAAGGAAAAAAGTTATTTACTTATTCTCATAACATAAGAACTAGAGGTCACACAGATAGAAGGTTTAAAACAGAAGGAAGTTTTTCTTCATGCAGCACGGTCAATCTGTGGAACTCCTTGCCAGAGGATGTTGTGAAGACCAAGACTTTAGCAGGGTTCCAAAAAGAACTTCATAAATTCATGGAGGTTAGGTCCATCAATGGCTATTAGCCAGGATGGGTAAGAATGATGTCCCTACCCTCTGTTTGTCTGCAAATGGATGACAAGGGTGGGATCACTTGATTACCTGTTCTGTTCACCCCGCAGGGGCATTTGCCACTGTTGGAAGACAGGATACTGGGCTAGATAGACCTTTAGTCTGACTCAGTTTGCCCGTTCTTTTGTTATATTCTTTTGTTCTCTCTCCCATCAGCTTAAAGTGGCTACCCTAAAGAGTTAACAGCCATGCAGCTGTGCTGCACCAAGGTTTCTCGTCAAGCCATAGCCTCAGTCTTACTTCCAGTGAATGACAACAAGTGAAAGGTCATGGACTATCAGTCTTAGTATTACAACTGGCTATATCATTTCTAAAACTGGCATCTTCTAAGACACCCTTCTAAGGGTAGACTTCCAATATATTCCCACTTAAAAAAAATCACTCAATGGTAGCCCTAAGTAAATAAAATCATTTCTCATTTTTTGGCTAGTAGTCACCATCGTTTTGGAAGGTACCTGTAGCATTTCTGTTGATCAGGGCCAGTACCTACAGCAGAAATCAGTCTAGTTCTTCCTTATTAATTACAATTAGAATGTTGCCAGAGAAGTGTTTTTGAACCAGTAAGCACTTTATCATTTTCTGCATGGAAATACAGATTTTAAAGCAGGCAATTTTAATCAAGGGAAATTAAAAATGAGCAAACACGTAAGTTACAGTTGCAACAGAAAGCAAAGCTTGGCTGAGAAACGGAGTTCATATGTTTCACACTTGGGGCAGTTAGTAAGCTAAATTACCCACTGGTACTTGTTTGTAGTCCATCCTTTCTGTTCCTAAACCATAAAAACACACACAACACAGACAAGGTCTGGAAAAGTCCTCACCTGTATTACATGCCTATTTATGTAACACATCATCTGCTTCATGAAACAAATGTGAACTTTTGCATTTCTATCACAGACTAGAGCAGACAGAAAGCAATATGTACATTGTGAGTTATAAGGACTCAGTCACAGAGCAGCAATATTCTATTTCCCAAGTGGCATTTATCGAAGGTGACAGTCACACATTCTCTCCTGTTGTCACTCATGTCTTCTGAAATATCACTTAGTAGGGATGTAGGCAGGGAGCAAGGTTTCATCTTTATTTCCTTCTCCCATTAGTAAAAGCTACCTTTTAGGCAGGGGTGGGGAACCTAAAGCCCGCTGGCCAGATGTGGCCCCTGCGTTCCCTGGATCTGGGCCCCGAAGCTTAGGCTCTTCCCCAGCAGTGGGGAGGCAATGCTACCAGTCTAACCATCCACTCCGCCTCCTCCCTGCAGCCCCTGGGTGCCGAATGATTTTTCTGTGGGTCAGTGACCCCTGATCCAGCCTCTGTCTTAGGGTATTCTGAATAGGGACCTAAAGCTTCCCTCTGCTGAAATTTCTGCTTGCCACTGCCATGCAGTGAGGATCTGCTAATTCATCACCCTGAGCTATAACATTACACACCTGCACAGTAAAGATTAGTCATGATCTGAGGGAGCCAGAATGAGGCTGAGAATTCAGGGACAGAAAAGATTGAAGAAGAGACAATGCAGAACGAGCACTATAGGAAAATGAAGGAAGAAAGATATGAGTGCTAAGATACAAGAAGAAAAGGGAACGTGGACGGAGATTGGGTCTGGAAGATGAAAAGGGAAGAAAGGATACATTGAGGGGTCAAACAGCGAAAGGATTGTTTGTGGCTAATGCACAGGACTGGGCACAGGATTGTTCAAGTTCTGGGTTCGACTTTGTGAATCTTTAGGAAAGTCACATTACCTGTATGCAAAATGGGGCTAATAATACTGACCCACCTCTGGGATAGATGAAAACACTGTAAGAACCTCAAATGGATGTATTAGCATTAATTTATTACCATCAGAATGAGTGAGCAGGACTGAATCAAGGAGGACTCCATTCTAGAAAAAGATGTTACTGTTTTGCAGATGCTTAACTTTATAGTTTTAGTATAGTTAAATATAGTGAAGTGATCCTTTACCTAAGAATGATTTATAATATTCAGCACCACAAACAAATTTTATGTAGCTTCTGCTGCCAACATAAATCCTTGTTTTATAATTTAATGTGCAAAACAAGTCTAGCAATAGCCAATTCTGATACAAGAGGACAAAAAATGCCTTTAATAATCTACCTAGTGATAGTATCTCATGTGAAAATTTTATGTTATGACTATCCAGCCTGTTTGTTTTAATCTTTTACAGCTTCCTGGGGCCTTACTAACACACTATATTGCCCACACATACCCAGTGAAGGTTGCATATCTTTTAGCCTCATGATTATAGAACAGATTTTTCTTTTTAAAACACTTTATAGATTGGGTATATTGAATTTTTTTCTGCTGTTATGCCACAAAGTTGAAAACCTTAGGCAAAAGACGACAGACATCCTTTACACTGAAATATCAAGGGGATGGTGTTCCAAGGAGCAGCGTCCATTATCTGCAGATAAGATGTTTTCAGTCTTGGTTATCATAGGTAGTGGAAGTGGTTACTTACTTATACCTCAATCTGAAATGATAAAAGTGAGTAGACAGGATTAGGTGTCAAAATACGTAAAATGTATTCCTTTCAACAAGATCAAAATCAAGACTGAACTTTGAATACAATGTGCTAGTATATTCAATGGTTCTTTTGAAGAGGAAGAAATCTAAATTTAAGAACATGTAACACTCTTGCTATGAATGAAATGAGAAAGTTAGTGTCTTGTTCTCTCTTCCTCACAACTTGTCCCCCCCCCCACACACACAGCTGTTTTAACCCTCCTGACCATATAGTCACTTTAATCTTTAGAAGGTTTCTTTGAAAGAAGGTTTAACAATTAATGGAATTGCAAGATTCATGCGCTGTTTTGTAACGTGTAGAGGTGGCTTGTAAGTGTAACCCCCTTTTTCCTCCCCAGGTTACTTGGGAGCAGGTCACACTCACAGGTGTGCCTTGGCACCTGATGATTTTAACAAAAGGAGATCCTGAGCACCCCCTTGCTGCAGTCCCTTGCTCAAAGAACATACAATGGCGGTGCCTCTACCTGGCTGGCCTTGTACACACTTACTGGTGTGCCTTAAGAGCCTCCAGGAATAAACTCATTCCAGCAATAATCTGAATCTAATTCCAGAACAACAACTACAAATCACATACATCTAATAGATTTCATTAAAATAAACAATCTTTACTTAACTTAAATAAACAAGGTTTAACAGATTAACAATGAATAACATTAACAAAATACACAACACTAATTGGAACTTATATCTAGCATTTGCACTGCCAATATTGATCCCACCCCAGAGCGTGCACACCCCTGGCCTCAGAGTCCCAGACTCCTGCTTGCGTGGGAGCCCTTGAAGAACTGCAGAGGTAATGGAGATTTTCTGTAGGCAGCTGTAATGGAGATTCTCCCAGGCAGCACTTTCCCAAACATGCCCAATTACTTACAGTCTCATGCTGTGCCTATCAGAAGCAGCCTGCTAGATCCCAGTTCCAAAGGCATCTAGTCCCAGTCTGTAGCTGCACTAACAGCCCCTGAACTGGATCAAATTCCTCCACAGCAGCCTGGCTCCCCTTCTGTTCCAAAATTCAAGGGCAGCGTCCTAGACTGCTAGGCCTCTTCTCATGCAGATGGAGAGACCCCCATCTCCCACACTAGAGTCCTTCCTTCCTGTTTTTCCCAAGGGCTCGTGGGAATTGTAGTCTGTGAGGCTGGATTGCAGCACATTGGGTCTTCCCAGAAAATAAGCAGAGGCACCGTTAGTAAGGGGACTATATTAGTAATCTCATGTCTTACAAAATTTCCACAAATCCACTGATAACTTTTTTTTTAAGACTTGTGAATAGCAGAACAGCAAAACATGCAACTGTATTTGTGGTAGTAACTATTGGTCTCACTAAATAGGAGGGTCCCCTTTTGCTAGCACTATAAAAATGTATATTAAGATGGTTCCAAATACTTGCATTCTGGATTTCAAATAATATCAAGCAAGTATGACACCAAAAAAGAGAGTTGAGACAGAACAAGATAAAATTTAAGATCATGACAAACACTTTTATGGCAAGAGATCATTTTATTAAAATAAGAGATCCTGAATTATTGCCTACCAGTCATTGGATAGATTATTTTGAGTATCATAGCAGAAATGGGTCAAGAGACCAGATGTGAAGGAGAGTTGTGATTTTATGATTAACTCAAGAAAGGCCACGCAAGCATGAACGAAAATGGAGACCTTTTTGAGACCAGCAAACAAATGGGCATTCAAGTCTGACCCCCTTCATGAAGCAAAAGGAGTAACATTGTGGGTATGTCTACACTACGGCCACTTTTCTGAAAAAACGTCAGTTATATCCATACTACCATCACGTTCTTTTGAAAGAAAATTGAAACAGAGGGTTTTTTCCGGCATTGGTAATCCTCTTTCTATGAGGAAGAAGCCTTTTTCTGAAAAAAGCTCTTTCGGAAAAAAGGCATGTGTTTCACAGGGAAGAGGGAGTTCTTTCAGAAGAAAAGGAAAGAGGAAAAAGCACAGGTGCCCTGGTGGCCACTCTGTCCATAGTAATCACAGTTTAAATGCGAGATAGCATCCATTCAGTGTGGATGGTATCTTTCAAAAAAACCAGATTGCTTTTTTGATTCACTTTGGCAGTGTGGACGCGCTCTTTCAGAAGATCTCTTCCGAATAAAGCTTCTTCTGAAAGAAGCCTGCAGTCTAGACGTAGCCTACGAGACAAAAAGGAAGAGTTCTGAAGGACCTGGAAGATGATTAAGTGCATCAAGAGACCTTACTGTATGTCTGTAGTAATGACATTGAGCTGCTAGTCATGAGGATGATTTCAATATACTGATCTATCAATGTCTTCTTACATATATCCCACTTGAAAAAACAGATTGATACTTTCCAGGAGAGGGCTGACCTGGTTTACAAGCCTTCTTTTGAGAGAGGAAAGGTAAGGCTTTATTCAACAATTAATCTTCATCTCTGCCATCATTCAAAATGATAGTGAGTGGGACTCTCTGAACACCGGTCAGGAAGGATTCCAGTTCATTCTGATTCCAAAACCTACCCCTCATCATGCCAAAAGGCTAAAATAGGTCTATCCCTACTACCTCTGTAAACCTAAAGTTTTAAGAGAAATCATTATGCCAAACAAAGCAACCAACATAGCATAGAGACCACAATTAATAGAGGGGCAATGCACACACACACAAAAAAAAAAAAAAAAAAAAAGTTAACTTACACATTCACAAGAAAAATCTGGAAAATCAGCAAACTGAAATAAACAAGAATAGAAGATGGCACAAAGAGCCTCCTCTGTAAGGTAGTATTACAAGAAGCTTCTGACAAGTGGTCATATTGTCACTAGCCACCTCACAGGAACTATTTTATACATTATTTGGGAATTAGCAATACCTGAAGAAGTTGCAGATGCACATGAGCAAAGAGGAAAGAGGCATGTGCACATACACAAACTTTCAAACAGAGGCATTATTATACAGCAGAGAACTGAAGAACACACAAAAAAGAATTATGCATATTTGCTATGGATTTAGAAAAGAATATGGCAAAACAAGGGCCCCAAAATAGTTTCAGTTTGGTATCACTTGAAACATGAAGGCTACATCTAGATTGGCATGATTTTGTGGAAATGCTTTTAAGGAAAAGTTTTTCCGTTAAAGTATTTCCGCAAAAGAGCGTCTAGATTGGTACGGACGCTTTTGCGCAAAAGCACTTTTTGCGGAAAAGCATCCATGCCAATCTAGACATGGTTTTGCGCAAGAATGTCCCGATTGCCATTTTAGCCATCGGGGCTTTTTTGTGCAAAATGGTTCTGTGTTGTCTACACTGGCCCTCTTGCGCGAATACATTTGCGCAAGAGGGCTTTTGCCCAAGCGGGAACATCCAAGTATTTGCACAAGAAGCACTGATTTTGTCCATTACAAAGTCAGTGTTCTTGCGCAAATTCAAGCAGCCAGTGTAGACAGCTGGCAAGTTTTTGCTTTTGCTCAAAATCTTGCCAGTCTAGACACAGCCGAAGAGTTGTCGGTCAGCTAACACAATGGCTTGATTCTCCATTATGATTCTCCATTATTTTGTGCCTTGTAGTTAGTTACATCTGTACAATACAACTGCAAAAGGGGTACACAAAATGTTATTTTCATTGGGCAGTGTTTTTCATTAAACTTTGCAGTGATCCAAGGGACAATTCAGTGGAAATATAGAAACAACAGGAGAGTGAACTATAGTAGTCGGCTTGTGTACTAGCTTAAAAAGGGTCTTTTAAACTCTGTCAAATTAATTGTCTGATTTTTCACTAAGAACTTGGTGGGAGATTGCCAATCAGTTATCACAACCCCTTATCCCACTAACCTCCATGGGCACAGAAGTGGTGACCTTGTCGTCCACACTTGTACAATAAAACATTGTTATTCTCACTTGGTCAAGTTTTACACCTCTCTCACTCTTTTGCACAAGGGTGAGTGATGACAGGTGTGCAAAGCAGTGGAAAAAAGGAGGCTTCATTTTTTTTTATTTTTTTTTTTAGTATTATTTGAAATGTTGAGTACTGAAATAAGACAGAACAAATTCAGGCAGAGAAATTACATTGTTAAAAGATATATTTGCAAAGTGTAACAAAGTCCAAGCCATAACTTATTTCAGCTTACTTATGCCCAAAGACATAAATATTACTGTATACATTTTGAAGCTGTGGCACATAAAGGTTAAGTGACTTGCTCAAGTTCACACAGCAACTCAGTGGCAAAACCAAAAATGGAACCCATGAATCCTGACTCCTATGTTCATTTTGTTTCTCAGGCCACCCTATCATATTTGATAACTTTTTTGAACATAGGCTCACGGTAGTCAGTGGGATTTTTGCAGAGAAAATAGGCACAATTATCTATAGACACCTTGAGATGATCATGTAAGCGGTAAAGTAATTAACCAAACTATAAAGGTAAATGACAGCACTGACTACAGGATATGAGAACATGTCAAGAAGGAGAGAAAGCCAGGCATGACAATATTATATCACCACAATATTAAAGCACAATAGTGTAGGAAGGAACATATAATACCACTTCTGAGTCTGAAAAACAATGCAGGGAGTAATAAGATGAAACAGGCACTTTATGTTGTTGACCATTAGAAGCCAACTCTCTAATCGTATCATTTTTATAGAAGTGGATGCTATTGTTGACAATTTCAAGTGTCTATTTTCTGCCATGCTGTGTCACATTAATGCATTTCACATCCTTTTTGCTAGAAAGATAATACATATCATCACTGTATGGAAACACATGCTGCTGCTCCCTTCGAGATATTTTGCATGAAATAGGGTTATAAATCAACACTGCCCTATGTTGCTCAGAATTTAGATAAATTAAGTTAACTGAAATTATCTTTGCTAATGATGGCCTTTCCTAAATGTCAACAAACCAAGACAAAACTCAGGTTAGCTGAGGAAAGAAAAAGCCTACAAATAAAGAAAAGAACACTGAAAGAAGAAGAATCTACCCAGGTAGTCTATGAAAGCTCATGATGAGATGTTACACTCAGTCAGGGTTCAGAAACATCTGGCATATGTCTGTACGTCATACTGGCATCTCTCTGAAGCTAAGTATGTATTCTCCAGATTCCCAGTTTTCATTATAAAAAGTCTTTTGCTGTTATGGGAATTAAGCTGTGAACTGTGTATAACCAACGCAGAAACAAGTCTTCAGAGAACCTGGAAAAAATGGAGCAGAGAGGTGTGACCTGCTCCAGTCTTCTCAATGAGGAGTGAACGAAGACACTCAGGCTTGCGCAAAAAGGGTTTTTTTGCACAAAAAGGAAATGTCCACACTGCTTGTTTTTGTGCAAAAAACCCCTTGCGCAAAAACAGCTCAAATTACGCAAATGCTAATCAGCACTTCATTTGCATACTCTCTGCCGGCAGAAGTCGGCAGTGTAGACATAGCCTCAGTAATAATTAGATTATCAACATTGTTAATGACTTTATTCTGTGTGTGAAAAAGGGAGGGAGTGGGTCAAAGAGCTACACAATTTCTGGAATGGACATTTCCTTTTGGAGCTAGAAATAGGTATCATTTGGGAGATACACTACTTGTTTTCTCTTAATCAAGAAGCCAAGCCCAAAAACCTGGTCTACGCTAGGGAGTTATTTCCAAATAACCCCCCTTATTTCAAAACAATAAGTGGAGCATCCACAATACCAAACCCATTATTTCAAAACAACAGGCTGCTTTCCTCAGGGAATAACACTTATTTTGAAATAGTGTTAGTGTGGATGCTCCCACTGCTGCTATTGTGAAATAATTCAAATTACTCTGGGGAGTAGTTAATTTCTCCACAGTTCTTCCTGGGGCTCTGTCAAGGTGGCACGTCCACCATAACGGAGCTTGCCTCGGACTAATTTCAAGGCTTCCCCATAGTGTGGGCATGCTATTTTGATTTTGTTATTTCTGGAGTTTTCAAATTTAGTTATTTTGAAATAATTTCCTAGTGTAGACATGCCCTCAATCAATTCTCAAAATTCAGAGTCACTCTAAAAAGGGGACTATGCAAAAATTGCTTTTAATTGGTCAATAGATGTTTCTGTTTATTCAGTTATATGTACCCACCGAATAAGTACATTTTAATGATAGGCTACGTCTACACTGCAGGCTTCTTGCTCAAGAACTCAAAAGGTCTTGCACACTGTCATGTGCTTTTGCGTGTCTATGCTGCCTTCTTGTTCAAGAGCTCTTGCGCAAGAGGGCTTATTCCTTGTGGGGAGAGAAATAATTCTTCCACAAGAAGCCCTCTTTTCTGATGCTTTACTGTAAATTTACTTGCACAAGAACATGCGTGCAGCGTAGACACTCCGCAAGTTTTTGCCTAAGAATGGCCATTCTTGAGCAAAAAGCCTGCAGTGTAGACGTAGCCTTAGGGTTTATTATAATTTATATTTATATTTTATTATATTACACAAACAATTCTGCTCTAGGACAGTTAACTGTATTTTGTTTCTCACATCAGTACATTTGAAAGCAGGGGAACAGAACATAATGACCTCATTGTTTTCCAGATTCAACATTGGTTATAGCCCTGAAATTTCAGTATAGGCTAAACAACTGCAAATGTATAATTGGGAGTTTAATTGACAGAAAATGGGATTGTACAGGTTTATCTGGAGGCAGTTTTAAGACTGCTGAATCTTTATCATTAATTTTTTTTAAATAGCCTATTTTTGAGAATCCAAGCTGAGATTACAAGTCTGACAAGATTCAAGGACAAAATATATTTTTTCTTAGAAAATTAAAACATTTGATGGGGAAATCAGTGGGGTATAGTACAGGCATTTTCAAACTTGTGTTGTGGGCCTGCCGAGGTACGTTGCAATGGGCTATGAGACACTTTATTTAAAGCATCCATAGGCGCTGAGCCTCGCAGTTCCCATTGCCTGCAGTTCACTTCTTAGAGCAGTACCACCACCTTCATATAGATTATATGCATTTGAGATTTAAATGTTCTAACGTTCGGTTCTACAATGGTTTGCAAAGAGGTAAAAGATATTGGGGCCTACAAAACAAGAAATTTTCTGTAAGAAGTATGTTATGTAGCTCTTCATATAATTGTTTTTACAAGGCATGTTTAATAGCTTATGGTATAGAAAAAAAGGCTAAGATGTCTAATAGTACTGTAATTCCAAGATTGATAATTTGGAAAATCATAAATTATTCTTCATTTAAATGTAAAACAAGCATGAAAGGAAACTGAAAAGCTATTTTCATTAAATATGTTAGAAATTAATATTATGTCTGAAAATTATATGACACACACACACACACACACACACACACACACACACACAGGTTTGCTTAGCCATTTCAAGTTGTTTCTTGTACTAAAAACATTTAATACTTGAAAGCTCTAACCTTGCAAAGGTAGTAATTTCCTCTGAGACTCAATGGTTCATTTTAAGGCTCCAAAGTTTTGTTCATTGTAAAGTCTAAGAAGGAAAGGTATCACTGAAGAAGCATTTCTGACTGTTTGATAGTCTAATATCCCACCATTATGTAAGAGCTTAACCCACAGAGTTCCCTTTAGCATTAATATTTTGCTACTCAATTTTTAAGTGGGCTTTTGACTGTCTTTCTCTCCTGTGTTTCCAGTGATAATAGCGATATCCCCATTCTTGTCAAGTTCTGAGTGATTGATAGAACCACAATGAACAGAGTGAGTGATTCTAATTCAGAGATGAATCAAAGTCCAAATAAACAAATTGGTTGAAGCAATGTACCGCCCCTCACAAAATAAAGTTATACCAGGTTGGACTCATAGGCTATGTCTACACTCGCAGCTTCTTGCGCAAGTACGGCTGTTCTTGCGCAAGAATCTGCAGAGCATCCACACTGCCTGCTTGCTCTTGTGCAAGGAAATTTACAGTATGGCGTGGTAAGAGAGGGCTCCTTGCGCAAGAGTTA